>CM056049.1:191054739-191692239 GCA_029574335.1 Rana kukunoris
TAGTGACACAACTTCTCTCTCACAATCACCTTGTGTACTCTGAAGCTTGCTTTTGAAGGAGAGAATCTCTTGCTCATGTTTCTTGTTCAGTTCTACTATATTTTCTTGTAGAGAATTTATTTCTTGCAACAACGAAAGTGATGTGTCCACACCGCTAGTCTGTTTGCTACATTCTACAAGTTTATGACGTAGGTCAGCTACCTCTTTCGTTTTTTGCACCAAGTCTTTCTCCAATTCCATGATACGGGATTTTTCAGAGACAGTAGCCACCTGTGATAACCAATCATTAGAGAAGGAAAGAAACATTGGTTACATCAAAAAACTGACCCAGACAGAATTAATAATATGTAAGAAAGCTACTTAAATATTTCACAACTCTTTATAAAAGATGTACAAGAGGCCTAGAAATTTCACCAGCGCTTAACAGGTGTTTTTTTTAAAGCCAACGAACAACCAAAAGAAAAGTCTTGGTTGCAGGTATATTAAAAAGGCAAGTAATATTTAAAAAGGCTTTTTATAAGCAGACAGTTCATTTATACTGAAAAGGTCTTGGTAGTACTCCACGTTCCACATATTTTATGCCATCATTTATTCCGCTTTAGTCCAAGCAAGGTTGTCCAACACCAGCTTGCTAGTCTGCACAGAAGTTAATAATGGAATTTGAAAGGCTAAGTTCACCTATTGAAACACATTACAGGTTTCACCCATATTTTGGGTGGAACATGTAACATGTTTAAGCTCCTGCTGCCTCGATGTGAAGGTGGGCAGGGATCCTCGCCCACACAGCCACGTCATTTATTCACAAGTTTCCTCTGGATGAACGAACTACAGCTCCCATCAGTCACTGCAGCTTGTAGTTCTGAATGAACTGGAAGGGTGCTGATGAGCGCTCTTGAAGTTCAATCGAAAGCCTTGCAAATTTTAGACAGTCCATTTGAGGGTACAGGTAGAAAGCTGCAGGGCTTGTTTGCAGAAGCCCGACATAGCACCACTGATCACAGATGCAATGCTTTTTCAAGCTTCCTGCAGGAAAAGATAAAAAACACACTTTTTTTCCTGCAAAAAATATATGTGCATTTATTTTTTCTTGAAAGGTGAACTTATGCTTTAAAGCTACTGAGACTATTCTGAAGAAACTTACAAAAATTACGGATGTGGTGGCAGCAAAAGGGGGCGATTGTGGTAAAGAAATCTTTGCCCAATAATATGGACTAGATATATAAAGAACTTCAGTATAAGGATGAGTTCAGGTGTGTTTGCAGCTCCAAGTGGCCGTGCCCACCAGGAAGCTGCAACTCTGCATCGCTAATCAAAGACAGTGAGACAATTCCTGATCTGTGCAGCCGCGAATCAGGAAATGTTTTACTGCTGTGATTTTAGGGCTTTGAAAACAAATTTAGGTATAAAAAGGTATTAAAAAACAGGTGGTGCGTCAATGTTTAAGAACTTTCTGTCATTATGTTCCATTGTCCCCTAAAATTTACTGCAGGCTCTTGATTGAACTGACTGGCCTGTGAGATCTGCATGCATCATATACATAAGTTATTTTTACTGTATACCCTGGCAAAAAAAATAACCAATGAACCGATATTATAAAAAGGTATTAAATAAAAAAATAAAATGCACCTATGGAATATACGCTGAACTAAACAAACACTTGTAAGACAAAAGCACAGCATTATTTCCCATAACCGTGGTATAAAAACATGCATATTAGTAATGCCAACATTAAGCCTATACAAAACATAATAAAAACTGTGTCCGATAATATGAGCCCAACAAAAACAGCCTCTGTCACAATAAAACCACCAATACCGAATGCAATATTAAATATTCTCACAGGAAAAGCTTTATACAGAGCAGGTTGTTATAGGCTACAAACATTGAAGCAGACACAATCCAAATAACTGCTTTTATAAATAAATGTAGAAACCAGAAAACCAGCACTTAGGGATTCCTAAAAAAGCTAAATACACATCAAAACACTTAGGCTCCTTACACACGGAGCAGTCCGTTTTTCGGTCCGCTCCGTGTGTCCGTCAGCTCAGCGGGGGGTCTCCGCTCAGCTGTCGGCGGACAGAGTGGTCCCCGCACACTGTGCAGGGACCGCCCTGTCTCTCCTTTGCTCTCCCCTATGGGGAGTCGGATGGAAACGGACCATCTGTCCGTTTGCATCCGATCCGTTTGGCCAGACGGAAGAAAAATAGGACAGTCTTCCGTCCGCAAAAACGGATGCGGATCTGGCGGACGTTAGCGGATGCATCATCCGCTAACGGATCCGCTCCATAGGGGCCCATTACAAGTCCGTAAACGGACTTGTAATGAGCGGACGAACGGTCCGCTAGTATGAAATGACCCTTAATCTAACAAACAGGAAAGCCAAATATATGTTAGGTGGGCCAAATATTCCTTTATAAAAAATCTATATATATAATTCCCCATATTTTGCTTGTCAATGATACATTTTAAAAAATGCTATATTTTTCACACATGCTTTGCGAGTTAGTTCCCAAACATTTATAGACAAACTAGCATGCAAAGCACCAGTTGAAAACACACAAAACCAGAGCTTAAAATTACAAAAGGCCTGTATGTATTAGTAATTGCAAAACCTACCACCCCAGGCAACAATACCCCTTTCAGTAGGTACAATACTTACTTTTACAGAAACTTGCCTTGATTTTGGCTGAAAACAACAAAAAAGGTCAACACACACCAACAAGGCTATCGAAAGTCCACATACCAATATCAAGTCCAAGAATGATGGTTCTAATACTGTGCTGCTCACACCAAAGCTCTCTGCTATTTAAAGTAAACCTGAACTGTAAGTTATGAATACAAACAATAGCTATGCACAAGTTTTTAATCAAGCTGTTGCAACTGAGTGAGACTATCCATCACCACAGACCACCAAGGAGATGCTGAGAATCTGACTATGTGATGCCATGACTGCTGCTGAAAATCCCTGCTGTAGGATGGCGTATGTGGTCAATCAATGGTTTTACAGCTCCCAGATTCAATGCACAGTGGAATGTGAAATACAGACTGAATGTGAAGATACTACAAGAGATTTAAACATTCTACGTGGAGAAGTCTAGGGCACATTTAGGGCCGGTTCGCACCAGAATAGAGTGTGGGAAAACTGCCTTTGTGATCTGCTGCGGGTGTAAATACATTGGCAATAGCACCTCAAACACAGAATGCAAACACAGATGCATTTTACCTTGGTAAAAGTTTGCATTGTACCGTACTATTTTCCCATTCAAATGCAATGTAGGGCAACGCAAAGGAATTGTACAGGAACAGGATTCTGTTGAGAACTGGCCCTAAAAGTCAGCCAACAAGAAGCTATTTCCATACATAAAGAAGCATATATTGAAGGCTTGACATTGATAATCACTGAACTAATGGGTATATAATAATTAGTAATGTCTACATTACCACAATTACACCTTGCATTTTACATCCACTTTAAAAAGTTTGCTGTTCAGTTCAACTTGCCTAGTCAATCTAGACCAGGAATCCTCAAACTAAGGCCCGCGGGCTGGATTCGGCCCGCCAGTGTGGTTTACCTGGCCCGCGGACTGCCCCCTTTAATATCGCAGCAATCCCCCTCCCCTCTGCTACCTTTTTATCAACACAAGATGAGAAACATGACAGGTCCGGACAAAAGGCGGGTCTTTTTGAGTTAAGCAGCAGGGCAGTTTAAGCAATCAAACACCTGCCTTTCACTAGCAAAGTTCACCCTTTGTCCGGACCTGCCATGCTTCGCGTATTGTGCGATTGAGGTAGCAGAGAGGCGGAGTGCTGGGATGTTATAGAAGGGGCAATATTGATGGGGGGGGTCTGTAATAGGGTGGGAGATGTGATGGGGGGGGGGGCGGTACTGTGAGGAGAGGAGTTTGTGATGGGTGGAGTCTGTAATGGGGGGGATCTGCTATGGGGGGAGACCTTTATGGGATGGGACCTGATATGGGGAGGAGAGGAGTTTGTGTTGGGGGGGCTTTATGATGGGGAGGATCTGTTGTGGGGGCTTTTTGATGGAGAGGAGTTTGTTTTGGGGGGGCTTTGTGATAGGGGTCAGTTATTGGGGGCTTTGTAATATAGAAGTTTGTTTTGGCGGGCTTTGTGATGGGGGGTCAGTTATTGGGGGCTTTGTGATATAGAGGAGTTTGTGTTGGGGGGCCTAATATGGGGGGGATCTGTGATGGAGAGGAATCTGGTGAGGGGGTTTCTGTGATGAGGGGGGTCTGTGTTGGGGAAGGCTTCTGTGATGAGGGGAGTCTGTAAAATACTTATAAGTTTATGTTGATTAAAATTGTTCTTTATTTTAAATATTGTATTGTTTTTTCGCACTTCAAAATAAGATGTGTGCATAGGTTCATATTTTTTTTTTAAATAGTTCGGCCCCCCAACAGTCTGAGGGACCATGAACTGGCCCCCTGTTTAAAAAGTTTGAGGACCCCTGATCTAGACAGTCCACAACCATTATAAAAAATTATAGAACAG
Organism: Rana kukunoris; assembly: GCA_029574335.1. Taxonomy (NCBI): domain Eukaryota; kingdom Metazoa; phylum Chordata; class Amphibia; order Anura; family Ranidae; genus Rana; species Rana kukunoris. The sequence continues at coordinate 191,059,249 of CM056049.1, forward strand.
GGTGGTCAACCCATGGTCCGTGGAGAGCTCTTATGTGGCCCATGACTTCAAACCAGCGAAGGCAGGTCGGCAAGCCCAGATCGCGATCAACAGGTTGCCGACCCTCCATCCCAGAGTGCATGGAGCCGATACCGGCAGCAGAGTAAGTAGGAGACTCCCAAGCCAAGGCTTCCTCTGTAGCGCCGGCTCCTGTCCCAGGTGGAGTGATACATTTCACCTGGGTCCTTGCTAGCAGCACAGGGAGCAATATCAGCAGAAGCTGGAAGAGGAAAAAGTCAAGTGTATTAAACACCACTTACACTGCACTTTTGCAATAGGCATATTAGCACTTATAAAAATGGGTTATTAGGCTTTTTTCACACTAATCCGAGGGTGCAGCGAAGTGTAGGTTATCTGCACTGACCAATAGATGTTTATTATAGCCTGCAGGTCTGGTGCACCTTCTTAAAGTGAACCACACCCACAAGATGTAACAGAAGTCTATAACTCAGTGAAGCTAACCCAGGTGTAGAGCGCTGCACCCACAGTGTGGGTAAATTGCAGCGCATCAGTGTGAAAGCAGCTTTAAAGGGGGCTCGGGACAGTAAAGGGTTTTCTAATCTAATCAAAATCACTTAAGTGGCTCTCGCTATTTAAAGGGTTGAGCACTCACGTTATAAAACTAGGAGTCATTATAGTTCATGGGAGCATGTAGTGGTCCCACCATCATTTGTTAAAAAAACAAAACTATACCACATTCAGAACCTGATCATCAAATAAGACAGTACCAAAGTGATATTAAAGCTTCCTTTTTTTTTTTATTACACATACACACACACGATCAAAATTAGAGAACAACCTACAATTTCCTAAATTTTAAGGTCACTGCTTAGTCCTATTTGAAATGAACTAAACAGACGTGAACAAGCAATTTTGCTCAGCATATTTTATGTGTTACATATATTTTTCTTTAATAATCTAAAAAAATAGTCACTGGCAGCCTAACTTTCCATTTTCACTGGCTTTGCAAGATGGGGAGTTGTTCAAAAGTGACTGAAACCCTCCAGCAGCAGGTTTGTTCACATACAGGCCAAAGGATGACCCTTTCAGAAATAGCAAGAGAAGGTCGTCATTCCAAATCTGTGATATCTAGAATATTGCATCTATACAATTCCACAAACTCATTCAAGTCCTCCAAGAAAGCCAATGGTCCACGAAAGACAAATGCAAGATAGAACAGGATAATGCAGAGAATCTCAAGGAGCAATCTGTTCAAAATGGCAGCTGCGATTGCTCGCCAGTTCAGCGCTAAAAATAGTAAGAATCTGTCTCGTCATACAGTGTCTCACAATTTGGACTGAAAGCCCACTCTGCAGTGACCAAACCTCTTATTAGCATAAAGAATGAAAAGGCTAGACTAACCTTTGCTTAGGAGCACGTTGTGTGGACAGAGGAGAACTGGTCCAAAGTTCACTTTAGTGATTAAAGCAAGTTTAATTAATTTGGGTCCGATGGAAGCATTATGTCCTTGTCAAACTGGGGAAAGACTGAACCCAAAGTGTGTTAAGAAGTTATTGAAGGGTGGAGGGGGAAGCATCATGGTTTGGGGGGTGTTTTCTGCAGCAGAGTGAATGCAAATGTTTATCAGAACCTTCTTCGACAACATGCAGTTCCTTCCCTGTATTCCTCACCCAATTAGCCAGCATTTTTTTATGCTGGACAATGCCCCTAGTTACCAGGCAAAACACAGGTAAAGAAATTCCTTGAAGCTGAAAACATTTAAATAATGAAATGGCCAGCCCAGAGTCCTGATCCTAATCCAATAGAAAACCTCTGGAAAATCCTTTGTGACAGTTATGGCCAAGAAACCCACTACAGTCAACTGTGGGAGAGACAAACAAAATCACACCAAAGCAGCGTGAAAGACTAGTGGTGACCTGCGGCTGGAGTGGTGCTGAAGTCATTCAAAGCAAGGGCCTATACACTTCCTACTAATTGTTGAGTGTTGTAAACCTTCAGAAGTTTTAGTTGTAATCTTTCTACATGCTACAGTCATTGCTGTTCTCCAAAATACGTTTTTTTTTTGTTGAAGTGCCTTGGTTAGTTTGAAAAACACTGTTCTATTAGCATGGTATAGCCACAACAAAAATTCCATCAGATATTGAGCAATGAAGATTACATTATTATTACAAATTGTTCTCCAATTTTGATCTCAAGTCTGTGTATATATACACACAGTAAGGGAAAAAATTATTTGATTCCCTGCTGATTTTGTACATTTCTGCGATTTTTGTGGTGGCGACTTTTCTATCCATTCGGGGTCATCACACTTTCCTTGGGTGTTTCGTTTATAATCACTGCATTTCACGATTGGAAAGGAACTTATGAGCACTGGATATATTGGACCCTATTTTGGACTATAATATTGTTTAATTTTTGTCCACACTGTCATTCATTTGCATATTTTGTTACAAATCGCACTTCGATTTGACAGTTTCCTTGCGAGTGATTAGCGTCATTCAGATATTCCACTGACAGGCACTGTCTCATTGGGCTTTAGGATTACAATTCATAATTTCACCTACCTCATCTCCACAAGAGGGTGAAGAGAGTAGGTGATCGTTAACACACATACAGGGTGTTTTTTTGTTTTCAATCACAAAGTTTCGCGTTTTGTTATTTTTCGCATTTTTTACATTTTTCCACCTTTAATGTGACCTATAAACTGTACAACTCGGTTAAAAACTGAATATTCAAAAGGGGGAGGAGGGGGGTAAAAATAAAAAAATTACATTAATGTGGTTGCATAAGTGTTACCCTCTTATAACTGGGGATGTAGCGTTCAGAATTAAAGCAGTTGTACGCGTGCACATGAAAAAAATAAAATAAACCCTGTAAGGCAAAAGGCATAATGAGCTAGTGTGCACTGCATACTAGCTCATTATGAAATACTTACCTTAGAACAAGGTTCCTGTATCGCAGTCTGGTCCACGCCGAGTGAGCTGACATTTTGCCCTCTGTTTCTTCTTGGTTTGCGGCTCCAGTGCTGTGAGCAATGATTTCATTCCCATGAATGTGCACGGGAGTCTACTTCTCGGCAAGGTAATACAGAGTCTGCCGGACCTTTAGCTGGGCATTCATAGCACATGTGCCTCTGACATCAGCGGCTGCATGCATAGTGAATATCTCCTAAACCATGGGTCTTCAAACTACGGCCCTCCAGTTGTTCAGGAACTACATTTCCCATCATGCCTAGTCATGTCTGTGAATGTCAGTGTGTTACAATGCCTCATGGGATGTGTAGTTAGACAACACCTGGAGGGCCATAGTTTGAGGATCCCTGTCCTAAACCGTACAGCAGTGGTCATCAACCCTGTCCTCAGGGCTCACCAACAGGCCAGGATTTGTGCATTACCTTGGGGAGATGCAGACTAAAATACTGCAATCACTGAGAAGCCAATTATTTTATTACCTGTGATCTATTTCAGTTATCTTGCAAACCTGGCCTGTTAGTGGGCCCTGAGGACAGGGTTGATATATTTTACCTACAGGTAAGCCTTAAAAATAAGAGCATACAACTGCTTTTAGATAGGAGCCAGTACACACCTGCCATCATTTAAATCCGATTAACCCCAAATAATAAAATTCAGCTGTTCTAGTAGGTCTTTCCTGACATTTTCTTAGTCGCACCCTACAGAAAAAGCCATGGTCTGCAAAGAGCTTCCAAAGCATCAGAAGGATTGCATTGTTAAAAGGTATCACAGTCAGGGTACAAAAGAATTTCCAATGCATTAGATATACCATGGAACACAGTGAAGACAGTCATCATTAAGTGGAGAAAATATGGCCCCATACTGACATTACCAAGAACTTGACATCCCTCCAAAATTGATAAAAAGGCGAGACAATAACTGGTCAAGGAGGCTGCCAAGAGGCCTATAGAAACATTAAAGTCACTGCAGGAATATCTGGCAAGTACTGGCTGTGTGGTACATGTGACAACAATCTCCGGTATTCTTCATATGTCTGGACTATGTGGTAGACAGAGAGCAAGACAGAAGCCTTTTCTTGCCAATAAAAACATCCAAGCCTGGCTAAATTTTGCAAAAACACATCTGAAGTCCCCCACAAGCATGTGGGAAAATGTGTTATGGCCTGATGAAACCAAAATTTTACTTTTCAACCATAATTCCAAAAGATATGTTTGGCACACAAATAACACTGCACATCACCAAAAGAACACCATACTCACCATGAAGCATGGTGGTTGCAGCATCATGCTTTGGGGACTGTTTTTCTTCAGCTAAAACAGGGGCCTTAGTCAATGTAGAGGGAATTATCAACTGTTCCAAATACCAGTCAATATTGGCACAAAACCTTCAGGCTTCTGCTAGAAAGCTGAACGTGAACAGTAACTTCATCTTTCAGCATGAAAAGGACCCAAAACATACATCCAAACAAACAAAGGAATGGCTTCACCAGAAGATAATTAACATTTTGGCGTGGCCCAGCCAGTGCCCAGACCTAAATTTTCTTACCCAAAAAGATGAGTGCTGTAATAAAAAGGGGCTTCAACAAAGTTGAAGTGTTCAAAAACATTAGTTTAAGGGTGTGCACACTTATGTAACCATATTTTAGCTTGTTTCAGTTTGTTCAATTGAGTTGTAGAGTTTATAGGTCACATTAAAAAGGTGGAAAAAGTTCTGAAATGATTTTATCCTTGTCTCATTTTTTTACATCACAGAAACCTGACATTTTACCAGGGGTGCATCGACTTTTAATATCTACTGTACACACACTGGATATAAGAAGTCTACACACCCCTGTTAAAATTTCAGATTTCTGCGATGTAAAAACTCTCTCTCTCCATATACACACACACAATACATACAAACACACAGACACACACACCTCCTTATTATAATTGAATACCATGCACAAAATACTACTCAAAAAAGAAAGAGGAAGAAACCAAAAATAGCCTATTTCTTCCCAGCCACGGTTCAATTGAAGTGAATATGGGAGCCTGCACCTTGATTGCAGCCACATACAGCCATCAACTGGTCTTTCCTACCAGGTACCATAAAAGAAAGAATCTGATTTTTAGGCCAGTGTACACAGGGTGTGGGGGACCAGTTAAACCTCAGAACTCCGAAAAATGAAATATGAACAAAGCACAGCCTTCTATACTGTGTACTTGCCTCTATCCAAAGCACTGAGTGTGATGAACAGGTACAACTTATTTATGAGGATTTGTTTTCTCTTTGTATATCACCGAGTATATACGTGAGAGTTTTCAACCACTTTAACCACTTCAATACCTGGTCATAGGGGAATGACGTTATGGTCATCCCCTCGCCGATGAGACTGGACGTTGCACAACGTCCTGTCTTCACGGCGTTCTAGGGTGCGCGCCGCCGGCGGCGTGCACCCACGGCACCACTCGCGATCCCGCGCGCGTGTCCCGATGGCTGCGATTGCCGCCGGGCACCCGCGATTTCCGGCAATCACGTCAGGAGTGTGGATCTGTGTGTGTAAACACACAGATCCACCTCCTGTCAGCGCTGAGGAGACCGATGTGTGTTCCCAGTACAGAGGAACAAACATCGATCTCCTCGCCCTGTGAGTCCCCCTCCCCCTACAGTTAGAACATACTTTCGGACACATTTTAACCCCTTCAGCGCCCCCTAGTGTTAACCCCTTCCCTGCCAGTCACATTTACACAGTAATCAGTGCCGTTTTATGGCAATAATCGCTGTGTAAATGTGAATGGTCCCAAAAACGTGTCAAAAGTGTCCGATATGTCCGCCGCAATGTCACGGTCACAAAAAAAAAACGCAGATCGCCGCCATTACTAGTAAAAAAAATAAAATAAAAATGCCATAAATCTATCACCTATTTTGTAGACGCTATAACTTTTGCGCAAACCAACCAATATACGATTATTGCATTTTTTTTTTACCAAAAATACGTACAAGAATACGTATCGGTCTAAACTGAGGGGAAAAAAATAAATATTTAAAAAAATATTGTGATCTGTATTAAATAAAAATAAAAAAATATTGTGTTTTTTTTTTAAATTGTCGCTCTTCTTTTGTTTATAGCGCAAAAAATAAAAACCGCAGAGATGATCAAATACCACTAAAAGAAATCTCTATTTGTGGGGAAAAAAACATAATGATTTATTTGGGTACAGTGTTGCCTGACCGCGCAATTGTCATTCAAAGTGCAACGGCGCTGAAAACTAAAAATTGGTCTGGGCAGGAAGGGGGTGAAAATGCCCTGTATGGAAGGGGTTAAAAGGCAAGTCTGAAATCAGTCTGCACTGTTTTTTCGGGTAAGACGTAAATGTAAATCCATAGCAAATGCACCTAAAAGTCAATAAAGCAATTAGGCTGTCAAAAATGTTACCAGCTTCTTCAAAATGTATTACATTTATTTTCATTAAACAGTTCAGATAAATAAAAAAAGTAATGTACAGTATCATGTAAATTATTTAGACAGGTGTGAAGAAATCATGCTTTCAAAAATATGCATTTTAATTGCAATTTTTTTATCAATTTACAAAAAGTGAGCGGACAGAAGAAAAATCCAAATCAAATCAATAATTTGGTGAGACTACCCTTTGGAGTCAAACCAGGATCGATTCTTACACTTGCACAAAGTCAGGGAATTTGTAGGATTAGAGTCAGGTGTAAAATTAACCAATTATACACAGCCATCAATTGAAATAGAAACAGCTGCGTAGGTGGCTAAAAACTGGGTGAGGAACAGCAAGTGAAAAACCAGTGGGATCCAGGTACACACACACCCATCTACTGTCCAGTGAAGTCAGGGCAGAAGTGGTCTTCATTGAAGAATTGCAGCCAAAAAGGCATACCTTCGACGTTTAAAAAAAAAAAAAGAAGGCGAAGAAGCACAACTTTCCATGAAAGCATAAGGATAACTCAGGGTGCAGAAAAATGGCAGGAGGTTAAATTTCAAATATTTGGCTGTAGCAGGAGGCAGTTCGCTTGCTAAATAAAGGGCTGGAGAGTGGTTGTCTGCAGGCAACAGTAAAGAACTGGAGGTGGAGGTTCCTTACAAGTTTGGGGATGCATTGCTGCAAATGGAGTTGAATATTTGGTGAGGATCAATGATGTTCTTAGTTCCGAGAAAAACAGGCAGATAATTATTCATCATAACATACCATCAGGTAGGTGTGCAAAAATTGAGTCTGTCCAGAATTACTATACATAGAGACAGAAGGACCTGAGGCAGCCTATAGCCACAGAAGATCTGTATATAGTTCATTAGGATGTGTGCAACAACCTACCCACCAAGTTCTTTCAAAAACTGTGTGCAAGCGTACATAGAATTGATACCGTTCACACAAAATACTGATTTAATTTGGATTTCTCTTTTATTTATTTTTATCAATTAAAACAATTTAAAGTAAATCAACTAATAAACACTTCTATTTCTGAAAGCATTCTTAATTTATAGCACACCTACCTAAACGTTGCACAGTAGCGTATGTTGCAGAGATATTATTGGTTCCGATTTGAGGGTGTTCATTTCAAAGATGTAGAAACCATACATGGAGATGTATGCTACACAAACAATTTCAATCATGAGGGCTGTTTTTAGTCTTGTTTCAAATTAACAAAATGTAGGGCTCGCACAGGCAAAGCACATGCAGCAATAAAAAGGGAAAACTGCATGTGGACATACTGGAGTACAGCACTATACAATGTAAAACTGAATGTCAGTGTGTGTGCGCGCGCATTATGTGCACACTAATAAATACAATATGTGAACAAGCCCTTAGCGCATTAAAATAGAATTTCTGCACCCACTAAAAAAAAAAAAAAAATAATAAAAAAAAACACGTTGACAATTCATTGAGGGACACAAGAAGCCGTTAACCTCGAGTTTTACTGCCACCTACAGGAGGACTAAAAACTGGCAAGCAAAAAAAAAGCAAACGGTAGGCTGCCCCCCCCCTTAAAAGTTTAAAAGCCCCCTATAGGTCATCAGTTCAGCCCAGGAGTAGGCAAGCTGGGCCCTCCAGCTGTTGTGGAGCTACATTTCCCATGAGGAATTGCATGGCTGGCAGTTACAATTACTCCCAGAGGTATGATGGCTGCCTACCCCTGGTATAGCCTCACAAAGGAAGTCTGGTGCTAGAAGTAATGATTTCATTCCGGCATGCACAGTGATTTGCAACTTGTGTATTGAACCTCTGTGCGTGTGTTGGTGGGGCACTCAAACTTTTTTTTTTCAGAGAACAAGAAATACCCTTATGCGATGATTTGTTTGGGTGACAGGTTCTGTTTAATTGACATGCAGGGTCTAAAAGACGATGGATGTCTCCTTTGTGTTCCAATGAATGTAATGCAATGCACACCATATTGCAATACATTACATTCTTTCCCGGCCTTGATGACCAGGGAAACTCAACAGGAACCTGGAAGTGATGTCACACGTCACTTCTGGGTTAACAACTAGAAGGGGAGGAGATCGGACGTGTGTCTGTTCTCCTTCCCCTCTATCCGGCAGGATTCACTATGCCAGGTCCCAAGCCAGCAGGTGGGCAATCGAAACGCAGGATACAAAAGGGGGGGGGGGATAAAGAGCATTAGGACAGGAGCCCAGGTGCTAGGGAGGAAACTTCTTGCTGCCATGGTGAGCTGGCGCCTAGGGTTTGTCTAGTCCCAACATATAGCGCCTTCAGTCTATGTATGCGATTTTACATATTATACATTCACATCAGTCCCTGCCCTCATGGAACTTATAATCCAAGGCCCTGAACTCACATTCATCCATACACATACAAGGGCCAAATTAGACAGGGGTCAATTACCCTACTAGTATGTCTTGAGTGTGGAAAGAAACTGCAGTACCCGGAGGAAACCCACACAGACACAGGGATCGGTCTATAAAACAGGATATACAATGGCAGAAACTGAGAGCTAAATACTGGTCCTAGCTGCAGAAAGAAGAGGTCCTCTGTAACAAACTGATGGGTCTGTCCAGAGACAGGGTTGACTTGTGCCAGGACAGCAGAGGTCGGGGGCAAAATTAGGTAAATTAAACAGCCTTACAGAAGGCTATCATTAGACCCAGGCTCCTGGATGGGAGAGTTTGAATCTGAGACTGGAGCATCTTAAGTTTCTCATGTGGACGGAACATGCCAACCTAAGCGGTGTCCAGGACTACACTACTACAGTAAAAGTCTCCTTAATAGGAGGTTGTCAACATATTACACAATTGGGATGCCACAAGAGTGCAGGTGGGCCCAAATACTGAGGCCAGCACCTTGGTAAATGCTCAAGAAGCGGACAAGAAGCAAAAATTAAAGGGCCGCAAACTGACAAAGTAAAGCAGAGGAATCGCTGACACAGTTGAAAGATAGGGGCATATAGTTAAGCATCTTTGATGTAGAAATCCAGTGAATGTCTCTTTTGGCTTGGGAATGGTGAACAGACAAACCAAGGAAGGAGGAAGTGAAACTCCCATTTCTAGTCCTCAGATACCAACTTCAGTATCCAAAGCATCATAGAGAAAGATTCTAAGCATCTGCAAATATTTGGAAAGTGGGGGTACATCTTAACACAGAGGAAGGCTTGTCTGAGGATTTGGCAGACTGCGTGCCAGAACTTGTAAGTAGATGGGATGCCAGGTTTGGAGGGTCTCGAGGAGGAGGTTGAGGTAGTTGAGAAATGAAAGAGAAGTCTCTTAACATTCAGAAGGTGAGAATACTTAACAGTCTGCGTCTTGGGCTTATTTTGTTGAGGATTCTTGCCATCTAGCATTCTTGCCATCTAGCATTCTTGCCAATGCGGTCAGGAGCAAAGCCAGATACAAAGGGAAAGTTGTTGAAGTTTTACGAGTTTTTAAGCAACCCAAGGCTAAAAAACAGGACTAATAGAAGCTAGAGGCTTTAAGCAGTAAGCTTCAACTCCTTAAGGGCAAGTTCACCAGTCAAGGACTGGATCAAACCAGACATACAGTCTCTGCAGCTGATGGCTCAGAAGTTCCAGGCAAATCAGGTTGAGGGAGCAAGAGTGCACTTGCGGTTATCAGTCAGCAAATACCTGGGTAATTTGGGTCATAATGTCTTGCAGTAAAAACTTTAGCCAAAAGGGGGAACAGTTCCAGCCACACCTGAAAGAGCCAAATAGGAGCTCGAGAATAGGTTAAACTCCAAGAAAATAGGGTCTGCAAATTCTGGCACTCCAATGCCAAACACCATTCTAACCGACCTACTCAATAAGTGGGTCTCAGAGACTGGGAAAATGCTGAGGTAACGCCAGCAGGCTAAAAAAAGCGCCACAGCTAACTTTAACCAAAACAATGTCTGAAAAGTGCCCTGCACAGAACCCAAAAGTTAATTGCCAGACTACTTCCACAACGTCTATTATAGAGGGGTCCAGAAAAGGCAGCCCAAACAACAAGCTGAGTACATACATGTCAGTAAACTGCAATCAACTAAATATAAAATAAAAAACACCAAAAAGGCATGGGAAAAAAAAGTGCTAGCAAAAAATAACCAAAACAGGGTGGAAAGGGGTTATTCTGGACTGGCTTATGTTTTTCTTGTTTGCCAGCGTCCAGTCATTCTGTACGCAGTAGCATAACCAAAAACTTTAAGACTTCCTTTGTCCCTCAATGGATAAGGAGAAAACTTTACATTGTCACTGCATTATCTAAAGAAATCTGACACTGTAAAGAACAGTGAAAACTAGATTACCAACAATAAACCCAAAAAGCAGATATTGCCCAAGATAATTTGAGAACTATAATTTTTATAGATTGTGTAATGTATCAGGGTCCCTTTATCTTTATTTAAAGAAGCTGGTTAATAGCATATAATAAAATAGTACAGTGTGAGGGGGGTGAGAAATGTAAAAGATAACATTTACTTTTTGTGAAAGAGTATTGTTTTAGTCAAGAAATCAACATACCACATCAGCCAAAGAAAAGTTTGAATTGTGTCTGGAAAATTCTTTAAGACCAAAGACTACATTTGGTATATTACCATGACAGTATCTAATGTGGCTAGAGAAAGCTTGTGAAAAAAAAAAGTGTGCTGTGTTGGGAGAGTTTCCAAGAAATATTGAAAACCATTACCCTAGTGTCTTCTAACTCTCTCTGGAGTTTGTCAGCTTTGGTCTTTTCAAAGAGCAGGCTCTGTTCAAGCTCCTTAATGCGGGCATGCTCCAGTTTGGTCTGCGTCTGTTAGTAAAAAGGGAGAGGAAGAGAACACAACAGTGCCACCATCACATGCCAGCACGAGAGGTAGGAGCCACATGCAGGCCGTGCTCCGGCACGATTGGACCATTGATGAGCAAAGATGCAGGGGGTAAAAAACAGAAGAGAAGAGGATGGATAGATGATTCTTTGATGAGGGTGATCAACAAGAAAAGTGGAAAGAAATTGATGGTGAAAGACAAAAAAGAAAGGCAATAAGTAGAAACACAGGACAGGTGCATGCAGCAAGTAGAATCATGTATCTTTTTTAGAAAAATTAAGGCATTAGCATAAATTTAGAACATTATGACTTTGCAAGCAATTAGTTAATCCTCATTTAACTTATTTTTTTTTTTTAAATCAAGTTAAAAATTCATAGTTTTTTGTGGATCTGTATTAAGACCCAATACATTCAGTTACATTTTTTTTTTTTTTAACTAGTCTGTAATATGCCTTTCTTCATTGACATTTCAATTATTATTATTTTTTTATAATAAATTACGTCAAAGTTACTTTTTTTACAAATAATAATAATTTAAAAAAAGTCTGCCTACCAACAGAAAAGTCTGGTGATCTGTTTCGCATGCAGCTTGTTTTTACATCTAAAGAATCTTGGACAAAACTACAATTTATTCAACATGCAATTCTTTATTGCATGTATGCTGGCTAATTCCGCTTTACTACCTACAACGGGGCATAAGGAGAAACAAAGTTGTGTATATTCACCTTTGCTTTATTAATTAAAATAGATTAACATCAGCAAATAGGCTCAACATTGGGACTGTGTTCCATATACAGTGATGGTGTTAAACTATGCAGCAACATTTTCCCCATGTATGGCCACCTTTACAGACTGATTTAAAAAACCCAGACTACCTGAATAATTTTGAGAAAGAGAGCAGCAACCACATCTCAATCTCAATGAAAAGTTAAGGGGCAAAGTTGATCTTGAGCAAAGGCTATTGCAGGCAGCAATATATTCTATTAGGCACCAAGATATTAGATCTACACTTATGAAGGGCTTTACAAAGGATTAAGTTAGTGTTTGAAATAGGAATATTTAAGTTACTTTTTGTTAAAAAAAAAAAAAAAAAAAAGAAGCATGCACCAGTGAAAAAGTTTGTGTTTTAAAAGCAATGTTTAGCAATAATTTGTGAATATATTTATTAAAAGATTTGGGCTGTGTTGAAGTTCTGATCAATGGGATATTCTGCCATGCCAATTGATTTGCCTATGAAAACTGAAACAAAACTAAACTGGGGGAAGGAATGGAAGGATGATAAAAAAATAAATAATAATTGACTAAAAAAATAAATAAAACAAAGTGAACTGAAATGTCCATTTTTATACAAGCAATCAACATTGTCATATACAATTTTATGACAAAAACTGGCTAATTAACAAAGTTCTAAGGCATTAATTTGTTTACAGTATTCAAATAATTTTACTATAACAATTGCCATTTCTCGAGGAAAGCACAAAAGGAAAGAAAATAGTTGTATTGTTGGAATTGCTGCTGTAAATATGTTTAAAAAACAGGGGAGTCAAACAATTATTTCAATCCTCAATTATAATAATGTAGATAGTACAAAGCAATAGCAAGCAAGATGCATTATCGACCAAAAGAGATGATGGAACTATTGAGTTTTTATTTAAAAGAATGGCACTTTGCCAACTTGGGAGACTAGCTTACAAAATAATCTCTTTAGCACATTCCAATAAATACACTTTTAAATGCTTTGCCTCACATGTACTATTGTTCGGGCAACACATAGCATGTGGATATCCCTATACAAGATAATATTTTTTACCTCCAAATCACCCTTGGTAATAGACTCTTCTTCAACACGGAATTGAAGATCTTCAACTCTCCTGTAAAAATTAAACCCAACTAGTTAAAGCAGAGGTTCACCCTAATTTGAAAGTCAGCGGTAAACACAAGGGCTCAGTGTATGGATTAAAAGTTCGCTGTCCAAAAAAATTAAAAATCGATTGCATACCCCTTTGTTCTGTCTTCTGAACCAGGCACTTCCTGGTTTGGCTCCCGTGGGAGTGGGCGTGTTGCTTCGGCTGCGATCGCCGCAGTGATTCCTGGGATTACTTAGCCATGTCTCCTGGGAGCAGAGCGTGACACTGCCCAGGAGACGATTCTCACAACGATTCGTCACAACGGGGCGTGTCCTTTTCAGGACGCCGGCCGTTGCGATGGCAACTGTGTAGTGTTGACGGTGCCGCTTGCCGTCTACACTGCACATGCGCAGGATAGAGCGGTGAATGCTGGGACATCAGCATTCACCGCATCCCGGAAGAATTTCCTGTGGGCTTTAGAGTGCCCACAAGTAAGATGGAAGCCTCCAGGAATTATTTTTATAAAGTCTCTTTTGCGGCAGAAAGACATTGCGGGGGCCTATGAAATAAGGACACGCGAGTACCCCATTAACTATGTTAAGAGCAGCAGATGGATATAAAAAAACATATTCCCCCCGCTTTAATGTGCAACGCACAAAGAAACATTGTCCTTTTTAAGTTTAAGCCCTGGTTCACACTGGTGTGTTTTGACATGCGATTTGACATATCAAATCAATAGCATTTGCACTGTCCTAATCGGTGCGACACCATATCTGCGGCGCTGCACCGATTTCAAAAAGTAGTAACCTGCACAGATGTCTCTGTAATCGCGCCCAAAATCGGGACTGACAAACAGGAGTGAAATAGTGCGAGTTCAGCTGAACTCACACTGCTTCATTCCTGCAGCTCAGTGTGAACCCGTTAATAGTTCTTGCAAAAAGACTAGGTTCTTACTTTTATTTCCATCTGTAGCCATTGAAATTATCTTAAAATGTAAATGATTCCAATGCAATATATCAACTTGGAGACCTTCAGTAGACTAGCTACCCAAAAAAGGAAACAAATCTGTAACAAAGCTTGTCAAAATCCATGCGATGTACATTGATGACTCAGGGGGCATGTCCAGCAAAGCTTTGCCAGTAAGCAACTACCTAAAAGTAGCAACCTATAACCAGGGGTCTATGAATATTTAGCCTGTGTCTTGTACTGCATGATATGGATAGTGGGGTTACACTTTAAAGAAGAACTACAGTGGGGCAAAAAAGTATTTAGTCAGCCACCAATTGTGCAAGTTCTCCAACTTAAAATGATGAGAGGCCTGCAACTGTCATCATAGGTATACCTCAACTATGAGAGACAAAATGTGGAAACAAATCCAGACAATCACATTGTCTGATTTGGAAAGAATGTATTTGCAAATTATGGAGGAAAACAAAATATTTGGTCAATATCAAAAGTTCATCTCAATACTTTGTTATATATCCTTTGTTGGCAATGACAGAGGTCAAACGTTTTCTATAAGTCTTCACAAGGTTGTCACACACGGTTGCTGATATGTTGGCCCATTCCTCCATGCAGATCTCCTCTAGAGCAGTGATGTTTGGGGCCGTTGCTGGGCAACGCAGACTTTTAACTCCCTCCAAAGGCTTTCTATGGGGTTGAGATCTGGAGACTGGCTAGGCCACTCCAGGACCTTGAACTGCTTCTTACAAAGCCACTCCTTCATTGCCCGGGTGGTGTGTTTGGGATCATTGTCATGATGAAAGACCCAGCCACGTTTCATCTTCAATGCCCTTGCTGATGGGAGCTGGTTTGCACTTAAAATCTCACAATACATGGCCCCATTCATTCTATCATGTACACAGATCAGTCGTCCTGTTCCCTTTGCAGAGAAACAGCCCCAAATCATGATGTTGCCACCCCCATGCTTCATAGTAGGTATGTGGTGTTCTTTGGTTGCAACTCGGCATTCTCTCTCCTGCAAATACAAGTTGTGTTTCTACCAAACAGATCTACTTTGGTTTCATCTGAATATATGACATTCTCCTAATCCTCTTCTGGATCATTCAAATGCTCGCTAGCAAACCTCAGACGGGACCGGACATGTACTGGCTTAAGTAGGGGGACACATCTGGCACTGCAGGATCTGAGTCCCTGGTGGCGTAATGATTTCTTCACACCAAACTGCTTGCCTATTGCAGATTCAGTCTTCCCAGCCTGGTGCAGGTCTACAATTTGTTTTTTGGTGTCCTTCGACAGCTCTTTGGTCTTCACCATAGTGGAGTTTGGAGTGCGACTGTTTGAGGTTGTGGACAGGTGTCTTTTATACCCATAACAAGTTCAAACATGTGCCATTAATACAGGTAATGAGTGGAGGACAGAGGAGCCTCTTTAAGAAGATACAGATCTGTGAGAGCCAGAAATCTTGCTTGTTTGTAGGTGACCAAATACTTATTTTCCCACCATAATTTGCAAATAAATTCTCTTGAAATCAGACAATGTGATTGTCTGGATTTGTTTCCACATTTTGTCTCTCATAGTTGAGGTATACCTATGATGACAATTACAGGCCTCTCTCATCATTTTAAGTGGGAGAACTTGCACAATTGGTGGCTGACTAAACACTTTTTTGCCCCACTGTATATGCAAACCTCCCCCCTCCCCATAAAGGTAGAGTCGTAAACCCCTGTCAGTTTATTTGTTTTGCAATCTGTGTCCCATTGCGGAGATATCCCTGGCAACCCCCCCACACGCCGGAGCTCATCCTTAACCAGTGTACCCATTGGAAGACTTCCCCTTTGTTACTTTTCTGGGGCCAACCTAAAATATGGGATTAGATGAATATCCCTAACAGGGGCACAGAAAGCAATAAAAACCTGACAGGTGTTCAAATCCCTCTTACTTTGTCCCAAACTAAAAATAAGTTTTACCTTTAGTTATACTTTAAAGTACGCACCTTTTCTCTTCTTCTAGTTGGTTTAGCAGTTCAACCTTTTCTCTGTCTGCTGCTTCAACCATAGCTCGTAGCTGGTCCATCTTAGCCTCCATTTCCATGACATACTACAATTGAATTACATACAAATTATTTTATAAAATGTATACATATTAAATACTTATACAATTGAGAAATTATAGAGTTTACTACATGTGAGAAAGCCAACGAGAAAAAAATACTAACTACTAAGGTTTCTTACCTGATCATGACCATCTCTTATCACCGATAGCTGTTGTTCCACCTCTCCTACATGACTTGTTGCTTTGGCCACCTCAGCTCGCTCCATGTCCCTTTCAGCCAGAAGCTGCTCAATATGCTGTTGCTTCTCTTTCAGAGCTTCCTGGAGAGCAGTAGTGCCAGAAATCTTCCTCGCATATCGAGACGATGTTTCTGTTAACTGTTCATAAGAATTATATAAAAATTAAAATTATACATACAGTATATGCAAGTTTCTAAATACTGATGAAACAAAGCTCAGAGTGAATGGAGAAAACTCCCTTGCTGGCTATCGCATCAAGACAGCTGCAGCACCTGAACACTTAAACAGTGAACAAATCCATTGGATACAGTCATTGTTCGGCCAACAATATTCCCAATAGCTCCTTCAAATTGGTGTCAAACGGGCCACCACAGCTTGTATTCAGCAGGAAATTCAAGTTGTGCATGGCCCTTATACATGTGTATCAAAGAACAGTCGCAAGCATCCTCTACTTTCTGTTGAAATCTAGAAACTGACATACTGTACATATGACTTTCCACAGTGCTATCAAAAAGCAGACTGAGGACCGCATCCATAAGCTACTTTTCCTTCATTATGAAGTCACGTTCTGTAGCAGATTGGGGACCAATGCAGAGGAATGAAAGTGTAGTCACCAACCTGGTCACTTGGCGAGTTGATACGTCACACCAATACCATTACTGCTCCTCAGCTCACACCTGCATTTACCTTGGGCATTACCAATTTACCATTTGGATATATCAGTATGGATGTCAAACCTTTTCCTATAAATCTAAAACCAGGCGCATAATTTTTCCTTTCTTAAAACAACTCATCCCTACATAGTTACGACATCTTGCATTATTAGCCCTTCCTTTCAGATGGTAAAGCTTTCAAAAGTAGGCCCTTCTAATCATCTTGACTTTAACTGTATCACAACTGTACAGACTTCCTTTATTATGTAAAAACTGTTGGTGCTATATATATTTTGATTAGAATAATAAATCTGCCTGGCAAGGAAGACTAGATAACATGACTGACTGATCTTCCAAAGCATTTTGACAAATGTTTAAACAGCTCAAGGAACATGTATTTCAGCTGCATGTGTGGCTTGAAATTAGCTTTAAGCTATGGGATGGTCAGGAGACACAGCTACACTACCTGATGACAGGCCTGCTGGCTGCTTATCACAGGAAAATAGGCATTTACCAGCCTGTCTGACATCTTTTCTAAAGATCAATTATGTACTGTATGTAACTGTCCTATAGTTCGCCATCTGCCTGAAAATATCAAAAGACTTCTCCAACATTGATGAGCACATTAATAAAGCATCCCCTATAACCTCCCTTAATTTTCACTTCTGTTCTCCCCCCAAAAGAAATCAACCGCTGTTGTGTCTCATGTAAACATTGATATCACACATATTCGTCCCCTACACTAAGGCTAGCCACAAGTTCCAAATGGATCCTGAAGACAGAGAATGTGGACACAGTATACAGCACCTCTAATTATTTTTAGCCCAACTTCAGCCAAAACTTTTCATACAATTTTGGATTGAGTGGACAGGAACAAAACCACTTACCAAACCAGTGCGACTTGGCTTGTTGCTCACAGAAGATGAGATTGAGCTCATTGAGCTAATAGAAGATGCGCTTGGACTGCGTTTCAGCGAGGCAGGTGTGGCAGGTGTTGAGGGTACTTTTCTTATGGTGGTTTTGGATTTAGCTGGAGTAGTGGATGGAAATCCAATCCGTGTAACTTTATGTACAGGTGCAAATAAGCCATATTTTGGTTGACACTGAAAATATCTAAGAAAATTAGAACATAAGGGTGTAAAACAATAGTGAAGAGAAGAATCTGTATGATACAAAGTTCCAAATGTGCCTAAAATAATTTTCTGGGTGTACATTTTAATTATTTTTAGCAATTTACAAAATGCAACGTCAGCTAAAAGAAGAAAAATCTAAGGCTGGGTTCACATATGGGCATGCAGCAGCTCACACCAGGAGTCCGGTGCGTCCTCATTAACAGTTATAGGTCTGATTTCAGCACACATTTTTGTCTGAATTTGGACCTGAATTCACCGTAGCCACTGCGGAACACACTCCGTAGAAAGTCGGTCACAATCTCCTGCTGTGTGAATTGGATGCGGATAAACCGCATCCAATTCGCATTAGTGTGAACCCAGCCTAAATCAAATCAATATTTTGTGCGACTACCCTTTGGTGTCAAACCAACATCAGTTCTTACACACTTTGTACACTTGCACAAAGTCAGGGATTTTGTAGGATTAGAGCCAGGTGTATGATTATTATACCAAGCAGGTGTTAATTATCAAATTTATATGTAGGTTAAAACAGTCATTAAAATAAACACAAACCACTGGATAGGAGGCTTAAAGCAGTTTTTATTTTGGGCTAACAGATCCTGTTCCTTTAAAGCATATTATACAGCACAGTGCTTGTGCAGTGCAATTTTCTCAGCTAAAAACCTGTCTGATCCCGCCGGGCTATACCCTCCCACCTGTAAACTGACCATGATATCCATGGCTACTGAGCCCTGATAACATGGTCAGAGTACGTGCCTCTGCCATCTGCAGCCCTGCTCTCTAGTGTCTGGCTCCTCTGCGCCCCCCCCCCGTTGGCTCATACCAGTGCCCCACTCCCCCAATAACTTATTAAATCCTTTAATCCCCTCTGTACCATAATAAGTGTCCCTGTGTATGTGCAATGTAAAAAATCTTCCGATCTGTACCTATACAAGCGTGGCTCCTGGTGCTCAGCTGACTGTCGGCTCTCTCTCCTCTCTCCCCTGCCTCCCCGGCTGACGTCAGCGGGAGTGCTGGGCCCCGCCCACTGGATCTGTGAGCTGGAGAGAGAAGATAGCTGACAAGTCAGCTGAGCAACAGGAGCCAAGCTCATATAGGTACAGTTCGGCCGATTTTTTACATTATACAGGGACACTTGTTATAATGGTACAGAGGGGATTACAGGATTTAGAAGTGGGTTAACAACTACTTTAAAACTGGGTGAGGAACAGCCAAACTCTGCTACTAAGGTGAGGTTGCGGAAGACAGTTTCATGTCACAGGTCATACACCATGGCAAGACTGAGCACAGCAACAAGACAAAACGTAATTATATTGCGTCAGCAAGGTCTCTCCCAGGCAGAGAATTCAACACAGACTGGGGTTTCAAGATGTGCGGTTTAAAGTGGATGTAAACCCCCATTCATGAAATCTGACCTGGGTACAAATCTGTAGCGTTTTACTTTAAACCCCCAAGTTCAGCGTCCTTCTGCTCTCCAACACAGGAGAGAATAGCAGCTGAAAATTTGTTTTGGGGGAGGTAACTTAGAGACAGGTAAGCAGAGATTGCCTATTCACAGCTCTGCAAATTTCTTTGTTTCTCTGCCTATGTGAAGGGGGGTGTGTGCCTTTCCTTCAATCAGCTCACACACAGTGTATTCCCAGATTCCCCACCCACTTCCGAAACAGGAAGAAACATTTATAACATAATGTGCACTTTCTAAAGAGTCTAGAGTGCCATCAACATTGAACTGGTGGAAACCAGGGGGACCCAGGTACACCCATCTACCCTGGAAAAAAAACAAGTTGCGCTAAACATTGTAAATAAACATACATGTATATGTTTGGGACAAAATGGTTGAAAATTGATGACTTGACATATATTCAACTAACATTCAAAGAAATCTCAAAAGAAGTGTCCATAAATTGATAGATGATCAAATCACAATTTAGACAGAGTGACTTAGTCTTTCACCAGTGAAGAAAAACAGAAAGTCCACACTTGGACAATCGGATGAAAAACACCAAATCGGAGTGACAATCCAATAGATGAAATCCTCCACCACCAGAGTATGTGAATCTGCTTACCAGATTCCCGGCGGTCCCTTGATTATAGGGGACCCCAGGTAGTGTGTAGATTTTTCAATTGAAGGAGCTGCTAGCTGAATGGACACAGTTTGATAGCGATCATCACCTCATTCCAATAGTTCAAACACGTGGATAACCGTATCTCATAGAAACCAAAAAAACATAGGGGGCCGCAATAGTGTAAAACCATTGATAGAAATTTTATTAAGATAAGACAAAAAAACACTCAGATGTTAGCCGTGCTTATATAGCCATTCAGTCTGATGTCCCGACCGGAAACAAACAGACTACCTGTCCAACAGGGAAACCAAGCAGTCAAAGGGGGGTGATGCCGATGTACCGCACGTTCCGCCCAACCAGTTTCGCGAAAGATCGCTTCTTCATGGGGCCAGCCCACTTCTTTTTAGATTTCTTTGAATGTTAGTTGAATATATGTCAAGTCATCAATTTTCAACCATTTTGTCCCAAACATATACGTGTATGTTTATTTACAATGTTTAGCGCAACTTGTTTTTTTTTTCCTATGTTATCACTGTTTAATGTCACGCAGTAAGGTGCAGCTTCACCAATTGACTCTAAGAGCCTATATTTTTTCACCCGTTTCATCACGGGTTTATTTGAATTTATTAGCGCAGTTATTTTCTTCATTTTTTTCACACCCATCTACCCGTCTGGAAAAGTCTGGCCAGAAGTGCTCCACGTGGAAACACATTCATTGCTGTGTTGTGGTCAGGCTCACCGTGTCCAAAAAAAAAAACGCTCTGGGTCCAGACTAAAGATCAGTAGCTGTTAGGACCAGCTTCCGATTATGTGACCACTATGACAGTGATCACATGTCTGCCAATCCCTCCCACTACCCAGATGTTCAGAACTGATTAAAGGGATGCAGGGCAGGAAGGGGGTAAATCTTAATTTTTTGGGGGTTAGAAAATGACTTTCAGCTACCAAACATTTTTAGAGCTGGCGATTGGCTCCAGCTCTAAAAATTATGGGAGCGACCAGCTGGCACGTCTGTTAGCTGGTCAGAGTCCTGAATAAAGCCTGAAACTGGCTTTGATCGGGTTTCCGATGTAGTAACCCGGTTTACTCATCTGCCGATTTAAAAAAATCCCTAGTATTTCAAAATGCAGATTTTGGCGTTTTGAATATTTTAAGTGCAAAGGAGAGATTTGGGGTCTTTTAGACCCCAGATCCCTCCATAAAGAGTACCGGTCACCACCTATTACTGTCCATTCCTTGTGGCAGCAATAAAAAGTGATCAGATTTTTATTTTACCTTTTTAACCACCATTAGACCCGTACCATTATGCAGGTAAAGGACCTGACCAGTTTTTGCGATTCGGCACTGCATCGCTTTAAGTGACAAATGCGCGGTCGTGCAATGTGGCTCCCAAACAAAATCTTTCTTTTGGTGGTATTTGATCACCTCTGGGTTTTTTGTTTTAATTTTTTATAAACAAAATTAGAGTGACCATTTTGGAAACAAAAAAAAAAATCTATATTTTTAACTTTTTGTTATAATAAATATCCCCAAAAATATAATTTCTCAGTTTAGGCTGATACGTATTCTTCTAGCTATATTTGGTAAAAAAAAAAAAAAATAGGATTTTTGTACTCACTGTAAAATCCTTTTCTCTGAAGTTCATTGACTGACACAGCTCCTTTAATCTTGACCTTAGGGTTATATGCCTTCTATCAGAGGAGGACTAGGCAGAACATGTAAAGCATGTAACAGCAAAGCTGAACAGTACTGCCCAAGGTGCAGTCCTACTGGCTATAACCCCTCACACTGCATCCAGCAGCTCAGTTCATCAAAAAGCAGTACAAACGTAAAAAAAGAGGGGTGGGTGCTTTGTCTGTCAAAGAACTTCAGAGAAAAGGATTTTAGGGAGGAGTACAAAAATCCTATTTTCTCTTTCGTTTATTGACAGACACAGCTCCCTTAGGCTCCATTCACATCTAGGCGACAAAACGGCTGTCGCCCGACGCGCGTGCCGCTGGAGGGGTGAATTCCCATTGATGTCTATAGAGATGGTTCACATCTCTGAAACGCTGTACGCCTGCAAAAAAGTCCCGGACCCTTTTTTTCAGGCGACATTGGCGTTCGGCCATAGACATCAATGGAGATAATTTGATTAAAAAAAAATGAATCGAATCGCGGCAAGTAAAGCCACGTACGCGGCGTTTACTTGTCGCCTAGATGTGAATGCAGCCTTAATCTTGACCTTGGGGACGTCCCCAAGCAGTGTAAAAAAAAAAATGAGGGGTGGGAACAAGCAGCAAACAAACTCCACCCAGAACAACCAAAGCTCCTCAACTGAGAAGTTGTAATCTTAAAAACAGCCGCCTGCAAAACCTTGCGGCCGAAGGAAGCATCCGCAGATGCACTCACATCAACCTTGTAAAATGTAGTGAAAGCGTGAACGGACGACCAGGTCGCTGCCTTACACACCTGGGAAACAGACGCCTGATGTCGGAAAGCCCAGAAGCCACCAATTGCCCTGGTCGAACGCGCCATCACAGGAAAGTGAGGCACCCGCCCTTTTAGGGCATAAGCCTGAATCACGAACTGACTGATCCACCGAGAAATGGTGGCCTACAAAACCGCCAGGCCCTTCTTTGGACCAACCACTGACACAAACAGTAAGTCTGACCTCCAAAACTGAGCCGTAGCAGACAGATACACCAGCAGGTCTCGGACCACATCCAAGAATTGTAAAGCAACCTCTTTGGGGTGCGACACAAGGATGGAAGCACAATGTCCTCATTTAGATGAAAATCTGAAACAATCTTAGGAAGAAACAAAGACTGCCAGGGTAGCACCGCCTTATCCTTGTGAAGGATAAAGTAGGGAGACTTGCAAGACAAGGCCGCCAACTCAAACCCTCCTGGCAGATGTAATAACCACCAAAAAGGCTACCTTCTGACAGAGTGTCAATAGGGGAATCTCCCTAATGTTCTCAAATGGTGGTTTCTGAAGAACCGAGAGCACCAGATTCAAATCCCACGGAGGCAGCGGTGACCGAATCGGAGGGGCCACATGTCAAACCCCTTACATAAACGTGCACACCAGGGTGAATGAGCTGCCAAGGGTCATTGAAAAAAAAAAAGCCAGCCAAGGCTGATATCTGCCCCTTAATGGTGCTTATACTTAAAGGGGTTGTAAAGGTTTTTATTTTCTAAATTGGTTTCTTTAAGCTAGTGCAATGTTGGTTCACTTACATTTTTCCTTCGATTTCCCTTCTAAATGTGTTTTTCTTTGTCTGAATTTCTTACTTCCTGTTTCTCCTCAGTATGCTTTCCACCATAATCTGAGCAGTGGAAAGTCAGTCAGAACAGCTTACCGAGGAGGAACAGGAAGTGAGAAATTCAGACAAAGAAAAAAAACCATTTAGAAGGGAAATCGAAGGAAAAAGATAAGTGAACCAACAATGCACCAGCTCAAAAGGAACCTATTTAGAAAATAAAAAATAAACCTTTACAACCCCTTTAAGGCAAGTTTTTGATCAACTCCACGCTGCAAAAACAGCAAGATCCTGGAAACCGAGTAATTACGTGGACGCCACCGATCTCTTCAATCAGGGATGTAGGCCTTCCACGTGCGACAATAAATCTTCCGAGAATATGACTTGCATGCCCTTAGCATGGTGTAAATAACCGAATCCGACAGGCCTAGGTTCCTTGGAACTTGACTTTCAACAGCCATGCCTTTAAAGCCAGCGACTGTAAAGCAGGATAGAGTATAGGACCTTACGACAGATGATCCTCTCGCATCAGCAGTAGCCAAGAAACATCCGCCACCAGGCGAACCAAGTTGGCGTACCAGGGGAGCCGAGGCCAATCTGTGGCAATTATCAGAATCCCCTCAATCTCTACTCTGCGAAGCAGACGAGGAAGAAGTTTTAGCGGGGGGAAAAGCATAAAATTAGCCAATACTGTCCCCACGGAGCCACCAACGTGTCTGTTGTCCACCCAAGAATCTTTGGACCTGGCCAAAAACCTCAACACCTTCCGATTGAGTCGAGAAGCCAGGAGATCCACATCTGGCGTGCCCCATCTCAGGCAAAGGACCCGAAAACACATCCGGGTGTAGCGACCAGTCTCCTTGGTCGAGCATCTGACGACTTAGGTAGTCTGCTTGCCAGCTTTCTACGCCCGGAATGTATACGGCCAATAGAGGCCCCTAATGGTTGACATACGCCACTGCCGTGGCGTTGTCAGACTGGATGTCCCTGCAGCCTCTGCGACCATGTGGAGATAGCCCGAAGTTACAGTACATTGATCAGTAGGCGGGATTCTTCCTGCGTCCAGCGACCCTGTGTCAACTGTATGTCCCAAACTCCCCAACCGGTCAGGCTGGCGTCCGTCGTGATCACCGTCCAGTGAAAAGGAAGGAATGACTTCCCGGATTGAAGAGCCGGAGACCTCAGCCACCAGATCAGGGAATCCCTGACCAACCGGCTCACCCGGATTGGACAATCCAGGGACAACAGAGATTTGTCCCATTTTGATAGGATCTCCTTTTGCAAGACGCAAGTGTGGAACTGAGCATACGGTACCACCTCGAAGATGGCTACCATGAGACCCAGGACTCGCGTGCAAAAGCGCAGTGACGACCACCCGGGACGCCAACAGCTTCACTGCAGCCTGAAGAATCTGCAACTTGTCCGAAGGGAGAAAAAAAACTCTCACCTCTGAGGAGTCCAGAATCAAGCCCATGTATTCCAGGCGCTGAGTCTGCACCAACACGGACTTCTGAAGGTTCAGTATCCAAACTCCCGAAGAGTCTGACTGGCAATCGCCACATCATCCTCTAATTCGGAGGTGGGAGCTGCTCTCAGAAGGAGGTTGTCCAGGTAGCCCACGATAGCGATCCCCTGCTGTCTCAAAGCTAAGCCAGAATCGGGGCAAGCACCTCTGATGCCTGATGCATATGGGGACATGCAAGTATGCGTCCTTGATGTCCAAGGATGCCAGAAAATCCCCCGGATGGAGTGCAGCGACCACAGAGCAGACTGATTCCATCCTGAACTTTTGTACTTTTACAAAGCAGTTGAGGGCCTTGAGGTTCAGGATTGGACGGACCCCATCCTTCTTTGGGACTACAAACAAATTGGAGTAGAATCCCTTAAACCTTTCCATCGAGGGTACAGGTATTCTTACCCCGCGCATCAGCAGGTCCTGCACTGCCCCAAACACTGACCTGACGAGCCAGAAGAAGAGTCGGGTGGGGGCAAACCTTCATGCTGTCACAGATTTGTTCGCAGGCTTGGTTGGCTTGCGAAACCTGTGTTTTTTTTTCCCTCAGCCGGCACCTTGTCTGTCTGGCAACGCTTACCTGCAGGCCCGGGCGGATGAAAAAAAAAAAAAAAGCGTCCGAGCGGAAAAGGAGGGCCCTGGCCTACGGCGTGGCTCCTTACCTCCGTATTGTGGGAGCAGCGTGCTTTTACCCCCAGTGACATTTTTAATAATGTCATCCAGCGAGGCTCCAAATAACCTCCCCTCCCTGAAAGGGAAAATCCACCAGAGCCTTCTTAGACGTCTGGTCTGCGGACCAGTATTTTAGCCAAATCAGGCGACGTAGCACCACCGCAGATACTGAGGCTCTGGAAAGCAAGGGAGCTGTATCCAAGGCCGCATCGCAGACATACTTGAGGCCATAGACCAACCGGTCGGCCAGTTCCACACAGACTGGGGGAAGCCTGTTGCTCTACGAACTCGTGGTGCAACAATTTTGCCCATTCAGCGAGCATCCGAGACACCAGGGCCGTGGCCAACACTGACCCCAGTACCGTGAACATGGACGGGGCCACCGCCTCAACCCCTCCTATCTGCAGGGTCCTTAAAGGCAGGGGTCCCCTCTACCGGAATCGGGGTTACTTTATTTAACCTGGATACCGGAGGATCCACAATCAGGGGAGATGTCCATTTTTCAGGAATTTCTCCTCAAAGTGGCAACAGACCGAAATGCGTTTTGGGACTGAAAAGGCCCGCTACGGCAATTCCCATTCTTTGTATATGAACTTTATAAAATACCTTAGCAGTGCAGGATGGCTCGTGGGACCCAAAAGGGACCGACACCTCAGTCGATGCCCCTCCACTGCGGTGATAAGTGCGCCAACAAGCTCCCTTTCCTGCGCTGACCCAGACACAGTCATCCTCACTGTCCGAATGGTCCTAGTCCACATCCTCTGACACTTCAGAACAGGGGCCGTGTGCCACAGTAAGGCCAGAGTCTGAATCAGAGCTTTTACCCTTCTTGCTCCTGCACACCGCTTCCACCCTGGCAACAAAGGTCTCCAGGATCGCAGACAAAGTGTCCATAGGCACCACAGGTGCAGGGGGTACCAGTTGCTAACACGGGATGTCTGGGAAAGAAGCGCCAGCTTCTGATTCCATGCTGACCCACACTACCCAACACCCGTTAGGGACCAAAGGCAAGGTATATTAAACGTCCATCCTCCTAGCTGCTACAGACCAAGGGGCCACCCCCAGAGGACTCACCACCCTGACCCAGATACTGCACAGCGTTGCCATCCGCTCTCTCCTGCACTGCCTGTGGTGAGGTGTTCTCCTGCGTCTGGGGGTTCCTAGTTATTTTCAAGCAAAAAATACTGATTTTAACGTGTAAACAAAAAGTGTTAGAAATAGGATTGGTCCAGAAGTAAAAAAAGAAATAAAAAACATTTACAATTTCTTTAAATGTTGAAGGGAACCCAGCAATTTGTAGATCAGGAGTGCAAGGTTTTCTGCAGTGTTGGGATCTAGCTAGAGTCACCAGCTTCAGTAATTACCACTACTATACAATGTAGATGTTGATCATGTTTCAACCAGAGACTTATAGCTGCATAATGAAGTATTGCTACATAATATACGTGACTAAAAAGTCTACTCCTCTCCAACGTTAATGAAACAGGCTACCTCACACCTTCGTCTTAAAAAAGAAAATACACACACAGCACATCAATGTGCTTTAAAAGTTCCAACTAACCTTGTGCCAGCCACAGCGCCATCATTCTTTCCCAAAGGCTCGTCTAATTCAACGCCACACCATTCTCCTTTGGCAAAATCTGTTTCGCCCAAAAACCGCACAACTCCGGCTTTTGAACCGCTTACCTGAAAAGTAACAAAATAAAGATACTGTTAAGTTAGGATTTAAGACATAGAAAGGAATTAGTAAAAAAGAAAAACAAAAAAAAAAAACATAATTTATGATTTCCTAGACAAATAATTGCATTTTAAAACACGATACCATGAAATCATTTTTATTTTAAGGTTTTCCAAGTTGTATATTCAATGTCATTATAAAGTTGTATATTTTTATTCATTTGGTATCTTTGCACTTTACCTTTGAAGGTATACATCAAGTCCCAACATCTTCCCATTTACAATACAATTGCAAAAATACATAATCTTAACGCATTTGCATATGCATGTAAGAAGTTTTGTGTAACAAGTTAAAAACGTCCAACTTTGGCAGGAAAAGAATAGTGGTATCTAGCATTAAGTATACCGATGGTAGATACGCTGTACCTTGATGGTTCAAATCTTGGTCGGTTCAACAGAAACTTGCCAAGATTTGAACCATGTATGGGCAGGATGAAATGTACCAATTAGGGTTGAACCAATACAGAGTATTTTCACACATACTCGTAAAAAGGCTCCAATATCTGAAATTGATACTTTTGCGGTACGATTTGAGCCCATTCATTTTGTATGGGCTGAAATCGCACTGCAAAAGGTATCGGTACTCTGTATCAGCCAGTACTTGACCGAAAGTATTGTTACTCGTACTCGCTGGTAAAACGCGATATTGGCACAATCCTAGTACCAACTTGATCAATTTGGGTACAACCAGCCTGCCAGACTTTACATGCAATTAATACCACTAGCAATAATACCACTAGCAATAACAACCACTGGCTCCATGGGAGGGATTCCCCTGTCAAAATTGCGTTGCAAGAAAGAAACTTGCTCCATGTATGGCCTGCATACAAAAGAATGTGATAAATCATTTCTACGCTCATAGATGTTCAGGTATGGGACACACAAGACTTTTGTGTGCACTGTAAAATTATTTTCTTAGGGGCCAGTGATGAACATAGGCATTATTAAACGTATATTGCTGCCTATAGAACTGGACGCTGGCCAATTAAAAAAAAAAAAAAAAACACACCCCCCAAACAGTAGGAAAGCCCAGGAGAACACCTCCCACTGCCAGCATGCCTCAGCAAAGCAGTACAAAAATGATAAACACAGAAGGATAGGCCTTGCGTCCATCAACTCCAAGAAAAATATTTTACAGGAATGTAAAAAATAATAAAAAAAAAAAAAGGAAGAGGAATGGGCAACACAGCAAAAACAAATAACAGGCACAAGAAACCAACAGGATACAAGGGTGCTGTTAAAGGGGTTGTAAAAGAAAATGTGTTTTTTTCCCTAAATGGCTTCCGTTACCTTAGTGCAGTCCTCCTTCACTTACCTCATCCTTCAATTTTGCTTTTAAATGTTCTTATTTCTTCTGAGAAATCCTCACTTCCTGTTCTTCAGGACACTCTCTAGTCAGGACACTCTCTACTTTGCAGATAGGGAAAGGAGCTGTGTGTTAGTGGGCATCCTGACACTCCTGCTCACCCCCTTCCCCTTCAAGAGGCTTTCTCCACACCAGGAAGAAAGCCTAGCATTACGGTGGCTAGTTACAGACAGAAGAACAGGAAGTGAGCATTTCTCAGAAGAAAGAAGGACATTTAAAAGCAAAATGGAAGGGTGAGGTAAGTGAGGGAGGACTGCACTAAAGTGAAGGAAGCTATTTAGGGGAATTTTTTTTTCCTTTACAACCCCTTTAAGCTACCTCTCTTGCCATGAGGAGACTTCTGGGCCTCCCAGTTGTTGATGTAGCCCACCCCTATGATGTTGTCGGACTTAATGAAGCCTGGATGATCATCCAGCAGGTTGGTCAAATGGTCCAGAGGCAGTAAAATTGCATGAAACATCAGAATGTTGATCTAGAAAAGAGAATCCTCCAAGAACAACATATAGCCAAGAAGGTGGTAAAATGGGGTCAGTACCTTGGGTGAACACCCGATGTGCAGAAGAGATGTTGAAAAACACTGATGTGCAGGAAAGAGATTGGCATTCACATACATGTCCTTAATGTCCATAGAAGCTGGAATGTCTCCCTGGTTAAGGCAGACAATGACAAATCTAGTTTAGATGCTAAATTTCTGGGCTTAGGTGAAGATATTCAGAGGTTTAACATCCAAGACTGAATGTCCCCTCTGGGTGTGGGAACAGTAAATAAGCTGGCATGAAATTCCTAAAACCGTTCTTGGAGTGCAGTGACACACCAAGCTTGAAGATGAGAAACTTAGCTTTGAGGAAGTCAAAAACCGCCTGAATGACATTATGGTTAATGAGAAACTGACGGCGTTCCTTTCTGATACGCATGACAGATTTCTTAGGGTTTGGCAGCCTTGGATTACATACCACCACCCTTCTCGGTTTGACACTGCGTTACTGTCAATATAGGACTCCTCTTGCACGCACCCCGTGGACCTCACACCCCCTTCCTCTGTCATTCCCTCTTCGCCTTCTACCCCTCTTCTCGCTCTGCTCCATTCTTCTTCTTCTTCCATTCTCCCATAATCTTTTCTCTTGGCAGTTAATCCTCTCTACTCTTTCTAGAGGATGCTAACCTTTAGGTTCTTCTGTTGTGTATTATATACTTGTTCTACAGGTTTACAGACAGCCAGGCATAGCCTGGGTTCATCCAGACCATATGGTTCTAAGGACTTTTTAATTTTTTAGCTTATATTTGAGTATAGCATAAGAGCTCGGCTCCTGCTTCCTCTATGTTGGTTAGGGCTTGCAGGGCCGGATTTGCTTTGTATAATGTAATATCCTATCGTAACCTTGTACTGTTGGTTTATATGACAAACTTTTTTTTGTAAAAGAAGGTGAGAAACCAAGTAGATAGTGAAACTCCAAATTGTAGCTCTGGAATGCCACCTTCTGCACCCAAGCTTCTGAGATGCAAGAAAAGTGTTCGCAAAGGTTAAGGTCACTAAAGGAAAACTTTTTTTAGCTAAATGGCTTCCTTTACCCTAATGCAGTCCTGGTTTTATGTCCTCATTGTTCGTTTTTTGCTATGATGTTGCTGTAATCCTTCTCGGTTCTGCACACTTCCTGGTTGTCTGTTTCCTTATGAAAAAAGTCATGGGAGCTTCTCTCTGTGGTCACTAATCAAGGAGGTGCGATTACTGTGTGTCTAAAACACCTCAGAACCAATCAGTTTCATTTTAAAAACAAACACTGCCCTGTATTGGCTCTGTGTCTCTGTACTTTACAGAAGCATGAACCTAGATGAAAAACGAAACTAAAACTGCAGCCACATTATATGATTGATTTTTATCAGTTTTTAATCATTTTTAAAAGGAATCAGATAAAGTGGACGTAAACCCCAACAAAAAAAAATATATATTTTTTTTTTGATGTCACAATGTAGAGTATAAGATTTCCTATCATCCGTGTCCAGTTTTGCCACACAGAGTTAATCCAGCTCTGAGCAAGCCTCTTATTGTTGAGTGAAAATTAACAGAATTCCAGATAAAAACTTGACAAATTATAAAGTCCATTTCTCTCTTCTTGCTTTGAGTGACAGGTTATTTACATATCTAGCTTGGACATGTTTATCATATGTTATGTTAATCATAATATGAGGTGATCCAAAGTTCATTGTATATTACCAGGATGTGGGGGAGGGGTGGATTTCTCACTTTTTATACTGTGAATCACCTCATGATTTTAACTTGAAAAGAGCTGTCAGAAAAAGGTTTGGTGTTTAAGTGGTTAAAAATTCCTAATTTACATACAGAAGAAGTTTATTCCTTTGAAGAGATACAATGTTTAGACTTAAAGGGGTGTTCCAGCCGCAATTTTTTTATTTTTTATAAATCAGCAGCTACTAACAGTGTAGCTGCTGACTTTAAATAAGGACACTTACCTTATCCTACTTGCCCGCGCTGATGGGCCCCCCGATGCCGGTCCCACGATCACTCCGGGTCCCGCGCCGCCATTCACACTATGGGAAACAGGCAGTGAAGCCGTACGGCTTCACTGCCCATTTCCTACTGCGCCTGCGTGAGTCTCACGCTGGCTTGTAAATGGGCGCGCTGCTCTCTGAGAACACACACAGTTCCCAGAAAGCAGCGCGCCCCATTCACAAGGAGAAGGACAATAAGAAAAGGCACCGCGGAGTGGAAGAGGCAGATTACGGGCTTCCGCATAGCAACAGGTATTTCGGGTGAGTATTTATTTTTTTTATTTAATTTTTTTAAGATATATGGGCAAATGTTTTCCTGGGTGGAACTCCGCTTTAACTTTCCACTGATAAAGAATGTTCCCAAAACTTGGCAGACTGCCCAGACTGACTTTTGGCTGAGAGCAGACAGGAAATTCTTTGCATACCAAAGTGCAGAGAGAAAATGATTTCATGTCAAAGATCCTGAAACCCTGTATCAAGAATTGCAACTGGAAAAAGATTGTGAGAACGATTCTTGACGATTAATCGTGCAGCTCTAATTCATATAGCATATTTAAAAAAAAAAAAAAAACAACAATTCTTTCAGATGTTTTTAGAAGGCTGCCTCAGAGTGACCCTGTCCTAAAGACATTAACATACAATACAAGAAGCCTACCTTTCATACATGAAACCCTTTGTTAGGGCAGACAATGTTCAAATCTAGGTTTACACAGGATATAGTCAAGATCTCCCTGAAAAACATACAGGCAGGGTTAAATATGGCAAATGTAGCCCCCTCATAAAAAAAAAAAAAAAGGACTAGCAGGATTTTACAATGGAGTTTCTAAACAGAACATCTAAAAAAAAAAAAGGCCATCAGCACTTTTAAAATATTTTTTAAGTTGTGCTATGTGAAAGACAACATGTAAGGCCCCTTTCACAGGATCGGCCAGCAAAAAATGAGTTTTTCCGTTTTTCTGGTGGATCTGAACAGGCCACCCATTGACTTGTATGGGCAGGCGGATGTCAGCAGAGATGCGTTTGCCGACACCCACCTGCCATCTGATCCGTCAAGATCCACTGAAAACAGATGAATGGCGATGCGATACGGTGAGCAGAGACGGACCTGTCATCCTCCTGCTCAGCGGGGTTCAACGGAGCGAGCCGCCGCTGAGCTAGCAGAGTCCACTGAGCGGATCGCCTTGTGTGAAAGGGGCCTAACAGATATAAAAGAAGCGATTTCCCAATTTAAATGCAAATATAGAATGACACTTTAAAGCTCTAAAGCTTCAGTGGTGTAAAGGGCAGGGCCCGCTAGGGTGCATATCGTTCTGGAGGGGTCTTAAGAAACGTATCAGTTAGCATTCTCAACAAGTAGGTAGTCTTGTTAAGGTCAGACACTGCCAGACTCACAGTGGGAAAAAAAAAATGTTATTTTTTTTACAAAATCTTCCCCGTGTCAGTTAAAGAATAAGCACTTGGGAGAGAAAAACATATAGAAAAATAGTTGGAACAGCGGGGGCTATTTTAATTTTTTTGCAGACTCGGGAACTATAAAAGGAACCAAGACAGCACCAGAATGAACTAGGTTTATCCTCAAGTTTGAGTGGGGGGCGTGGCATCAAAAAGAACAGAGTCTAAATTTGGGGTGAATAGCAGTGGATTGCGACTTTTCAGGAAAAAAGACCAGAGCAACTCAGAAAATAGAGAGAGTCTTAGCAGCTGATGGTTCAAAAGCTGCAAAGACCACTTGTAATCCAGGAAGAAAAGCAGCAAGAGAAGGTGCCAGAGGGTGCTTGTGGACAGTGTCAGCAAAAAAAGCTTGGCGATTTCCAACCATAAATTCTTGCATGACTATTAAAAACCTCAGCCAAAATTATTCATTTTAAAAACAAAAACACTGCCCTGGATTTGTTTGTTTTGTTCTGTGTGTCTTCTGTACTTCACAGAAACATGAAACCAGTTTAAAAATGAAAGTGAAACTAAAGGCACATTATATGATTGATTTTTATCTATTTTTAAAATGAATCAGTTAACTTTTAATGTCTCTATACCCTGTAAACAGTCATTTCAGCAAAAAAAAAAAAATGTTTTCCTTTACTGACCCTTTAAATAAAATAGTGTTTTCCATCTGCTCACAAGTGTCCCAATAGACAAGCCTTTTCAGATTATTTGTTTGGAAAAAATGATGAACCAAACAAAAGTCCTATAATCCTTTTACCTACTTGTATACTTTGACATGCTCATTCTCTCTAAACCACCAGATAAAAAAGTAAAGCAGATATAACAGATGGAGTCAGCAGGAAGTTACCCAAGTCAAGTGACACTCTAAAAATAGCTCTTTCCTAAAGCCATGAGAACTCCCAGCTCTAAATTCATACTGGAAGTGACAGGTCTGTTAGCCAAATAAAAATGGGTTTCATTTCTGCATAATGATTTGCAAATCTAAAAATACAGAACGAGCAATCTCAGACACAAAATACAATGAAGGTCAAACCTATCTATGGGATCCAAATTGTTGCATACCAACACTTCCAGTGAATTGAAAACAAAATTTTGTTTAAAGCGGAGGTCCGCCCACCTCTGCAAAAATTAACCACTTCAGCCCCGGACCATATTGCTGGTCAATGACCGGGCCACTCTTTGCGATTCGGCACTGCGTCGCTTTAACTGACAATTGCGTGGTCGTGCAACGTGGCTCCCAAACAAGTCCTTTTTTCCCCACAAGTAGAGCTTTCTTTTGGTGGTATTTGATCACCTCTGCGATTTTTAGTTTTTGTGCTATAAACAAAAATAAAGCGTCAATTTTGAAAAAAAATTAACATTTTTTACTGTAATAAAATATCCCCAAAATATATTAAAAAAACGTTTTATTTTTCCTCAGTTTAGGCCGATACGTATTAGTCTACAATATAAAAAAAAAAAAAAAAATGGCAATAAGCGTTTGGTTTGCGCAAAAAGTTATAGCGTTTACAAAATAGGGGATAGTTTTATGGCATTTTTATTAATATTTTTTTTTTACTAGTAATGGCGGCGATTTTTATCGGTACTGCGACATTATGGCGGACACTTGATACATTTTTGGAACCATTTTATAGCGATCAGTGCTATAAAAATGCATTTATTACTATAAAAATGCCACTGGCAGGGAAGGGGTTATAACACTAGGAGGCGAGGAAGGGGTTAAGTATGTTCCCTGGGTGTGTTCTAACAGAAGGGGGGTGGGACTGACTTGGGGAAATGACAAATACATTGTATGAACAGACGAACAGTCATTTCTCCCCCTGACAGAACCGGGAGCTGTGTGTTTACACACAGCTCCCGGTTCTCGCTCTGTAACGAGCGATCACGGGTGCCCGGCGGCGATCGCATGTGCCCCTATTGGCTGAAAGGCAAGATGATGTATAGCCATGTGATCTCGCCCAGCCGAGCCGACCTGCCGTCGTATAACAGCGGCGGATGGTCGGCAAGTAGTTAAAAGCCAGAAGCTACACATACTGCAGCTGCAGACTTTTAATAATAGGACACTTGCTTGTCCTGGAGTCCAGTATTAATCAGGCAGTAAGGGAACACGGTAGGGAAGCATTATGGACTCCTACTGGCCCAGCGGCAGGGGAAGGAGGAGGGAGCCGGGCTGACATAATGCGCAGCCCAGTCTCCCAGGTATCTGCCCCCCCAAATATGGCACCGGAGGGGGGGGGGGGACAAATAAGCAAAAGTTCCACTTTTAGGTGAATTTCCCCTTTAACCACTTGCCGACCAGCTGCCGTCATTCTACGGTGGCAGGCCGGCTCTCCTGGGCGAGAGCCCGTCATTCTACGTCGGCACTTTCGACGGCCACTAGGGGGCGCGTGTGCACCGCCGGCGCCCCCGAGTCCCGTGAGCGTGCCCGGCGGGTACGGTCGCCGCGGGGCACCCGCGATTGCTCGTTACAGAGCGGGGAACAAGAGCTATGTGTGTAAACACACAGCTCTCGTTCCAGTCAGCGGGGGAAACGCTGATTTTCTCTTCATACAATGTATGAACAGAAGATCAGTGATTTCCCCTAGTGAGTCCACCCCCCCCCATACAGTTAGAACACACTTAACCCCTTCACTGCCAATGGCATTTTTATAGTAATACAATGCATTTTTATAGCATTGATCGCATAAAAATGCCAATGGTCCCAAAAATGTGTCAAAAGTGTCCGAAGTGTGGGCCATAAGGTCGCAGTACTGAAAAAAACGCTGATCGCCGCCATTACTAGTAAAAAAATTAAAAAAATTAAAATGCCATAAAACTACCCCCTATTTTGTAAACGCTATAACTTTTGCGCAAACCAATCCATAAATGCTAATTGCGATTTTTTTTTTTTTTTAATATGTAGAAGAATACATATCGGCCTAAACTGAGGGAAAAAAAAGTTTTTTTTATATATATTTTTGGGGGATATTTATTACAGAAAAAAATATTGCATTTTTTTCAAAATAGTCGCTCTATTTTTGTTGAAAAACTGAAGAGCGCAGCTAAATCTATGGCAATCCGACGCTTTTTAGCGCCGCTATAGCGCAAAAAATAAAAAACCGCAGAGATGATCAAATACCACCAAAAGAAAGCTCTATTTGTGGGAAAAAAAGGACGCCAATTTTGTTTGGGAGCCACGTCGCACGACTGCGCAATTGTCAGTTAAAGCGACGCAGTGCCGAATCACAAAAAGTGCTCTGGTCTTTGGACAGCAATATGGTTCGGGGCTAAAGTGGTTAATGTTGAGTTTGAGGCCTGGTTCACACCTATGCAGGTTGCATATCCTAGGTGCATTTTGTGTTTTTCAATACACGTGTTTGATCCATTGGTCTATGGAACCAAAAACCAGAAAATGCATAGATGTGAAGGTGACCCATGGAAAACCATGTTAAATGGACTATAGTGCATTTTTTCAAAATTGAAAACGCACTGAAAAAATGCATAAACGTGAACCAGGCCTAGAAGGTTAACCACTTAAGGACCGCCTCCTGCATATATACGTCGGCAGAATGGCACGGCTGGGCACAGGTACGTCCCTTTAAAGTGCCTAGCTGCGGGCGGTCCGAAGCTTCATGACCGTGGCACCCGATCGCCGCCAGTGTCCCGCGATAGGTCACAGGAGCTGAAGAACGGGTTAACGCACCTTCCCAGTTATTCACAGTGGCAGTGTCACCGATTGTCTTTTCCTTGATATAGGAAAAGACAATACTTGACGTCACAAGTGCAGCCCCGCCCCCCTACAGTTAGAGACACACAGAAGGTCACACATAACCCCTAAAGCGCCCCCCTACAGCACCCCCTGGTGTTAAACTCCTAAACTGCAATTGTCATTTTCACAGTAATCAATGCAATTTTATAGCACTTTTTGCTGTAAAAATTATAATGGTCCCAAAAATGTGTCATAATTGTCCGACATGTCCGCCATAATGACGCAGTCACAAAAAAATAAAAAAAATATTCGCCGATCGCCACCATTACTAGTAAAAAAAAAAAATATTAATAAAAATAGCATAAAACTAATGGCCTATTTTGTAAACGCTATAAATTTTGCGCAATCCAATCGTTAAACGATTATTGTGATTTGCCAATTTTGTTTGGTAGCCACGTCGCACGACCGCGCAATCGTCAGTTAAAGCGACTAACGGAATGGCCCGTGATACCCAGAGAATTTTGAAAGATGCGGGGTACTCCTCTGCCAGCTTCACCAATGACTTGTGTCTAGGGTCATCCTATGTCCAATAGAGGCATAGGACGACTGAGAAATGATATCTCGGATTACATGAGATGGGACAGTAATGATAATTCATGTATTGCAGGATATCTTGAAATATTACAAGTTGTTCATTCTGAACCAAACAGGTCAATAGAGTGTCCCCTTTAATGTGGAACATAGACTGTTGAGGTGCCAATTAAGTCTACCTGGCTGTAGTGATAAAAGCTTGCTGTGATTGCATTCTATTGTGTTAATTAAGTCTGCCTCTCAAGAACCTTTCATTGTGTAAAGTTCGATTGATGATAATATGTGTTGTGACTTAGCACCCTCTAAAGGGTCAGACGTCTCACTTATGTTTACTAAAGGAATGTGTATTGTGTAGCAGTGAGAATAGCTTATCGCGGAGTCGAAATGTCTGGGTAAATGACTAGTAATTAGCTCATGTAGATTATATGAATGTCATTAGCTAAAGGAATGTGTATTGAGCTCATTGTGTAATGTTGTGGGTGGAGTCGATTCATTGTTCACTTGGTTACTGACTGTATAAAAAGAGCCTGAGTTTGTCATTAAAGTCATCCATTTGGAACCAGAGACAGAGATGTGTCTCATTATTCTGGGGGAAATCCAATGGGTTCTGTCTGCTGGATTGTGGAGTGTCGGATAAGCTGTCTTGGGTTGGTGGAATGGAATATCGTAAACGGTGTTAACCCTTGACCATTACAGCGACGCAGTGCCGAATCGCAAAAAGGGCCAAGGTCCTTTAGCTGCATAACGGTCCGGGTCTTAAGTGGTTAAAGGACACCAGGACGTGGTGCAGGAAACCTATGTTCCATGCATGCAGTGCATTTGCTCACTAAAGATTGCAGGGTACTTCAGTACCCTGAGATCCAGTTCCATTTTTTTAAAGCCATGCATGCAGTACTTGCTGCAATCCAATGCAGATTTTAGTCCATTCAAATGAATGGGCTCAGAATCGTATTGGACATGGGGAGCACATTCCTGTGAGATTCCGATGTGAAACAGCACTGAGGCGCCGTACACACAGCAGAGAACCTCGACGGGCAGAACACATCGTTCCGCCCGTCGAGGTTCTCTCCCGGCCGTCGAAATCGGCGACCCGCCCGTCGGGAATGGCAACCAGCCATTCATCCAGGCGGGCCGTCGAGGAAATAGAGAGCGTGCTCTCTATTTCGGCTCGACGGGCTTCCCGACGGGAAGCTCGCCGAGACTGTACACACGGCCGAGGTCCTCGCTGGAATGTGCATTCCAGCGAGGTTCTCGCTGGTTTTCAGCGAGAACCTCGGCCGTGTGTACGGCGCCTTAAAGCAGAGCTAAAGTTCCGTTCTGATGACACTCCGCACATTCACGTCAATTTTAAAAGTGACAGTGTCTGTGGACGAGGAGAAGCCTTGTCCGCTGTCAGGGGATGAAGGTTTGGGTGCATAACATGTTGCACCCTAAATACTGGTGTAACATAACAAGTTGCTAAAGGTGGCGATAGCCTTAAAGTGGAAGTTCAGGCAAAACCTAAACCACAGGTGGCAAACACAAGGCCCACGGGCCGAATCCTGCCCTCCAGGCCATTACATGTGGCCCTTGCACCTCCAGCCAACCTATGGTCCTCCTCCAGACCCTTACTTTCTGCTTTCAAGCAATGCATCCAACTTCTTCCCAGCAGCAGCATAAGGAAAGGGGGTGCACTGTGATATAACGGACTCAACTTCTGATAGTGGGTTGGCTCTTGACATCTAATATATGGGGAGGGGATGCCCCCGAAATCAGAGAGGTGAAGAGCGAGCGAGATGAAGAGCGAGCGAGAGAGAGATGAAGAGCGAGAGAGAGAGAGAGAGAGAGAGAGAGAGAGAGAGAGAGCGAGAGAGAGATGAAGAGCGAGAGAGAGAGAGAGAGAGAGAGATGAAGAGCGAGAGAGAGAGAGAGAGAGAGAGAGATGAAGAGCGAGAGAGCGCGAGCGAGCGAGAGAGAGATGAAGAGCGAGCGAGAGAGAGAGAGAGAGAGAGAGATGAAGAGCGAGCGAGAGAGAGAGAGAGAGATGAAGAGCGAGCGAGAGAGAGAGATGAAGAGCGAGCGAGAGAGAGAGAGAGAGAGAGAGAGAGATGAAGAGCGAGCGAGAGAGAGAGAGAGAGAGAGAGAGAGAGAGATGAAGAGCGAGCGAGAGAGAGAGAGAGAGAGAGAGAGAGAGATGAAGAGCGAGCGAGAGAGAGATGAAGAGCGAGCGAGAGAGAGATGAAGAGCGAGCGAGAGAGAGAGAGAGAGATGAAGAGCGAGCGAGAGAGAGAGAGAGAGAGATGAAGAGCGAGCGAGAGAGAGAGAGATGAAGAGCGAGCGAGAGAGAGAGATGAAGAGCGAGCGAGCGAGAGAGATGAAGAGCGAGCGAGAGAGAGAGAGATGAAGAGCGAGCGAGAGAGAGAGAGAGATGAAGAGCGAGCGAGAGAGAGAGATGAAGAGCGAGCGAGAGAGAGAGATGAAGAGCGAGCGAGCGAGAGAGATGAAGAGCGAGCGAGAGAGAGAGATGAAGAGCGAGAGAGAGAGATGAAGAGCGAGCGAGAGAGAGAGATGAAGAGCGAGCGAGAGAGATGAAGAGCGAGCGAGAGAGAGAGATGAAGAGCGAGCGAGAGAGATGAAGAGCGAGCGAGAGAGAGATGAAGAGCGAGCGAGATGAAGAGCGAGCGAGAGATGAAGAGCGAGCGAGAGATGAAGAGCGAGCGAGAGATGAAGAGCGAGCGAGAGATGAAGAGCGAGCGAGAGATGAAGAGCGAGCGAGAGATGAAGAGCGAGCGAGATGAAGAGCGAGAGAGCGAGATGAAGAGCGAGAGAGCGAGATGAAGAGCGAGAGAGCGAGATGAAGAGCGAGAGAGCGAGATGAAGAGCGAGAGAGCGAGATGAAGAGCGAGAGAGCGAGATGAAGAGCGAGAGAGATGAAGAGCGAGAGAGCGAGATGAAGAGCGAGAGAGCGAGATGAAGAGCGAGAGAGCGAGATGAAGAGCGAGAGAGCGAGATGAAGAGCGAGATGAAGCGAGATGAAGAGCGAGAGAGCGAGATGAAGAGCGAGAGAGCGAGATGAAGAGCGAGAGAGCGAGATGAAGAGCGAGAGAGATGAAGAGAGCGAGATGAAGAGCGAGAGCGATGAAGAGCGAGAGAGAGAATGAGAGAGAAAGAGAGATAAAGATAGAGAGAGAGAGGGATGAAGATAAAGAGCACGCGTGCGCACCCCCGCCATTCCTGACAATCAGATTAGCCTATCAAACAGTACCTTCTCAGCAAGCGTGCCAGACACAGGGTCAAGATGTATAATCTCTGTGACAGGGCAACAGGCTATACATCTAGCTTTATGGTTTATGAGGGAAAAGACAGTCAAGTAGAGCCGGACAACTGCCCAGATTACATAGGGAGCGCTGGTAAGATAGTGTGGGACTTTGTGTCACCCTTATTCGGAAAGGGGTACCACTTGTATGTGGACAATTATTACACAAGTGTACCACTTTTTAGTCACCTTTTTGATTGTGGAATTGGCGCATGTGGCACCATGCGACCTAATTGCCGGGGCTTCCCCCAACGGCTTGTAGAATCCAGTCTTAGGTGGGGGAGAGAGGCTGCTTACAGTGTAATAATTTGTTAGCAGTGAAGTGGAGGGATTCACAGAATGTTTTCGTTCTGTCATTGCTTCACGCAGACACGGCAGTCCAAATTCCTACGGCAACTGGTTTTGTGGAGAAACAAGCTTAAAATGGGAGGGGTGGACCTCAATGACCAGTTGTTGGCGCTGTACCCAATTCCCTGTAAGGCCAGACGCTGGTACAAAAAAAGTGTCTGTATATTTGTTTCAATTGGCTTTGCTGAACACTCATGTGCTACACAGAGCTTCAGGACGGACTGGATCTTTCCTTAAAGCGGTAGTTCACCCTTATATTTAACTCTCTATGAGCCTTACTGTCTCCCAGTGACCATTACAAATCGGTGGTTATTTTTTTTTTTTTTATAAAGGCTTACCTTTATATTATCGCCAATGTGGCCTGTCAATCACCTCTCCCCGCGGATTACTGGGCGTGCCTACCTTTCCCCCGATGCGCAGAGTCTCCTAGGAATTAGATGTGATGTTCCCATGAGACGATCTCTCTTAAAATCCCGCGATATTACTGCGGTCACGTGACTCGGCAAGCGGGTCATATTGACGCCGGCCGTTGCCATGGTAACTGTGCTGTGCTGACGGCGCCGTTCGCCGTCAACACAGCACAGCAAAGGACATACGCGGGATACAGCGGTGCATGCTGGGACGCCAGCATTCACCGCCGTATCCCGGAAATGATTAGTGCTGGGCTTCAACGTGCCCAGCGTGCCATGAATGAAGATGGAAACTGCCTGAAGACAGAAATCAAAGTTATCGTTTGGCAGTAGAATCGCATCCTGGGGGCCAAGAAATCGGGACACACGGGCTGCTATTTAACCACTTCAGCCCCGGACCATATTGCTGTCCAAAGACCAGAGCACTTTTTGAGATTCGGCGCTGCGTCGCTTTAACTGACAATTGCGCGGTCGTGCGACGTGGCTCCCAAACAAAATTGGCGTCCTTTTTTTCCCACAAATAGAGCTTTCTTTTGGTGGTATTTGATCATCTCTGCGGTTTTTATTTTTTGCGCTATAAACAAAAACAGAGCGACTATTTTGAAAAAAATGCAATATTTTTTACATTTTTCTATAATAAATATCCCCAAAAATATATTAAAAAAAAATATTTTTCCCTCAGTTTAGGCCGATACGTATTCTTCTACATATTTTTCGTTAAAAAAAAATCGCAATTAGCGTTTATTGATTGGTTTGCGCAAAAGTTATAGCGTTTACAAAATAGGGGGTAGTTTTATGGCATTTTTATTATTATTTTTTTTTTACTAGTAATGGCGGCGATCAGCGGGTTTTTTCGGTACTGCGATATTATGGCGGGCACTTCGGACACTTTTGACACATTTTTGGGACCATTGGCATTTTTTTAGCGATCAATGCTATAAAAATGCATTGGATTACTATAAAAATGCCATTGGCAGTGAAGGGGTTAACACTAGGGGGCAGGGAAGGGGTTAAGTGTGTTCCTAGTGTGTTCTAACTGTATGGGGGGGGGGGGTGGACTCACTAGGGGAATCACTGATCTTCTGTTCATACATTGTATGAACAGAAAATCAGCGTTTCCCCCGCTGACAGGAACGAGCGTTGTGTGTTTTCACACACAGCTCCCGTTCCCCGCTCTGTAACGAGCGATCGCGTGTGCCCGGCGGCGATCGCGCCCGCCGGGCACACGCACGGGACTCGGGGGCGAGCGGGGGGCGCGCGCGTCGGGCCGCCGGCGGCGCGCACGCGCCCGCTAGTGGCCGCGAAAGGCGCGACGTAGAGCTACGGGCTCTCGCGCACCCGTGCCGACCTGCCGCCGTATTACTGCGGCGGCTGGTCGGCAAGCGGTTAAGACAGGTAAGAGGAGCCTAAAACTTTAAAAAAAAAGAAACGAAAAACGAGTGAAAGACCGCTTTAAATTCCAGGAAGGTGCTCTTGACCAACTTCCCAACGCAAACGCAGTGAGCCGGCTGTACGAGAGGCATTTTCCTTTTGTCCTCCCTGGTACCCCTACCCAAACAACACCCCAAAGATGATGTTGTGTCGGCAGCAAATGCAGATTAGGCGTGACACCCGCTTTTATTGTCCCTCCTGTCCTGACCAACCTGGTCTCTCCATCGGTGAATGTTTCAAACGCTACCACACACTAGTTGAGTTTTAGCATAGGATATAGCACCACACAATTTGAGAGACCATAATCTGCAACGTTCAGTTAACCGTTTTTATAAAAGTGAAAAAAGTGGAAAAAATTAAAATTTCACACAAAAAATATATATAAAATAAAAAATCCAAAAATAGCTGTGGTTGTATTTTTCTCCTCTCTATTGTTCCCTCTTAAGTTAACTCTCTACTGTCCACTCACTATTGTTCTATATCTATTGTTCTCTCTTTTTTTACTATGTTTTATTGTATTTGCGTTGCAGGTATGGTAGGTTATACTGTAATGTTTGTTTTATTAACCATCATTTGCTTAGCAGGTATGCCATTCAGTTGCAGCGCGGATTTATTTAGCTTGACAGCAACAGC
This sequence comes from Rana kukunoris, assembly GCA_029574335.1. Classification (NCBI taxonomy): domain Eukaryota; kingdom Metazoa; phylum Chordata; class Amphibia; order Anura; family Ranidae; genus Rana; species Rana kukunoris. The sequence continues at coordinate 191,102,296 of CM056049.1, forward strand.
GTTTGCTCCCATATGCCTCTCATACATATATATATTTTAGGCACAGGTTGCGTTTTTTTGGGCATTTGCTTTGCAGGTATGGTATGGTATGGTAAGGTCTTATGCCGCGTACACACGGTCGTTTTTTGCGATGAAAAAAAAACGTTTTTTAAAACGTCATTTAAATTGATCGTGTGTGGGCAAAACGTCGTTTTTTGTCTTAAAAAAACGACCAAAAAAAAAAATTCCAACATGCTTGAATTTTTTGTGTCGTTTTTCAAAACGTCGTTTTTTGTTCACAAAAAGTCACAGTGTGTAGCAAAAACGTTGTTTAAAATAACGTTTTTCAACCAGCGCATGCCCAGAAGCTAGTTATGAAGCGAGCTTCAATGGAAAAGAGTGGTGAACGCAACCTCGCTTTTTGTGAAAAAAACGATGGTGTGTATGCAACATCGTCTTTGAAAAGTGACGGTTCAAAAACGTTGTTTTTTACTTCACTGAAAACGTCATTTTTTTTTCATCACAAAAAATGATCGTGTGTACGCGGCATCACTGTTAAAATGTAATGTTACTTTGTTTTAATGTTAACCATCATTTGCTTAGCAGCGCGGATTTATTTAGCTTGACAGCAACAGAGTTTGCTTCCACAATTGATAAAGCCGCGACTTCAACGATGTAGGAAGTGATTTCACCACCACAGTAAAAAAAAAAAAAAAAAGAGGGATTTTTAAATACAGCTTACCTGTAAAATCCTTTTCTTGGAGTACATCACGGGACACAGAGCGGCATATTCATTACTATATGGGTTATATGGAGTACCTTCAGGTGTGGACACTGGCAATCTCAAACAGGAAGTCCCCTCCCTATATAACCCCCTCCCCTAGAGGGAGTCCCTCAGTTTTGTAGCAAGCAGTATGCCTCCCAAAATGGTCACCCAAAAGAGGGGTGGGAGCTCTGTGTCCCGTGATGTACTCCAAGAAAAGGATTTTACAGGTAAGCTGTATTTAAAAATCCCTCTTTCTTTCTCGTACATCACGGGACACAGAGCGGCATATTCATTACTATGTGGGATGTCCGAAAGCAATGCTTTAATGAGGGGAGGGAGACATCTTCCAAAGAAGGATTCAATTTAGAGGTAAACTCAAATAATAATAATAATTCCAACTTAGTCAAGAAAAAACTTTTTTTTTTTTCTTCTTTTTTTTTTCTTTTTACAACCAAGGGTGCTTCTGATCCCGAGGATCTCAAACTGCAGCCTGTAGTACTGCCTGTCCAAAGGCAGAATCTGCATTCCTTCTCACGTCTAGTTGATAAAACTTTGTAAACGTGTGGACTGATGACCACGTCGCTGCCTTGCATATCTGAGCCATAGAGATCTGATGGTGTGCTGCCCAGGAGGCGCCCATGGCCCTGGTAGAATGGGCCTTTACCGACAAAGGAGGAGGCAACCTCTTCAAACCGTAGGCTTGAATGATTAATTGTCTAATCCATCTCGAGATGGTGGATTTTGCAGCTGCCTGCCCCTTCTTGGGGCCATCTGGTAGAACGAATAACACATCTGTTTTCCGGATCTTTTCTGTAGCTTTAAGATAGGCTTTCATGGCCCGGACTATATCCAAGGTATGCAGCAACCCCTCCTTTCTAGATGTGGGTTTTGGAAAGAAGGATGGAAGTACCAAATCCTGGTTCAAGTGAAATTTGGATATAACCTTTGGTAGAAAGGAAGGATGGGGCCGGAGAACTGCCCTGTCCTTGTGCAGAACGAGATATGGTTCCTTACACGATAAGGCTGCTAATTCTGACACTCTCCTGGCCGAAACTATGGCGACCAAGAAAACCAACTTTCTTGTCAGTAAGACTAAAGGAATCTCAGCCAACGGCTCAAAGGGTTGTTTCTGTAAAGTGGACAGGACAAGATTTAAGTCCCATGGACAAATTGGTGACTTGACAGGAGGATTAATACGCAAGACCCCCTGTAAGAAGGTCTTTACCAGCGAGTGGGTGGCCAGCGGCCTCTGAAACCACACTGACAGAGCTGAGATCTGTCCCTTGATTGTGCTTAGTGCCAGGCCTTTATCCACTCCTAGCTGGAGAAAACTTAACACCCTATCAATAGTATATTTGCGGGAATTCCATCTTTTGGATTCACACCAGCCTACGTAGTTCCTCCACACCCTGTAATAAATCACCCTGGAGACCGGTTTTCTAGCCCTAATCAGGGTAGGAATTACCTGCCTAGACAGACCTCTACCCCTGAGAATCAGGGATTCAGCCTCCAGGCCGTCAAATTTAGACGCCGTAATGTAGGGTGGAGGATCGGGCCTTGTGAGAGTAGGTCTGGTTGTAGAGGAAGAGTCCAAGGGTCTCCCACTGCCATCTTCAGGACTAGTGAGTACCAAGTCCTCCGGGGCCAAGCCGGAGCTACTAGAATGACTGGCTTGTGCTCCACTCTGATCTTGCGCAACAGGCGAGGGAGTAACTGTAGCGGAGGGAATGCATATAGAAGTTTGAATTGATGCCAAGGGCAAACCAACGCATCGGTTCCGCAGGCCATAGGATCCCTCGTTCGAGACACGAACCTGTCTAGTTTCTTGTTGAACCTGGATGCCATTATATCTACGTCTGGCATTCCCCACCTCTGGCAGATTGTCTGAAAGACCTGGGGATGCAGAGACCACTCCCCTGGCAACAGACTCTGGCGACTTAAGAAGTCTGCCTGCAGGTTGTCCACTCCGGGAATGAATATCGCTGAAATGCAGGGTACATGAACCTCTGCCCACTGAAAAATCAAGCTCACCTCCCTCTGAGCGGCCCGACTCCTGGTTCCCCCTTGGTGGTTTATGTATGCCACCGCCGTGGCATTGTCTGACTGGATTCTCACCGGGAACCCCTTTAATCTGGAGGTCCATGCCAGAAGGGCTAGGCGAGCAGCTCTGATCTCCAAGATATTGATGGGGAGCTGCCTCTCTGCTTTCACCCAAGTTCCCTGGCGAGAAAACCCCTCGAAGACCGCCCCCCAGCCTGCCAGGCTGGCGTCTGTGGTAACTACCTTCCAGACAACAGGGCTGAAGGATTTTCCCTTTAGAAGATTCTGGGGGTTCAACCACCAGGCCAGGCTTTGTCGGACCCTTGATGATAGCGTCAAAGGGGACTCTAAGGCATGTGCCCTCTTGCCCCAGGCTGCTAGAATGGCTGCCTGTAGGACGCGAGTGTGGATCTGAGCGTATGGTACTGCCTCGAACGTGGCCACTAGCTTGCCTAGTACTCGCATACACAGGCGAATAGTTGTTTTTTTCTTGTTTAGAACCAACTGAACCAACCCCTTGATAGCCTCGATCTTTACAAGGGGCAGGAACACCCTTTGCTGTTCTGTGTCTAAACTCATGCCGAGGTATTCCAACTGCTTTGTAGGCTGGAACGCTGACTTTCCCCGGTTTAGGACCCAGCCAAATTCTTCGAGGTACCGAACCGTGAGGTTTACTGCCTTTTGCAGACCCGGCCGTGAGTGATCTATGATTAAAAGGTCGTCCAAGTATGCTAGGACTGTGACCCCTTGGATCCTTAAATTGGCCAGAACTGGGGCTAGGATCTTCGTGAATACCCGGGGGGCCGTGGCCAGCCCGAAGGGGAGCGCCCTGAATTGGAAGTGTCGCTGCCCCACCGCGAAGCGTAAAAATCTTTGATGCGACTGAAAGATTGGTACATGAAGGTAAGCATCCTTTATGTCTATGGAGGCCAGAAAATCGTCCTTCTGAAGCGCGGCGGCTGCTGACCGGATGGATTCCATCCGGAAGGAACGAACCCTTAGGTAACCGTTTAACCTCTTTAGGTCCAAGATTGGCCTGACATCGCCGTTGGGCTTTGGTATGACAAAGAGATTGGAATAGAAACCTAGCCCTTGCTCTTGGGCTGGCACCTCTATTATTACGTCCTGGCAGAGCAGGTGATCCAAAGCTGCCAGCAATGAGGCCTTCCTTGCTGGATCCCTTGGTAGCCTTGATTCTTGAAAATGAGGCGGAGGATACCTTAGAAACTCCAGTCTGTAGCCTGTGGTTACAGATGCCCGGACCCATTTGTCGGGGATCTTGGCTTCCCAAACTTCTGAGAAGAAACAAAGCCTTCCCCCCACCCGCGAGAGTGGGGGCGCCCCTTCATAAGGCAGACTTAGGGGCTGTCTTTGTCGGCTTGCGATACCATGGCCTCTTACCCCCAGGGGCCTGTCCCTGCGATCTACTGTTAACGTTGGATCGTGCAGGCGGCCGTCGATACTGCCTGGAATTTGAGGGCCCCGAGACAGGAAAAAGCTGCCTTTTAAATGTAGGACCCCCGAATGTCTTTTTGACCGGTAAAAGGGTACTCTTGCCATTTGAAATAGTCTGAATATATTTATCCAGATCCTCTCCGAAGAGTCGTCCTCCATGGAAGGGAAACCCTGCCAGAAGCTTTTTGCATGGGGGCTCCGCCGCCCAGTTCTTCAACCATAAGAGCCTTCTCATGTGCACCAAAAATAGTGATAAACGAGAGGCCTGCTGGATGGAATCTTTTATAGCATCTACAGCAAAACACAGAGCTCTGGGAATATCAGAAAACTCTTCTGCTTGTTGGGTAGGCATGTCCTTTAACATTTCTTTTGTCTGGTCTTTTAACGCCTGACAAACACCAATCGCAGCCACAGCTGGCTGTACCACTGCTCCTGCCGTAGCAAAGGATGCTTTTAAAAGTGTCTCTAATCTTTTATCAACCGGATCTTTAAACATATGTATGTTTTCCACCGGGCAAGTTAGTGATTTATTCACACATGAGATGGCTGCATCCACTACTGGGAGCCTCCACCTCTTGGAGAATCTTTCCTCCATGGGGTAAATGACCGCAAATCTTTTCGGTGGCAGAAAAATCCTGTCCGGCCGTACCCAATCCCGAAAGATCAATTCCTCCAAGAGAGGATGGACCGGAAAAACTGCGTTGCTTAACGGAGCTTTCAAAGAGCCCAGAGAGGATACCGGAGGAACCTGAGGCTCTGGCAATGGTAAACTAAATGCCGAGCGGACCATGTCCGTCAAAGACTGTACCCACAGTCTTTCTGTCTGGGAGTCTGAAACTGGTTCCTCAGAGGCAGATCCCTCAATCCCTGAACCCTCTTGGTTCAGGTCTAGTTGATCCTCCTGTGATTCCAATTCCTCCGGAGAGAGAATCTCAGCATCTGAGGATACACCTGTTGGTGATGGGGATCTAACCCGTTTCTTACCAGGAATAGCTCTAGCGATCAATGCTGCTATTCTCTCTTCTAGCCCCCCTAGGGATACGGCTAGCATCTCCTCTGTGATAAACACAGGGCTGGGCTGATCTGGGCCAGCCTCCGCACCAGATCCCCCTAATGGCTCATCCAAGGCGCCCTTTATGTTAATAAGTTGCGGGGAAAGTATCAGCATATCATCAGAATCAGAAGGGGAACCCCTTTGTTTTTTGGTCTTTTTTGTACCCTTTGACCCCGAACCTTTGGAAGCCATAATACAAAATCGAGGGACTCCGCCCACACAACAGACTGTAGTGGCCAGGAGTACAAAACCAGAGCTTAGGGGACAATAGATCACTAATGCCCAAAAACTGATGGGATCCCGTATGTTTTTCTCTTTTTTTTTTTTTTAAATATATATTATATATATTTTCTTTTTTAAAACATACAGTGACCCCAAACTTAGTTTGCCAGCCTCCAACCTGCTGCAAAAAGGGGAATTTCTTGGCTTAACAAAAAAGGCATTGGAACAAAGTCCAGCATGTACTACCCCTCTTCCGCCACCGGGAGTCACTGTTCTGCCGCTCTGCGTCCTCTCCTTCTGAAATCAGCCTCAGACTGAGCACTGACAATGCCTGCTGATCTATAACAGCACAAGGCGCGCCCCTGTATGACGCCGCAGGCACGCCCCCCCCCCGCCCTCCTGTCTGAACGGCGCGAAAAACGTCTATAAGACGTGCGCGCGCACGCGCGCGTATGCCGGAACAGGAGGAACATGGAGGAGCCGCGCTGCTGGAGACCCAGGACTGCAGAAACAGGCGGCAGATTCAAACCCCCGGCCAGGTAGGACTCTCCAAAAGGCCCCTAGGGATCCTTACTAGTCCTAGGAAGAAAGCAGCAGGTTAGCTAGCAACACATTCTTAGACAGGGGAACCTAGTGATGGGGGAAAAAAGGTGTCATCCTGTCTCTCTCAGACATAGTGAGCAAGGTTGCCCATGCAGAGCATACTTAGGCTATCCCCCCTTTTAGGTTACCCCGGAGAGCCTGCTGTCGAACCAAGTCCCGCAGGCTCCCCCTTACCTGCTCCATGCTGCAGGATGTTTGTCCAGCAAACTGATCCAATCTTCTCCCATCTCCGTGGGTAGCGTAGTAGACCTTCAGGCCCTGGGGTCCTATGAAGGTACCCACTGTCCTGGACCTATATAGCACCCTGGCAAACAGGAACTTATGGTTTTTACAAACTCCAAGTCCTGGGCCCAGGGTCCAGCCCTCCAAAGAGGAGCATTATAGGCAAAACCCCACGGTTTGGGGCCCGGGTACTGTCCACTTTGGCACTGAGGCTTCTTGGACAGATCCGGTTAGCCCGCCCTTAATCGCAAGGATGTGGAGCAAAGCTATTCCGTGACCAACACCTAAGACACTGGTGAAAAAACTGAGGGACTCCCTCTAGGGGAGGGGGTTATATAGGGAGGGGACTTCCTGTTTGAGATTGCCAGTGTCCACACCTGAAGGTACTCCATATAACCCACATAGTAATGAATATGCCGCTCTGTGTCCCGTGATGTACGAGAAAGAAAAAAGAAGGAGCATATATGCCGAAGCATGGGGGCATTAGGGGCAGGGGATCGATTTTGCTCCCAATGCCGCATACATACGGTCGAAATTCCCGACGGAAGCTTGCCCGTGGAAAAGTCAGACCGTGTGTGTGCGGCATAACTTTTTTGCGGGAGGATGCCCCCATGCATAAATGGTGCATGTATGCCCATCATTAGAAGTGGGTGATGAAGGGGAGGTATTCTAATGGTGGGCATACCCACCGATCAATCTTTTTTCGTTCAGCCAAAAGGCTGCATGAAAAAAAAAAAATTACAATACATGTCCAACAAGATCAGAAGTGTACGCCCTTAGAAATCCTGAAGGCGGTGCTTGGTTTTTGGGGTCCCGTACATGGCTAGGGTCCCAAAAAATGCCACACGTGGTATTCCTGTATTTAGGAGAAGCAGCAGAATGTATTTTGGGGTGTAATTCCACATATGCCCATGGCATGTGTGAGCAATATATAATTTAGTGACAACTTTGTGCAAAAAAACATTTTCATATTCCCGCAACTTGTGGCAAAATATAAAATATTCCATGGACTCAACATGCCTCTCAGCAAATAGCTTGGGGTGTCTACATTCCGAAATGGGGTCATTGGGGCATTTTATGGCCTTCAAAACTGTGATAGGTAGTGAGGTGTGAAATCAAAAATTTGCGCCCTTAGAAATCCTGAAGGTGGTGTTTGGTTTTCGGGGCTCCCAAAAAGTTCCACATATGTGGTGTCCCCGTACTCAGGAGAAGCAGTAAAATGTATTTTGGGGTGCATGCAATTCCGCACATAACCATGATGATATGTGTGAGCAATATATAATTTAGTTACAACTTTATGTAATTTTTTTTTTTTTGTCATTACTTGGTACAAAAAAAATAAAAAAAAATTATATTCAGTGGGCTCAACATGCCCCTCTGCAATTTCCTTGGGGTTGCTACTTTCAAAAATGGTGCCATTTGGGGGGGGGGGTGGTTGTACTGCCCTGCCATTTTAGCACCTCAAGAAATGACATAGGCAGTCGAACTAAAAGCTGTGTAAATTCCAGAAAATTTGACCCTAGTTTGTAGATGCTATAACTTTTGAGCAAACCAATAAATATACGCTTATTAACATAATACTAAAGACATATGGCTGAATACATGTTGGCCTAAATATATGACTATAAATGAGTTTGTTCGATTTATCTTATAACAAAAAGTAGAAAATATATTTTTTTTCAAAATTTTCGGTCTTTTTTCATTTATATCGCAAATATACATTATGTGTATATATATATATATATATATATATATATATATATATATATATATATATATAAAAATATATATCAGAGGCAATCAAATACCATCAAATGAAAGCTTTATTTGTGGGAAAAGAAAAAGGACAAACATTTTGTTTGGGTACAACATTGTATGACCGCGCAATTACCAGTTAAAGCAGTGCAGTGCCAAATTGTAAAAACACCTCTGGTCTTTAGGCTGACAAATGGTCCGGGGCTAAAGTGGTTAATATATTCTAGTAAAGTTGATCTGTAAACCAAGGTCCGTTTAGTAAGGTTGTTACAGCGTTTAGAAAGTTTATAAACTAGAAATAGACTGTGGCCATCTGAAGTGTGGGCATCTGAAGCCAGACTGATGCCGCGTACACACGGTCGTTTTTTGCGATGAAAAAAAACGTCGTTTTTTAAAACGTCATTTAAATTGATCGTGTGTGGGCAAAACGTCGTTTTTTGTCTTCAAAAAAACGACCAAAAAAAATTCCAACATGCTTGAATTTTTTGTGTCGTTTTTCAAAACGTCGTTTTTTGTTTCACAAAAAGTCACCGTGTGTAGCAAAAACGTCTTTTAAAACAACGTTTTTCAACCCGCGCATGCCCAGAAGCTAGTTATGAAGCGAGCTTCAATGGAAAAGAGTGGTGAACGTAACCTCGCTTTTTGTGAAAAAAACGATGGTGTGTATGCAACATCGTCTTTGAAAAGTGACGTTTCAAAAACATCGTTTTTTACTTCACAGAAAACGTCGTTTTTTTTCATCACAAAAAATGATCGTGTGTACGCGGCATAAGTCTTCCTGGATTTCAGACTTGCAAATCTCGTACATGCTCAGTGCTGCAAAAGCAGTGCAATAGGTTTTAGTTTCACGTTTCCCTTTCTCTCCAGTTTCAGAGCTAATTGCCGCCCCCCATTTGTAATCAGAGCCTGAATACTGGATAGGTACCAGAGCCCTCCCAAACCCTGGTGACCTGAGGTGTGCCATGGTCGCCCGTGAGAGTACGCTTAAAAGAGGGCATACCCTATGTATGAATAAGTAAAAGAGAGTTGAACGGTGGATGGGAACCTGAAAATGACGCCAAGTTCTGGGAGAAGAGGGGAAGACCAAGAAGCCCCACGCTCCTCCCACAAACCCAGGCTAGCCAGCCTTCTCACTTGTGATCAGAGCCCAAATACTGGATAGGTACCAGAGCCCTCCCCAACCCTGGCGACCTGAGGTGTGCCATGGTCGCCCGTGAGAGTACGCTTAAAAAGAGGGCAAAAGACACAAAATAGGTACAGCAAGAGAATTTAATGACAACCAAAATAAGATAACATTTAATCCAAAAGAACGGCAAAAGCACGTTCAACCTCTGCATGGGGATCTGGCATATAACGATTGAAACATGAAGATTGCCAGCGGCCCATGTACTTAATGACATGAGCAGGGACCCCAAGCTTGGAAGCTGTGGACGCTGCGCCAATCCTGAAGAACTCCCCCGAGAACCTACCAGGGTTGAACATAATCCCGTTCTAAATTTCCTGTGAATATAAAGCCATTACTGGCAAGTCTAAATTATTTATTTAATGCATTTAAAAGGTATATAGCACCGTCAATTTTCGCAGCACTGTACATATGCGTTGTACAGTAACATCAGTCGATATCATTACAGCAATAGAATATGAAGCTCAGCAACTGTCAAATCAAAAATCAAGCTATATTGTTTTAAGTAGGGTGTAGGTAAGAAATTTAAATCTACTTACTAAAACTCTGTCTCCAAGCTTGAGTTCCCGTTCCCCTTTTTTGACTGATCCCGTTTCTGAAAGGTTTGAAATTGAGTCACTTGTTGTTCGAGTGAGGTTGCTCAGCTGGGAAGGTGTAGCAGGTTCCTTAGAAGATGCAGCACTTTTGAGAGGGGTTGCTGCAGCAGCAGGGACAGGGGACACATTTGCAGAAGACACCGAGGTTGGTGAGGTAGCTCTGGATGTGGTTTGTGTGCCATTAGTCTCATCTTCAAGTGGTTTCCGTGACAATTTTGATGGTCTTGTAAAAATCCCCCTCAAGGCATCACACTGGAAATATCGGACTCCAGCAACTGCTCCATCATTTTTACCAATTGCATCATCCAATACAATCCCTGCCCATTGACCTGGAGCAAACTGAGTCTCACCAAGGAACTGGATAAATCCAGGCTTGTTGCCATTAACCCATACATGTTCCCCAACTCTGAAGTCATCTACAAACTCTTCAGGAGCATCTGGAGGTGGTGCACTAGCAGCTTTCTCTGCTGCCTTCACAGGAGGGGCTGTTGTAAAAAGAAAAAAAAAAGTTAAGCGTTATCCCAAGACCTATTCAAGAACATAAAAAATAAATAGAAAAAAAAAAGTGTTAGTGTCAGGCTAGTGTATAGACAAATTCATTGACAGAAGCATGACATGTGCAGCCCCTGTCCACACCAATTCAGTACTATACCTTCAGAAATGGAGAAACATCTCACAGAAATCTAGATTTTGGTAAAGGAAGATGTATGCCCAAGTTCTTATAAACCTTTACTTTTAAAGTCCGCAAACCCAACACACAGATACAGTGAGGGCAAACGGGCCTGTGCTGCAACACAACTACTATGCATCACACTAAAAATGTTCTTTACGTATAGTTTTCCAGAATTGTGGATGGACTGTGCCAACTTTAAAAGAACGGACATTGGATATAATTTTTTTATGGTTCTGTGACCTATGGGACAAAGTACAAGTCCCATGTGACTAGATGCTTCCTAACCCTAGCAATGATCTCTGGCAAGTGCACCTTCCACTCTGCACTCTCAAGACAATCATTGGCAAGAGGAATGCAGCCTTCTCCTTCCTAGCTGTTGTCGAATGGGCTCTCAGGAGGAAAGGGCGGCAGATCAGACCTCATAGCTAGGTTTAGGAAGCACATAGCAACATGGGACAAAATACTATCTGTATTAGGTCCCATACATCAACGAACAGTCAAAAAAAAAAAGTGTTTGTCTTTCAAACAGTACATGTATATTACCACAATGTTTGTTTCGCTTCACTATGGGGGAAATTTACTAAAACTGGAGTGTGCAAAATCTGGTGCAGCTCTGCACAGAAACCAATCTGCTTCTAGTTTTTGTTTTGTCAAAGCTTGAGGAAGATGAAATTGGAGGCGGATTGGATGCACATATGCACCAGATTTTGCACTCAGCCTAGCATAAAATAACAAATAGAAAAACACTAAGGCCCCTTTCACATGTACGGATCCCGTGAGGATCCGTACATGTCGTATCCACTTTCTCAGCAGGGATCGCTCTGTTGATCCCCGCTGAGCCGGCAGATGACAGTGTGGTCCCCACAATGTGCAGGGACCGCCCTGTCAGATCTCCGCTTTCCCCTATGGGGGGGGGGGGGTTGGATGAGCACAGACCGTCTGTCTGTGTTCATCTGATCCGCTCTGCAGATGGATGGAAAAATAGGATTTTTCTCCGTCTGCAGAATCGAAGCATTGCGGACAGCGATGAGATCAGCTGACAGCTGCCATCTCATAGGGATTACGCATGTCCCTTTTTCATCCATAAACAGATGGATGAAAAAGCGGACATGAAAGGGGCCTTATTTGGGATATGTTTTAAAAATTGCAACAAAGGAAATAAAAAAAAAAATCATCATCGAACTGACCAATATGAGGAAAACTCATACTTTGCCTCTGCTCTATTTTAACATTAATTTTGTTTGGTGGTGGTGGTGGGGGGGGGGGGGGGGGTTTCACTTATGCTGTCTCTGCCATTCACAAAACTTTTAATACTACTCACCTACAATGCATCAAATTCTGTGACTGGGGGAAGAGTAGTTAAATGACAGGATCTCCATCGCTCAATCACAGAATGCAATGCATTGCAGAAGAAGAATAGTAATACAAGTGCATCAATGCACCACAACAAAATACTTAAAATGTATTTACACTTTTGCAGCCAAAATGGGAGAACACATGCTTTAGGTTTGATACATGTTCCCATTCACACAGTACAACTTAAAAAAGTGATTTGCTTACATTTTATTGCTCTTTTATGAAAACTTCAAAAACTGAAGACATTTTCCTCTGCAATGTAAAGGTTGCCGGGAAAGTAAGGTGCATGATAAATTAACCCTGTCTGTACTGTGCTGGAATATGTTATTTGCAGTTGTAAATGCAATTTGAACACTGTCTGTCCTAACAAAGTGTTAAAGATCTAGAAGTGGTGCTCTTTCATTGTATGTCAATGAGCATAAACTCGATTACGATTACACCCCCCCCCCCCAGCCACTAATGGGTGAGCGGTAATATGCAGTAACCTCTAGTACAATTAACAAGTAGAAATTATGTGTTGTAACTTCTAGCAACTAACCAGTGAGCCATAATGTGTGCTGTAACTAGGGTTGTCCCGATACCACTTTTTTAGGACCGAGTACAAGTACCGATACTTTTTTTAAAATGTGTCCCCAAATGCTTCCATGTCCCCCACATATTGCAGCCATGTCCCCCCCCACAGATGCAGCCATGCATGTCCCCCACATATTGCAGCCACGTATGTCCCCCACATATTGCAGCCACGTATGTCCCCCACATATTGCAGCCACGTATGTCCCCCACATATTGCAGCCACGTATGTCCCCCACATATTGCAGCCACGTATGTCCCCCACATATTGCAGCCACGTATGTCCCCCACATATTGCAGTAGGCTAAAATTGCAATTATAGAAAACTGGAAACAAATTAAATCAGAAAAAGTATCCAAAAAGTAATTAATCCTTATGGTTAGAGCTACAAAAGGGAGGACAAAGAGGAAAGTAATACTGGAAGTATGCAATAGGCCTCCTAACAAAAAGGGAAGAGGCGGAGGTGGACCTCCTATCTTAATTTGGATTAGAGGCAAGAATGGGAAGTGTCATAATGGGGGATTTTTAAATATCCAGACATAAACTGGTTGAAAGGAACCTCGCATTATCTAAGACTTGCCAGTTCCTAAATGCCCTGCAGGAAATTTTTATGGGCCAGATAGTAAATGCACCAACTAGAAACAAAGCGTTTCTAGACCTACTGATTACCAACAAAACAAACCTGATCACAATGTAAAAATGCGGGGCAATTTAGGAAACAGCGATCACAGGTCAATTCGTTTTAGCATAAATTACACAAATAGGAAACATAAGGGGGAATACAAAGACACTAAATTTCAAAAGAGCCAACTTCCCTAAACTACGATCCTTGCTAGAAGATAATAATTGGGATAAGAGCTTGGGAACAAAGAACATGGAGGAAAAATGGATACGCTTTAAGAGCATATTAAATAAGGGCATTAGCCAGTGCATCCCAATGGGAAATACATTTAAAAGTGCAAAGTCCTGGGCGGCTAAACTGCAAAGTAAAAATACATTTAAATTCTTCTCAGTCTTCACAAGAGAAACGGGGGGGGGGGGGGACTTCAGTAACTAAAACTGCAATGTTTATCCTCGTTGCACGTCACAGGAAGCACCGTCATGGCTAACAGAGGACCGAATTAGAAATACACTTGAATAAGTCACTAGGACCAGATGGCTTTCACCCAGGGGTCCTTAAGGAACTCCGTGAAGCAATTGCCAGACCAGTGTTCCTAATTTTTACAAACAGTCTACTAACTGGAATGGTACCAGCCGATTGTAGCACCAATATTTAAAAAAGGTCCAAGATACATCCCTGGGAATTACAGACCTGCTAGCCCAACAAATTGTATGCAAGCTCTTGCAGGGGATAAGGGACTATATACACACATACACACGATTTTTGTAATGACCTACATAGCAGACATCAAACATTTATTTTCTCTCATTGCCTCACTAGAGACAACACACAAACACACACCAGATCCTAAAACCCTAGCAGAAAACTCTAATGCACGCCGCCCGTGATAAAACAAGACACATACATCATGTGCAAGCCAACAAATGTGGCAAACATCTAGCGCAAACCTTTCACCCCAGACAACGCAAAAAGACCATCCCACACATTCTAGCGCACCCCAACCATAAACTTTATAAGAACTCAGAGATAGTCTCCGTATGCCAAGATTATTATTCCTCACTATACAACCTGCCCCCCACCCTGACACTAAATACCACTGGTGGCACAGACATGACTACACAAATCCTAGACACAGCCCTGCCCACAATTCCTACCAACACCATAGAGGACCTTGAAGTACCCACCACCACATCGAACAATTTTTTTGCGATTAAAAGCTTAAAAAAAACGTTAAAAAGTAGTCCTGGGCCTGCTTGCTTGCATGCAACGTGAAAAAAGCATTCGGCAGAGTCAGCTGGCCATTTCTTAAATCATCATTCCAGCAGATTGGGCTAGGTCCCAAACGCTTAGCGAAAATTATGTCCCTCTATTCCAGCCCCTCAGCAAGTGTGATGGCTAACGGCGATCACTCTGGGTCATTTGAGATCCACAATGAAACCAGACAGGGGTGCTCACTATCGCCCCTCTATTTTGCCATCACCATTGAACATCTAGCCCAAGCAATCCATCACAACGAATCCATACATGGCATCCACACTCCATCTGCAAGTTCTCTCTCGACACAGATGACCTTCTGTCTATGTAGCACAACCACACATCAGCATTCCCTCCTTTCTCCATGAACTAACTTGAATCCGTGTCCACAGCAACTTCAAACTGAACATAAATAAGACCGAGGTCCTGAAATTATTCCTACCCACCCACACCCTCTCACTAGTCCAACACAACTTTCCCTTTCATTGGCAAACAAAATCAAATATATAGGGACTGAAAACCCTACGCAACTTCCAAGATCCCTTGAACTTCAGCCCCCTACCAACTAAATTCTGACGGTCATTCGAATCATGGAACCAACTTAAGCTACCATGGCTCAGACGCATAAATGTACTTAAGATGGATGTCCTCCCCAAACTACTAGGCCTTTTCTAGGCTCTCCAATTACCCTCCCAATGTCCTTCTACTGCACACTACGGTCCTTGGCAATTAAAATTCATTTGGCAACACCACCCCTCCAGATTAAAAAAAACAATATTATGCTCCCACAAACACACTGAAGGCATCAGCCTCCCCGACTTCAAAATATATCACGCCTCGGCCATATTCGCCAGACTACTGGAATGGTTCCCACGCCTGTTGACCAAACCATCAACATTGATAGAACAGGATTTGGCACAAGTAGACCTTTGGGCCCTGCTCTGGGGATACCACCTCAAATACCACACTATGCCCATTCTCTCTCCACTGATCGAGGCGGCACTGGTTCTGTGGTACCGCCGACATGTTACTTATACACTATCCACTGACCCCGACCCCCTGACACCGCTATTTGACAACCTGACATTTCCCGACTACGAAGCCTCTGGCCACGAGAGGGCAAAACTGGCCAACAGCACATTCTTTTGTCCAGAAGACAACAGGCAGATTTATACCACCAGAGGACAATCAACCCCCTCAACGAATTGGTTATCCATGAAGTCCTTGACAAACTTTTGAAGAGATGTGTAAACTCCCCCAGGTTCCCAGACACACGTTCTCTCTAATATGTAAAGGGAATTCTCTCCCACATTCACATAAAAGTGGTCCAGAGACCTGGATAAGGACATCATCCTGAGTGGCAGACCTCTTTCACATTGACGCACAAATCTTTAATCTCCAGCTTCATGCAGGAGAAAAACGACACACCAAGCTACGGATGGTACAGGGATCCTGTCTCGGTCAATGGGATGTTCCCCAATGCTTCAGATTCTTGCTGGCGCTGTTCCAGAGGAAAGGAGAATGTACCTCCATATAACGGAATGTCGCACACTCCGCTTGAGTGCTTCTGTCATATACTGCTTCCTATCAGTCTGGATATAGATATCAGATATTCCAGCTGCTCGCAAGCACACAACGAGACGATACTTGTTTGTCTGCTGAACATGGAGTGTTTAATAGAACCAAGAATAAAACCTAATATACAGATTAAAGAGGAGGTAACCAGAACATAAATAACATGAGCTAATTAACTTATTTACCCAGACTAGGCGAATCATAGATATGACCTTTTCATAGAAGTCACATCTTCTCGCTCACCTGCTATTCAACAGCCCTCAAAAATCCACACGCATTTTGCGAGTGGATTTTGAGGTCTGACGAGAAAAGGGATGTCTGGGAGCAGGGGGGCGAGCACCGCCGGCAGCCTGTGTGTAATGGGAGTCCTTCTCCCAGTGACCGGAGGGGGAAGACAGAGAGAACCACCCGGATGTTTAGAGCGCAGCGCGGGGAACACAGGATATTTTAATTGCAGTGTTCCCCGCCGCTCGCTGTCATATTCAGCCCCGCCTCCTGGTCCCGTAACTTTGATAGACAGATCACCCATCCAATCCTGGTGACGGGAGATCTGTCAATCAAAGTTCCCCGGCCAGGGGGTAGTGCCGAATATGACGTTAAGCGGCGGAAACAAGGCAAGTAAAAAAACGGTTATCCTGTGTTCCTCGCGATGTGCTCTGATCACCTGGACTCTCCTTCCCTGCACACAGGAACCAGGTAGGCTCAGTTGACACTGCAGAGCTGGTGGGGGACACCTTTTTTTTTTTGGTCTTCTGTTATTTAAGATCAACACAAAGCCCTCTTTTGAAGAAATCTACCGGTACTTAAGTTGAATAGAACCAGCTGCTGTGGATGTCTATTCCGAATTTTCACAGAATTTTCACAGATTGCATATGGAAAGACTTCTTTACAGTACAAAGTTTAAACATATTATTCTCCAGGTGCATAGGGTACCCCTTTGTCTTGTGTAATGACCTTGAAGTGAACACATTTAATTTACTTTATTAACCATTTATGCATTTATACCAGGTGATGCTATTCCCAACTAATCGCCTTTTTCAAGGGGGAACAACATTAGGATTTAATCTTTCCTTATAGCTGCCCCTTGTTAATGTCGTTGACCTTTTCCAAACTCTTTCTGATGTGCCTTTTTCTTCGCTTTCGTGCATTTCCATAAAAATACAAATAAATCTGCCTTTACTGTTCTCCTTTGCAGCATGCAGTTCGTTTCAGAATTTCAGGTGCTCTTTATAAGATTTCTAAAATGAAACCAGTTTGTTGGAGTAGTATTGACTTTAATACCAGAGGGGATCAGTTCTGATTATTCGATACATGGGCGTGCTCCATTTTCATGTTCCCTCATTACCCAATAAGCCCCCAAATAGCCAGCCCTCTAACTTTGTATGCACCACACCACAGCACTGTGCTGCAGCTCCTGCAGCCATAAAAGCCACTCTGGATTGATTGCCATTAAGTTGCTAATGTCTTGGCAAAGGTTCATGCAAGCTATCCAAACTATATTGCAATGTCTGTTGGATGTCACTTTGTGAAAATTGTCTAGGCTGCATGGTGGACACAGGCTGCATTTGGTAACCATGGGCTGCATTTGCGGGCATAGACAGCCTGCACTGGTGGGCATAGGCAGCCTGCACTGGTGGGCATAGGCAGCCTGCACTGGTGGGCACAGATACAGTTGTTAATATTTATTTTTATAACTTAATGCTGCATAAAACATTTAAGTGTCATTTCATGAGATAATTTATGAGGGCGTGTTTAGGGTCGGGCAACTGGTGGAGAGTAACCCTTGAGGCCTGGCTAGTAGCTCAGGACTTGAAATTTTGAGTGTAAACACGTGACATTTTCACACAAAAGCAGGGTCAATTAGCACACAGAACAGACAGATGGCTGGAGGCGAGGACATTAGCATCTAACAGTATGTGTCCCAACATTATGAATGAGTCACTCTTACAATTAACCCATTGAGTTCAGAATCAACAAACAGTAAATAGTTCTTTACAGATATCCTGCAATATATTGTGGATAATAACTACATAATAATCCCATCTCAGGTAGTCCAGTATATAATTTCTCAGTCATCCTATGCCCCTAGTGGATATAGGACGATTTTAGACATAAGAGGGTCCGGGGATGTCCCGGGTGAGACTGTCACACTACATATCTGGTAGGAATACAACCCTTCTGAAAAGTTACATTTCATTAAAGATCTCAAAGATATGATGACTATCGCCCTCTCCCCAAAAAGGTGGCCCTACTGTCTATTCGCCCGGGATTAGTCAAATTCCAGAAAACCAACCTCCTTAGATTTTTTTTTTTTATCGGCAGCTGATCACGACATATTGGAAATCTGAAGTAAACCCCCCTCCCCCCACAAGTGGATTGCCATTTTCAATGAAGTTATACTTATGGGAGGAGATGCAGGCTAGGGAGGGAGGGAGAGAACTCAGATAAACACCTTAAACTATAGTATATCTGGGTCCATTATTAAACCTCAGATAGACGACTTAACAGAATTACAAGAGGTTGAGCTGAGAGGTGCCTTTGGTGCCCACAGTTGGATCATCACAGAAGTGGTTCAGCTGAGTAGATGACCACGCCCCAGTGAATGGCCCTCTGAACACTCAACCATACTGAGAATGTAAGGTAGCAATTGCACTAACTGTATATATATACCCCCCTTATCTCCGCCCCCCCCCCATCCCTCCTTACCCCTGGTTTATATACCATTTTTATATATGCAACTGATTGGCTACACTAAATACTAGATATTGACCGCAACTTTCACATAATGTTATCTGCAATTATATGACCCAACTATGTGTAACATTTATATGGTGGTATTCATCCACCATTACCCCCTAAACTCCCCTTATTCTTTATCCCCTACTGCTTTATTTGAAAAATGTTTAATAAAAATAAATTCAACCTTAAAGATTTTAGTAATGACAATGGTATCATTAGCAGTAATCAGCATGCATTCATGAAGAATCATACTTGCCAAACCAATCTATTAACCTTCTATGGGGATTTGAGCTACCATCTAGATAAAGGAAGGCCCATAGATGTGGTGTATCTGGATTTTGCAAAAGAATTTGATACAGTTCCCCATAAAACGTTTACTGTACAAAGGTCTGTTGGCATGGTCCATAGGGCGAGTACATGGATTAAAAACAGGCTACAGGGGCGAGTTCAGAGGGTGGTGATAAATGGGGAGTACTCAGAATGGGCCAGGGTGGAAAGTGGGGTCCCCCAGGGTTCTGTCCTCTGACCAATCCAGTTTAATTCATTCATAAACGACCTGGTAGGATGGGATAAACAGCTCAATTTCTGTATTTGCAGACGATACTAAGCTAAGTAGGGCAATAACTTCTCCACAGGATGTGGAAACCTTGCAAGAAAAATTAAACAAATTAATTGGGTGGGCAACTACATGGCAAATGAGGTTTAAAATGCATTTGGGTGGTAAAAATATGAATGCAATCTACTCACTAGGTAGAACCTCTGGAGGAATCTAGGATGCGAAAGGACCTGGGAGTCCTAGTAGATGACATGCTTAGCAAGCTGCTGCAAGCAAAGCAAACAGAATATTAACATGCATTAAAAAGGGGGGATAAACTCCAGAGATAAAACGATAAATCTCCTACTCTACAAGAATCTGGTCTGGCCACACCTGGAGTATGCCATCCAGTTCTGGGCACCAGTCCTCAGGAAGGATGTGCTGGAACTGTAGAGAGTCCATAAACAAAACCAATTAAGAGACTCGAGGACCTTATTTATGAGGAAAGGTTACAAGCAATGAACTTGTTCTCTTTGGAGAGAAGATATGATTTCAATGTACAAATACCGCACTGGTGACCCCACAATAGGGGTCTCCGCTGAGCTGTCGGGCGGACGGGGCGGTCCCCGCACACTGTGCAGGGACCGCCCTGTCTCTCCTCCGCTCTCCCCTATGGGGAATCGGATGGAAACGGACCGTCTGTCCGTTTGCATCCGATCCGTTTGGCCGGACGGAAGAAAAGTAGGACATTCTTCCGTCCGAAAAAACGGATGCGGATCTGGCGGACGTTAGCGGATGCATCATCCGCTAACGGATCCGCTCCCATAGGGGCCCATTACAAGTCCGTAAACAGACTTGTAATTAGCGGACCGTTCGTCCGCTAGTGTGAAAGGGCGCTAAGAGTTCTCTGTTTAACCATTTAAAGACTAAATCGTTTTTGACACTTGTTGCTTACAAGTAAAAATCCTGTATTTTCAGCTAGAAAATCACTTAGAACCCCCAAACATTATGGGCCAGATTCAGGTAGAGCTGCGTATCTTTGTGCGGGCGTAGCGTATTCTATTTACACTACGCCTCCGCAACTTTGACAGGCAAGTGCTGTATTGAGAAAGCATGTGCTCCGTAAGTTGCCGCGGTGTAGCGTAAATGGGCCGGCGTAACCGCGCATAATTCCAAATAGGTGGATGGTGGGCAAGTTGTATGTAAATGTATGGTGACCCCACGTTATTGACGCGCCGAACAAACTGCGCATGCGCCGGCCGTGGACGAATCCCAGTGCGCATGCTCAAAATCACGTCGCAAATAGTCATTGATATCGATGTGAACGTAACTTACGCCCAGCCCCATTCTGAATCGGCTTACGTAAACGACGTACAATTTGATGCTGTTCCGACGTCCATACTTAACATTGCCTGCGCCTCATATAGCAGGGGTAACTTTACGCCGGTCCGACGCCTTACGTAAACAACGCAAATAGATACGGCCGCAACTACGTTCGTGAATCAGCGTATCTACCCAATTTACATATTCGACGTGTAAATCGACGGCCACCTAGCGGCCAGCGTAAATATGCAACTAAGATACGACGGCGTAAGACTTGCGCCGCTCGTATCTTAGCTATATCCCGGCGTATCGGATTCTTTGAATCAGACGCCAAGATACGACGGCGCTCATTCGGACTTACGACGGCGTATCTGGAGATACGCCGTTGTAAGTGTTTCAGAATCTGGCCCTATATATTTTTTTTTAGCAGAGACCCTAGGAAATAAAATAGCGATTGTTGCAATATTTTGTCACACGGTATTTGCGCAGCAGTCTTAAAAACCGAATTTAAAAAAAATATGCTTTAACCACTTAAGGACCCCTTCACGTCGATATATGTCAGCAGAATGGCACAGTTGGGCACAATCACGTACCTGTATGTGGCCCTTTAAGCCCAGCTGTGGGGTCGCCTGCAAGCGACCCGGTCCGAAGCTCCGGGACCGCTGGACTTGCGGACCTGATTGCCGCTGGAGTCCAGCGATCGGTCTTCAGAGCTGAAGAACAGGGAGAGCCGTGTGTAAACACAGATTCCCCGTTCTTCACTGTGGCGCCCACATTGTGTGTTCCCTTACATAGGGAATCACAATCAATGATGTCACGCCTACAGCCACACCCCCCTACTGTTAGTAACACAGACGAGGTCACACATAACCCTTTCACCGCCCCCTTTTGGTAAACTCCCAAACTGCAATTGCCTTTTTCACAATTAATGTATTTTAAATGCATTTTTTGCTATGAAAATGACAATGGTCCCAAAAATGTGTCAAAATTGTCTAAAGCATCCGCCATAATGTCGCAGTCACATAAAAAAATAAAAAAACGCTGCTCGCCACCATTAGTAGTAAAAAATAAATAATTAATAAAAAAGCAAAAAAACTATCGCCTATTTTGTAAACGCTATAAATTTTGCGCAAACCAACCCATAAACACTTATTGCGATTTTTTTTTACCAAAAATATGTAGAAGAACACGTATCGGCCTTAAAGGGGTTGTAAAGACAAAAATATTTTCCTCTTAAATTAAAGTCTGACAGTAGCTGATAAAGTAAAAAGTAATGTTTTGCATTATAACTAGTTTGATACCTGTTGAAATCGAGCTGTTTTATTCACCTCTGTCACTCCTGAATCGTTATTCTCACTGACTTCCTGGTTTGCGGTGCGCATTCATTCTTGCTACATCACGGCCTAATGGGAACTACAGTTCCAATTAGGCTTAGTCTCCATGCCTATGAGGGTTAAGAGAGCATCTTCACCAGGGCTGTAGTCATAGGGAGGGGGTGAGCACATTCTGCTTTCCACCATGCAGGTGCTGGTGGAAAGCAAGAAGAGGAGAGACAGGAAATGGCATTTTCAAAACTAGATTACTGTATTTTGGAGGTCAAAAGGAAAAACGAGGTAAGTGATATTTAAATGCTCTAGCTTACAGCAATCAATTGATCTAATAAAAAAACGAACCTTTAGTGTTCCTTTAACTGAGGAAAAAATATTTATTTTTTTATATTTTTGGGGGATATTTATTATAGCAAGAAGTTAAAAAATATTGCATTTCTTTCAAAATTATTTCTCTATTTTTGTTTATAATGCAAAAAAAAAAAAAAAAAAAAAAAACGCAGAGGTGATCAAAAACCACCAAAAGAAAGCTCTATTTGTAGGGGGAAAAAAAAACAAGGACGCCAATTTTGTTTGGTAGCCACGCCGCAATTGTCTGTTAAAGCGAGGCAGTTTGCGAATTACAAAACCTGGCTGGGTCCTTTAGCTGCCTAAAGGTCCGGGTCTTAAGTGGTTAATGAATAAAAGAAAAAAATATATCCCATGTTCCCCCCCCCCCCCCCCCCAATCCAAAAGTTTGGATTACCTGTTTTTGTGTATATAAGAGAAAAATATACATATATATTTTTTTTTATCTAAAATTATACATACAAGTGCACTGATTCGAGGCTTGTTGTGTTTAAAACACATGTTTAAATTTAAGAAATTTTCTGTATCATTTATTAATATTAATAATGTAACTTCCGCTTTTCGGACTCCTCCCGCCCTCCGGTGTCACATTTGGTACCTTTCAGGGAGGAGGGAGCAGATACCTGTGTAATCCCAGGTATTTGCTCCCTCTTTGGGGTATCACCGCGGTGACCTATGCCACATCTGGCGCCTACTCCGCCCACGCTGTCTTCTGGGAGATGCACAGGTCCCAGAAGACAGCAGGGAACAGTGGGATCGCGCAGCGCGACTCGCGCATGCACAGTAGGGAACCAGGAAGTGAAGCGACAAGGCTTCACTTCCTGATTCCCTTGCCGAAGATGACAGCGACAGCACCTGAGGGAGAGATCGGCTTTGGGTGCCAACATTGCGGGCACCCAGGACAGGTAAGCTGCAGTATTTGTAGCTGCTGACTTAATTTTTAATTTTTAAGCATGATTCTAGCGGCGCGCTTATAACCCAGCTAGCGGCCGATGAAGGGGTTAAATGCTCCCATGTAGCGCCAGTGCAGGAGCGCTTTGCAGGTGCTTCGGCAGCGTGCCCGTTCATTTCAATGGGCAGGAGTGGTGGAGGAGCGGTACACACCACTCAAAAGATGCTGCTTGCAGGACTTTTGTTTAACGTCCTGCCAGCGTACCGCCTCATTGTGAAAGCACTCAGGCTTTCACACTGAGACTGCAGGGAAGCGGTTTTGCAGGCACTTTATAGGGGCTATTTTTAGCCCAAAAGTGCCTAAAAATTGCCCCAATGTGACAGGGGTCTAACTGTTAGTTTTTATGAGATGAAGGGGGAAAAAAAAAAAAAAAAATTAAAAAAAAATTGGCCGCCATGATTTCTAAATATTGGCATCGGCCAGAGAAAAATCCATATCGGTCGACCTCTAGTTAGGATGTGGAATTCTCTTCCACAGCCGGTGGTTTCAGCAGGAGGCATCGATAATTAAAAAAAAAAAAAAAAAAAAACTATTAGATAAGCACCTGAAGGACCACTACATACAGGGATATACAATGTAACACCGACAAAAAAAGCACACGCATATGTTGGACTTGATGGACTTGTCTTTTTCAACCTCGCCTACTATATAAAGTAATTAACAGATTTATAGCAATCAATTCCACACATAGGAGTGGTCCAAAAATTAACATTACAGGTTATTACGCCACCTTAACCGACATGATTGAAGTTAAACCAAGTACAACCAAGTTGATGCTTACATTGAAGGTTGATATTAGGTGAGTGAACTGGAACACTGCAATGTGCCTAGTTGAAAGACAGACAGCGAAAAGCTCAGCAATAAAATGTACAGGGGTTGCTTTTCTTCTGCGACAATAGTATATGGGAGAACAATTTAAAATTGCTACCAATATGTATTTTATAAGCATGGAAAGTAAGAAGAAATACATTCACCAACACTACAACATTGGCACCGAAAGAGGACATAAAAGTAAAAAATTCAGAGACATTATATGGCACCATACTTTAGGTTTGAAAGGTTATACCAGGCTCCTCTGTGGTTTAAAAATGCACTCAGTATGAACAGGCTTGTATAGGTGCAAAGTGAAATGCACAAGTGAAATTTCCTTTCTATCACAGCATTTCCTTTGGAAAAAGGTTGGATCCCTGACAGAATTGTAAATACCACAATTCCTAAAGACAATGGAACCGCTTGTATATGAGAAACTACTAGGGAGTGGAAGGAACATGTTCATTTATGAAGGGAAATAAAATAAAATAATAATAAATAATAATCTTACCAGCAGTAGATTTAGCAGTTAAAGCGCCAGGCTTCGCTATTCTGGAAGGTGCTTTAAGCCCACTTGGCTTTAGGGAACTCATTTTTCCACAATTCACAACTTTCGCCAATCGTTATCTTTTTGCAACCATTGATAAATCTGGATTTTTTGGGTTTCAAATTAAAATCTTAAACCTGCAGAAAAAAAATAAAACAAAAATTGAAGTGTTAAGTGGTAATGGAATATGAAACTATACTTTCGTGCTCATCTCAAGTCAAACTTTGTTTCTCGTTTAGTGTGGGGAAGGTTTAGAGCTTCTGGAGGTTTTTATTGTCATCTTTTTACCTTCGATAAAAGTAAAAAAAAAAAAAAAACACTTTTTGTAGCTGCTGACTTTTAATAAACATAAAAAAAGCCTGGAAATCCCCTTCAAGTGAACCAAAGGCAGCCAAAACATGGACTGAAATTTGGACGGTTCAGCAGAGACCAGCTGAATTTTAATCCATGTATGGGCAGGCTGGCTGCATCTCCTGCTCAGCTTCTGTACAAACAACCAGCCAGGTTTTCCCTGAATGATCAGTGTCGCTGATGATGTCACCTAGGATTGTGACATTATCTCCCTCTAATTCTCCTGGGAAATCTGTGTCATTTCACAGGATGCAGTGCGCTACCCAATTATTACTCCCCATCCAAGACTTCAAGGAAGTAAGTGCTTGTGGGCTTCACAATGCCCACAAGCAAAAATGACAAACGGTGTGGATATAGTTTATAAAACTCTTTTTTGAATAACTATGCAGAGCGGCGGCAGGATTGCAAAATAGTAAGTGACCGGATTTAGATTATAAAAACACATGATGTACATACATTTAAAAAAATGCTAATTGTGGTTGGAACCCCGCTTTAAGCAAAAATACAACTCATATGTATGATTTATTTATTCATTTTACATTTTCTTTTAGCTTCCCTTTTCAATAGCCCCCCCCCCGGTTGAACTATATTCCCAGTCTGTCGCCTGTCCCTCCAGGACCTATGGAATACTGCGAGTGTCTCTGCATGGACGCCCCTGCTTTGTATTTTAAAACGCCACATACAGCTGCTCAGAGTAAACCTGTGGCCAAGCTATGAATTGAATATACAAGTATTTGTGTGTTGTCAATGCACTAGAATGTTTTCTTGTATTTAGGATACACCATATTTATACATTTTTTTCAGACACAATTTAACATACAGATGCAAATTTTTCTGTCCTAATTTCAATGTAGAGCTAGCTGCCTTTAAATAGCCAAGATACCTGTCCTGCAAAGTGCGAAGCTTAGGCACCAACTTGGAGAAAAGCAAAGTATTTGCTTACAGTCATGCTCCCCGAGTTCAAAGGATTATGTTTTTTTTTTTGCTTGTCTGCTCTAAGGCCAAATAATTTACTCTTTCCTGAGAAAAAGGGTAAACTTTAAGATCAAGGATACATACACAAAGTCTGCATGTACTATACCCATCCCCATGAAACAAGTATTACTTCTGTGCCACAAAGTATACCTCTATGTAAAAGGTATACTTTGTGGGACATTAAACAGTAAATGTAACCTACTACTTAAATAAGATTCCAGTACTCAGGCTCATGACCTGCTTGCGTCAGTGGTTAAATTGGATTTCAGAAGCACTCGTATCACATGACTTAACACAGTGACTTCATGCTACACAACCTTGGCTATGAATAGAATAACTTTTTATACGAACGTTATCTATTTAACTCATCACAAAAGAAAAAATAAACAAACACACAATGTTAACTTTGGCATAAAGAGCAATACCAGAAGCGTTGAAGTACCAAAAGACTAAAACATGCACGCCCACATATATAAAAAAAAAAAAAGAAAAGAAAAAAGAAAGGTATACAAATTGTATGGCTTCCAGTATTAAGCTTTATAAATGTTAGAAGACAAAAAAAGAAAAAGGCTCTTTCTAAACAAGAAAGAGAAAATATTCCCCATGAAGTGAAACACAGACTCTAGCTGTTCACTGTCCAACCCTAAAAATACGTTTTCACAATTTGTGAGCACTTTAATACCTCGCCAAAACATATTTCCGGAAAGTTGGTTTGGGTTTGGTACGGTTATTGGCCCCCCAAGCTCAGCAACAGGGATATAGAGATTATATATATATATATATATATTATATACACACACAGTACAGACCAAAAGTTTGGACACACCGTCTCATTCCATGAGTTTTCTTTATTTTCATGACTATGAAAATTGTAAAGTCACACTGAAGGCATCAAAACTATGAATTAACACATGTGGAATTATATATATAACAAAAAACTGTGTAACAACTGAAAATATATGTCATATTCTAGGTTCTTCAAAGTAGCCACCTTTTGCTTTGATTACTGCTTTGCACACTCTTGGCATTCTCTTGATGAGCTTCAAGAGGTAGTCACCTGAGTGAGGAGTTCCCAAAGATGCTTAGCACTTGTTGCCCCTTTTTCCTTCACTCTGCCGGTCCAGCTCACCCCAAACCATCTCGATTAAGTTCAGGTCCGGTGACTGTGGAGGCCAGGTCATCTGGCGCAGCACCCCATCACTCTCCTTCTTGGTCAAAATGCCCTTACACAGCCTGGAGGTGTGTTCGGGGTCATTGTCCTGTTGAAAAAAAAAAAAAAGATGGTCCAACTAAAACGCAAACCGGATGGAATAGCATGCCGCTGCAAGATGCTGTGGTAGCCATGCTGGTTCAGTATGCCTTCAATTTGGAATAAATCCCCAACAATGTCACCAGCAAAGCACCCCCACGCTTCACGATGGGAACCAGGCATGTAGAGTCCATCCGTTCACCTTTTCTGCGTCGCACAAAGACACGGTGGTTGGAACCAAAGATCTCAAATTTTGACTCATCAGACCAAAGCACAGATTTCCACTGGTCTAATGTCCATTCCTTGTGTTCTTTAGCCCAAACAAGTCTCTTCTGCTTGTTGCCTTTCTTTAGTAGTGGTTTCCTAGCAGATATTCTACCATGAAGGCCGGATTCACACAGTCTCCTCTTAACAGTTCTTCTAGAGATGTGTCTGCTGCAAAAGGTGGCTACTTTGAAGTACCTAGAATATGACATCTTTTCAGTTGTTTTTACACTTTTTTGTTATGTATATAATTCCACATGTGTTAATTCATAGTTTTGATGCCTTCAGTGTGACTCTACAATTTTCATAGTCATGAAAATAAAGAAAACTCTTGGAATGAGAAGGTGTGAACTGATAATTATATATATATATATATATATTTATTAAAAAAAAACTCTGTGCAAGTAAGACTAGTTCACGAAATGTAATCCAAGGTAAAGGCACACAAAAAGAAAAGTTTTAGGTTTTGACTTTATTGAACATGTGATCTACTAAAATGATGAAAAACGTCTTATTGGTAGAAGTATTTGGGTTCAGACGAGCCCAGACACAGACTAGGTTGACCGCTGCTCGCGTGAAAATGTAAAACGTAGCAAAATCGGCAGTCAAAACGTTCCTATCCTGAGAGCACCTTCTAAACCAGGCATCTTCAAACTACGGCCCTCCAGCTGTTACAGGACTACAAATCCCATGAGGCATTCACAGACATGACTGAGCATGATGGGAATTGTAGTTCCTGAACAACTGGAGGGCCATAGTTTGAGGACCCCTGTTCTAAACGCTTGTAAAAGCCTATGTGTAAAGTTGACTTTAAATCTTTTTATTGGTTTTCAAAGAAACAAAAAAAAAAAAAAAAAAGTTAGGGTCCTTTCACACGGAGCGGACCGTTTTTGTGTCCGCTCCGTGTGTGTCCGTTGGCTCAGCGGGGATCATCTGTAATCCCCGATTCCCCATAGGGGAGAGCGGAGGAAAGACAGGGCGGTCTCTGCACAGTGTGCGGGGCCGCCCTGTCCGCCGACAGCTCAGCAGGGATTACGGATGATCCCCGCTGAGCCGGCGGACACACATGGAGCGGACACAAAAACGGTCGGCTCCGCGTGAAAGGACCCTAATACATACAATGGTCTTACATTGTGTCAAATCAATCTTAGCCAGGAGCACGTCAGCACAACAGTAGTGTAATGAAACAAAGCATTCAGTATTGGTTGTAAAGTAAAGTAGAGTATAGCAGTGCGGCTATGGGGCCATGAGATAGGGCAGTTCACTTACAGTATGTATACATCTGTGAGCACCTAGTACCCAACCCCTAAACTCACATTTAGAAGCTGTAGTGTACACGAGTCCTTAACCGTTTGCTGACCGCCTCATGCAATATACAATCGGCAGAATGGCAAGGATGCCCCTGCCAAGAGGGCCGTGCTGGCAAACTATGGTCGCCAGTGTCCTGCGATCGTGTCACGGAGCTGCAGAACGGGGGGATGCCTGTGTAAACAAGGCATTTCCCTGCTCTGCCTTGTGACAGGACACTGATTTACGCTCCCTGTCATCGGGAGCAATAATCAGTGTCGTGTCACTGGTATCCAATACCCCCCCACAGTTAGAATCACTCCCTAGGGCACACTTAACCCCTTCCCAGGCAGTGTCATTTACACAGTAATCAGTGCATTTTTATAGCACTGAACACTGTATGAATGACAATGGTCCCAAAATAGCATCAAAAGTGTCTGATGTGTCCGCCATAATGTTGCAGTCATGATAAAAATCACAGATCGCCGCCATTACTAAGAAAATAATAATAAAAATGCCATAAAACAATCACCTATTTTGCAGACGCTTTAACTTTTGCTCAAACCAATCACTATCCGCTTATTGCAATTTTTTATTACTAAAAAAATGTAGCATACATATCGGCCTAAACTTTTTGGGGGATATTATAGAAAAAAGTTAAAACATTTTTTTTCAAAATTGAGGCTCTTAAAAAAAAAAAAAAAAAAAAGAAGAAGAAGAAGAAGAAGAAGAAGAAACGCAGGAGGTGATCAAATACCACCAAAAGAAAGTTCTATTTGTGGGGGAGGGGTGTCATGTCGCACGACCGCACAATTGTCAGTTAAAGCAACAGTGCCGAATCGCAAAAAGTGCTCTGGTCAGGAAGGGGGTAAATTCTTCCGGGGCTGAAATGGTTAAACAAAACTTTTGTTGCTTAAAAGGCATAGTTCAAGTTTTGCTAAAAACAAATTAAAAACATTGATAGAATAAGAAAACAAAAGTATACATTTACTAAATGCTTGCATAGAAGTCAGCAGAGTATTGTAACAGCAATCAATACCCAGCCCCTGGTCCATATTAGTGGTATGGACTTTCTCTTATGGAGCTCAAGTGCCGAATGGCGACAATTGCTGCTGGCATGCCCTGCTGAGCCCTTCTGCTGCAGTGGCAGATGGGATTTGTTGTATTTTGCTGTAAGCCCCAGAAATGGACGATGCATGGCTCCACCAACACTGAAGTCAGACAACCACTTCCAGCACACACAGGTGACGTTTTTATGAGACTATTATGTTGTGTCTCCCTTCCCTCCACTCAGCTATCAGATTACACTACAGCTCTATGCCCTAGCTTTGCGGCGTGAATGATATCAGATCTCTGCCCTCTGCTTTTTAGTGCTGAAATATACTGTGTAAAATTTGTGTTTTAAAGGCTGTAGAGAGGCAATGGCTGCAAAACTGGCAAATGCACACTGCCTGCAATTAGACAATTGAACCCCTAGTGAGCATTCCCGTAGGCAGCCCCATGCCTTCAATGGAGCCGCCTCTATTCACAGCTAATTGTGAGAAGCCTCACTGGGGTACTAATTTATTCACATGCAACCACCATCACCTTAAAGTGGTTGTAAACCATTTCATATAACCAGTGAAGTGACTTGCCTCCGGTGATACACCGAACTCTTCCTACATTAGGGTGGCATTCAAACCCGCTATGGCATCTTGTACGCAATAAGATGCGAGAACATCATTGGGGGTTCCCAATAAAAATGCACCGATACTGAACATTTGCATAAGTATCGGTACTCATAGGCTTGGTTCTTTCAGCTGACCACGGGATTCTCCCACCGACAGCTGAAATGTAAACAAATAGCAAGCTGGCAATTACTAGTTGTTAAGGAGCAGGCCACCGTGTCCTTAACAACAGAGGACTCATTCAGCTGCAAGTGGGGTTCCCCTTTGACAGCTGAAGTGTAAACCAAGTCCCGGCTAATGGAGCGGTCAAAAAAATAAAAAAGCAGTCGGACAATGTTTATCAACAACATTGCTCAGCTGCTAAAACAAAAATAAACATTCTATATATTTTTCTGTTTATTCACCTACAGGTCAAAAAGGGATGAACTTCATCTGCAAATGAAGTCAGTTTAAAAGAACCTGTCAAGTTTTATTAACCGCTTAAGGACCGCCCACTGTATATATACACGTCTGCAGAATGGCACAGACAGGCATCATCACGTACCTGTGCGTGGCCCTTTAAATGCCTGCCGTGTGATCGCTTGCGACCCTGCCGCTTTCCCCGTCAGTCGGACTGCGGGTCCCGCGGATTCTACCGTCGCGGGGATGCCCGTGATCGTCTCACGGAGGTATAGAGCGGGGAGATGCTTGTGTAAACAAGCATCTCCTTGCTCTGCCTAGTGAGAAGAACACTGTACTGTGTACTCGGGAGTGGAGATCAGTGTCATGTGACAGAGAGCCCATCCCTCCTACAGTTAGAAACAAAAGGCAGGGAACATTT
This sequence comes from Rana kukunoris, assembly GCA_029574335.1. Lineage (NCBI taxonomy): Eukaryota > Metazoa > Chordata > Amphibia > Anura > Ranidae > Rana > Rana kukunoris. The sequence continues at coordinate 191,133,416 of CM056049.1, forward strand.
AATCCCTACAGTGCCGTCTAGTGGTTAACCCCTTCACTGCCAGTCTCATTTTCACAGTAGCCAGTGCATTTTTGCACGACCGCGCAATTGTCAGTTAAAGCGACGCAGTGCCAAATCGCAAAAAGTGGCCTGGTCTTTGACCACCCAAATGGTCCGGGGCTGAAGTGGTTAAACGTTCCTCTGTTTAACCCCTTATTAACCCTTAATTTATTCAGCCTCAGTTAACAGCTTATTCTCCTTCTCCATTTAATTATTTTCACTTTTTTGGAAATCTAATTTATAATTTATTTAATTTATAAACAAAATATTTGATTGGTAATATTTTTACACCTTTAACACGTTTCACATTGAAAAAAAAAAAAAAAACACACACAAAAATAGATTTCATTTGTTAATACCTTTTAATGCTTTGTACCATTGCTGACAGCTGAAGTGTAAACAAAAAGTTGCTGACAGGTATCGGCGAGTATAAAAAAAAAAAAAAAAAAAAAAGGTATCAATGCATTCTTAGTTCCCGTAATTGTATGGGAGTAGACAGCCCCATTGAAAGCAATGGGAGGCTGCTGGCTCCCGTAGTTAATCGCACCCACTCACATGTAATCACTCATGCTGCGATCACATGCAAGTGAACAGCCCAGGATGCAGACTGCCTGCGTCCAGAAAAGGTACACATATAATGGCAGGGTGCTGTAACATTTTCAGAAAAACATCTACATCATCCTGCCACCTTCTACCATTAGCCACGATATACCTGCATTGTATAGGGAAGCACAGAGACAGAAATGACATCTAAAATAAGATAATGAAAGCAGAAAGGTTTCATTTAAGAAAATCCATTAGAATGCTGATGAGTGCCAAAAAGAGAAAGCGGGGGAAGGTAAACCATACGCGGAATAAACTTTAGCTTCCAAGTCCCTTTTGCTTTAATTTTTTTTGTTGGCCCTTGAGGTACCTTCCACTGATTCCAACAATGGGGTAGTTTTCTCCAACTTATATGTTGGAAAACTATTCCTCCCATTGATACCAACACTAGTCACATTTAACAGTGCATACTTCCTCCCGCTGACATCAATGCAACGATGGGCACCGTCTCTTCCACACCGACATCAATGCAACGATGGGAACCGTCTCTTTCACTGACACCATTGATGGAGCTTTATTCATCTCACTGACACAAATGATGGGACATTTCTCCTCATACTGGCCACAGGTGTTATGCAATTTTTTACACCCACTGACCACAAAGCCGGGTACACATGGGCCGAGTGATAGGAAGACATCAGCCAGTGAAAAAAAAAAAATAGTGGCGCTGTAACAGGATGACCCGTGATGCCCAGAGACTTTTGAGGGATGGGAGATACTCCTGTGCCAGCGGCCCTAAGAACTCTTGGGTCTAAGTTCACCCCGTGCCCCTTTTGGGCAGCATAGAGTGGCTAATAAATTCATGTATTACATGAGATGGGACATTAATAATAATTCATGTTTGCAGGATGTCTTGAGATATCAAAAGTTGTTGGCTATTCAATGTGGGGACACATTGTTTTGAAAGGTGTTAATTGCATCTACTCCTAGACATTTCATTGTCCATTGTGTAAGCCTGTAGAGGTGTTAATTCAGGTCTGCTCCTAAATTATGTGATAACATGGTTTAAAGGCTATTGATGCCCAGGTGGGAAAACCTTTCTGTCGGAGCATGTCAATTATAACCCGGTGCCGAAATGTCTGGATACTAATTAGTAATTAGCCTTAGTGTTTGATTAGGGGGGTGGAGACTTGATTGTCTCTTTGATTACTGTCACATGCTTGTAACTGCATAAAAAGCTGAGAAGAAACCATTCATTCATTTTGGAACTAGAGTACAGAGCTGAGTCTCGTTATTCTGGGAAATGAAATGGATCGTGTCTGCTGGTTTGTTGGTGTGTCGGATAAGCTGTCTTGGGTGGATGGAAGGTCGTAAACAGTGGTGACCGTTACAGGCGCTATACTGTATTTGCAGCGAGTAGCAGCCACTAGCGGTGCAGTATTAACCCCCACTAGCGACTGTGAAAGGGTCAATACCGCCCGCAATAGAGGCGCATTGCGGGCAATATTGCCGCGGTCTCCCATTGTTTTCAATGGGAAGGAGTGGTGAAGGAGCTGTATACATGCCCGCTCCTCTCACCGCTCCAAAGATGCTGCTGACAGGAGATTTTTTCTCTCCCGCCAGCGCTTAACTCAGTGTGAAAGCCCTCTGGCTTTCACATTGAGAAGGCTGGGCAGGAGTTTTTCAGGCGGTATAGCAGCGCTATTTTTAGCGTTGTACCGCCTGAAAAACTCCTCAATGTGAAAGGGGTCTGTGACGGTAGTCGAACATATCCCCGTCAAGCATTCCCTTCTTCTTCCATAAAATAAATCACCCAATATTCCACGAGTAGGAATATCCCTGGAATCGCAGAATAATCCACACATGAGCCAAGGCTTAATGCTGGATGCAAACAGGACACACTTTATTGAAAGTACACAGCACACTTTTATACAGGATTTGGAACATCCCGCCCCCAACAACTGCTTTCCCATTGGTCCCCTCCAATGTCCCATCAGTTTCCCATCAGGTCCACCTTCCATGCAAATGAGGACTTGAAAATGACACAGCAGGGATTGGTCACAACGGTTTGAAAAGAAGCCTGTGATGTGTATTCAGACAAAAGCCCAGGGGGGCAATCAATGTACACAATAGCCAGCCACAGAACAATGGAACAGTCTGGAGAATTGAGACAGGGCAGAAGTCATTTACACCTGATAATAGAAAGGCTTTAAATAGGGTTATCACACAATGGACAATGAGTATCTCTTATGAGTCTATTGACCTGGCTGGGGTTCAGAATAAAATCTCTTGTAATACATGAATTGGGATTTCAGTATTTCATGGTCCATGACAGGGTCTAATGCAGTGCTGTTTTCATGTCCTTATTGTTCGTTTTTGCTCTCAAGTTGCTGTAATTCTTCTCTGATCTCCACACTTCCTGGTTGTCCGTTTCCTTATAACCACAGTACTGGGAGATTTCTCTCTGGTCACTAATCAAGGAGGTGTGATTACTGTGTGCCTAAAACCCCAGTTTAGTTTTCCAAACCATTACTGCCCTGTATGGCTCTGTACAGCAGAGAGGCAGGAAACAACATGCAAAAAACAAAACTAGAAACTACAGGTACATTATATGATTGATTTTTATCTATTTTTAATCGTTCTTAAAAGGAATCCGTTAACTATTATGTCTCTATACCCTGTAAACAGTCATTTCAGCATACATTTTTATTTTAAATTTACAACTCCTTTAGGTCAGAAGCATAGTGATCTAGCTATACGTTTAGAAAGTTTGGATACCCCTGCTTTACAGAGACCTACTATCATTTAACAAAACAGGATCAAGGACATTAAGAGCATGTCAAATTCCTCCCCTCTATGCACAATGGCATTGATAACGTCTCGCAATTTAGCATTATATTAAACCAGTAGATTACATTATAGGAGTTCCTAAAGGGCTTTGAACTCGGAAAATAAAATGTTATTAAAACAGGAGCCTGCTGACTGATGAAACAGTTACACACCTCACAACAACAGAGCCAAGGAATCACACCCTTAAATAAATGAAACCGATTATGTGTGGGAGGCATTGTGTGCAGAACAAAAAAAAAAAAAAACTCTTAAAGCAATATTAAACCCAAAACTATAATATACTGCAGCTTACCAAAACATCAGATGTGGCAGCTGTATTCATTTTCTTTTTTAGGCTTTTTTTCCCCCTCTGTAGTCACCTGATGATCTGGCCAGCAAAACAGCTCCTCTATTAGAGTGCCTCCACTCTGGATGAAGGAGCAACAGAGACACCTTTGGACTGCAGCATTGTCAGTCTTGAAGGAAGGGAGCGTTAGATGGACTAGCAGATTTTAGATATACTAACAAATTGACGCTAAACTCCAATGAACACTTTAATAGTAGTTACAGCAACAAAAATTGGTAAGCTGCAATTTAATAAAGGTTTATTTTTTGGTTAAGTATTGCTTTAACAGGAGATCTTATCTGAAGAAAAAAAAATGGAAGCTTTTCCAGCATGCTTAACAGCGTTATGAAAATAGTGAATTTACATCCAATATGTTCTAATGCATTTGGCACCCAGCCAACTATGGATTACCATACTGCTCCACAATATTCGTACTGCCGTCACCTGGGTTACTCACAATGGACCCCAAGCAGTTTTGATGCAACTACAACATTTAAAATTCATTGGCTTTATCAAATTTGATGTCATTCACACTTGGTAGCCAAGACCTCCAAGGTCTGCATTGTTCTCAAAGCTTCTTGGGTGTCATGTGCATACAGCTACGCTAGTAGCATTAGCTGTAGCAAGCTGGAGAATGAGTTTTTAATCATTTCTGCAGGAGCATTTTTCTGAACTTTTCACTGTAAAAAAATAAATAAAAATTTAAATAAGCTGAAAAACGCTACCGTAAAAACGCTGGAAAATTCTACTGCCAACGCTACTGTTTTTTTTTATAACGTCCAGTCTACATGGGGCCTTAGAGCGTTTTCAAAACCCACTTATTTGGGGTTTCTTTCCAGCCAAAAAACATCACTGCGAAAAACGGCCGATTACAGCCTATGTGTACATGAACACAGGATAACATGCTGGGGAGTTTATTGGCTGCAGAAGAAAAAAAAAACGAAGTCAAAAACAACTGCTGAAAAAATGTTCAGCATGCACGAGCCCGAAGGGTTTTCCATCACAACAGCTGAAGGGAGGAAAACCCCTTTAATTTGAACCTAGCACCTCTGAATGTAAGCGGTAGAGAGGAGGGGCAACAATGTGTCACAATCTCTACCTCTTTCAATCAGAGAAAGCTTTGTGTTTATTCAGAAAGTGCAAGTAATCTTTGAATGGCGTCTGTGCCAAGTAAGCATCCCCCTATGCTCACTATACAGCAGGGCAGCTGCTCAGCATTGAACCTGGAAGTTATTAGTGATCGCTGTAAGGCTCCGTTTCCACATCTAGGTGTTGCCATTTAAAAAAAAAAAAAAAAAACCACACACCACCTGCAAGACAAAGGCATAGTGAGTATGCATTATGTAATACTCGCCTCCGATCGAAGCCCCCACAGCCGTCCTCTTCCAACCCCCAGGCAGCCGACATCTTGCCTGGAAATTATTTCCACGTATCGCGGCTTCGGTGCTCTGATTGGCCGTAGCCACGATGACGTCAAGGCCTCAATGAGGAACAGCACACTACAGTGCACCTGCGCCACTGTCTACGATGCATGTGCCATAGACAGCGGTGCCCGTGATTATAGTAAATATCTCCTAAACCATCGAGGTTTAGGAGATATTTCTTGCACCTACAGGTAAGCCTTAATCTTTGACAGGTATCCTTTCCCACTTTTGGGAGTCCAGAGCATGGCCCCTTTTCACCTAGAAAATTTTAGACCAAGAACTGGTCCAAAGCACCGACAGCATAACCCCACAGGTATAAGATCTTGTTCAATGGCCTGTTTCGACCATAATAAAAAAAATAAAAAAAAGTTTTACGGTGGCAGGTCGGCTCCGCTGGGTGATCGCTCGTTACAGAGCGAGAACAGGGAGCTGTGCGTGTAAACGCACAGCTCCCGGTCCTGTCAGGGGGGAGAAATGCCAGATTGTCTGTTCATACAATGTATGAACAGCGATCAGCGATTCCCCCACCCCCTCTTCAGTTATAACACACCTAGGGAACATAACCCCTTCCTCGCCCCCTAGTGTTAACCCCTTCCCTGCCAGTGGCATTTTTTATAGTAATCAATGCATTTTTATAGCACTGATCGCTATAAAAATGCCAATGGTCCCAAAAATGTGTCAAAAGCGTCCGCCATAATGTCGCAGTACTGATAAAAATTGCTGATTGCCGCCATTACTAGTAAAAAATAATAAAAAATGCCATAAAAAAATTTTGTAAACGCTATAACTTTTGCGCAAACCAAACGCTTATTGGGATTTTTTTTTTACAAAAAATATGTAGAAGAATACGTATCGGCCTAAACTGAGGAAAACAATTTTTTTATATATATTTTTGGGGGATATTAATTACAGCAAAAAGTAAAAAAATATTCATTTTTTTTCAAAATTTGTCGCTCTATTTTTGTTTATAGTGCAAAAACTAAAAAGCGCAGAGGTGATCAAATACCACCAAAAGAAAGCTCTATTTGTGGGGAAAAAAGGACGTCAATTTTGTTTGGGAGCCACATCGCACGACTGCGCAATTGTCAGTTAAAGCGACGCAGTGCTGAAACGCAAAAAGTGGCCTGCTCTTTGACCAGCAATATGGTCCCGGGGCTGAAGTGGTTAAACAAGACTTTACAAATCACTTTGATACAATTTTTACGTTTGGCAACATTGTATGGAAGTATAATTATTTGTTTATATTACACGTTATTTTACAGACTTCTTTTGGGATTGTGACTTTCATTGTCTTTCACTTGCTGTTAAAATATGGGGGTATGATGTCACTTCTGTCTGCCGCCCATTTCTCTGCTATGGTATGAGTCACTTCTGACAAGTTTCTCTGACCTCAAGAGAAAATGGTAACACAGGAGAGGGAGCTCCAGTGCACAGCCTCAGCTCTGTCCCTGTGTTCTGTGTAAAGGGGGGGGGGGGTGTGTCCCTTCCCTCCAATCAGCTCTCAAAGTTCTCCAAATAAAATCTGAAATTTAAAAAGATGTAAAGAAGAGAAAACTGCAGATAAACAGGCACAATTTATTGTAGGAGGATTTGTTTCATCTGTTCTACACCTGGTGCTAGTCACGTCACTGGGTGTACAACCCCTTTCTCTTACTATTGACATTTATACAGAGTTCCAGGAGTACAGATATTGCTATGCTTCCAGTGCTCAAACACTTCTGGTCTCAGCTCCTGCAGCTACAGTGTCGTATGCAGCCACTGTGCCTGCCACTCCCCTTCCCAATCACAGAATGCTTTGTTTCATGTGAACCTAATCACAAAATACAAAGCCTTTTTGTAAATGAATCTCAGAAAGGAGGGGAAGCAAAGAAGCAGAGTTTGAGAGGTCAGTGCCTCTCCTGTCAGAGTGCAGGGAGTATAGCGTATAGCTGTACTCCGTAAAACTGTCAGGTCTGAACCAAAAGGCAAGAATTGCCTTTTTACCATTTAATGCTTTATTTCAGGGCTGTTCAAATAAAGGATTAATTCCTCGATTAATCGTTAATTTTTTTGAGCAATCGGATCTGTGATCCAAACGGGTCACCATATGCGGGTCAGCACACCATGTAATCCGCGGAGCTCCGCTGCTGCCTCGGCCATAGGAAAGACCTGGCTTCGGCCTAGCTCCCGGAGCAGCACGATGTCGTCATCACCCGGCCTCAACTGCTCGTGTTTGGCCAGCTTCTGTTAAAAACAAGCAAGCACTAGTCTTCCTATACAGTGAGTGAGATGTGGACCATATTACCGTGGCGGGAGAGACGTCTGTGGATGTTACCGTGGCGGGAGAGACGTCTGTGGATATTACCGTGGGGGGGGGGGGGGTGGGGGGGTCTGTGGGGACTATATATGGTGGTGATCCGAAAAAAATTATGTGCGTTATAATTAATCAAAATTAGTCGAATAACCCAAGAAAATAAATAAATCGATCAATCCAACACGAAAATTGTAATCAGTAACAGCCCTACTTTATTTTATTTTTTTTTATTTCAAAGCAGAGAAAACTGGTCGGCACGGACTCCAAATTACAAAATACAGAATACAGAATACAGCAAGTGCGAGAGGAAAATCGGAGAAAATATAGACTTGCATGTGAAGCCCCAGCACGTGAGCCAAGTAAGAAATCCCGTATTCTGTGTAACCGCTGGGGCTCCGGCGGGGTGTGTGTAAGGGGGCATGTACCCACGCCAGAGGGGAATCCACTGCACCTTGCCATGTAAGGTTCATTTATAAGTTTAGGACCCGTGGGACCAGCCCGCTCCGCAGTTTATAAGATAGGGTCAGAGGAGAGATGGAGGAAGTAGTAAGTACGTAGGGTGAAGAAGAAGTAGAGAGGAATAGTAAGGGAGGGGGGGTGGGAGGAAAGGGGGGCAGGGTGAGGGGGCTGGGTGTCGATCAGGGAATCGGGGGGGCTCAATGCAGCTTCTTTACCACTTGGTTCAGGGCAGACCAACCTCCAGGAGGTTCACCTCTAAGGGCCCGACCTTCATCGGAGTACCTGAATATGTTCCAAAGTCTCCAAGTTTCTGTGTACGTCTCTTGCCTTTGCTGACTAGTGAGGACCAGGTCCTCCAGTCGGCCTATGTCATCCACCCTCCGGAGCCACTGGGCCACGGTCGGCGGGTTTTGGGATTTCCGGTTTAATGGGATGCAGGCCTTTGCTGCGTCTAACAGGTGTCGTACCACTGATTTCTTGTAAGTCCGAGCCGGCGCGACCGTTGCGTGCAGCAAAAAGAACGCTGGGTCGTCCTCTAGCGTTTGGTCAGAGAATTTCTGGGCGATACGTCGAACCTCTGTCCAGAAGTTCCGTATCCGGTCACAAGACCAAAACACGTGCAAAAGGGTGCCCTTCTCCTCCTGGCACCGCCAGCACAGGTCAGATGATGTTGGGAATAACCTATGCAGCAAAACCGGAGTCCTATACCACCGGGTCAAGATTTTGTAGTTTGTTTCCTGTATTCTCGAACTAAGGGACGACGTATGGGTGAATGTGAGTATATGTTGTTTCATACTATTGGTGAAGTGGCAGTTTAGGTCATCCTCCCATTTACTGAGGCAGGGTATTATGCTGTCTGATAAGGGTTTAATCAACATACTATATGTCAGTGAGAGTCCCGGGCTCCGTGCAAAGGTCTTCAAATGCTGTTGGTGGGGTTCGTGAGCTGTCAGGCTCCCTAGGAAGTGGCCAAGCTGAAGCGCCCTCAAAGTCCAGGCCGAAGGGGCCTGTGGAGTCCATGAGCGCCACTGGCCCCTTCCATGAGTTACCGTCACTGAAGTGAGAGGCTTGGTATAGCCCCGCCTCCCTCAGTTCCAGAAATCTTCTATTCCGAAGGCCCGGGGTGAACCGGGGGTGGCCAATTACCGGCCTCAGGCACGACCCGTCAGGTGACAGGCGGGTCCCAGACAGCAATTGTGCGCAGATTTTCGTAGTTGCTCCTATCAGCGGGTGACGCTTCAGGTCTGGGGGCAAGTCCGGCTGACACCAGGGGGCCCTGTGGAGAGGCACCAGGCTCTGGGCCTGTTCAACCCGGGTCCATAGTTTAGTGTCTGTATGTCGGCACCAGTCCAGCAGTCTGTTAAGGTGTGTCGCCCGATGGTACGTACGGATATCCGGCATAGCTATGCCGCCGTACAATTTGGGGCATGAGAGCATGTTCCGGCTCAGGCGCGGGTGTTTCCCTGCCCAAAGAAATCATGTGAAAGCGGAATGTGTCTGCTTAAAAAAGCTTCCAGGTATGTGTATGGGGAGGGTTTGCATTAGATACAAGAATTTGGGCAAAATTGTCATTTTCAAGATGTTGCAGCGGCCTAGCCATGAGTGCAGGCCGCCGCTCCATTGGTCTAGTAGTTTCTGTACCCTTTTCAGGAGTGGTGGGAAATTAAGTTGAAAGAGTCGGGAGAAGGACGCAGGTATAAGCGTACCCAGATATTTTAAGGCCGTGTCCGTCCACTTCAACTTGAAACTATCATTAAGTTTTACCAGTTGGTCTTGGGGTATCCCCACCCCCATGGCCTCAGATTTGGTGAAGTTTATCTTCAGATTAGAGAGACGGCCGTATGCCTCAAACTCCCTCATGAGGTTCTGAAGTGAGGTGAAGGGTGACGAGAGCGTGAACATCAGGACATCGGCATATGCCGATATTTTATGTTGCACCCCTCCTACATTAACACCCGAGATATCTGGATTCGACCGGATGCGACACAGGAATGGTTCCAGGGTCAGAGCGAAGAGCAGGGGGGATAAGGGGCAACCCTGCCTAGTCCCATTCGAGATTGGGAACGGCTCGGACAGTATTCGGTTTGCTCTGACCCTGGCTGTCGGACCCGAGTACGCCGACTTCAGCCAATTTAACATATGGGGCCCAAGGCCGATGTGTTTAAGCGTCGCAAATAGGAACCTCCAGCTAACCCGGTCAAACGCGTCAGTTCCCGTAGTTGGCCGTGGGGGACTAGAAGGTAATCGATACGCGAGTACGTCTGGTGTGGCTTGGAGAAATAGGAGTAATGGTGTTCCCCTGGGTGAAAGAGGCGCCATGCGTCGATCAGCTGAGGTGATGCGTTTGTGGGCGTCGCGTGTAATTGAGGAGGCGCCTGAGGAAGTATCCTCTGAAGGAATCAAGGGCACGTTCAAGTCTCCCCCCACTATAAGCTGTCCAGAGTACTGCATGAGCTTCCCTATGTGCCTCTTCAAGAATGTATCCTGGTGTGTATTGGGGGCTTACAGATTGGCCAGTGTCACCTTTCTGTCGCCAATAAGGCCCTTCAGGAACAGGTACCTACCCTCCAGGTCTGTTTGTGTGTCTAGCAGCTTCCAGGGTACCCTCGCTGAGACAAGGATGGAAACCCCTCTGGATTTGGCCTCCGTGTAGGCCGAGTGGTACGCTAGGGGATAGTGTCTGTTTCTGAGGAATGGCATTTTAAGGTCCCTGAAGTGGGTCTCCTGCAGCAGGACTATGTCCGCTCTTGAGCGGTGCATGTCCTGGAGCAATATTTTCCTTTTCTCAGGTGCGTTCAGGCCTTTCGCGTTCAGCGAGAGGATGTTAAGCAGGTCCATGTTAGCGCCCCAGCCGAGGTCTCAGTATGGGGTAGGGAGGGGAGAAGGGAATTGGAGGGGGTGAGGAGGGGTTGAGGAGAGAGAGGAAGAGGGCGGTAGAGAAAGCTAGAGAGAGCTGATGCGAGAGGAAAGAGGACTAATAATGCCTATCTGGCAGTAGTACTCACCGGGAACTCAAAGGGGGGGCTCCCGGGATATGGAGCACCGTCCTATTTGGGGTGAAGGGTGTACAGAGCCAAGGAGTGAGCCCCCAGGCCTCGCCCACCCCCCCCCCCCGGCATGTACATATAACCTAGCCGTATACCGGAAGTGTATGTAAAAAACATTTAATGCATTAACCAAATTAACAATAGAGAGAAGCTAGACAGCCAACATTGCTGTCATAAACGAAACACCAGAGTATATTCCGCGTAGTTCTGTGGGCAGTATGTACAACCCACGTGACAGTCCATCCCATGCAAAAACTTAAGGTGCTGGTATAACACTCGCCCCCCCTCAACCCGGATCCCCTCCAGGGCGTCTTCCACACAGTAGCTTGCTCCATAGCCAAAAAGTCAGGCAGTCTCGGGGCATCAGGCATTTAAGGGGAGAGGGGCCAGCAAGCCCAGATCGAAAGCATCGTGAGTGTGAGCATTTCTGGCTGTCCCCCTCCACCCCCCACTCCCGGAGTCGGATCTCGTCCCAGGGAGTCCCCAAAATACTCAGGGGCCACTGCACGAGCAATAGGGCGTTCCCACCTCCCCCCTGACGCCTGAAAGGCAGTTCAGCAACCTTGGATTCTTCTCATCCCGGCATGATAGGTCTCCATCTGGCGACAAAGAAGGGGGTACGGTGGGTCCCTCGGTTCTCTCCACCTAAAGATGGACATCCCCGCCCAACCCCCCGGTACGCCCGTGAGGGTGTCACATGGTAGGAACCCACGCCAAAGGGGGGGGGGGAACAGTTCAGAGGCACCTCTCTCACCACTACAGGGAGAGGACGGGGGAGAGAGGGACGGAGCAGGGCCCCCGCTTCAGTAGCAGAGTCACAGAGTTATTCGCAATGGGGCGGGAAGGGGCGATCAGCGGGGGCAACAAGAGAAACAGGGATGGGATGGGCGGCCACGGGTCTACTCACGGAGTTCTTCCCAGGAAGCGGATCGGTTCCTGCGCCTTCCTCTCTGCTGCCGTGGTGGCCACGGTCCACGCGGTCCCGATCTGCCGGTGAAGCGCGGAAGCAGTTGGAGCCAGTCAGGTACCCGGATCGGGTCCGCCTCCAAGAAGACGAACAGCGCCGTGAGGTCAGCCGCGGTCTGAAGGGTGAAGGAGCCGGCGTCCTTGCGGAAGGAGACAGAGAGTGGGAACCCCCATCTGTAAGTAAATCCCTTCTGCCTAGCCAGGTCCAGGACAGGTCTCAGCAGTGCCCTCCTCCTTAGCGTGGCTCTAGAGAGATCCGGCAGTGTCTTGACCTCCGCTCCCTCCAGCACACTGCGCCGTGATCCCAGGCGCGGCGCAGGATGGCCTCCTTCTGGGAATAGCGGTGTAGCCTGCACACTACATCCCGCGGCTTCACCGGGTCGGTTGGCACAGGGCCCAAGGCCCTGTGCGCTCTGTCCAGGACTATCTCTGCCTCCGGCTCTCCCAAGATTTCACGGAAGACATGCCACACCGCGTCCCAGAGGTCCTCCATCACCACACTCTCAGGTACTATTGCGACGGCTCCTGTCTTCAATGTCTTCTACTTGAAGTTGGAGGAAGACAGCCGTGTCCCTGTGTTGGTCCCTCGATGTCTCCAATGCCGCCACCCGGGCCTCCAAGGAGGCCACCGAGGTTTCCCCGACCGTAACCCACTCCGAGAGGGTGGACACCTCCCCCCTCACCTCCTGGATGTCTCTCCCGTGAGTCTCTTCCAGGCGGAGGATGAGGGACTCAATATCTGTACGGGTTGGAAGTGCCTGTAGAAGGGCCTTAATGTCATGGTCCAGCGTGGGGGCCTCTGGGCAATGCATCTCGGCCATCACTGTGCAGCTGGGTGCTCGATCCGGGCTGGATGCCACTGGATGCAGCGCCGCGGTCTCCGGTAGAAAGTCTTTTCCAGCCAGGGACTGAACTCCCTGAGGTGCTCCACGTGCGAGGCCTCGCGGCGCCGTCACCCTGGCTCCTGGGGACTTCTCCTGAAAGAGTCCGTAGTACTTCTGCTTCTCTCCTGATTTTTTGCTCGCAGGGGTCCCCCGTGTTGCCGCCCTTGTGCTATGCTTTTTGGCTGAGTTCATACCGGTATTTTGCCGTTTTAAGGTGGGCTCAGGTCAGGAGCTCCACAAAAATGCTGCCTCACACGGCCATGTCCAAGCCACGCCCCCCACTTTATTTCTATGTTGATAAGTTTGGCTAGCATTCTACTTTCAATTTGGACTTTTTGCTTGCAGTAATGAAAAGCTTTCACACTAGGCCTTTTTAGAACCATACAATGCATTATACTTCTGATGGATCTAGAATGGAACATTTACATACAATGACAATATAATTTTTGCTAAATATCCCAAAAAAGTTATACCTTTAGAAATGTTTGACAATTTCATTTGTGACCAATTGCAACATCTATATCTAGAGAATATAGAAAGAGAAGGGAGGTGCAGAGCATACATTCAGGGTGATGCAGGCAGCACCCACTGTGCTGTCACATCTGGATTAGATTTGAGATTAGCTCATTTGCAGGTAACAAAAACAAATCTTTCCAGTCACACCAGCAAAGGACGCCTAAATAAGCATCCAGGCAGTAATAAAACTCAATAAGTACGGGTTCCGCCAGTTTTGAGGTTTACGCCTCACCCTTAGGTGAACAACATAACATACGAAACATCATTGAAATGAAATCACCATCTGTTATGTTGTTTGCATTCCCTAGGCCTAGGACAACAAAACACTTTCTTAGAAGCATTACTGAAATCACTGTTAATCAGTGAAGCCAAGTCTCATGTCTGTCTTGTGCTATTCAAGACTTTAGTCTTTAAATGAGAAAAAAAAAAAAAAAAGAAGAAGAAAAAGCCATGAAGTTTTTTATCCCCTTTACATTTAGCCCTGATGGGAGGGGGGGGGGGTAACACTGGTCCTCCTGTAGGGGGCCCGGAGATCATGGGGAATCAGATGTGGGCAGCAGGACGGGGGGGGGGGGGTTGATGATCGGTGTGGGGGAGAATACCGAAACTATACCCCGTGTGTGTGTCTCTATGCGGAAGGTGAAAGCCGGTTACCCCTCCATTATGCCACCTTTTAGCTGTTGTAGGGAGAAGCACACAGAGCATTGCGGTGAAAGACCATGCAAGCCCAAAGGGTTGTATAAAAGGTTAAAAAGCTCTATTCAAAACTAATGCCACGTACACATGACCATTTTTAATGGCCTAAAAAAAACTAAGTTTTTTTCAACCCGATTATTGTTAAACCGGCCTTGCCTACACACAATCATGAAAAAAAAAATGCTCTAGCATACGGCAGTGATTCAGGTATATATAAAGTCAGAACATACACAATATGTTATGATTACTGTAATACTAACCCTAAGTAGCTTCTAATGAGACTCATTCTCTAGGTGTGCTTTACTATACAGAGCATTGCCATAGTATTTTATATAGAGTTTTGTAATTTGTAAATACTAGTATTGGTACCGATACCAAGCATTTGCCCGAGTACTTATACTCGGGCAAATGCTCCCGATGCTTCACCCGATACTTGTCCTGTGTCCTCCTCCAGCCCCCCTCCGTTTTGCTGCAGTCTCTCTCCCTCTGGGGCCCCCCCCCCCGCCGTGTTTTCCTCCTCCGTGTCCCCCCCCGCCGTTTCCTTCTCTCCTCCGTGCCCCCCCCCGCCGTTTCCTTCTCTCCTCCGTGTCCCCCCCCCCGCCGTTTCCTTCTCTCCTCCGTGCCCCCCCCGCGGTTTCCTTCTCTCCTCCGTCCCCCCCCGCCATTTCCTTCTCTCCCCGTGTCCCCCTGGAACTATCAGGATTGAGAGCGGCGGTAGGAGCCGGTAAACCCAGGTCCTTACTGTTCTGAATGGACAGAGTCTGTGATTACAATGTTTCAGTTTATGAATGAAGAGAAGACGCTGTCTTCACTCCATTCATTTTCAGCGCAGCTTAGGCTGCTGAGAAAGAGACAGGGGAAATCCCTAGTCCCTTTCTCTGTCTCAAAGGGGAGATGTCAGAGGTCTGTTAAGACCCCTGATAGCTCACCAAAGCCCTCCCAACAGGGCTGATTAAAAAAAATAATGTAAATAGTAATAAAAAAAAAAAAAAAAAAAACACACCGACAATCCACTACCCCACCTCTATGAAAAAATAAATAAAAAAGCCACTGTAAAAAAAAAAAAAAAAAAAAAAAAGTGAGTATCGGTACTTGTACTCTGTCTTAAAAAAGTGGTATCGGAACAACCCTAGCTTAGATGTCAAAAAAAGTTAGATTTTATTTCCATCATTTACACTTACAAAATTACAGAAAACAAACAAATGGCGACTGCAAAAGCTTGGGCACCCTGCGGAGTTAATATCTTGTACTGCCCCCTTTGGCAAGTATCACAGCTTGTAAACGCTTTTTGTAGTCAGCCACAAGTCTTTCAATTCTTGTTTGAGGTATCTTTGCCCATTCTTCCTTACAAAAGTCTTCCAATTCTTTGAGATTTCTGGGCTGCCCGTCACGCACTGCCCTTTTAAGGTCTATCCATAGATTTTCAATTATGTTGAGGTCAGGAGATTGTGAAGGCCATGGCAAAATCTTCAGTTTACACCTCTTGATGTAATTCCCCTGTGGATTTTGAGGTGTGTGTTTAGGATCATTATCCATTTGTAGAAGCCATCCTCTCTTTAACTTCAGCTTTTTCACAGATGGCATCAAGTTACCATCCAAAATTTGCTGAAATTTTATTGAATCCATTTTTCCTTCTACTCGTAAAAATGTTCCCTGTGCCACTGGCTGCAATACAACCCCAAAGCATGATTGATCCACCCCCATGCTTAACAGTTGGACAGAGGTTCTTTTCATTAAATTCTGTGCCCTTTCTTCACCAAACGTACCTTTGCTCATTCCGGCCAAAAAGTTCTATTTTAACCTCATCGGTCCACAGAACTTGTTTCCAAAATGCATCAGGCTTGTCTATATGTTCATTTGCAAAGTTCAAACGCTGATTTTTGTGGCGAGGACGTAGAAGAGGTTTTCTTCTGATGACTCTTCCATGAAGACCATATTTGTACAAGTATCTCTTTATAGTGGAATAGTTTACCACAACTCCAGTGTCTGCCAGATCTTTCTGGAGGGATCGTGCAGTCAAATGTGGGTTTTGAATTGCTTTCCTCACAATCCTGCGAGCTGCTCTGTCTGATATTTTTCTTGGTCTTCCAGATCTTGCTTTAACTTCCACTGTTCCTGATAACTGCCATTTCTTAATTACATTCCGAACAGAGGATATTGACATCTGAAAACGCTTTGCCATCTTCTTATAGCCTTCTCCAGCTTTGTGAGCGTCAACTATTTTCAGTTTCAGTTTTCTAGACAACTGCTTAGAACATGGGTCTTCAAACTATGGCCCTCCAGTTGTTGAGGAACTATAATTCCCATCATGCCTAGTCATGTTTGTGAATGTCAGAGTTTTACAATGCCTCATGGGATGTGTAGTTCAACAGCTGGAGGGCAGTAGTTTGAGGATGCCTGGCTTAGAAGAACCCATGGTGCTGATTGTTGGGGCAAGGTCAGATGAGTCTGGGCATTAAAACCTTTGAGATTGACATCACCTGGTCTTCCCAGACGATGATTGAGAACAATCCATGACACTGGCAGGTCTCAGCTTTGCAAATGGGGCAGCGGATGCTATAAATTCTGCAGGGTGCCCAAACTTTTGCAGACGCCATTTTTTTGTTTTCTGTCATTTTGAAAGTGTAAATGATGGAAATAAAATCTAACTTTTTTTTGCCATATTATAAGAATGTCTAATCTGTAATTTGATGCCTTTGGGAGATTTTTCCATCTTTCCTTGGCTACATTATGCACATTAATACAAATTTACCCAGACTTTCGATCCCCACTGTAGCTACTATCCTACTAACCTCAATACCTCTTTCACAATGAGGTGTTTTTGCACTAAAAATAGCACCTGAAAAGTGCCTATAAACTGCCTCTCCTGCAGTCCCAGTGTGAAAGCCCAAGTGTTTCACTTACAGGGCAGGAAAAAAAAAAAGGCACCACTGTAGAAGGGCCTGCAAAGCACTTTAGCAGCGGTGCTTTTTGGGCGCTATTAAACCCTTTCCTTGGCCACTAGCGGCTGAATTGCGCCGCTATAACAGCAGTAAAGCGCCCTGAAAACTAGCGCCTCTTTACCGCCAACACCCACCCCAGTGTGAAAGGGGTCTTCAAGAGCTGCTGAACACATGGTGTGGTACTGCTAAAGTAGTGCCTGCAAATAGAATAAAATATGGCTGCTTTTATGTACAAATGCATTTGCACCCTATACACGGTAAGTTTTTAAAACATTAAGCCCCTGTTCACACTAGCACAATTGGTCATACGTTTGCCTCCTCGCTGAAATGCACGACGATGAAACCATATTTAAATCGCTAATGCTCATTCACAAACACAAGCAGCAGTACGCTTTTTTACAAGGAATGCGAATGTGCCTCTCCTGAAGCTACACAGTGCATGTTTGACACCATAGGCTAATCATGTTTTTGGTGCTTAAAAAGCACCAGTCACTTCCTCCTGAGCGCGATTGCAAAATAGCATTGGCGACGGCGTTCAGAAGAGTATGGCAGCATAACTCGCGTGTGTCTCCCTGGATGTGGGAAAAATGTATGGAAAACATCCCAGTCTTGTACAAAAAATAGCATTCAGCAACATTTTATAGTTGAAGCTTTATTTGGTAAAAGATAAAGAAATTCATCCAATCTATCATCTGTATCATTGTTCTGCTTGGCAACTACATATGGCTTTGTGTAAAATCATTTACTAAAACAGTCTGAAAATGCACACAAGAATGTTTACTTGTTCACACATTTTCCTTACAGAAGTCTCGCCTTAACACTCTAGAACAAAAAAGGATAAAATAAATAAATAAAAAAATAAAATAAATAAAAATCGCATGGCACAATCTAATGTGTCATAAGGCTACTCTTTATATACTGCAAATTTAAAGTGAACCGCTTACCAATATTGGTAACTGCCATTTTGTCCTCTGCCTACATGTTTTTTTTTTTTGGGGGGGGGGGGGAGCCATTGTGAAAGACATACTGTCCCCTATTAGCAGATCTTCCTTATTATTTTAACCTCTTGACTAACAAGGATGTCCCTGGGACGTCCTCGGCTTTGTGCGGTGATATCTGAATGATGCCTGCAGCTTCAGGCATCATTCAGATATCACCGTCTTCAGCCGCCGATTCTGTGCACGATAAGAACGGTCAAAGTGGCAGTTCCACCGCTTGATCGTTCTTATAGGCAGCGGGAGGGGACATCATCCGGTGCTTCCCTGGGCTCTCCCGTGCCATCGGGGGCCCAGAGAGCGAATCGGTCAGCGCCGCTGGAAAGCATAGAGATGACTGGTGACCATATGGTCACCAGTCATCTCTATGACCGTCGGAGCTACAATCGCGCCTGTCAGCACGTGATCGGTAAATTTTTGTTCACCGATTTCATGCTTGTAAGCCTGGAGGAGAGATGTGAGGTCTTATTGACCCTGCATCTCTCCATAAAGAGGACCTATCACACTGATTCCTATACACGGGATGTTTATATTCCTTGTACTAGGAATAAAAGTGATCAAAATAGTTTTTTTTTTTTTTTTTTTTTTTTGTAGTGTAAAAATAGAAAACATTAAGTAAAATAAAAAATAAAAATAACGCCCCTGTCCCGTTATCTCATGCGCAGAGGAGAACATGCATGCAAGTCCCGCCCACATATGTAAACGCCATTCAAACCCCACATGTGAGGTATCGGCGTGTGCGCTTTAGAGCGTGCGCAACAATTCTAGCACTAGACCTCCTCTGTAACTCGAAAATAGTAACCTGTAAAAAATGTTAACGCGTCATCTATGGAGATTTTTAAGTACCGAAGTTTGGCGCCATTCCATGTGTGCGCAATTTTAAAGCGTGACATGTTAGGTATCTGTTTACTCGGCGTATCACCAGAGCTTTCACATATATAAAAAAATATAATATAAACAATATAAAAAAAATTGGGCTAACTTTACTGTTTTGTTATTTTTTAATTCATGAAACCGTTTTTTTTCCCCCAAAAAAGGAATTTAAAAAATGATTGCGCAAATAATGTGCGAGAAAAAAAAGTTGCAATGACCGCCATTTTATTCCCTAGGGTGTCTGCTAAAAAATGTATATATATATATATATATATATATATATATATATATATATATATATATATATATATAAAATATAATATGTTTGGGGGTTCTGATTAATTTTCTAGCAAAACATTTTTTGATTTTTACATGAAGGAAAGTGCCAAAATAGGCCCGGTTGTAAAGTGGTTAAAAGCCAAGTCCATCTTTCTGACCATGTTGAGACCCATATTTAGTCCAAAGCTCCCCCACACTTATAGAATCTTATAGAATCTGGGGGGGTTGTTTCCCCACTGGCTTCTGTCATATTTGAAGTGAAGACAAAAACTACAAACTCAAACTGCCACCATGGCAGAGGGACTTGTAGTTCTCAAAAGAAGCATGAATGCAGTGATGTTGCCAGACTTTGTTTAATACTTTCTCCAACTCCATAACGAAAGGTCAGTATCACGGTATGAACCTGAGCCAGGGGAAGAGTCTGCAGGAGCAAGATCACTGCACCCACGTTCCAACAATTCCGCTTGCTCCGATACAAAAACAAAATTATAAATGCACAATTTTGCAATCTGGGTGCATTCCCCCCCCCCCCCCCAAAAGGAGAAATTCCCACTTTACATTTGTATCTAGCAAGATAATCTATTCGCTTTTCATATAAATACTAGGGATGCATGACTAAACAGCTGCATCAGCTTGGATCCACATGTGATCAGAGCACTCTAGGAATAATAGGGGATTTCTGGAAGAAAGTGCAGGGGGTTAAAAAAAAAAAAAAGAAGAAGGACAGAAGGGGGAAGGAAAAAGGCATAAATCAAGATGGATTTAGGAAGGACTTGGGTGTCAAAACTATAATGACAGGAAAGAGATCGCTCTACAGGCTGACAGATAGGAAATACTTTTTTTTTTTCTTCC
Source organism: Rana kukunoris (assembly GCA_029574335.1). NCBI lineage: Eukaryota > Metazoa > Chordata > Amphibia > Anura > Ranidae > Rana > Rana kukunoris. Next base: position 191,153,399 of record CM056049.1, read on the forward strand.
CGCATCCCATGGGAAAACATACAGATACAGCATTAAGCACTTTTCAAGGAGAACACAGACATTAACCAGCAGGTCAACACAAACATCTTAACAATTAAGAATATCTGTAACTAAAGGACTTAACATTTTGTTTGGCTGGACTTGCGATTCATATATTTCTGTATCAGCTGCAAGCTCATTTGACAATGAATTTGTATGATCTACAGATCAGAGGACACAAAGCAAGGGCCGGATTTGCTCTCCCTGTCGACCCAAAGGCCAGGTTCCGCAATGTGCCTCTTCCCTACCCCCCCCCCCCCCTCAAATCAATGGCGAATAGCAACCGGACGGTTAGTTCAAATATTTGTTGTTTCTTTTTTTTTACTTTATCACTTTATTTTTATTTATTAGTAGCTTGTCGTCTACTTTTTTTTATTTTTGGATAAATTCTTATTGTTAAAGCGGATGGTTCACCAAAAACAAATATTAAAAGCCAGCAGCAACAAATACTGCAGCTGCTGACTTTTAATATTAGGACACTTACCTGTCCTGGAGTCCAGCGGCATCCGTAGCAGAGGATGAGCGATCGCTCGTCACCCTGCTGCTCCCCCTCCATCCACGGCGAGGGAACCAGGAAGTGAAGCGCTCCGGCTTCACTGCTCGGTTCCCTACGGCGCATGCGCGAGTCGCGCTGCGCCCGCGATTGGCTCCCGCTGTGTGCTGGGAGCCGAGAGTTCCCAGCATACAACGGGAAAAGCCCGTCTTTTGCCCGAGACTGCGGGCCGGAAGTGGGTGCGGATACCTGTCTTTAGACAGGTATCTGCACCCCCCTCCCCCCTGAAAGGTGTCAAATGTGACACCGGAGGGGGGAGGGTTCCGATCGGCGGATCTTCACTTTAGGGTGGAGATCCGCTTTAATATTTTTTTTCTTATTCTTTACTTTTTTTAATTTTATGAATTTAATTATTTCTTATTTTTTTTTCTCTTAACTTTATTGCCATCACACAGGAGAAAACAATTCCCTGTGTGATAGCAATAGGAGGTGACAGGTTCTCTTTATTGACCCTGTCATCTACAAAACAGGAGCCCTAGCACTGTGCTAGAACTCCTGTCACAGCCGAGATGGGAAGAGCACAGCTTTTCTTATCCGATTTATGATAAAAAAAAAAGTGACAGATCTTTCCGAGTGAGTCCAATGAGATTTGGAAATGACAGTCGCATTACTGCAATTAATATCTGTCTCCTTTAGTGGGAAGCTTTGTCAATTGCACCTGTATTCACCAACTCTCACTGATTTCCAGGTGTAACCCCGACTGTACAATCTGATTGTACGATCTCCCATCGATGTGATAAAAGGTCTGTCTGAATGATACACATGGAATGCATGGTTCTCATCACATAGTTTTGATCAGTCCAGAAGAAGATTGTACACCCCCGGCCCATACATACATCATTCCCTCATTGGACTCACCAAATCTATGTCCTGAAATAATGCATTCAGTTTGTATCATTCGGGTAACCATGGCAGATGTAAAGGAGATTGTGGAATCAGATTGTATAGTATATGGCCAGCTGAACAGATCTGTCTTAGGCTTTTCATCCTCCAGTATTAATCATTCACAGAACTCTCTTCCATTATAAAGTCCAATGAGCCAGCACACGATCCGCAGTGGTTGGTGTCCCATAGACATGTGTGATGTTACCTGTGATGAGTGTTTCTCATGCGACGGCTTCTCAGTGCCCAGCGATCAAAGCTCTCCTCTGTAATTCTTCAGCCAGGGATCAGCACCCTGTCCGCAGCCACACTCCCTCTCTATTAATAAGCTCCACATTACTCTGCATACCCAGCCAGGAACTAAGCCTCGTTATCACCGTGTTCCAGCCATTGAAACTTTTTCCGCTCTGCTCGCACTCACACAGCCCCGCCTCCTCCTAACCACGCGCTGTGATAGACAGAACACATCCCAGCATTGGCCCCGCATTTTGTCTATCACAAGCGCGGGGCTAGGAGGAGGCGGTGCTGTGTGAGCGCGAGCAGAGTGGAGACAATTTTAATGTCAGCTGTTACACCGCTCTGCTCGCCTCCCCCCCCACCTCACCTGAGCCACGGATCACGTGTGTGCCAATCCAAAGTCATTGATCCGTGCGGATCACAGATCAAGGACGATCCGTTGCACCACTACTGTGCAGTATAGCAGATATTTGAACGATGTTTTAGCACTCTGTCTGAAATAAAAAGGTGGATAATGTAGCGATGGCACAAACACTGTGAGACCATATATTCTACAGAATGGTCAATCTCAAGCTTTGTGCAAGTTACCTTTTACTGGGGCAGCACAATAGCTTAGTGGTTAGTACTTCTGCCTAGCTGGTATTTAAATTGTCCCTAGTATGAACGCTAAATGGGGACCTTAGATTGTAAAGCCTCATACACACGATCTGACTTCTATCGGACATTTCCGTGGATTTTTGTCCGTCAACTTGTTCTGCATATACACGGCAAGACTTTTTCAGCCAACTTTCACCAAATCACGTGTTTTTTCAGCTCTTATAAATTAAAGGGACAGACTTCAGCCGATGCAGTGCATGCTGCTCAAATCTACTCAGCGGACTGTAGGTTTACACTTACAACAAACCTGTACAAAAGGGAAGTTAAATATTAACTACAGCAGGCAGCTTAAAGCATAATAAGAAGTTTTTACATCATAATTTGCCCTTCCAGAACTAAAGCTCCACAAGTTTGCACTTCCTCATCCTGAAGACTAGATATAACCCACACCCAGTGCTACAATGTTACGCTGTCTAAACAGCAGGCCCACAGTCAGGGAAAATCAGAAGTCAAAATGGTAGATGCTGTCAGCGGATTGTAGTTGGGTATAGGTAGTAGATGCCTGGCAACCAAAAAGTTTCTAAAGCTGCTGGATCAGCAGGAAATCTATGAAACTATCATTATCAGAAAGAAAAGGTCAGCAATAACATTGCCAGAGTGCACCTAAAAAAAACTTTGCAAAGCTTGTCTGTGGCTTGGTTGTCTGATGACACTTCTAAAGCCACAGGAGCAGCCTAGGAATGGGAAGGACAATTGGAGCCAAGTAGGAAGCTGAATAAGTTACAGCTTGCTTTGCACACAGCAAAACATTACATCACTTCAATGGGTAAAAAGCAGTCACACAGCCAATACGTGCTGATAGGACATGACGTACAACTCGAAGAAAAAAGTACTTGCAGTGCCAAACTGGATCCTGACACAAGAAAAACAGCCAAAGCTTGTTCAAAGTAAGCAACACAATGAGGGTTCCCATTGGTACATGTACGAGAGGTAAATCCTTCCCGCCTTACCATGGACAGGGTATATCAGAGCATATCTACAGTAACACAGGGGTTGTTTTACCAAAACTAGAGAGTGCAAAATCTGGTGAAGCTGTGCTTGGTAGCCAATCAGCTTCTAATTTCAGCTTGTTTGAATAAAGTGATAGTAGAGTTTTATCCATTCAGACATGGAGCAGTGGCTCGGCCTTGCCCCCTCTCTCCTCATTGGCTCCACCGAGTTTGATTGGCTCCCGCTGCTGCGTCTCAGCTAATGAGGAGGGAAGAGTCCTAGACACTTGAGCCTCTCATACAACATCGCTGGATCGAGATGGGGCTCAGGGGGGCTGCTGAACACAGAAGGTTTTTTATCTTTGTGTACAGAATACAAAACGATAAAAAATAAATAAAAAAAAATAAACACTTCTGTCTTTAGAACCACTTTAAAGTGGAGTTCCACACAAAATTGGAACTTCCGCTTAAACCACTCCTTGCCCCCTTACATGCCACATTTGGGGGCTTCAGTAGGAGTGGGACTTCCTGTCCCACTTCCTCCTTCCGCCCAGGGACCGCTTAGGCGATACGTCATATTGCCTTTTGGTGGCCCCTCCCTGTAGGCGATCACCTGGGACACGTGACAAGTCCCAGGCGATCGCCTGTCCACTCAGGTAGCGCAGCACCGCTCACGCATGCGCAGTAATGCCGCGTACACACAGTCGTTTTTTGCGATGAAAAAAAAACGACGTTTTCTGTGAAGTAAAAAACGACGTTTTTGAAACGTCACTTTTCAAAGACAATTTTGCATACACACCATCGTTTTTTCACAAAAAGCAAGGTTACGTTCACCACTCTTTTCCATTGAAGCTCGCTTCATAACTAGCTTCTGGGCATGCGCGGGTTGAAAAACGACACAAAAAATTCAAGCATGTTGGAATTTTTTTTTGGTCGCTTTTTTTAAGACAAAAAACGACGTTTTGCCCACACACGATCAATTTAAATGACGTTTTAAAAAACAACGTTTTTTTTCATCGCAAAAAACGACCGTGTGTACGCGGCATTAGTGTCCGGCCGTGAAGCCAAAAACTTTTACGGCCGGGTGCCCACAGTTAGAATGGGGGGGAGGAGAGGAGCGGAGCTCCGGGCTGTGCATCGCTGGACAGTGGAGCAGGTAAGTGTATGTTTTGTAAGCCAGCAGCTATGCTATCGGTAGCTGCTGACTTTTAATAAACATAAAACAAGGCTGGAACTCCGCTTTAAACTTTGACAACACCTTCCTATTGAAAAACCTCAAAGCGGATTTGGTACCATGCATAGCTGTACCCGATTTTGCACTCAAAATTTTAGAGAATCAATACGGTATGCTTTTGTGCTGCTCTGACTAGCTTTGGCCAAGTCTATGGGGTACTCAATTAGTTTGAGAGTTGCTTCAGGCTGCTTCCGCATTGATTTTAAGAGCTTCTGTCACATTCACATTGACTTGTATGAAGAACTAAAAAAGATTTATAAAAAAGACACAACATATGCACATGTACACAAGCCCTTAACCCTAGGTTCACACCTATTCACACACATTTTGTGTTGGCACAGCAGTTTATTCAAATGAATGGGCTGCTGTGACTGCGCTTCCGAAAAAAAAAAAAAGTGCATGGCCCTTTTCAAAAACGTGGGCGCATTGAAATCACATGGTCTTTTTGACCATGCCATTTCCCTGTGGTTCCCACAAACGCACTGTGCGCTGAAATGCGTGGGAGCCAACACGTTCGGGTGCCACTCCTTTAACTACTTGCCGACCGCCCGCCGTCATATTACTGCGGGTACGTTCGCTGCCGGGCACACGCAATCGCTCGTTACAGAGCGGGGACCGGGAGCTATGTGTGTAAACACATAGCTCTCGGTCCTGTCAGCAGGGGACAAGCTGATCTTCTGTTCATACAATGTATGAACAGAAGATCAGTGATTTCCCTCAGTCAGTCCACCCCCCTATACAGTTAGAACACACCCAGGAACACACTTAACCCCTTCCCGCCCCCTAGTGTTAACCCCTTCACTGCCAGTGGCATTTTTATAGTAATACAATGCATTTTTATAGCATCGATCGCTAAAAAAATGCCAATGGTCCCAAAAATTTGTCAAAAGTGTCCAAAGTGTCCGCCATAAGGTCGCAGTACTGAAAAAAAAACACTGATCGCCGCCATTACTAAAATGTTAATAAAAATGCCATAAAACTAACCCCTATTTTGTAAACGCTATAACTTTTGCGCAAACCAATCAATAAACAGTTATTGCGATTTTTTTTACGAAAAATATGTAGAAGAATACGTATCGCCCTAAACTGAGGGAAAAAAATGTTTTTTATATATTTTTGGGGGATATTTATTATAGCAAAAAGTAAAAAATATTGAATTTTTTCCAGAATTGTCGCTCTATTTTTGTTTATAGCGCAAAAAATAAAAACCCGCAGAGGTGATCAAATACCACCAAAAGAAAGCTCTATTTGTGGGGAAAAAAGGACGCCAATTTTGTTTGGGAGCCACGTCACACGACCGCACAATTGTCAGTTAAATCAACGCAGTGCCGAATCGCAAAAAGTGCTCTGGTCAGGAAGGGGGTAAATCCTTCCAGGGCTGAAGTGGTTAAAGCAGCACAATTTGGCTGCAGGGGCGGGAACGTATGCGATCCCCGCACCCACATGCCACTTACTGAATCATGGATGTGCTCTGTTGAACATATAGCAAAATACTTTATATTCAACTCCAGGCACATATATTCCATCGTTTCTGTCCTAGAAATATCAGATTACGGTCTAAATGCATGCCTGGCTTTCATTAACAGAACACTGAAAAAGTCAACAAGCCAAAGATAGCCTTCATCAGGTATCCCACACCTCAAATAAGATTTTCATTTACACCAGTCTGTCTTTTCATGGCAGCACACTATAAGGGCGTGAAACAAATGACATCAGTATGCAAAATACACATCAATCTCTGCAGTGATGAAGAGCAAGGTGCCATTCAAATGCCGGACTCTTCCATAAACCTCAACTTTTGGAAAATAAGAACGTATGCACACACCCTGACCATCTGGATGGGGGTCATTTTACGGGTCACTACTCTCCCTGGAACACGATATACCTAGTCTTCCCAGTCTGCACATCCTGAAGAAATCAAAATTTTCACAAAAACACTTTTCACTTTATTTTTATAACATCGGGATTGTATTAACAATATCAACAATAGTTATTAGTGAAATATTGGCTTACTAGAAAAAAAAATCTTTTCATGTTGTGAGTTCTGCCTGTCTGCTGGTCATCCACAACTTCCTGTATTCCCTGCATGATTTGAAGCTTATTTTCTGCTGTTTACTTTAAATTTCTAAGGACTACATATCACATGGTACCTTGCTGCCTGTAAGCAGTCAGTACTGTACCAATTTTGCCCCCATAACTTCCTCCTCTCAGTGCTCCTCTGTAGTTCAGAAGGCAGACTCTGAAATGTGTAACAGCAGTGCCTACTCACAGGATTTGGGGGTTTGTTTACTAAAGGCAAATGCACTGTACACTCAAGGCCGGGCTCACACTATTGCAAATTGAACGCAGAATTACCGCATCCAATTTGCAATAGCAAGAGAATGTGAATGGCACTCTATGTGCAGGGACCGCCCTGTCTCTCCTCTGCTCTCCCGTATGGGGAATCGGATAAATACGGACCGTGTGTCCGTATTCATCCGATCCGATCCTTCAGACGGAAGAAAAATAGTGTTTTCTTCCGTACGAAAAACCGTATCTTTGCGGAGGCGGGTCATTACGGACGATAGCGGATGCTCATCCGCTAATGGCCGTGATCACATAGGGTACCATTACAAGTCCGTAAATGGACTTGTAATAAACGGACGAACGGTCCGCCTGTGTGAAAGGACCCTAACAGAAAATTGCAAGCAGGCAGCTGTTATTGTAGAAGAGACATGTCTGTTCTGTAATAAACACTTACCTGCCTGCTTACAATCTTCTATTGACTGTACACTGAGCTGCATCTCAGCGTGCATCCCTGGCTTACTCCAGCTGTGCCGGAATAACAGACTCCTGTGCACATGCGTGGAATGACGTTATTCCACAACCAGCCAATAAAAAGGCTGAAAACCCGGGACTCGGAAGTAGCCAGGGAGATGATGACAGCAGGGACAGCCTTGTGTACACTTGCTTTGCTGTCTGAAGCCCAATCTGCATTCAGATTGCCCTTCAGACAGCAATAGAAAGGTGGTGAGGTGGTTATGCATCACCTCTTAACAACCCATTTTAACCCCCTAATTACTGAACAACCGCACTGGATGCACAGGCTGTTTTTTTTTCTTTTGCCCCCAAACGCCTCCAAACACCTCTGACCGTTTATGCATGGACACATAGGCCAACATGGAGGGACGTTTGGAGGCAGTTAAAAAAGTCAGATGCCTCCAACAGCAGCTGTAAAAACGTCATGTGTGCATGAGACCTACGGGCTTGTTTTTTTTTTGTACCTGAAAGCATTCAAGGGGTTGTAAACCTTTGTGTTTTTCACCTCCTATGCATTGGGTGAAAAAAACACCTTGCTGTGTCCAGCCCCGTTTTACTTTTTACCTGAGCCACGAATTTCCATGGCTGCGATCCCATGTTGCTCTCCCCGCGGCTTCTCGGCTCTTCATTGGATAGATTGATAGCAATGCAGCCATTGGCTGCTGTCAATCAAAACCAATGACACGGCCGCTGGGGGCGGGGCCGTCAGATGCCAAGTGTATGATACAGGAGCACGCCCACAAGGTAACCCCCTCGGAAAAGCACTTCCCAGAGGAGGTTATCTATTGTAGGGGAGGAGCCGCGAAAGCCACCGTGGGATTCCAGAAGAGGAGGATCGGGGGCCACTCTGTGCAAAACGAGCTGCACAGTAGAGTCAAGTATGAGATGAGATTATATATATATATATATATATATATATATATATATATATATACACACATATACATATACACACACACACACACACACCTTTACAATCGCTTTAAGGTAAAAGCCCCATCTGAGTGCAGCTCCCTTGTACCTACCTGAGCTTATCTCAATGCAGTGCAGTGCAAAAGAGTGGTGTCTCTCTCCCTTCTCATTGGCTCAGAGACAGCAGAGCTGTCAGTCACAGCCAGTGAGGAGAGAGTAGGGGCGGGACCGAGTCAATGGACACCCCCTCAGCACCTCCAGGGCGGGCAGCTTTCTATGGCAGCTCAAGGAGGAGAAGAAGAAGAGGAGGAGCCCAGAGCACTGGTGAGGGGACCTCAGAAGAGGGGGATCTGAGCTGTTCTGTGCAAAACCAAAATTTCACAAAGCAGGGAAGTATAACAGGTTTGTTATTTTAATGAAAAAAAAGGAGGGGAACATTTACAATCACTTGTATTGTGGCAAGACTAGCAGACCCCCAATGAGTGTCCCCCTGCGCTGTTGTCATATAACCAGGTTCCCTATGAGGAGATGACTGGGGTACAGGTGTATCCACCCAGGAGGGGCCCCAGCCTCTGGGCCTGTGTTCCCGTTCATATTCCTCCAGGTGACACTAAGGAGCCCAGGGGCCGCGGTGCAGGCTGGGAGAGAGCGCTAATGCAGGCCTTCCCCCCTCAGAAGAACAGAGAGGAGAGTCTGTGTGCACCAGACATAGCGCCGTCTACCCATCTCTATCACCGAATCAGCAGCCGTCACTCACCGTCTATTCCCCTCGGCCTCTGCCTTTCCTCTCCGGTCTGCCACGGACCGGGCACCGAACCTTGTGCGCGCGCAGCCCCGGCCACCTCAGTCAGGCGCGTGCACAGGCTTCTGAGTCTGTGTGGATGTCAGCAGGCGAGGGGCGGGGCGGGGACGTCACTGGCGGCTACCGGATTGGCGGGTTCGGAACATTGCTGCGGCACTGCGATGTGACCAGAATGGGTGGAGCCAAATCCTGGGAGTATGATGTGCGGTCCGCGCTCTGCTACTGCTACCGGTAGACATTGGGAGAGACGGGATTACACTGTCTCCCCATCAATACAATCTCATGGAATATACATTTTTATTTTATTTGTAATAAAAGTTTATATTGAAGCAATAAAGAAGAAACATCTTTGTATACAACCAGAAAAACATCAGAAGACATCCACCAAGGGCGTATAAGCCAACATCATATAGCACATAGTCAAAGCCATTTTATTCATTGTTAAAACTGCTGTTTTTAGTAACGGAATACCCGATGATCCTGCCATGAAGGTCCTTATGTAGGCACTTCCCACTCTGTCCCCTTCTCCCAGTTGTGCCCCTAGGGGCATGTCTCCCTGTCACAAGGGTTTCCAATGGTGGGCACACAGCACATGCTTTTATTATCAAATAGATTTATGATTGGATCAAAGCCATAGGTGTGCGCAGCCTATTGCATTAGGGTGTGCACTCCAAAGCTCAAACACACATGGTACCGATCACCCACTGTGTTCATTCAGAAAGGGAAGCGACTGGTAAATTTCATATTTACCACCCCCTTCCCCCGATCATTATAAATCATCCCCCTGTGTGTGCCCTGAGCAGCACCCGTGGGAGAGAAGAGGAAGGACGCCAGAAGCATTGGGGGGGGGAGCCAGGGCAGTAGAGGGAATCTGGCACACCCTGTGCGCACGCCCAGGGCTGCTGTTAGAAATCATGGGGGCCCCGTACAGCCTACCCAATGGGGCCCCCCAGACCCCGCCCACCTCGAAAAAATGCAGCCTTGTCCTCAAATGATATTTGTTTTTCTCCTGCCTGTTATAAATGTGTCCATTTACATCAGGCTGTTTGATCTGTTATGTTTAGGTCTGGAAAAATAGAAAAAGGATGCAATCCTTTTCCCATTTTTTTTTCACTGGAGCTGAGCAGACCAGTGACAGCCGCTCCATACAGGGCGCAGGCCTGGTCTGTTTGCCGCCCCTGGAACATACCTGGAATTAGGTGGATATAAACAGACAGAGGTACATTTACATCCAGACTCCTGTAGACCTACATGAAGGTATGTACAAAAAATTGACCAATGGATCCAAGTGGAATGCTTGGACAATTAGATCTTAAATTGGAGTGGTTGGCGGGCCTTAAAAAACAAACAAACAGCTCAGCCATTTACTGCCCCTAAACACAAATGTAACCAAGCATCTCATGCTTAAGATTATTATCATCATCATCATTATGATGATGATGATGATGATAACAGAGCATAGCAGGTGCTGGTATGACTCTGTCAGTGTCACATTGCTGTGAATGCTGACTGTTATGGCTGTACTGTGTTATGATCTGTAACACAGAGTGCAGCAAAATCAGCACCCAACAGCATGTGACACAGACACTGTGACAGAGCCATAGTGCACCTGCTGTTTTCTGATTATCATCATAGGCAAGCACAGTGGGGAGTCAGCGAGTATACCTTCATTCCTTCCTTCCTTAGAAGTAAGTGTTGCTGTGCACAGTGTTAGCTGCCACTTGCCTGAGGCTGTGCCCTGCTCCTGCACCCTCAGCCTTCCAACCTTACATCAATCTCTCCCTCCGTCCACGGAACTTACTGAGGGAGAAGTGTACAGGAGTAGTGTAGAGAAAAATCACTCTGCCAGAGAAACCATAGGCAGTGGGTGGCTGCTGCCGGATCTATAATATGGGCAGTGCATCAGCTTGTCTGCATGCACCCGAAAAAGGAGAAAAAATCCCTCCCCTGCTGTCATCTTCTGGGCCCCTATGTTGACCTGATGGGGCCCAGGAAAATATAATTACCCTCTGATTAGCATGTAGAGCAGAGTATGATTTAGAAAAAGAAAAGGGGGAAAAAAAAAACTTTTTATTTAGTTAAGCAAAATTAACTTTAAAGATGCCCGGGCCCCCTGCTGGACAGGTCCCGCTACAACAGGGCTGGCTGTACTGCCCTATCAGCAGCCCTGCGCACGCCTATGCCACTAGATGTCCTCAGTCTACCATCGCATACACTACCTCTTCTTCACCACTAGATGTCCTCAGTCTACCATCACATACACTACCTCTTCTTCACCACTAGATGTTCTCAGTCTACCATCACATACACTACCTCTTCTTTACCACTATATGTTCTCAGTCTACCATCGCATACACTACCTCTTCATCACTCCACCACATGCATGCGGAAGCCTTCAGTTACGGCATGAAGCACTGAAGATCAAGCAAGGTATGTTGGACCTTCAGAGTGCATGCGCCAGTGATGTCACAGGCTGTATGTAGGGTAAATATATCCTAAACGGTGCACATTTAGGACATAATCATTTTACCTAGGGTTGTCCCGATACCACTTTTTTAGGACCGAGTACAAGTACCGATACTTTTTTCAAGTAGTCGCCGATACCGAATACCGATACTTTTTTTTAATGTGTCCCCAAATGCAACCATGTCCCCCACATATTGCAGCCATGTCCCCCACATATTGCAGCCATGTCCCCCACATATGCAGCCATGTCCCCACACATATGCAGCCATGTCCCCACACATATGCAGCCATGTCCCCACACAAATGCAGCCATGTCCCCACACAAATGCAACCATGTCCCCCACACAAATGCAGCCATGTCCCCCACACAAATGCAGCCATGTCCCCCACACAAATGCAGCCATGTCCCCCACACAAATGCAGCCATGTCCCCCACACAAATGCAGCCATGTCCCCCACACAAATGCAGCCATGTCCCCACACAAATGCAGCCATGTCCCCCACATATGCAGCCATGTCCCCCACATATGCAGTCATGTCCCCCCAGCCATGTCCCCCACATATGCAGCCATGTCCCCCCAGCCATGTCCCCCACATATGCAGCCATGTCCCCCCAGCCATGTCCCCCACATATGTAGCCATGTCCCCCACATATGATGCAGCCATGTCCCTCCATCCATGTCCCCACAGCCATGTCTCTCCATCCATGTCCCCACAACCATGTCCCTCTATCCATCCATGTCCGCGCAGCCATGTCCGTCCATCCATCCATCCATGTCCCCACAGCCATTTCCCCCATACCTGGCAGCAGCCGCCGTCGCAGCCGCCCGGGGAACATCACAGCTTTCATTTGAATAGCTATTTTCCCGGCCGCGTATAGACACTCCCCCTTGCTCGGGATTGGACAGATCACGATCACCCATCCAATCCCGAGCAAGGGGGAGTGTCTGTCTATAAGCGGCGGGAACACTACAGATATTCAAATGAAAGCTGTGATGTTCCCGCACGCTTTAAACATGCGGCGGCAGCTTTCGTTGTGGCGGCGGCAGCGACGGCGGGTGCGACGGCGGATGCGGCGGCGGGGGGCAAAGTATTCTATTTGGGTATCGGGGGTAATTGCGGGAGTTCAAGTACTCCTGCAAATACTCTGTATCGGTCCCGATACCGATACTGGAATCGGTATCGGGACAACCCTAATTTTACCCACAGGTAAGCCTTACTATACAGTGCCTTGAAGTATTCATACCCCTTGACATTTTCCACATTTTGTCATGTTACAACAAAAACATAAATGTATTTTATTGGGATTTTATGTGATAGACCAACACATAGTGGCACATAATTGTGAAGTGGAAGGGAAATGATAAATGTTTTTCAAGATTATTATTTACATAAAAATATGTGAAAAGTGTGGTGTACATTTGAATTCAGCCCCCCCTGAGTCAATACTTTGTAGAACCACCTTTCACTGCAATTACAGCTGCAAGTCTTTTTGGGGATGTCTCTATCAGCTTTGCACTTCTAGAAAGCAAATTTTTGCCCATTCTTCCTTGCAAATAAGCTCAAGCTCTGTCAGAGTGGATGGAGAGCGTCTGTAAACAGCAATTTTCAAGTCTTGCCACAGATCCTCAATTGGATTTAGGTCTGGACTTTGACTGGGTCATTCTAGCACATGAATATGCTTTGATCTAAACCATTCCATTGTAGCTCTGGCTGGATGTTTAGAATCGTTGTCCTGCTGGAAGGTGAACCTCCACCCCAATCTCAATTATTTTGCCAACTCTAACAGATTTTTTTTTTCTAAGATTGCCCTGTATTTGGCTCCATCCATCTTCCCTCTCCCTGCTGAAGAAAAGCACCCACACAACATTGTGCTGCCACCAACATGTTTCGTTGCTGGGGATGGTATGTTCCACCACACATAGCAATTTGCTTTTAGGCTAAAAAGTTATATTTTTAGTTTCATCTAACAAGAGCACCTTCTTCCATATGTTTGCTGTGTCCACCACATGGCTTCTCAAAAACGGGACTTCTTACAGCTTTCTTTCAACAAATCTTCCATAAAGGCCAGATCTGTGGAGTGCACAACTAATAGTTGTCCTGTGGACAGATTCTCCCACCTGAGCTCTGCATCTGCAGCTCCTCCAAAGTTACCATGGGCCTTTTGGCCTTTTGGCTGCTTCTCTGATTAATGTTCTCCTTGCCCGGCCTGTCAGTTTAGGTGGACGGCCATGTCTTTGTAGGTTTGCAGTTGAGCCATACTCTTTCCATTTTCGGATGATGGATTGTGCTTTATGAGATGTTCAAAGCTTGGGATATTTTCTTATAACCTAACCCTGCTTTAAACTTCTCAATAACTTTATCCCTGACCTGGCTGGTGTGTTCCTTGGCCTTCATGATGCTGTTTGTTCACTAAGGTTCTCGATCAAACCTTTGAGGGCTTCACAGAACAGCTGTATTTATACCAAGATTAAATTCCACAGGTGGACTCTATTTACTAATTAGGTGACGTCTTAGGGCAATTGGTTACACTAGTTGTTAGTTAGGGGTATCAGAGTAAAGGGGGCTCAATACAAATACAACCCTTTATCATTTTCCTTCCACGTCACAATTTTGTGCCACTTTGTGTTGTTCTATCACATAAAATACATTTACATTGTAACATGACAAAATGTGGAGATTTTCAAGAGGTATGAATATTTTTCAAGGCGCTGTATAGTAAGACTTACTTGTAGGTAAAAATGATCAAGTGAGATTTACTGCCACTTTAAAGGAAGAAAAAAAATCAAATGGCTATAACTTCCATTACCAAAGATTTAAAATTAATGTAGATCAGATTATATTAAATCAAGTTAATTTGATTGGCCAAGGGCAGAAAATTATCAGCAATTTTACATCAATCTGAGATACTTTGTTCATTAATACGATCATATTTCAATCAATCATATTATGAGAATTCAATGGACCCACATCCAAAACGCAAGTACAGCGTTTTTATTGCGACTTTGCCGTGATTTGCGTTTCTATTTGTTTTGTTTTTTACCTGTTTATAGCTGGTTGTTAAAGGAAATGTAAAAAAAAAAACGCTCAACATGCATAGGTGTGAATCGAGCCTTAATCTGGCTGTGACCGCTTCCCACTGCTCATGCGAGAGCCCTGGTGTGCTTTGTGAATGATCTCCCAGCCTGGGCTGTACGTTTTTTGTATATAGTCCGTGATTTGAAAGTATTGGAATAACTTTCTTTCGGGAGATGATATTTCTCTCTAAAGTATGTGAATGTTTGAAGGATGGTTGCAGTTTGAAAATTTTAAAATATGGCGAGGCCCTGAAGACACCAGAGAGCAAAGGACTATGGAAAGTCCATACCTGGAGGAAATGCAGGAATACATAGGTAGGTAGGAAAGATCATGCCACCAGAGTATTTAATGAAGACTTTAGGGAATGTAGTATATTTTAAATTTAATCTTAGGATCTATCGCTGGGGAGTAGCCACAATATGTTATCTATTTTTTTTTTATACGGCCAACCTCCATAGCTGGATAAAAAACAAACACATGTACTCTACTCTAATAATCACAGGTAGGTGAATAATATATTTCCACATTGCACCACCTACAGACCTAGTAAATGTCATGATGAAAAAGGGACATACATTGGTCCCTATGAGATCGCGGATGTCCGTGGATGAACATCGACGGAGCGATCCCCGCTGAGCATACGGAGGCGGATCATTACTGATCCGCCCCATGTGAAAGGGGCCTAAGGTAGAAAAAAGTGTCTATTAAATAACAACAACAATAAAGTGCTACAAAATAATGCATGGGCTGCTTCTGGGAAAAAATAAGGTGTGTGGTCCCTTTAAATCAGTGGTTCTCAACCTGGGGGTCAAATGAAGATTTGCCAGGGGTCACCAAATCCTGGGTTGTTCCTGAAGCCCGTACCAATCTCCCAGCCTTTTTGCGGCTGCCCAGTAGGGCTGTCCCTGGAGCCTGTGGAAGCCCACCTGGACTGTCCCTGGAGCCTGTGGAAGCCCACCTGGGCTGTCCCTGGAGCCACAGCCACCCATTCAGTTCATGACATGGGTGGGGGAGCAGAGACTAAAGGTCAGCTGACTGGTGAGGGATGTGAAGTGGGAGGGGCTGGAGGAGACCCTATCTTCTCATTTCGTCATAGGTGTCACAGCTGCGAGACACCACAGAGATACAGCGAAGCCGGAGACACAGTGAGTATCCACTCATCCCAAATCCCCGCCAGTACTGCCACTCATCCCACCCCCCCAACCAAGAAGTAAGAGAAGGAATAAAAATAGAGAATACATAAAAAAGGAAAGGAAAAAAGGGGGGTGGGACAAAGAAAAAAGGAGAGAAAGAGAGCTAGAATGATGGCTAGAGAGAGGGATGAGGAAAAAAACAAGAAATTAGGATAGAGAGAGATAAAAGGTAAAGAAAGGAGAACAAAGAGAGAAAGTGATACATCCTAAAATGTAACATAAGGGGTTTTAATACTGTATGAGTGGAGGAGACTCAGGGAGCACTAAATGTCTGTGGGTTCAGGGGCACAAATTGTGTGTCTTGGCTTGGGTGCTGACAACCCACGCTACGAAAATAATTTTACTGTTAGGGTTCCCCACAACTTGGGAAATTTTAATAAGGGGTCACGCCCCTAGAACATTGAGAACCACTGCTTTAAATTATATATATGCAGTTCCCCAGCGCCGTCTCTTTAAATTGTACAATTCATACATATACACCATAAACAAAAATATTAGTTCATACAACGTTACACACTATTGTGTTGTTTTTTTTTTTACGAAAAGTTAGTACAGCGATCTCCCTCACTGAGCTATTGTGTTCTGACAGGTGGACAGCTCTCCGCCATTGGCAGAGAGTGCTGATCGTGAGTCGGTCGGGGGCTGGTTATTCAGCATGCTTCTCGGCCTTACCTGGCAGGGGAGACACCATGATCATGAAGGTGGTTCTCCCAGGGCGAGGCTCGGCCATTGCACTCTGGCTGAGCTGATCGTGGTGTCATCCCTGCCACTGCTCGGCCTTTTGGCTAAGATCAGGTGTGGTATCCGTTCTCGTCAGTTGCTAGAGGAGCGCTGAAGCACCTCCTATTTGTGGAGGGTGGATGCAATCCAATAGCGTCATTGCACCTGGAAGGGTGGTTTCAGCAGGGACTATGCCGTGCTGCCCGACAGATACTGGGGGCCGGCCAATGGTTGCGTCTGAGCCACCTGGAAGGGTGCTTCTGGTGAGGATGGGTGGCTGCGCCTGGTCTGGTCTTTTTGCCGGGTTCTAGTCTGGCCTTCTGGCCGGCTGGTGCAAGTGCTGTCCCTGTCAGAGATCTGGTAGGAGGAGCTGGAACTGCCCTGATGGAAAGACGGGGTAGGGCCATGCAAATCCTGCTGGGTTGACAGGGAGTCTGGAAGGGTTAGTATTGGTGGAGGCTGCTAGATGGGGGCAGCTTCTTCCCAAGAAAACCTGGAAGGGCTCTCTTTCTGGCAGGGGTGGAGGGCTGCACTGGCCGGTCGGGGGGTTAGATTTGGAACAGAAAAGCCTATGGTGCATGTGCCCCTGGAGTGGCAGTCCAGGGGTGTCTGAGAATCACTGTGAGTGAGGGTCACTTTGATTTAACGACACCATGCACCAGCTACACGCTTTTTTAGCACCTGCCTCCTGGGCCGGGCCTTTTGGCCAGGACCGGAGGAATTTTTTATTCCTGGCCGGAGGGCCTGGTCATTGTTGATCACAATGACCACTTCTTCACTCTCCTCTTCACTATCCCTTTCCCCCCACTTTATTTAATTTATTAGCCTATGTTTGTCACCTTTTTGTCTTTTTTTGTTGTGCACGTTTTGTACACAGTGTGATTAGTAGGGTGCCGGTCCTCGGGCCAGCCCTGAACGTCTTGGGAGTGGGTGGACATGGCCTTTTGGCTTAGTTCACCTGCTCTCATGGGGTCTCCCTTCGGGGGAGTCCCACCTAGTACTTGGAGGGTTCTGTTTCGGCAGTCTCTCCAGGGAAGTTGGGTCCGAGTCGGCTTCGGTTGCTCGGGCCATAGTAACTCAGTCCCCGTCTGGAGCCTAACGCCCCGGGGGATCAGGGTTTGGGTCCCTTCTGCACAGAAGGACCACTTGACGTTGCACCCGTCTGCACGTTTTTGTGAACACTCTTTATGTGTGTGCACATTTTTTCTGCACCGGGTGGAGTTTTTGAGTGTGTTTCACACGCCATAGGCTTTTCAAAAAAAAAATGCTTCTCGGCCTTTTGGCTAAGATCAAGTGTAGTATCTGTTCTTATCAGTTGCCAATAGGTGGTGCTAAACTGACTGTCCCCAGTACTCGGCGAGGGGGAAAGGGATGGCAGTCGGTGGACGCTAAGCCTGTTGGCGTAGAGGCGAAAGCCTTCTGATCGGGGCAGAGAGGCATGAGGTCGAAGCTGAAGGGCTGGGCCCCTGGCCTTTGGCCTGGATCCGGTGGTGTCTGCCCCAGTCAGTTGTTCGGCGAGGGAACCTTTGCTAATCCTTTCGGGGAGAGGCGGGTAGTACTTCCCGAATGTAATTAGGTGGGAGAGCTGGGGGTTGTGGGTAGTAGTTGGCTGCGGCTGGCTCTCCCCAACCTCTTCTCCTACCTTCCTGGCTGGGAAGGGTGCTGCTGGTCCGGACCGGGGGTCAGGGTCCGTTGAAAAGCCTGTGGAGATAGTGCCCCTGGAGTGGCAGTCCAGGGGTGCCATACATTGCACTGAGTGTTGAGGGGCACTCAACGTGTGGCACCTTAGGTCACTGATCTCCACATACACCTTTTTAGCACCTGCCTCTAGGGCCGAGCCTTTTGGCTAGGACCAGAGGAATTTTTGTTCCTGGCCGGAGGGCCGGCCATTGTATTGCACAATGGCCACTTTCCACTCACCATTCCCACCTTCCTTTTCCCCCACTTTCTTTTTTATTTTACCCCCTGTTTGTCTTGTTTTGTCACTTTTTTTGTTGCACTTTTGTGTGGCGAGTAGGGTGCTGGTCCTCGGGCCTGACTCTGAAAGTCTTGGGAGTAGGTGGACATGGCCTTCTGGCTTAGTTCACCTGCTGTCATGGGGTCTCCCTTCGGGGGAGCCTCACCGAGGAGGGTTCTGTTTCGGCAGTCCCTCCGAGGATGTTAGGCCATGTGGTTTCGGCTGCATGGGCCTTAGTGGGGTCCTAGTGGTTTTGGCTGCTTGGACTCCAATACTCTTTTCCCTGCCTGGAGCCTAACGCCCCGGGGGATCAGAGCTGGGTCCTCTTAGGAGGACCAATTGACGATGGCACCCATCGCAGTTTTTTGTGTTTCACTCTTTATGTGTGTGCACATTTTTTCCTGCACCGGGTGAAGTTTTTGGGTTGTGTTTTGCACGCCACAGGCTTTTCAATAAAAAAAAAAAAAAAAAGGTTCTCGGCCTTTTGGCTAAGATCAAGTGTAGTATCTGTTCTTATCAGTTGCCAATAGGTGGTGCTGAACTGACTGTCCCCAGTACTCGGCGAGGGGGAAAGGGATGGCAGTCGGTGGACGCTAAGCCTGTTGGTGTAGAGGCGAAAGCCTTCTGATCGGGGCAGAGAGGCATGAGGTCGAAGCTGAAGGGCCGGGACCCTGGCCTTTGGCCTGGATCCGGTGGTGTCTGCCCCAGTCAGTTGTTCGGTGAGGGAACCTTTGCTAATCCTTTCGGGGAGAGGCAGGTAGTACTTCCCGAATGTAATTAGGTGGGAGAGATGGGGGTTGTGGGTAGTAGTCGGCTGCGGCGGGCTCTCCCCAACCTCTTCTCCTACCTTCCTGGCTGGGAAGGGTGCTGCCGGTCCGGACCGGGGGTCAGGGTCCGTTGAAAAGCCTGTGGAGATAGTGCCCCTGGAGTTGCAGTCCAGGGGTGCCATACATTGCACTGAGTGTTTGAGGGGCACTCAACGTGTGGCACCTTAGGTCACTGATCTTCACATACACCTTTTTGACACCTGCCTCTAGGGCCGAGCCTTTTGGCTAGGACCAGAGGAATTTTTGTTCCTGGCCGGAGGGCCGGCCATCGTATTGCACGGTGGCCACTTTCCACTCACCATTCCCACCTTCCTTTTCCCTCACTTTCTTTTTTATTTTACCCCCTGTTTGTCTTGTTTGTCACTTTTTTTGTTTGGTGCTGAGCACTTTATGTGTGGCGAGTAGGGTGCTGGTCCTCGGGCCTGACTCTGAAAGTCTTGGGAGTAGGTGGACATGGCCTTCTGGCTTAGTTCACCTGCTCTCATGGGGTCTCCCTTCGGGGAAGCCTCACCGAGGAGGGTTCTGTTTCGGCAGTCCCTCCGAGGATGTTAGGCCATGTGGTTTCGGCTGCATGGGCCTTAGTGGGGTCCTTGTGGTTTCGGCTGCTTGGACTCCTATACTCTTTTCCCTGCCAGGAGCCTAACGCCCCGGGGGATCAGAGCTGGGTCCTCTTCGGAGGACCATTGACGATGGCACCCGTCGCAGTTTTTTGTGTTTCACTCTTTATGTGTGTGCACATTTTTTCCTGCACCGGGTGAAGTTTTTGGGTTGTGTTTTGCACGCCACAGGCTTTTCAATAGAAAAAAAAAAAAATGCTCACAGGGTAGCATACTTTTATTTTTAACTGGCCAATGTCTCCTGACGTTCGACACGTGTGTACGGGGCTTAATATCTTTCAACCCCTGCTGGGGCCTAGCTGCAAAGCAAATTATAAGGAAGGCAAAACTGTTCAGCTTGAAGAAGATTTATGGTAAGGTAAGACAACATCAGTCTCTTCTAAAGAGAAAATGATAAGGCTCTGCTAAAATCCTTGGATTGGTACTTAGCCAGAAAGTTGATCGCCAGGCACTGGATGTCGCCTACTATACCTACAAAAAAGCAATGGTATTGAGTATGTTGATTCCCTCCTAATGAGAGCAGCTTGCTTATTGCCATAGAAACGCAATGCGCAAATTCCATCTTATATGGCAGAGCTAGTTGGATACCCCTGGTCTGGCTCCCCCAGAGCTGATGATGGCTTCTACCAAAATAATTCCCCGTTGACGGGATTTAAAGTGGTTGTAAACCTACATAAACAAAAAAGATACACCTGCAAGACAAAGCCATAATGAGCTAGTATGACTAGCATACTAGCTCATTATGCATTACTTACCTTAGATCGAAGCCCCCAAAGCCGTCTTCTTCTCCCCCTCAGGCCACAGACATAGCTCCGGAAGGTTACTTCCGGGCATCGCGGCTCCGATTGGCCAGGGCGGCGATGACGTCACTCCACACACATGCGCATGGTAGTGTAGTTGAAAAATATCTCCTAAACCATGTAGGTTTAGATGATATTAGAAACACCTACTTCCCGGGGGGGGGTTACAACAGTTTTAAGGCCTGGTTCACACCTATGCCGTTTTTAGTGTGTTTTCAGTTTTGCAGAAACACACTAGGGTCCATTTAATATGGTGTCCAATGGGTCACATTCACATCTGTGCATTTTATAGAAAGAGCCAGGAACTTTTTTTTCTGGTTTTTGGTTCCATAGACTTCAATGGATCAAAAATCTGTCTTGAAAAACGCAAAATGCACATAGAATATGCAAACTGAAACCTGCATAGGTGTGAACCAGGCCTAATTCTCAGTACCCACCTATTGTTTAGGATGTTTCATTCTTGTTTTTGTTTCTTTTGACTATTTAGACTCGTTTCATAAGAAAAGACAAACATATACAGGCATACCCCACTTTTAAGTACACAATGGGACCAGAGCATGTATGTAAAACGAAAATGTACTTAAAGTGAAACAATACCTTTTTTCACTTCTAGGGTGTAGTGGGGTGTCAGGAGCTGTAGTTGAGGTCTCAGGGGCTGTGGTGGGGGTGTCCGGGGCACACTGGAACAGGACGGGCTACACACTCGGAGCTTCAGCTCCTTCTACTGCGGCTGCAAAATGTCTGTACAGTACTTGTAAGGCACTTTACATACATTCGCGGGTATGTCCTTACTCGCGAGTGTATGTAAAGTGAGTGTATTTAAAGCGGGGTATGCCTGTACTCGGTATCTCTCAGGAAAATGGGCTGCTGTTTGAATTAACTATGCATTATCTTCATGTCTAAAAATGGTATTCCATTATTGGATTCTTCTGTAAATCCTAATTGTTTTGTACTGCTGTACCTTTTCCTTTGCTCTTTGATATTAACCACTTAAGCCCCGGACCAATATGCTGCTAAATGGCCAGAGGCGTTTTTACAATTCGGCACTGCGTCGCTTTAACAGACAATTGCGCGGTCGTACGACGTGGCTCCCAAACAAAATTAGCGTCCTTTTTTCCTCACAAATAGAGCTTTCTTTTGGTGGTATTTGATCACCTCTGTGGTATTTATTTGTTGCGCTATAAACAAAAATAGAGCGACAATTTTGAAGAAAATGCAATATTTTTTACTTTTTGCTATAATAAATATCCCCCAAAAACATATATAATTTTTTTTCCTCAGTTTAGGCCGATACGTATTCTTCTACCTATTTTTGGTAAAAAAAAATCACAATAAGCGTTTATCGATTGGTTTGCGCAAAATGTATAGCGTTTACAAAATAGGGGATCGTTTTATTGCATTTTTATTATCTTTATTTTTTTTACTACTAATGGCGCCTATCAGCGATTTTTTTCGTGACTGCGACATTACGGCGGACACTTCGGATAATTTTGACACATTTTTGGGACCATTGTCATTTTCACAGCAAAAAATGCATTTAAATTGCATTGTTTATTGTGAAAATGACAGTTGCAGTTTGGGAGTTAACCACAGGGGGCGCTGTAGGATATTGTGTGTTCCCTGTGTGTGTTTACAACTGTAGGGGGGTGTGGCTGTAGGTCTGACGTCATCGATCGAGTCTCCCTATAACAGGGATCACTCGATCGATGCAGCCGCCACAGTGAAGCACGGGGAAGCCGTTTTTACATACGTTTCCCCCCGTTCTTCAGCTCCGGGGAGCGATCGCGAGCGGGCGGCTATAAACGAATAGCCGTGCCCTCGTCCCGGATCGCTCCCCGCGGGTTCCCGACCGCCGCATGTAGCGGGGGGGTTCCGATCGGAACCCCCGACCCGCGCAAAGGCAGCCACGTGTATATATACGTGGATCTGCCTTATCGTGCCATGTTGCCGACGTAAATCTACATGCGGCGGTTCGGGAAGTGGTTAACCACTTGCTTACTGGGCACTTAAACCCCTTTCCCCAGGCCAACTTTCAGCACTGTCACCAGGGGAGTTGCTAGGTGCCAAAAAGCCAAGCCGGCACCGGGGGGAGGGGGGGCGGCGTGGTCGGTGAAGTGGCACGGCGCGGCGCAGGGCGATCTACCTGACACACATACCCTGACCTACGTGAGTGTGTGTGTCAGTACACACACACTGACATAACCTGCATACACTAACACGACCAGACTCCACTGACCAGTGACCTGTCTACACTTACCAGACTACAGTGACCTGACTACACTGACCTACATACACAATCGCTGACCAACATACACTAACACTGGGTGACCTACCTCAGCCGTGGTACATATGCAGCCAGGACTCAAAGAGGTTCAGGAGCCAAGGAGGAAAGGAGAGAAGATGAGCGATGAGGCAAGTTGGCATGTGGGGTGCAGGCAGCGCCCTCAGGAGCCGAGGAGGAGAGCCGCATTATGGCGCACCGGGCGGCATTGTAATTCCCGCCTTCTGAGCTTGCAGCGCCTATGATGGACATCACACGTCCTGCGGTCCCGGATTGGACGAGTGGGACGTCCATCATAGGCGCTGCAGGTTCCAGAAGGCGGGAACTGCTGTGTCTCTTCGGGCAAACTTCGGTCCCTGCTCGGCGGCGTTCGGGGCTACTAATGATCTTCGGCATGCCCGAGACTCGGGGCTTTTCAACTGCACATTCGGGGCTCCAGCCTCCTCAGCCCACCCCTGGCTGTCACTCTTTGAATGACAATTGCAACACTGTACACATGAAATTTTTATAAAAAAAAATTACACAAATAGGAGCTTTTTTTGGTGGTATCTACTCACCCCTGGAGTTTAGCAAAAAACAAAAAGACTGAAAATGTTGGGGAAAAAAAACAGGTAATTTTTCTACTTCATTGATGTGCACTGATGAGGCAGCACTGGTAAGTCACACTGGTGGGCACTAATATGCACTGGTAGGTGGCACTGCTTACCAGCAGTGGGTCTGGAGTGTGCGAGACCGATGTCACGTTTACTCAAGTTGGTAATCGGACCGTTTTTTTTCTCCTCACACTGTTAGCGTGGGGGGGGGGGGGGCAATTACCAGCTCTGTCTACATCACTTGATCAGCTGTCATTGGCTGACAGCTGATCATGTGGTAAGGGGCCTGGATCTGCCCCTTACTCTGATCTACGATCAGCTGTCTCATTGACAGCTCAATGTACAGGAGGATGTACATGGACGCCCTCCTGGCAATTTAGGCCGGAGCAGTACCTGTCTTTCGGTTATAGAGTAGGCAGGAAGAGGTTAATATAAAAAAAAAAGTTTGAGATTTAAAAAAATAAATAAAATATCCTTGTAATGCAAATAATTCACCTGCAAGGGATTGTGTTTTATTGAGTGTCAGTTCAAGCATACCCAAGATATGCCTCTAGATCTAGAAAAAGGTAGGACCGTTAAAGAGGAAGTAAACCCTTGTTTCTTTTTTTTTTAAATACCATGCAAGATAAAGCCATAATGAGCTAGTATGCATAGCGAAGTTATCCTCTGTGCCCTCTGCCGCCATATCTCCGGCGCTCTTCTTCCTGTTATCGCCGCTCCGGCGCTGTTATTGGCCATAGCGGTGATAACGTCACTCCCGTACATGCACGCGGGACCGGCCCACATGTGACGTAGACATCGGTGCTGTGTTTTCAGCAAATATCTCCTTAACTGTGTAGATTAAGGAGACATTTCTTGCACCTACAGGTAAGCCTTAATCTAGGTTTACCTGTAGGTGCAAGATGTGTGGTTGGGTTTACAACTACTTTAAGTGAAGCGCTGAGCACAATCATTAATAGGAAGTGCTGAGAATAACACCTAATCACACTGAAAAACGATTTATCCCCAAGCTTCCTTTAGACACCATCATTGTTCAGTGCCCTGTTTTTATTGATCAAGCTTATTGCTCTCTTTTATTTAACAATAAACAAAAAAAAAAAAAAATGTACAAAAAAAAAAGTTATTTTTATCCATCGCGATAATTTTCCTAATTTGTTAGTTAATGAGCTAACCTGACATTTCTTTTATTTATGAAAATGTGGTGTTTTGAAAACTGGATCTGATTAGAGTAACTATAATAGAATATTGCAAAGTATTTTTACATTAATATTAACAGCTTTTAAAAGGCATAAGCGCAGTATATAGGAGTAAACTAGGCAAGCGGCACAATTTTGACCCTTTTAGCAATGACAGCTAGCTGTCATCGATCTTGCCTTATGTTTGTATTTACACTCTGGAAGCTAAGGCACAGAGTAACACATTGGCAATGTGAAGCCCTAGACTGTGTTGCCAGGAGACAGTTGATTCCAAAACACAGACAGCATCAGTTTCTGCGATCGCATTACACAATAATAGTGTTCCAGGAAGAGAATTTTAACAAAGCACATGCCATATTCTAAAAGTAACTCAGTCAGAAGGATATTTAGCTTGTTACAGTCCCAGACACAAATAAATACAAATGTGGACTCTATGGGCCAGATTCTCAAAAGAGATACGGCGGTGTATCGCAGGAAACACCGTCGTATCTCTGTTTTTTCCATGCGTGTGATTCCTAGAATCGCTTACGCATAGATACGGCGAAGATCCGACAGGTGTAAGACACTTACACTGTCGGATCTTAGATGTAATTCCCTCGCTGGCCGCTAGGTGGCCTTTACATTGATTTTTCAAATGAGCCTAATACGCAGATTCCCGAAAGTTTTTACGCCGCCTCGTCGTCGTTTCCGTAAGCGTAAACCTACCCCTGCTATATGAGGAGTAGGCTTACGAAGTTCCGTCGTATGCCATGTTAAGTATGGCGTCGGGTCTGCGTCGTCTTTTTCCGTCGTTTTACTAAGGACTTTATGTCAATGACGCTCACGTCGTCTTCATTGACGTTTTTCGTCGTGAGCTGGAGCATGCGCACTAGGCTATTTTTACGGCCGGCGCATGCGCAGTTCTATTGGCACGGGGGCGCGCTTAATTTAAATACAAGCCGCCCCCTTTGAATTACGCGGGGTTACGCCGGCCCATTTACACTACGTCGCCGCAAACTATGGAGCAAGTGCTTGGAGAATACGGCACTTGCTCCAGTAAGTTGCGGCAGCGTAGTGTAAATGGCTTACGCTACGCCGCCGCGGATTCTACGAGAATCTGGCCCTGTCTCTGTAAAAAGCTGAGCTATAGGCAATTTACAGGCATAATTTTATTTTTTAAAACAAACTATATGTAAATAATATGTTTTCTATTTTCTAAATAGGTTCCTTTAAGCTAGTGCATTGTTGGTTCACTTACCTTTTCCTTCAATTTCCATTCTAAAAGTCTTTTTTTCTCTTTGTTTTCTTTGTCTTTTTTTCTCACTTCATGTTCCTCCTCAGTAAGGTGTTCAGTAAGGTGTTCTAAATGACTTTCCACCGCTCGGATGATGGTGGAAAGCTTACTGAGGAGAAACAGGAAGTAAGAAAGTCAAACCAACAATGCACTAGCTTAAAGGAACCAATTAAGAAAAGAAAAGACGAACCTTTACAACCCCTTTAACTAGAAGGAAAAAACATAGCTTTATTTGTATAAGATTTACCCACAATTCCATGTTTTTCTCACTCAGTTAAAGCGGATGGCCCATTAAAAAAATATATTAAAAGCCAGCAGCTACAAATACTGCAGCTACTGACTTTTAATATTAGGACACTTACCTGTCCTGGAGTCCAGCGGCGTCTCTCTGCTGCTCCCCCCTCCATCCACGGTGAGGGAACCAGGAAGTGAAGCGCTCCGGCTTCACTGCCCGGTTCCCTACAGCGCATGCGCAAGTCGCGCTGCGCCCGCCGATTGGCTCCCACTGTGTGCTGGGAGCCGAGAGTTCCCAGCACACAATGGGAAAAACACGTCTTTTGTCCGATACTGCGGGCCGGAAGTGGGTGCAAATACCTGTCTTTAGACAGGTATCTGCACCCCCCTCCCCCCTGAAAGGTGTCAAATGTGGATCAGCGGATCTTCACTTTAGGGTGGAGATCTGCTTTAAGAGGGAGAAACTGATTCTTTTGTAAAGGTACTGTTATATTCAAGCTAAATCATATATTTATATGATATAGGGAGCACAGAGCTCCAGGGTGGCACAAAGTATAAGTCAAAGCGGACACACAGCTATATACAGACACTTAAGGGTCCTTTCACACGGAGCGGTCCGTTTTTCGGTCCGCTCCATGTGTGTCCGTCGGCTCAGCGGGGAATCCCCGCTCAGCTGTCGGCGGACAGGGCGGTCCCCGCACACTGTGCAGGGACCGCCCTGTCTCTCCTCCGCTCTCCCCTATGGGGAATCGGATGAATACGGACCGTCTGTCCGTATTCATCCGATCCGATCCTTCAGACGGAAGAAAAATAGGGTTTTCTTCCGTCCGAAAAACCGGATCCAGACGGACGCGGATCTTTGCGGATGCATCATCCACTGACGAACGCGATCCCACAGGGGCCCATTACAAGTCCGTTTACGGACTTGTAAAAACGGACGAACGGAGGCGGACGTCTGAAAGGGGCCTAAGGCTTAAATGTACACAGGACATTTTTACAACCTCTTCTTAACATGACAGATAGTAACCCAAGTTTAAAATGTCAGTTTTGCCATATTTCTTTAAAAAAATAAAAAAAATATGAAAATGCCTGTAAACAAAATGCAGCTAAATGAGTTACCGCGTTTAGCGCTTGAAATGCCTCTACACCAGGGGTCTCAAACTCCCGGCCCGCGGGCCAGTTGCGGCCCGCAGACCGAGATTTTTCGGCCCGCTGACAAGCCCTCCCCCCGGACAGTGTCATACTTTGCAGCGCATCGCTGTACCCTTTCCCTGCAGCCCCCCCACCCCCCGTACTCATCTTTGTTCCGGCAAAGCAGGGGTGTGCGTCATGTGACGTCAGCAGCATAGGGCGGCGCTGCCGTCGTGCGCCCGTCCACACTGAAGCGAAGTTTTTCAGAAGCGCCGAGCGCCCTCGCCCTCGTCAGCAGCGTCCTTCAAAGTAAGCTGCTGCTACTGTAATGCCAGATGTGTAATGACAAAAGCTGATGCTAAAAAGGGGTGCTGGGAGGGGATGGTTAGCAGATGCTATCACAGGGTGGTAGGGGGAATAAGGGGTGCTACTGCTGGGGGGGGGGCGGTTGTTGTTGGATGATTGGGAGGCTAGCACCCTCATGTTATTACCACAGGGGGGGGGGGTTGCTGGTGAATGATTAGGCTGCTACTGTTCATCAACACCCCCCAACCCCCCAGCAGTAGTACCCCCATAATCTTTTAGCTGATGCTATTATCACAGGGTGGTAGGGGGAATGGGGGGTGTTGCTTGTGGATGATGGGGGTGCTACTGCTGGGGGGTTGGGGGGTGTTGATGAACAGTGGTACCCTAATCATTCACCAGCAACACCCCCCCCCTGTGGTAATAACATGAGGGTGCTACTGCCCTTGCAGTAGCATCCCAATCATCCAACACCCCCCCCAGCAGTAGCACCCCCATCATCCGTCAGCTCATGCTATTACCACAGGGGGGTAGGGCGATTGGGGGTGTTGCTGGTGGATGGTGGCGGTGCTACTGCCCTGGCAATAGCATCCCAATCATCCAACACCCCCCCACCCCAGCAGTAGTACCCCCATCATCCGTCAGCTCATTCTATTACCACAGGGGGGTAGGGTGGATGGGGGGGGGGTGTTGCTGGTGGATCTCAATCATCCAAACCCCCCTTCAGCAGTAGCATCCCCCAACATCTGTCAGCTCATGCTATTACCACAGGGGGGTAGGGGGAATGGGAGTGTTGCTGGTGGATGATGGCGGTGGGTGTTATTGGTGGATGGTGAGGGGCGCAGTTGAAAAAAATGCCCAACTGCTCCTAAATATCCATTTACAAGCAGCAGTGTACATGGGGCCTAAAGCCTCATACACACGTTTGGATTTTCATCGGAAAAAGCGTAGGACTTTTGTCCGAAGGGCGTTGGTTGGCCAGGAATTTGTCTGGCATACAAATAATTGTTGGCCAACAAACACAAAACGACATGATTTTCAGCTCTTTAGCACCCCCTTTTGGGCAACTTCTGTTACTCTTGTGAACACAGGTGAGCATTGATTCTGAGCATGCGTGTTTGTACCTTGGAGTTTTGTCTGACAGACTTGTGTACACATGTTTAGAAAATCCGACAACACACAATTATTAGCGGAAATTTTTAAAGCAAGTTATCCAACATTTGTCCGTGGAAAAACCGACAACAATTGTCTGAGCGTACAAACGGTCGGATTTTTCTACAACAGCCTCAGCCTGTCATCACACATTTCCCGTTGGAAAATCCGCTTGTGTGTTACAAACATACATTCCTGAGTCTAAAAGAACCAGAAACTTAGTGATGCAGGTATAATGTCAGTTTACAAAAGGCACATCATTTGGAGCAAGGAAGACCAAACCTGGACCCTTGAGTAGTTGAAAAATAAGTCTGTTTAGTCATCTTTTAACCAGTTAACTAAATCTTGATGGATTTGAATTTTCAGAAAAATAGAAGATTAAAAAGCAGCCCAACAAGCCATAAAACAGACCAATTTTGGTTTCTACACCTGAGTTGCCTAAAATTAAAGTTGATTGTAAAGGTATTTTCTAAACTAACAAACGTGTCATACTTACCTGCTCTGTGCAGTGGTTTTGCACAGAACAGTTCTGATCATTCTCTGCTGGGGTCCCAGCCGGAGATCCAGGCTCCTCCCCCTTCCAAGTGCTCTTATAGCAAGGGCACTCACATGTGGGCATAGTCCCAAGCCAGGCCCTGTGTGTTTATTGACACACGCAACTTGGCTTGGGCCCCGCCCCCAGTCTATCCTCTCACCCGCTGCTGCCTCTATGTCCAGTGAGATGAAAGAATGGACAGCTGCTGCTGTTGGGCACAATGCTGGATCAATATCAGGCTCAGGTAAGTATTTAAGTGGGGCTTGGGGGGAGCTGAGCACAGAAAGTCTTTTAACCTTAGTGCAGAGAACACATAAAGGTAAAAAAAAAACGGAGTTAGGCTTACCGGTAACTCTGTTTCTAAGAGTCTTCCAGGACAGCCTCTGAGACCTTGGGCTCCTCCCTCCGGGACAGGAAACACACACCCCCAAACTTTAAAGTCCTGCCTTCAGGCCTCCTTCTTCAGTTATTTAAAAACACCGGAAAACCCTGAAAGACATAAAATACTCTGATATCGTTAGTTCCACAATCCCCGTACCTGTATCAACACCGGGTGGGAAAAAAATACCGGCTGTCCTGGAAGACTCCTAGAAACAGTGTTACCGGTAAGCCTAACTCCGGTTTTCTCAAGTCGTCTTCCAGGACAGCCTCTGAGATGATAAGCAAAAAAACCACTTACCTTTTTTTTTTTAGGGTTGGGTCACTGCCTGGAGAACTGTCCTTCCAAAGGTTTGTTCTCTGTGAGAGAGCAGATCCAAGCGATAATGCTTCGCAAACGTAGAAAACGAAGACCATGTTGCCGCTTTACAAATGTCCTCCGGGGAGGCTCCGGCCTTCTCTGCCCAGGATGTTGCCACTGCGCGGGTTGAGTGTGCTTTTACCACAGGTGGTTGTTTACCTTCAGATTGGTATGCTTGGCAAATAGCCATTTTCAGCCATCTTGCAATAGATGATTTTGATGCCCTATGACCTTTACGGGCATCCGCAAAATTAACAAATAGTGAATCGGAGCACCTAAACTCTTTGGTGGCTCCTAAATAAATTAAAAGACTTCTCCTAACGTCTAAAGAAAAAGATTCCCCTTCATCACTTTCTGAAGGAGATAGAAAGGTCGGAAGGACAATGTCCTGCGCCCTATGAAATAAAGAAGAAACTTTCGGCAGAAAGTTAGGATCAGTTTTCAGAATGACTCTATCCTCTAAAATGAACAAAAAAGGTTCCCTAATGGATAGGGCTTGTAGATCACTGACCCTCCTGGCCGAAGTGATCGCTATCAATAAGACTGTCTTTAGAACTATATTCTTTAGGGAAGATTGCTCCAGGGGTTCAAAGGGTTGTTTCCTCAGGGCCCTTAGAACCAGAGACAAGTCCCAAGAGGGTGTCAAGGGACCAGCTCCATCCAGCCCCAGCTCCGTGTGCGTTCGCCTGGGCTGCGCACGCGCATGCGCGGCGTGGCGGCGCGCCGTGTGCGTGACGGCGCGCGGTAGCGCGCGCGTGACGGCGCGCGGGAGCACACAATCTCGCTCCGCCCCTGGCCAATCAGAAGCCTGAGCGGCTTATTTAAATCAGCTTCCCACAGTCCTCTGGTTGCTGGTTTGTAAACAGCGTTTGAGTACCTGACTTGTTACCTGTTATTGGATTCTTCACCTGCTTGACCTTTGGCTTACGTTCCCGGACCTCTGCTTTCTCCAATCCCTTGACCTTGGCTTGAACCTGGACTCCTGGCTTTCTCCTGCCCTTTGTACCCTGGCTTGAACACTGGACTGTCTGCTTCTTTAAAAACCCCTGACCACGGCTTGTCTCATAGACTTTTCTCCTGCCTTGTCCTTGTCTACCGGAACCTCGCTTCAGTCTTCCCGTCTGCTGCAGCTCCGAACCATCCCGGTTGATCTTCCGCCTGTCCCTGCTTGACCTGCCGGATCTGCATCTTCCCGCTGGTACCGGTGCCTCCCGGTGCGTCCTTTCCCCTGTCCCAATCCCAGGGGGAGGATCGCGCCGGGTCGCAAAGGTGAGCCGCCCTCAGCATCTCGGCCTTGGTAAGTGTTCCCGTGATAGAGGGACAGGTTTTAACTTTTACTGGCTTGGACCTAGTCAGGGCCTTAAAGAAATTTCTGATAAACCGATTTTGCTGGAGCGGGGTCTCCAGAAACAAGGTTAAGGCGGATGTCTGAACCTTGAGGGTGCTGACTGACAATCCTAAGTCTACCCCGGCTTGCAGAAACTCCAGTATCCCTGGTATGTCAGCCTGGTCTTGACTCCGTTCTGCTAGCCAGGAGCTGAACCTCTTCCAGACCTTAGCGTATATAGCCCTCGTTACCGGCTTGCGACACTTCAGCAAGGTTTCTATTACCTTATCTGAGAAACCGTGTGCTCTCAGCAGCTGTTCCTCAGATACCATGCTGCGAGTCTCAAGCCCTCTACCTGTGGGTGCCGGACTGGTCCTAAGGAGATCAAGTCCTCTCTGTTCGGAAGGACCCACGGTGGGTATATGGCTAGCTTCTTCAGGCTGGTAAACCACGGCCTTTTTGGCCAACATGGTGCAATCATGATCAGATCTGTGGGCTCCGAGAGAAATTTCTGAAGGACCCTGGGTATTAGCCTGATCGGTGGAAAGGCATACGCCAGACTGAAGTGCCAAGGATGGGTAAAGGCGTCTATCCCCACGGCTTGATCCTGAGGGTGGATGGAAAAGAACGCTGTTGTCTTCCTGTTCTTCCCTGAAGCAAAAAGATCCACCTCTGGTATTCCCCACTGTGCCGTAATTTTCTTGAATACCTCCCCATTGAGAGACCATTCGTCTTGGCTCACCACTTGCCGGCTGAGAAAGTCGGCTAGGGTGTTCTGGGTTCCCTTTAGGTGAACCGCAGACAATGAGGCCAGGTTTCCTTCGGCCCATGCGAACAGAATTTCTGATATGGCCTGAAGAGGCGGGCTCCTTGTGCCCCCTTGCTTGTTTATATAAGCAATAGTTGTCGCGTTGTCCGACCTTATTTGGAGATGGCGACCTAATATCCGTAGGCGAAAGGCTTCTAGGGCCCTTAGAACTGCCCGGAGCTCCCTCTGGTTGGAAGACTGACGGGCCTCCACTATGGACCAGGACCCATGGGCCAACTCCCCTTCTAGGTGGGCCCCCCAACCTGATGCGCTGGCGTCCGTAGTTATTATCAGGGTAGCCGGTACTGTCCAAGGCAGACCTTTTTCCAGGTTTGCCTGAGACCGCCACCACCATAATGCTCTTTTGACGCTGACCGGGATGGGTATGGGAAGATCTAGACTTTCCCTTGTCCCGTCCCAGTGCCTCAGCATAAGGTTTTGTAACCGTCGCTGATGGTGTCTTGCCCACGGAACTGCCGGAAAGCAGCTTGACATTAACCCGAGAACCCTCATCACTTCTCTGACCCGAACTGTCAGATTGGTCTGAAGTCGGGCCACTGCTTGTTGCACCTTTTGGATCTTCTCCCCAGGAAGGAAAACCCTTCTCTCCACAGAGGAGATCCTGTACCCCAGATATACCACTTCCTGTAAAGGGGGATAACTGGGATTTTTCCCGATTGATTAGCCAACCCAAGGACTGAAGGAAAGCCTGCGCCTCCTGCAGATCTTTCCCCAACTGCTGCCTGGTGGGAGCGACGAACAGGAGGTCGTCCAGATAGGGTATCACCGAAATGCCCCTGATTCTCAGAGGAGCCAGAGCCTCCGCCAAGACCTTGGTAAATACTCTGGGGGAAGAAGACAGACCAAACGGAAGGGCCCTGAATTGATAATGAATTATCTGTGGACCGCTTTTTACTGCCAATCTCAGGAATCTCTGGAACTGAGCATGTATCGGTATGTGCAGATACGCGTCCCTGAGATCCATCGTTGCCATAAAGCAACCCTGGCACAGAAAGTTGGTTACAGAATAGATGGATTCCATCCTGAAACGTTTGTACTTCACGTACTTGTTTAGGGGAAGGAGATTTAGGATAAGCCGGAATTTTCCCGAGGGTTTCTTCACAACGAAAACGTGCGAGTACACCCCCAGGCCTTCCTCCTCCTTGGGTACTGGTGTCAAGACCTTCTGGTCCAACAGTTCCCCTAATAGTAATCCCAGTGCCTCCGCCTTCTCCCGGTCTCTGGGTAGTTGGGTAACCAAAAAAAACGGCGGGGGAAGAGTATTGAACTCCAGCTTGTAACCGTTCTCTACTATGTCTAGCACGAACGGACTTAGCGTGGCTTCTCTCCACTGTGGCAGGAAGCCCCCCAGTCTCCCTCCCACAGGGATCAAGACGTCACTGGGTCTTGGGGGGGGGTTGAGGAGGACTGAATAAAATGCCTCCTCTGCCTCGCCCCTTATGGCCTGCCCAGTGCTTCTTGGGGCGAACGTCTTTTTCGTTTTGTTGCCTAAAGCCCCAAAAAAAACGTTTCGTTTCGGGCTTCTTTTTCTTTTCTGGAAAGGATTTCTTCTTATCCTGGGATCTCTCCAACGCCTCCCGGAGGCCGGATCCAAAAAGATGATCCCCAGAAAAAGGGAGTCCACAAAGCCTCAGTTTTGAGGCTGCATCTCCTGCCCATGTTTTAAGCCATACCGCCCTTCTGGCCGCATTGACCAATGCCGCTGACCTAGCTGCTAGCCTGACCGACTCAGACGAGGCGTCGGCCAAAAACCCCACAGCCTTGAAAAGAAGTGGAAAGGACTTCAGGATCTGCTGCCTAGAGGTACCGGCAGAAATATGAGACTGAAGCTGAGACAGCCAGTATTCGAGGGTTCTAGCCACACAAGTGGCTGCTAAGGCTGGCTTTAAACTTATAGAGGCCGCGTCCCACGCTCTCTTAAGTAACACGTCACCTCTCTTATCCATGGGGTCTTTTAACGACCCCATGTCATCAAATGCTAAGTCTGTCCTTTTGGACAACCTAGCTAAAGGAGCGTCCAACCTTGGAACCTTATTCCAACGGTACTCCTCACTAGCCTCAAAGGGAAACCTCCTTTTAAGACTACCTGAAAAAAATGGCCGCTTTTCTGGTTGTTCCCACTCCAGCAAGATAGTATCTATCAAAGACTTGTGTACGGGGAATAGCCTGGCCTTCTGTGCACCACCCCGATACATCTGGTCGTGTTTAGAAAGCACTACTGGTTCCTCTCCTATTTCCAGTGTGTCATAGATGGCTTTTAGCACATCTCCCACGTCTTCCAGGGATAACTTATACCTAGTCCCCCTGGAGGATTCTTCCATGTCAGAGCCTGATTCTGAGTCCAACTGAGAAGGGGACCCTGAGCCGGGAAAGCTACGAATCTTCCCTTTCCCGTACTGCCTCCGTCTCTACGGCTTCCGACAGCGAGGGAGCACCATCTGCCCTGGTAAGGGGAAAGGGTCCCTGGAGCCTATCCATCATTCCTCTAAAGGATTGGAAGGTGGAAGACAGTTCGGTCTTAACCGTAGAAAAAAGTTTTTGGCATTCTGACATAGGGTCATCTTTTACAAGATTGCTGACACATTCAGGACATAATGTTTTTTTCCCCAACTTAAACCTAGCTTTGTCCCGCACACGGCACACTTCCTCTTGGGCGTCTGAGTCCTTTCCTGGGTTTTAACCTAACAGGCAAAAAAAGGACCAAAAAAACAGACATTTAATAATAATACCCACTGACCTCACCCACACACACCACTGTGCTGGTTTAGTAGAGGAAGTGCCCCAACCCTCTCCAGAAGTTCTCCACCCCGGGAGGGAGATATTGTACCCCAAAAAGAAAAGGTATCTGGCCCCCCCTGGTAAGAAAAGGCCTGCCCTCGCCCCTTACCTGGGAGGCCCCGGAGCCTGTGGCACTGGTGTCTGAAGCCTGTGTCGCCTCTTCCATGCTGTTGGTTCTGCTCACGGCCTCGCCGAGCGTCTGAACCTTTTGCTCCGGCGTCTGTCCTCCCCGCACCGCGCCGTTAAAACTTGGAGACAGGAACTGGGTCTCCTCGGCGCCCTCCGATGACGTTGTTCCGCAGGAAGCGTGTGTCACTTCCTGCTCCTGGAACGCAGGAAGTACCTCAATGCGGAAGTGCGTCCGCTCGTGGCCAGCCAGCGCCTCTCACCGCCGCCACGCTCCGCAATGGCTTCCCGCCAAGTAAAGGACCCGAATGGCGTCTCTCGCCCCGGAGAAGTCCCCAGGCTAAAGGTACCGTGCGGAGGGGAGCTAGGACTGCCGTCAGCGAAGGTTCGGCTCCTATGAGCTTGAATGGCAGCATCCGGGGAGCGGCTTCCTAGGAGGGGAGATAGAGGCACAGAGGAAAACTACATAGGAGTCCCACAGAAGGCTTTTTGGCTTTTTGAGAAAATAGGATATATTTTTTTTTTTCTTTGTTTCTGAAAGTAATCACCTTCCTGAGTGGAGCACCACTAAAGCTCCAAAACCAGGGAGAATGGTGTTGAAGTCTTTTGGAATTGAAGGCCTTAAGAACCTTTTGGAAGGACATTTATATGGACTGGGGTATAGGTCTATTAACAGTTAGCACTGGTTTTTATAATTATTGTACTTCCCCCCTGGGCTTGCGAGGCCCTTTTCAGCTGCTGCTAAGATTTAGGGATGTATTGGTCTAGTCCCTAGAGCGCCAAATTGTAAATACATAATTGTAAAAATATTCATTACATTTTCTTGTTATACATGTAGGCCATTTGCCCCCCCCCCCTCCCCTGGAAACTTAGTAGAAAAACTCCCAGTTAGCAATTTTTACACCTGGCCTTGTTGCAAAAACAGTTTTTCACTCCCAATGTTTTTTGCAGGGCGTGGGGGTTGCCAACAGTTTATCTGCTAGGCTTTTCCATGAGGGCTGGGGGTATAACAGCTGTTTTACTATAACTACATTGGATATTTTCTGGAAAGGGTGAACTTAACTGCTTGCCGACCCGTTATACGGTGGCAGGTCGGCTCTGCTGGGCGAGAGCACGTAGCTATACGTCACCTCGCCCAGCGGCCGATAGGGGCGCGCACACGCAACTCCCGTGCACGTGAACAGAAGGTCAGTAATTTCCCCTAGTCAGTCCACCCCCCCACAGTTAGAACACACCCAGGTAACATACTTACACCCTTCCCCGCCCCCTAGTGTTAGCCCCTTCACTGCCAGTGGCATTTTTATAGTAATCAATGGATTTTTAGCACTGATTGCTATTAAAATGCCAATGGTCCCAAAAATGTGTCAAAAGTGTCCGAAGTGTCTGCCATAATGTCGTAGTACCAAAAAAAAAAAATATTCATAACAATGCCATAAAACTACCCCCTATTTTGTAAACACTCTAACTTTTGCGCAAAGCAATCAATAAACGCTTATTGCGATTCTTTTTTACAAAAAATATGTAGAAGAATACATATCGGCCTAAACTGAGGAAAAAAATTGTTGTTTTTTTTATATATTTTTGGGAGATATTTATTATAGCTAAAAGTAAAAAATATTTTTTTTCAAAATTGGCGCTCTATTTTTGTTTATAGCGAAAAAACGAAAAACCGCAGGAGCTGATCAAATACCACCAAAATAAAGCTCTATTTGTGGGGGAAAAAAAGGATGCCAATTTTGTTTGGGAGCCACGTCGCACGACTGCGCAATTGTCAGTTAAAGCGACGCCGTGCCGAATCGCAAAAAGTGCTCTGGTCTTTGACCAGCAATATGGTTAAGTGGTTAAAGCGGTTGTATAGCCTCAGGATATACTTGCACCTACAGGTAAGCCTACATTAAAGATTACCTGTAGGTGCTTGCAATATCTCCTTAACCTACATGGTTAAGGAGATATTTGCAGAAAAGCGGGCGCCGATGAGACATCAGCGCACTGATCGCGGCGGCTCCTGAATGGGAGCCTGCCAGAAATGTGCACATGCACGGGGATCGTGCTGTTCCTCGTGGATGCGCGGGAGTGACGTCATCGCCGCCTAGGCCAGTCACCGCGCCGGAGCTGCAATACTTGGAAGTAATTCCGGGTATCATAGCGGCATTGGAGGACGTGCCTGAGGACCGCTGCGGGGGCTTCAATTTAAGGTAAGTAATTGATATGCCTTTGCCTTGCAAGATTTTTTTTTTTTTTTTTTTAAGGTATACAACGGCTGTAAGTACACGATTGCTGTATATTACATAACGTGTATTTTTAACAGGATTAATAAGGAGATGAAGTAAAGCAGGGGCCAACTGCAATCAGCACAAAATAAAATAACTCAAATATGCCTTATTATTACCGTATGTGTAAAGTTTTAATGGTGTGGAGTAACAAAAAAAAGAAGAAAAAAAAAAAAGTACCATATGAAATCTTATATTAAGTCTTGTATGTGTTAACCACTTTAGGACCGCCTACTGCACATTTACGTCGGCAGAATGGCACGGCTGGGCACATCAACGTATATATACGTTGATTTTAGTACCCAGCCGTGGGTCGCGGGCGCACGCCCGCGACCCGGTCCGAAGCTCCGGGACCGCGGGATTCGCGGACCCGATCGCCGCTGCAGTGCGGCGATCCGTCACTGGAGCGGAAGAACGGGGAGAGCCGTGTGTACACACGGCTTCCCCGTGCTTCTCTGTGGCTGTAGCATCGATCGCGTCATCCCTGTAATAGGGGGACGCGATCGATGACGTCACACCTACAGCCACACCCCCCTACAGTAGTAAACAAAACACACAGGCACACATCCCCTACAGCGCCACCTGTGGTTAACTCCCAAACTGCAACTGTCATTTCCACAGTAAACAATGCAAATTTAAATGCATTTTTTGCTGTGAAAATGACAATTGTCCCAAAAATGTGTCAAAATTGTCCGAAGTGTCCGCCATATTGTCGCAGTCACGAAAAAAATCGCTGATCACCGCTATTAGTAGTAAAAAAAAAAAAATTTTATAAAAATGCAATAAAACTATTCCTTATTT
Source organism: Rana kukunoris (assembly GCA_029574335.1). NCBI lineage: Eukaryota > Metazoa > Chordata > Amphibia > Anura > Ranidae > Rana > Rana kukunoris. Next base: position 191,191,669 of record CM056049.1, read on the forward strand.
TGTAAACGCTATAAATTTTGCGAAAACCAACCGATAAACGCTTATTGCGATTTTTTTTACCAAAAATACGTAGAAGAATACGTATCGGCCTAAACTGAGGAAAAAAAATGTTTTTTTATATATTTTTGGGGGATTTTTATTATAGCAAAAAGTAAAAAATATTGCATTTTTTTTAAAATTGTCGCTCTATTTTTGTTTATAGCGCAAAAAATAAAAACCGCAGAGGTGATCAAATAACACCAAAAGAAAGCTCTATTTGTGGGGAAAAAAGGACGCCAATTTTGTTTGGGAGCCACGTCGCACGACCGCGCAATTGTCAGTTAAAGCGACGCAGTGCCGAATCGCAAAAAGGGGCAAGGTCCTTTACCTGCATTTTGGTCCGGGTCTTAAGTGGTTAAGCAAAAACATTTTTAAAGTGAAAAACGATTCATGAAAAGAGAGTGTGGACCTTTCAATTATTTGCCCATTCTCCATTTATATATCATGTTTCATTCACTGAAGCTGTAGTACAGCTTTTATGCATGAAGAATCTAGGCAGAAAGAGCGGGCATAGTCGATGATGAATGATGCAATGCGCGTTAACATGCCTATAGAATTTGACATGTTTTGATGTGTATTTGAATCATAGAAAAAGCATAAAGACTGCTTAATAAACACCCATGATTTTTTTTTTTTTTCTAGTGGGAAGTGCTAGAGAAAATGATTTGCTTTGAGGTTAGTTAGGTGTGATAGCAGGTATTTTTTGGGAATCCTCTGCAGCAGGGGTCTCCAAACTTTCTAAACAAAGGGCCAGCTTACTGTCTTTCAGACTTTATGGGGGCCGGACTGTGGCAATTGGGAGCAGAGAAGGTCCTGAGGTCAGTGAAAAAGAAAAATAGCACCCCATCATTTGTTTCAGTGGAAGCAATTGTGCCTCATTATTGGCGTCAATGGGGGGAATTGTGCCCCAATGTTGATGTCATTGGGCCCCATTGTTGGTGCCATTGAGAGAAACAGGGCCCCATTGTTGGTGTCATTGGGAAAAAAATCGTGTCCCAGCAATGGTATTAGTGGGAGCAATTGCACCCCTTCATTGGTGTCAGTGGACCCCTATTGTTGGTGTCACTGGGAGAAATTGTTGCCTCATTGTTGGTCCCATTGAGAGGAATAGTGCCCCATCATTGGGTGTCATTGGTCCCCAATGTTGGCGCCATTGGCCCCCAATGTTGGCGCCATTGGGAAAAATTGTGCCCCAGCATTGGTATTAGTGGGAGGAATTGTGTCCCTTCATGGTGTCAGTGGGGAGCAATTATGGCCCCAAGGGCCGGATAAAAGCAAGCAAAGGGCCGCAGTTTGGAGACCACTGCTCTGCAGGATGGATTTGTATACTTTGATCTATTTGACACTTGGCTTGGTCCACTTTAAGAGAGCAAGCAGAAAGAGGATGGTGTTCTGTCAGTATTGGGTGCATCTCAGTCTCGCAGCGGTATTCCCATACTCTACCATGAATTGCGGGTGTACCCCAAAAGTTCTGCCTTTTTTTAGATAATTAGAGCCCCGACTGCCATGAAGCACAAGTATGACACATCCAGTGTCCCCAGAAGAATGTCTTCTTTTAACAAGTCATGTCCAAGTATTCTCTTTATTGCCATTTCTAAAAACCCTCACCTTAAGTTCCACTGTCTTGTAATTGGCAGTTAGTGGATTCCATAGTGAATATTTGTGTCACAAAAAAAAGTTTTGCCACTGGCAATAATGCCTCTGCTCCAGTGCTCCTGCCTGGCACGGTCAGTATTGCTAGCTGGCTTGATCCTTTTGCCTACACACAGAAGCAAATTGTGTTACCACACAGCTGCTCTGTCCTAGTTCTCTATTTCACAGTGCATTCTGGGATACAAAAACCTCCACTACCTCTCCCCCAGCAACCACTTTTTAAATGCTTCATTAACCACTTCAGCCCCAGAAGAATTTACCCCCTACCTGACCAGGGCACTTTTTGGGATTCAGCATTGTGTTGCTTTAACGAACACTTGCGCTGTCATGTGACGTGGTAACCAAACAAAATTGACGCCCCCCCCCAAATAGAGCTTTCTTTTGGTGGTATTCACCTCTGCGGTTTTTATTTTTTGTGCAAAAAAATAAATAAAAAAAAATTTTTTTTACCTTTTGCTATAATAAATATCCCCCAAAAATATATATATGTTAAGAAAAGAAAAAAAAAAAAACTTAGTGTAGGCCGATATGTATTCTACATATTTTTGGTAAAAAAAACAAAAAACGCAATAAGCGTACATTGATTGGTTTGCACAAAAGTTACAGCGTCTACAAGAATAGGGGATCGTTTTATGGCATTTTTATTATATTTTTTTTGTATTAGCAATGGCGGCGATCAGCGATTTTTATCGTGACTGCGACATTTTGGCAGACACATCGGACACTTGACACCATTTTGGGTCCATTGTCATTTATACAGCGATCAGTGCTATAAAAAAAATGCACTGATTACTGTGTAAATGACACTGGCAGGGAAGGAAGGGGTTAAACACTAGGGGGTGATGAAGTGTGTCCTAGGGAGTGATTCTAACTGTGGGCTACAAGTGAAAACAGTGAGCACTGCTCCCGATGACAGGAAGCAGTAGATTACTGTCCTGTCACTAGGCAGAACAAGGAAATGCCTTGTTTGCATCTCCCTGTTCTGCAGCTCCAGGATACCGGCGGACATAGAGTCCACAGGCACGGAGTACGGGGCGGGCAACGCGTGCCGCCGCCACGGCGGCCAATTCAGAATGTACAGCGTTACGTATGTACATTGCTTTGCCCAGCCGTGCCATTCTGCCAATGTATATCAGCATTAGGTTATTATTTTGATTGCAATAATTCACCATGTGAATAGTGTGCTAACTAAAACATAAAATAATAAAACTTGACTACTGTCATAACAGGTTTCAATCAATACAAAATATAGGAGTGTAGAAAAGTTGCCTAGATCCCAATTTGGGAAAAAATATTACTGTGACGCAAATCCCTTTGGGTGGGTAGGGGGGGGGGGGGGGGTTTGTGCAACTCAGCTTACATGGGAGAGCTCTGGAAACTCTGTCTAACTTCCCCATGCCCCTCTTATGTGTTAATCACCCCATGTCCATGAACCCCCCCTATGATCTCCGCTAGTAAGACTCACTGTACAGCCACACTGGAATGTTATATATATTGTGTGTTGTCTCATGATGTTATGGTATTCCTGGTCCTTGGTCGTCATCATTAGGGAAGAGATCATCGAGAGGTTCCTTGGATGAATCGCTGTCCTTATCCGATGGAGAATTGTCATCATCATATTTTTTAAGTCGATTCATAAGCTCTACATGTTTCTTTTCCTCCAGTTGGACTTTCTTCTGCGTGTTGGCCAGCTTATCCCTCAACCACTGGTTCTCATGGCACAGCCTCAGCTTCTCCAACTCCACAGCATTCAAGTGGTTCGATAAGGCCATCATAACCTGTGCTTCACTCAGACCCAGCTCAAGCATTTTCCAGGACTTTTGGATCATGATGGACTTTTCTTCCACAAAGTTGCGCTCTTCTTTCTTCAGATACTTCAAGATCTCCAGTAGGCTTTGCAGGATGGAGTTGTGCTCATCCTTCAAGGCCTTCACCTGATTTGTCTTCGAAATGATCTCATCCTGGGCATGTTTTTCTAACTTATCTTCCCACAGAAACACCATCATGGACATGTTGTCATACATTATCTCATCAGAACGTGCTCCATATCACATTACAATGTTAGTTTCCAAAGTCCCCTCATTCAATGACCCAAAACTGTCACTGGCCTCCCACTAGCTATCCTGAGGGGGGAGAGGTCAAACCTAAAAACGATGACATCACAATTACCAAAAAAAAATATTTACAGTAGGACTCTAGGACTAAAACAAAATACAGTAAGTCCCACAACCTTAAAACGAGTTCTATTCCAGAAGCTCGTTCTTAAGTTCAATTTGTTCTCAAGTCCAACAAAGATCAGTGCTTGCAGTTGGAGTGCGAGCACTGATCAGTGTGTTCTATCAGAGGGAGTCCCCCTGTCAGAACACAATAACACAGCAGAGGAATTCACTGCGCCAACATTGCTTGTTGGTATGGCAATCTGACAGTTTTGTTTTATTCAGCCTGTTAGGTTGAATGAAGACAAGCCAACACATATTCGCATCTTTGAGAGTTGGCAAGTTTAACGTTCGTAGGTAGGGAACTTGGTGTAGTACACAATACCTCCCTTCCCCGTCACCCTCCCCACCTACAACCTCTCTCCATTACCAAGAACTTTTTTGGGACATTTGAGTAAGGCACAAGACGCATGGTAGGAGAAATTATAAAATTGGCATGTAAACAAAGTCACACAAACACTGCGCAAATACGGTGTGACATAAAAATATTGCAACAATCACCATTTTATTCTCTAGGGTCTCTGCAAAAAAACAAAAAACATGTTTGGGTGTTCAAGTAATTTTCGAGCAGAAAATATTGATTTTTTTACTTGTAAGCAACACATGTCAGAAAAGGTTTGGTCTTTTTTTTTTAAATCAAAAGTCGTTTATTCGGCAGAACAATGTAAAACTACATACATTAACAGACATTGTCATATATATTCTTGTAAATCAGCAGTAATATTATTATTATTCCTATATAAAAGGCACTTTTCAACAGGAGATGAACTAACTGTAGGATGCACCTGAGGAACCTTAGTCCCTTCCTATGTAAGGAGTGTACCTGAGTACTATTTAATGGTTCGTACAGTGTCATGTATAACAATATTTAGCAAGTGTAGACAATGTTGTCATGGTGCGAGGATCTAACCTTGCACAAAATCATATAGAATTAAACCAGTATTGAACAAAACAAATCAAAACAAAACCGAACCAGAGCTACCACCTGGACAAAGAAGGACTCGAGGTGTCCCACTAAAGGGGTAAGGTAGATGAGAGAAGGGAGAAAAAGAATTAGAATAAGCAGCAGGGGGGAGAGAATGAAAGGAAGAGAAAAAGAAAAAAGAAAGAAAAGAAGACAGAGAGGACAGGCAAAACCACCCTACACTGCCAAAAATAAACCATACAGCATTGCAATTCAGAGTGACAGGGCTCTAACCCTGTAGCAGTCTATTCGCGATGAGTTGAGGGGGACCTAGGCCAGGGACATCAAGCCATGGTTGCCACATGGAGTAAAATTTTTGTAGTACATTTCTATGTTGGTAAGTCAGTTTTTCTCGAACAGTCTATTAACATCATCTATCCATTGTTTATCTGTCGGTACCCTGGAAGATATCCAAAGTCTCGCTATCGCCGTTCTGGCTATGTATAATAGACGGATTATTGCGGTATGTCCATTAGGCGAGAGCGAGGGTATTTCCAGTGCCCCGAGCAGGCACACAACTGGGTCGTGCGGGATCGGTACCTGATATGCTTGGGAAATAGTGGTCAGGACAAAGGTCCAATAGCGAAATAACTTTGGGCATTTCCACATCATATGCAATAGGTCCCCATCGTGTGCACAGCATTTTGGGCATAGAGGCGAGTCCCTGCACCCCCACTTATGCAATCTCACTGGGGTCCTGTACACTCTATGTAATAGAAACAGATGAGAGAGCCTGCGAGATGCGGACACCGATACTAAAGGAGCTGACGTAAGGCAAAGTTCCCACGTCTCCCCATCTATAGGGCCGAGGTCTTTCTCCCATCCCCTTCTGCATGGGAGAGAGGAGGCGTCATGTGTTGCGTTAAACAACGTCCTGTATACGCTAGATATCATACCTTTCTTGTCCCTATTCATAAATACTCCCGCCATTAAAGGGTGTGTTGAAGACCTGAATGGTGTCAGTCTAGACTCCGATTGTATTGCATGTCTCAGCTGTAAGCAACGATAAAATTGGAATTTGTGTAGGGAGAATTCTTCTCTAAGATCAGTGAAGGATTTCAAAGTTATCCCACTGTACAGCTGGGTAATATATCGTATGCCTGCCAATTCCCAAGATCGGAAGTGTTTGAGTTTAAGAAGTTCAGTAAAATTGTTATTGTTCCATATCGGGGTGAAGTTGCATACCCCTTTGATACGTAGTAGGGTTCTGGTGTATTTCCATAGCGATTTGAGCAACTTGATGGTAGGGGGGGAACCCGAGATGTGTGCAAGTCCTGCCTCCAAATGAGACAGTGCAGACATCTCTGAGCCACAGGGTATCAACAACGATCGAATGGGGTCCTCAACATCCTCCTCCCCCCACCCCCCAAGGTGTTGAAGCTGTGAGGCTACAAAGTAGCATCGGCCATGGGGAATCGCCATTCCGCCCTGATCCTTAGCTAGTTGTAGGGAGGAAAGGCTGATGCGGGCCACTTTGTTGCCCCAAATCAGATTTCTAAAAAGGGTATCTATCTGGGCGAACCAAGCATGAGGGATCCACACTGGGGCGTTATGGAATATGTAGAGCAGCTGCGGGGCCCAGATCATCTTAATCAAGTTGGCTCTTCCTGTGACCGAAAGAGGCAACTTAAGCCAGGTCGAGCATTTTGCCCGGAATTTACGCAACAATGGTGCCAGGTTAAGTGAGAGATACTGGGCCGGGTCAGCTGTGACCTGTACCCCCAGGTATCGGAATTCGTCTATTACAAGGACATCCCTGGCGCAATATCAGGCAGCCGGTGTGTCAGAGGGTCAAGAGGTAAAAGCACTGATTTATTCCAATTAATGCTAAATCCCGATAATTGTCCGAAGTCAGCGATCAAAGTCATCACACTCTTCAGGGAGCCGTCCGTGTCTCCCAGATATATCAGGGTGTCATCCGCATACAAGGAAATAATATCCTGCCTGGGACCCCTACTGAAGCCCACGATATCCTGAGAGGCACGGACGTGAATAGCTAGGGGCTCTAGAGCCAAGGCAAACAGCAGGGGCGAAAGAGGGCATCCCTGTCTGGTGCCTCGGAAGGAGTCAGAAAGATCTCCATTGACCCGCATCCTGGCCATTGGGGCGCTATATAGTAATTGAACCCATTTAAGGAATGTGCTGCCCACCCCAAACCTCTCCAGCACCTCCCATAGATAGGGCCACTCAACACTATCAAACGCTTTAGCGGCGTCCAGCGAAAAGATGGCCCTATTTCCCGGGTTGTCAACTGGTATCTGGAGGTTGAGAAACAACCTACGCAGATTCTGGGCTGTAGATCTTGTCGGGATAAAGCCCGATTGATCTCTATGCACCACACGATGAATGCACTTGGACAATCTATTAGCCAGGACCCTTGCCAGTAATTTAATATCAAAAGACAATAGGGAGATAGGTCTATAAGAATCCGGTGACATAGCGTCTTTGCCAGGCTTCAGAATCACCACTATGATTGCCTCACTCATAGAAGGGGGAAGCACACCAACCTCGAGGGCGTGGTTATAAACCTTTAGGAGTATCGGTAAGAGCTGATCTGAGTATCTCTTAAACACCTCAGCCGGTAGCCCATCCGCTCCTGGTGCTTTCCCGTTCTGCGCATGTGCTAGGGCCTCCAGTAATTCATCCTCAGTCAACAGGGCGTTCAAAAGTGCCGCGTCGGATAAGGGCAGGCGGGGGATAGGGTACTTATCCAAAAATGAGGAGAGCTCCCCCTTGGTGGGCTGTACCTTTGACGAGTAAACACCCTGAAAGAAGTTTGAGAAAGTGTCTAAAATGGACTGGGTGGAGTAACACGGCCTACCCTGTGTGTCTTTCACTACAACTATGTGCGATGCAGGTTGTTGTGTCCTGGCTAGCATAGCTAACATATGACCCGTATTTTACCCCTCCTCAAAATGTGACTGCTGCAAAAAGAATCTTTTATTTTCAGACAGTTGTAGGGAAAGGTGATTCAACAGCGACTGTGAGGCCAACCAGGAGCGCTTTGTGGAATCATTAGGGTCTGCTACATATTCTGCCTCCAGCAGTTGTGCCTCTGCTAGCACAAACGACTCCCATTCTTTGGTTTTGGTTTTAATTTGAGATATGACTCTAATGAACTGACCACGTAAAAATGCCTTGGCTGCCTCCCACACCGTGCCCAAGCCCGTTGATTCAACATTGTGATTAAAGAACTCAGTCAGCAGAGCAGGGATCGGATCAGGGTCCGGTATAAGAGACAGCCAGAAGGGGTTCAATTTCCACAAACTAGTACCTCTAACAGCTCCCATATTAATGTCTAATGTGAGCAGGGAGTGGTCAGATACCTGCCTGGGGTGGTACTGTGAAGACAAGACCAGGGGTAGCAGTAAATCATTTCCCAATGCCAGATCTATTCTCGACAATCCTCCCACCGAGGCCGACTGACAGGAATAAACCTTTACCCTTGGGTTACGTACCCGCCATACATCAGTAAGGCCCAACTCCAGTAGGAGACGAGCAAAAGGGGTAGGTCCAGGGGACCCCCCCAAAGGGGTGGTGAGTCGTGAGGCCAACTTATCCTGTGTATAATCAAGATAATTGTTGAAGTCCCCCATGACCAGAGTGGGGACTCCCGGGTATCGGGACATATATTCAGCCAAAACCTTAAGTAAGTTAGAGGAATGCGGAGGGGGGATGTATAATCCAGCTACAATACACTTAGTCCCGAAAAGGGAGCACAGAATAAATATAAAGCGACCCTCGGGATTAATTTTCACATTCAAGGGCGAGAATTGTGTGCCCTGCCTGAAAAGGATACTCACTCCTCTCGAATACACCGAACCAGTGGCATGGTATTGATGGCAAAATTGCCGGGTTGCGAATTGTGGTGTAGAAGTCGGGGCGAAGTGGGTCTCCTGCAGGCATATCACATCTGCATTGAGCCTCTTAATTGTGCGGGTCACTGCCAGACGTTTGATCGGGTTACCCAGACCCCTTACATTCCATGACAAAAATCTAGTTGGCTTAGCCATAGTAAGGGTGTATTAGTAAAAATAAAAATAGAAATAAAAATAAAAGCAGGAATATATCATAACATATATACCAAACGAACGTCCTCAGTAGGAAGGCTCCTCGAGAGAGCCCGTCACAGTATCCCATCATGGCAACAGTTTCTGCGGGGTGGATTTTCAAACAGTGGTCCTGCAAAGGTTCAAAGTGTTCAACAGCTTCAGGGAGGCAGGGCGGCGATGCACAATTAGAAGGAAAAAAAAAAGGAAAAAAAAAAAGGAAAAACAAAAACAGAGGGTGAGACAAAGAGAACACTCAGGCAGTGTAGGGGAGGTGGTAACACCAATGTAGGTGGTAGTAGAACAACTGGCCAACGTGGCCAAACAGTAGGAGCAAAAGTATGCTCGAGGCCTATGCCAGGCCATCCTAGGGGGCAACAGTGGAAGCGCACTTCAGTGTCTCAGAAACTTCTCATGCAGCAAAAATAAAAAAGGGAACCGTTAGAAATAGGATGATGTCATTGTAGCATCAGAGCGCCCCATCTTAAGGTATTAATGTGGAATATTCGAGTGTATCAGGCAACAACAGGGTTTCAGCCCCTCACTGGCTCCGGCTGCCTATTGTGGGCTTCACGCAGTGAGCGCTCCTCTCTATCCAGCCACTGTGCTGCCGCCGAGGGAGAATCAAAGAATTGGACATTACCATGCACCTCAAGTCGCAGGCGAGCAGGGTATAACATGGCATACTTCAAATCCAGGTTACGGAGCCTCCGTTTGACATCCATGAACTTGGCATGTTGTTTCTGTAAGTCAGCCGAGAAATCTGGGAACATGGAGACCTTAGTATTGTCGATTTTTAATGCATCAGGTTTCAGTCTAGCGAGACGTAGCACAGCATCTCTATCCTTATAGTTAAGTAGCTTGAAGAGAAAGGGCCTGGGGGGGGCCCCCAAGATAGGAGGCCTAGCCGGGACCCTATGAGCTCTCTCCACAGTGAACATAGAGGAGAACGCTTCTTTACCAAAGATCTGCAGCAGCCATTGCTCAATAAAATCCACTGGGTTTCTACCTTCAATCTTTTCCGGGAACCCTATGGCCCTCACGTTATTTCTCCTCATTCTATTTTCCAAATCCTCTAAACGTGAGGAATGTTGAGTGAGGAGATGGTTATTATATGTAAGGTCACGTTGCATAGGCGCCATGTCATCCTCTATGGAGCTCACCCTCCCCTCTAGTGCGGACGTTCGCTCCCTGAGCTTCTGATTGTCATGTCTCAGAAATGTGATTTCTGTTTTAATCCCTTTAAGCTCATCTGAGAGTGCCGTGATAGATAAATTGTTAGAGGTTACCACCGCAAAAATATCTCGCAGCGTGGGCTCAGCGTCAACACCACGGGCTTGAGGCCTAGCAGGGGCCCCCTCTGGAGTACTCACTGTGTCCCAAAGTAAGGCGGAGCCATTCGGATCTTCCAGGGGAACGGTGTCGTCTGCCTCTGATCCCGTCTGAGATGTACTTTCCGGGGTGCTGACAGAGGGGACCGGATCCGGTACGAGTACCCTAGAGAAGAGCTTTTCAGCTCCCGCCCTGTATTTGTCCTTCGCTGTGCGCTGGTCCGCGGCGCCATCTTGCGCCATGAGGTCTGCCGTCCGGGGCTGCGTTTGCTTCCTAGAGGCTGCCATCAAGGGGACCAAGCGGGTGTAACAGGTTTAGGAGTGTACCGGGGACCTTCCGACAGCCGGTGAGCCAAGTGCAGGGCAAGGTAAGCGATTCCTCAGGATAAATGAACGGAGATTCGGCGGAGCTCTCTAAGACCACGTCCTTCTACATCTGCTGCCTGGCCACGCCCCCCAAGGTTTGGTCTTTAAATGGTTAAACTTGCTTCATCTACAACAAAGTTATTTTCTTTGATAAAAGAACTAAGATGCTTTCTTTCCACTTATTCGCATGTTGCATTAAAACTTGGCAGACTACCTGGATTTTGTTTTTCCAGCTGCGAGAACTCTGCACTTGTTAGAAAGATCGCGACATGCTGTTTTGAAGATGGGGGAAAAATAAAATAAAAAGTATTGAGATTGATTATTCATGATTAATCATGCAGCTCTACTATATAGATAAAAATATTCCTGTTCAATGCTTTGTTTATATGCCAATTAATTCTCCTACCACATGTCCTGTGCCTCACTCAAAAGACCCAAAAGCCCCTTCCCTATTTTGGGGAAGGAAAGTGCAGGTTATCATGCACCTCATGCAAAGTCCCACAATCCCCTTGCTTTGTTTTTCAATTAAATAGTAAACTCTACATACTGGATATCTGCTACACTATGAATACTTTTACCAGCCCTCCATTTCCCCCTTAGCTCCTACGCCCTTCCCCACGTGTTCGGGTTCCCATTGCAGGCCTGTCTGGCTTCCCTGCTTATCTCAGCTAAACTACACACCTCCGCCACCATGACCCCCCCACATCTGCTCATTTACTCACAAAACATACAGGGCATTAACTCACCAACTAAAAGAACTAAGGTCTTTTGCTACCTTAGGTAGCATGCTTCCAAGAGACCAGGTTTTTGTCCTCATCAAGTTTCCTTTCTCATCACTACCCTTTTTACACAACCATTGCCCCAGACAAGCACAAGGGAGTCCTCAATTTATCACCAGACCCTACCCTTCAAAATTGGTTTTACAAGACAAACGTTGGGATTAGGGGGTCACATGTGTCGTTACTATGCCACAAACCTCTTTCAAAACAGAAGTTTCTCACCTTTTTTTAAAGCCATGGACCACCATATTCCCAATGGGAAATTCCATCACCACCTTAAAACTAAACATCCTCCGGGCAGGTCTCTACCCAAGAAGCACTAAACTACACTATTCAAACACATATCCTGGTAGATGTATTGGGGAACTACCCCAAGAACCAAAAAAGATTCAACCTTATTTTCCTACCCGCAAAAAGTTATTTACGATCTGACCATGTCGCTATACTTATGCAACATCTAACACTAGAGTAGAACATCGCTATTCTTTCTACACCATGACCCCCTTTGTCCATCCACTACCCTGGTGAACCTCACATGCTCCCCTTTCCAGTGGCACCTGAATGAGTCACTTAACCTCCGAGGAATCTTTCCTCCAAATCCAAACCTATATATAAACCACCTTTGCAGAGAACATAGGCTCCGATTTATTACTGGTCACTTTTTGGGAGACCCACGAGGCCTTGTTCAAGGGCCAAATCATCCAACTAGCATCCTGACAAAAAGCCCAGAGGAAGTGTAGGATCCTGGGGCTCTCCGCCCTCACCCAAGTAGAGGAGAAATTGAAGGCATGCCTCAAGAAAGCTTGCAACACTGGCAGTGGAACTAGATCTTATCCAGTCAGAGCCCTATGCTGGTCAAAACAAAATGCTACACAAGTGCGAATAAGCAAAGACCCTTGTCTAGCAAAAAATAAATGATAATTACACTATACCGGAAAAATGGTCTGATCCAATCCAACTATGGAAAATAAATGAGGACCCTACCTCAGACACCCTTCCTAGAATCCCTTTAATGACAAGCTTGCCCCTTATCGCCCAAGGAGGCAGACCTCGTTTTCCACAGGTTTGCTTTTCTTCCCTTTCTGCTGATGCAGCCACAGCAATGTCATCCCATCTCACTCCTAAAGGAGGACATAAAATTACTAGGGAAGGTGCCAAGCATAAGGATAAATACCTCCAATCTCTTATCTTATCCATAGCAACAAGGTGGGCTTCATTCCTGAACACCAAGTGGGGATAATGTACACAAAAGTTGTACATCTTATCCATCTCTTACCAACACAGGGAAGTCCCAAGTTTCCTCCTCTTTACACACAAGGCATTAAATGCCCTATCTTGGGACTACCTTAGATATGTTCTGCAGAAAATATATTTTGGGGACTTCATCCTTGCCTGGATCTCACCCATTGCCTCTTAAATTTGCCAGGTACCATTCTTGGCCCAAAGAACCAAGCAGGGCTGCCCCATCACCCATTCTCTTCTTGGCCATAGAGCCCCTAGCCGGCACCATCAGGAATAATTCAAAGTTTTAAACGTGGGGATACATTATCAAAATCAATCTGTTCACAGATGATCCTCCAGCATACCCTCTCACAATTATCTACCCTTTCCAGCCTCCAAATTAATCCCAACAAATCCACGTCCTAAACATCTCCTTGCCTCAAACAGTCACCAACATTCAGGACAACTTCCTTTTCGTTTTACACCAACTCTGGAATAAGTCAAAATCCATCTGAATGCATGTTATCATTCATTTGGGAGCCAACTATTATCCCCTACTACATCCTCACTTCCCTTATGGAGCCCTGGCAGTTCCCCTCCCTGTCCTGGATAGGCCTTTAAAAAAAAAAAAAAAAAAAGAAAAAAGAAAAAGAAAAAAAAAACTTGTGTTCAAAAATCAAAAGCCAGGGCTAAATGGCAAAATGAGAGGTCAGCGTAGAGACATGTGGTCTTTAAAAAATAAAATAACCCCTCATCCTGCAGACAGCAGCTCAGTTCGTCAAAGAGCAGTACAAAACTTAAAGAGAGAGGGGTGGGTGCTGTGCCCAGCCATGAACTTCAGAGAAAAAGCTTTTTACGTACAAAAATCCTATTTTCTCTTTCATTCATGGACGGACACCACTCCAAATAATCTTGACAGTAGGTCGTCCCCAAGAAGGGTAAAAAAATATAAAAAAAACCACAAGGGCTGGGCACAGCAAGCAAGCCAACTTCCCCCTAAAAACTTAACAGTGCTCCTCAACAGAGGAGTTGCAACCTTAAAGAGGAGTTCCACCCAAATTTGGAACTTCTGCTTGTTCCACTCCTCACCCCCTTACATGCCACATTTGGCATGTAATTTTTTTTTGGGGGGGGAGTGGGGGCTTCAGGAGGAGTGGGACTTCCTGTCCCACTTCCGCCGAGGGGCTGGTAAGGCGAGAGGCGTAATCGCCTTATTTCAGCCCCTCCCTGTAGGCGATGGCCTAGGACACTGACAGGTCCTAGGCAATCGCCTGTCCAATGTGCGGCTCGCGCATGCGCAATGGGTGCCCGGCCGTGAAGCCGAAGGCTGTCACGGCTGGGTGCCCACAGTCGGGATGGAGATGCCGGCTGGGGGGGGGGGGGGAGAGGAGCGGAGCCCCGGTTGGCGCGTCGCTGGAACGCAGGAGCAGGTAAGTGAGTGTTTATTAAAAGCCAGCAGCTACACTTTTGTAGCTGCTGACTTTTAATAAACACATGTTTTGGCTGGAGCACCCCTTTAAAGAGGTTGTAAAAGTTTTCACCTTGATGCATTCTATGCATTAAGGTGAAGAAACTTCAACAATACCGGCCGCCCCAGCCCCCCGTTTACTTACCCGACTTTTTTTATGCTGCCCTTTACTTGATTTCTTACCCATTTTATGCCTCCATTTAGAGATTTCCGCATTATCCCCCTTGTCCGCCGGGGGGGGGGGGGGGGGGGTTACTATACCTGGGTGGCCCGACGCCGCACATTACCACCCAAATTGTGAGTAAGCCATTTACCTTTGTATTATCCCTTTCTTTTGCATTGTATTATTATGGCTATGTTTGAATTATGTTTGTTCAATATTAATTGTATTTGTTTGCTTTATAGATTGGTTCTCTTGAGGAAGCGGTCTTACCGCAAAACTAGTCTAGGCATAGACCAGTCTATGTTTGTAATTACAGATATTGCCTGGGGGTATGCCTGAGGTTCTGTTTTTTCAATTGTAATCATGTATTTTTTGTCCAACAATTTTAGGCAATAAAATGTATTATTTTTTATGTATGTAATTTCTTACCAAGTACCGAGATAGTCCATTAATATCAACCTGGATGATGGTACGCATTTAAGATTAGCTATTCTGTTTATCTGAGGCCATACTCAACATTTTCGCATACTTACCTGACCCCTCGAAAGTATGGTACCCTAAAACGCTGTCATCTTGGCCCGGCTTCACTGCTCACCCATTGGTCGATTGAAGCAGTGCAGCCATTGGCTCGCGCTGCTGTCAAATCACAACCAATGATGCGGTGCACCAGGGCCAAGTGATACAGTGAGCACGCCCACAAGGACTCCACACAATGCGAGGGAACTAACATGAATGTGTGGAGTTCTTGCGGGGCAAACCAGAGACAGCCACTGAGGGACCCCAGAAGATGTGGATCGGGGCCACACTGCAAAACGAGCTGTACAGTGGAGGTAAGTATAACATGTTTGTTATTTTTAAAAATTAAAAAACATTTTCCTTTACAACCCCCTTTAAACAGCCACCTGCAAAACTTTGCAGCCGAAGCAAGCAGCTGCAGATGCATGCGCATCAACCTTGTAAAATTTTGTGCCGGTGTGGACAGACGACCAGGTCGCCGCCCAACACACCTGTGAGACAGGCGCTTGATGTTGGAAGGCCCAGGAAGCACCTATCTTTCTGGTTGAATGCGCCATGACAGGAAAGGGAGGCGCCTGCCCCTGTAGGGCAAAGGCCTGAATCACAATCTGTCTGATCCACTGAGAATGGTGGACGACGAGACTGACCTCCGAAAACTGAGTCGTAGCAGAGTACGGACTACAGCCAAGGAATGTAGAGTAAACTCTTTGGGACGCAACGGCTGAGGACACAGGGATGGAAGCACTATGTCCTCATTAAGATGAAAGGCCAAAACAACTTTCAGAAGAAAAGAAGGCTGGAATGTATACGGCCGACACGCTCCACTCACCGAAGGATGCGCGTGAACTCCACTGCTGCAGCCAAGCTTCTTGTTCCTATTTGATGGTTGACATACGCCACCGCCATAGCATTGTCCGAGGGGATCCTGAATGGTAGTCCCTAAAGCCTCAGAGACCATGTGGAGAGGCACAATCTGATCGCCCGTAGTTCCAACACATTGATGGGCAGACAGGATTCCTCCTGCATCCATCAACCCTGTGTTAACTAAACATCCCAGGTGGTCAGGCTGATGTCCATCGTGATCACCGTGCAGTGAAAAGAAAGAAATGACTTCCTGGGACTGAAGGGCCAGAGATCTCAGCCACCACAAGCACTGAACGTTACAACGGAGACTTGTCCCATTTGGACAGGATTTCCTTCTGCAAGACACGTGTGGAATGGGGCATTCGGTATCCACTCAAAGGAGGCCACCACGAGACCGAGGACTTGCATGCAGAAGCACATTGTCGACCACCTGCGTGATGCCAACAGCTTCATCGCTGACCAAAGTCTGCAACTTCACCAAGGGGAGGCAAACTCTTGCCTCTGAGGAGTCCAGAATTAAGCCAAGGTACTCCAGGCGCTGAGTCGGCACCAACATCGACTTCTGTAGGTTCAATACCCAACCGAACTCTTGAAGAGTGACTGGCAAATCGCCACATCCTCCTCCAATTCTGAGCCCGAGGCGGCTCTGAGCAGGAGGTCCAAGTAGCCCACGATAGCAATTCCTCGCTGTCTTAGCAAGGCCAGAATCGGAGTGAGCACCTTAGTGCTGATGCCAAGGCAAACGGGAAAGACAAACTGGTAGTGGTTGTCCCTGACCGCAAAGCACAGACACCTCCGATGCCTGGAATATATGGGGACATGCAAAGATGCCAGAAAATCCCACGGATGGAGTGCAGTGACCACAGAGTTAACCGATTCCATCCTGAATTTTCGTACCCTCACAAAGGAGTTAAGGGCCTTGAGATCCAGAATTGGACAGACTCCGTCCTTTTTCGGGACTAGACTAGATTGGAATAGAATTCCTGAAACCATTTCGGCAGTGGTACAGGTACCATTACCCCGCACCTCAGCAGGTCCTGCACTGTCCAATAGGGCGTTCCAACGAGCCGAAAGAAGATGAAGGTTTGAGGGAAAGAATCTGGTTGGTGGACAAGAAAAACTCTTGTACCCCAAAGAAACCACTACCCAAACCCACTGGTCGGAAAGCAGGGAGGTCCATCGAGCTGCAAACTCGCACTTCACGGTGTCGCAGATTTGTTCGCAAGCTTGTTTTGCTTGCGAATCCAGGGACGCTTTTGTCCCTCAGCTGGTCCCTTGTCAGCCTGGGAATGCTTACCTGCGGGCCCAGACTGCCAAAAATACCGCTTCTGAGCAAAAGAACAAGGGGGGCCCTGGCCTACGGCGTGGCTCCTTACCTTTCCTGGATTGTGGGAGTAACGTGCTCTTACCCCCAGTGGGATTTTTAATAATGTCATCCAGCGAGGCTCCAAATAGCCTCTCTCCCTGGAAGGGTAAACCTGCCAGAGCCTTCTTGGAAATCTTGTCCGCGGACCAGCATTTTAGCCAAATCAGGCGACGTAGTACCACAGCAGATATTGAGGCTCTGGAGAGCAAGGGAGCTGTATCCAAAGGCTGCATCGCAGAAGTACTTAAGGCCATGCACCAACTGGTCAGCCAACCCTGTTGCTTCTCCAGCTCATGGTACAGCAACTTCGCCCACTCAGTAAGAGTCTGCGACACCAGGGCCGCAGCAAATACTGGTCACAATGCTGACACCAGCATGGTGAACATGGCCTGGGTCACCGCTTCGGACCTTCTGGCAGTAAGGTCCTTGAATGCAGGGGTCCCCTCTACCAGAATTGTGGTGAACTTGTTCAACCTAGACACCGGGGGGGGGGGGGGTGCGGTGGTCCACAGCCATGGGGATGCCCATTTTTTTAAAAGGGTAACGGAACACCATGCGTTTTGGGGCTGCAAAGGTCCTCTGCGGTTGTTGCCCTTCCTCGTCTATAAACTTATCAAAATAAATCACACGATGCCCCAGTCTCGTCTCCAATTTGAGGGTTTGCCACACTGCGGTGATAAGTGCCCCAACAAGCACCTTCTCCTGCGCTGCCCCAGACACAGTCTTCCTCTGTCCGAAAAGGTCCTGATCCACATCCTGACAGCTCAGAACAGGGGCCCTGCACCACAGCCAGGCCAGAGTCTTAATCAGCTTTACCGAGATGGTGGGGGTCAGGGGGTGCTTTTTACACCCCTTACACCCACACACCGCTTCCCTGGCAACAAATGATTCCAGGACTGCCGACAAGCGTCCACCGGTACTGCAGGTGCCTGGGGCACTAGTTGCCAATGGCTAAGACACAGCAGCATGAGCCAATCAGGAGAGAGGGGGGGGGTCAGAGCAAAACCGCAGCTCTGTTTAAATATAGACAGAGCTGCAACTTCGGTGGCCCCATAGCAAGCTGCTTGCTATAGGGCACTTGACAAGTGGGAGGGTCCAGGAGCACCAAAGAGACAAGAGGAGAATCCAGGCTGCTCTGTGCAAAACAATTTTACAGAGCAGGAAAGTATCATTTTTTTCCCCCCCTTTAAAAAAATACACACAAATATTGCATTAAATGCATTAAAAAAGTAAAAGCCTGTTTCAGAGGATCCCCCCTTTATACTTACCTGAGCCCGATCCAACTTTGTTTACAAGAACAGCAGGTCTCTTGGCTCTGCCACTCCACCCTGGACAGATTGATAACAGTGGGAGCCAGGGGCTACCTCTGTTAATGACATTTTATTATGAAGGGGTAGGACTAAGCCCCTCTATAGACAAAGGGTGAGGAGAAAGCTCACACAAGTGTCCCCATATAAAGCAGCTTTCTATGGTAGACACTCAGCAGAGCGAGTAAGCAAGGGACACAATTAGGCAAGGATCAGAACTGCTCTGTGCAAAACCATTGGATAGAGGATGCAAGCGTTTTTTTTTTTTTTTTTTTATTAAAATAACCCATAGAAGCTTTACAAAATTACTTTAAAGTGTTACTTAGAGCAGTGTTTTTCAACTCCAGTCCTCAAGGCACACCAACATGTCAGGTTTTCAGGCTTTCCATTATTTTGCACAGGTGATTTGATCAGTTTCACTGCCTTAGTATTCACCACAGCCATTTCATCTGAGGGAAATCCTGAAAACTTGACCTGTTGGTGTGCCTTGAGGACTGGAGTTGAAAAACACTGACTTAGAGAGGATCATCAAAATATTTTTTTTTTTTAAGCTAAATAGCTTCCTTTACCTTACTGCAGTCCTAGTTTCATGTCCTCATTGTTCATTTTTTCTCTGATGTTGCTGTAATTCTCCACTGTTGGGCACTTCCTGTTTGTCCGCTTCCTTGGGACCACAGTACTGGGAGCTTTTAGTTCCAAACCATCACTGCTCTATGGCTCTGTCCAGCACAGATACAGCATAACATGCAAAAACGAAACTAGATGCAAAAACTAAACTAAAAAAACTTCAGGCACATTATATGATTGATTTTTATCTATTTTTAATTGTTTTTAAAAGGAAATCAGTTAACTATTATGTCTCTATACACTGTAAACAGTCATTTCAGCAAAAAAAAAGTGTTTTTTGCTTACTGGGCACATAAACCCCCTTCATGCCCAGGCGAAACTTCAGCTTCCGGCACTGCCAACTGACATTTGCGCGGTCGTGCGACGTGGCTCCCAAACAAAATTGACGTCCTTTTCCCCCCCCACAAATAGAGCTTTATTTTGGTGCTATTTGATCGCCCGTGCAGTTTTTATTTTTTGCGTTATAAACAAAAAAAGAGCAACAATTTAAAATGAGATAGATAGATAGATATATATTATATATGAATGATATATATATATATATATATATATATATATATATATATATATTTTTTTTTTTACTTGTTGCTATAATAAATATCCCAATTTAAAAAAAAAAAAAACGCAATAAGCGACTGCTTTGCGCAAAAGTTATAGCGCCTAGGGGACAGAATTATGATTTTTTTTTTTTTTACTCGTAATGGCGGCGATCTGCGATTTTTATTAGAACTGCGACATTACGGCGGACACAGACACTTTTGACACATTTTTGGGACCATTCACATTTATACAGCGACCAGTGCTATAAATATGCACCAATTACTGTAAAAATGTGACTGGCATTGAAGGGGTTAACACTAGGGGGTGAGGAAGGGGTTAAATGTGTATCCTTGGTGTGTTCTGTGTGGGGGGAGGGGGGGACTGGGGGAGGTGACCGATGCGGTGTCCCTATGAACAAGGGAAACAGCATCTGTCTCCTCTCCCTGACAAGACGTGGAGCTCTGCATTTACACACACAGCTCCATGTCCCTGCTCGGTCACCGCCGATCGCATGTACCTGGCGGACACTGCGGCCGCCAGGTACACGCATCGAATCCTCAGCGATGTGACGGCACTGTTTTTCCCCCGCTGCGCTCCACCCAGTGGCGCACGTGGGGAATTACATAAAGCTGACAGCTCCTCTCTCTCCTCTGTTAGTTTCACAGTTACACTCGGCTTAGTGTGAAAAAAAAAATATTCCAGAAATCACAATGTATAATTTTTTTAACTATTTGTATGATACAGCTGCAAATAAGTATTTGAACACCTGAGAAAATCAATGTTAATATTTGGTACAGTAGCCTTTGTTTGCAATTACAGAGGTCAAACGTTTCTTGTAGTTTTTCACCAGATTTGCACACACTGGAGGAGGGATTTTGGCCCACTCCTCCACACAGATCTTCCCTAGATCAGTCAGGTTTCTGGGCTGTCGCTGAGAAACATGGAGTTTGAGCTCCCTCCAAAGATTCTCTATTGGGTTTAGGTCTGGAGACTGGCTAGGCCACGCCAGAACCTTGATATGCTTCTTACAGAGCCACTCCTTGGTTATCCTGGCTGTGTGCTTCGGGTCATTGTCATGTTGGAAGACCCAGCCTCGACCCATCTTCAAAGCTCTGAGGGAAGGAGGTTGTTGCCCAAAATCTTGCAATACATGCCCCCGGTCATCCTCTCCTTAATACAGTGCAGTCACCCTGTCCCATGTGCAGAAAAACACCCCCAAAGCATGATGCTACCACCCCCATGCTTCAAAGGAACACCTGGGTAGCAGTGATCATAACATGATTTCGTTTAATGTAAACTATAAGCAAGAAATACATACAGGAAAGATAAAAACACTTAATTTCAAGAGAGCAAATTTTCAAAGAATGAGGACTGCTCTCCAGGGCTTGGACTGGGAGGGAATATTGGCACAGATGAACACAGAACAGAAATGGGAATTCTTCAAAAAGACTCTTTGGAATCTCACTGCAAAGTATATTCCCATGGGCAATAAGTTTAAAAGGCTAAAGATAAAACCTATGTGGCTCACGGTCAAAGTTAAAAAAGCTATAAACAATAAGAAAATAGCCTTTAAAAAATATAAAAATGAAGGAACACTAGTGTCGTTTAAAATGTTACAAAGAATATAATAGAATATGTAAAAAGGAAATCAAGGATGCAAAAATTCAAAATGAACGGCAGATTGCAAAAGATAGGACAAACCCCAAAAAAATTATTTAAATATATTAATAGTAAAAAGGTCAAGTCTGAGCATGTAGGCCCTTTACAAAAAAGGGATTTTTAAATACAGCTTACCTGTAAAATCCTTTTCTTGGAGTACATCACGGGACACAGAGCGGCATATTCATTACTATATGGGTTATATGGAGTACCTTCAGGTGTGGACACTGGCAATCTCAAACAGGAAGTCCCCTCCCTATATAACCCCCTCCCCTAGAGGGAGTCCCTCAGTTTTGTAGCAAGCAGTATGCCTCCCAAAATGGTCACCCAAAAGAGGGGTGGGAGCTCTGTGTCCCGTGATGTACTCCAAGAAAAGGATTTTACAGGTAAGCTGTATTTAAAAATCCCTTTTTCTTTCTCGTACATCACGGGACACAGAGCGGCATATTCATTACTATATGGGATGTCCGAAAGCAATGCTTTAATGAGGGGAGGGAGACATCTTCCAAAGAAGGATTTAATTTTAGAGGTATACTCAGATACTAGTAAATCCAACTTAAACGAGAAATGTAAATCTCAAATCAAATCAAGGGAGCCCCCTCAGATCCTGAGGAGCTTGAATCGCGGCCTGTAGTACTGCCTGCCCAAAGGCTGTATCCGCATTCCTTCTTACGTCCACTTGATAAAATTTTGTAAACGTGTGGACTGATGACTACGTTGCTGCCTTGCATATTCGAGCCATAGAGATCTGATGATGTGCTGCCCAGGAGGTGCCCCTGGCCCTGGTAGAATGGGCCTTTACCGACAAAGGAGGAGGCACCTCTTTAAACCGCAGGCCCGAACAATTAATTGTTTAATCCATCTTGCGATGGTGGATCAAGCGGCTGCCTGACCCATCTTGGGCCCTTCCGGTAAAACGAACACCACATCTGTTTTCCGAACCTTCTCTGTAGCTTTAAGATAGGCCCTTACGGCCCTGACAATATCCAACGTATGCAGCAACCCCTCTTTTCTAGAGGTGGGTTTTGGAAGAAGGATGGAAGTACCACATCCTGGTTCAGGTGGAAACTGGATATAACCTTTGGTAGAAAGGAAGGATGAGGACGGAACCCCGCCCTATCCTTATGGAAAATGAGATATGGTTCCTTACAAGATAAGGCTGCCAATTCCGATACTCTCCTGGCCGAAACTATGGTGATCAGAAATACCGACTTTCTAGTCAGTAAAATCAAGGTACCTCAGCCAACGGCTCAAGAGGTTGTTTCTGTAGGGATGACAGAACAAGATTTAAGTCCCATGGACAAAGTGGTGACTTGACAGGAGGATTAATACGCAAGACCCCCTGTAAGAAGGTCTTTACCAGCGAGTGGGTGGCCAGCGGCCTCTGAAACCACACTGACAGAGCTGAGATCTGTCTCTTGATTGTGCTTAGTGCCAGGCCTTTATCCACTCCTAGCTGGAGAAAACTTAACACCCTATCAATAGTATATTTGCGGGAATTCCATCTTTTGGATTCACACCAGCCTACGTAGTTCCTCCACACCCTGTAATAAATCACCCTGGAGACCGGCTTTCTAGCCCTAATCAGGGTAGGGATTACCTGCCTAGACAGACCTCTACCCCTGAGAATCAGGGATTCAGCCTCCAGGCCGTCAAATTTAGACGCCGTAATGTAGGGTGGAGGATCGGGCCTTGTGAGAGTAGGTCTGGTTGTAGAGGAAGAGTCCAAGGGTCTCCCACTGCCATCTTCAGGACTAGTGAGTACCAAGTCCTCCGGGGCCAAGCCGGAGCTACTAAAATGACTGGCTTGTGCTCCACTCTGATCTTGCGCAACAGGCGAGGGAGTAACTGTAGCGGAGGGAATGCATATAGAAGTTTGAATTGATGCCAAGGGCAAACCAACGCATCGGTTCCGCAGGCCATAAGATCCCTCGTTCGAGACACGAACCTGTCTAGTCTCTTGTTGAACCTGGATGCCATTATCTCTACGTCTGGCATTCCCCACCTCTGGCAGATTGTCTGAAAGACCTGGGGATGCAGAAACCACTCCCCTGGCAACAGACTCTGGCGACTTAAGAAGTCTGCCTGCAGGTTGTCCACTCCGGGAATGAATATCGCCGAAATGCAGGGTACATGAACCTCTGCCCACTGAAAAATCAAGCTCACCTCCCTCTGAGCGGCCCGACTCCTGGTTCCCCCTTGGTGGTTTATGTATGCCACCGCCGTGGCATTGTCTGACTGGATTCTCACCGGGAACCCCTTTAATCGGGAGGTCCATGCCAGAAGGGCTAGGCGAGCAGCTCTGATCTCCCAGATATTGATGGGGAGCTGCCTCTCTGCTTTCACCCCAGTTCCCTGGCGAGAGGACCCCTCGAAGACCGCCCCCCCCAGCCTGCCAGGCTGGCGTCTGTGGTAACTACCTTCCAGACAACAGGGCTGAAGGATTTTCCCTTTAGAAGATTCTGGGGGTTCAACCACCAGGCCAGGCTTTGTCGGACCCTTGATGATAGCGTCAAAGGGGACTCTAAGGCATGTGCCCTCTTGCCCCAGGCTGCTAGAATGGCTGCCTGTAGGACGCGAGTGTGGATCTGAGCGTATGGTACTGCCTCGAACGTGGCCACTAGCTTGCCTAGTAATCGCATACACAGGCGAATAGTTTTTTTTTTTTTCTTGTTTAGAACCAACTGAACCAGCCCCTTGATAGCCTCGATCTTTACCAGGGGCAGGAACACTCTTTGCTGTTCTGTGTCTAACCTCATGCCGAGGTATTCCAGCTGCTTTGTAGGCTGGAACGCTGACTTTCCCCGGTTTAGGACCCAGCTGAATTCTTCGAGGTACCGAACCGTGAGGTTTACTGCCTTTTGCAGACCCGGTCGTGAGTGATCTATGATTAAAAGGTCGTCCCAGTATGCTAGGACTGTGACCCCTTGGATCCTTAAATTGGCCAGAACTGGGGCTAGGATCTTCGTGAATACCCGGGGGGCCGTGGCCAGCCCGAAGGGGAGCGCCCTGAATTGGAAGTGTCGCTGCCCCACCGCGAAGCGTAAAAATCTTTGATGCGACTGAAAGATTGGTACATGAAGGTAAGCATCCTTTATGTCTATGGAGGCCAGAAAATCGTCCTTCTGAAGCGCGGCGGCTGCTGACCGGATGGATTCCATCCGGAAGGAACGAACCCTTAGGTAACCGTTTAACCTCTTTAGGTCCAAGATTGGCCTGACATCGCCGTTGGGCTTTGGTATGACAAAGAGATTGGAATAGAAACCTAGCCCTTGCTCTTGGGCTGGCACTTCTATAATTACGTCCTGGCAAAGCAGGTGATCCAAAGCTGCCAGCATTGAGGCCTTCGTTGCTGGATCTCTTGGTAGCCTTGATTCTTGAAAATGAGGCGGAGGATACCTTAGAAACTCCAGTCTGTAACCTGTGGTTACAGATGCCCGGACCCATTTGTCGGGGATCTTGGCTTCCCAAACTTCTGAGAAGAAACGAAGCCTTCCCCCCACCCGCGAGAGTGGGGGCGCCCCTTCATAAGGCCGACTTAGGGGCTGTCTTTGACGGCTTGCGATACCACGGCCTCTTACCCCCAGGGGCCTGTCCCTGCGATCTACTGTTAACGTTGGATCGTGCAGGCGGCCGTCGATACTGCCTGGAATTTGAGGGCCCCGAGACAGGAAAGAGCTGCCTTTTAAATGTAGGAGCCCGGAATGTCTTTTTGACCGGTAAAAGGGTACTCTTGCCATTTGAAATAGTCTGAATATATTTATCCAGATCCTCTCCGAAGAGTCGTCCTCCATGGAAGGGAAACCCTGCCAGAAGCTTTTTGCATGGGGGCTCCGCCGCCCAGTTCTTCAACCATAAGAGCCTTCTCATGTGCACCAAAAATAGTGATAAACGAGAGGCCTGCTGGATGGAATCTTTTATAGCATCTACCGCAAAACACAGAGCTCTGGGAATGTCAGAAAACTCTTCTGCTTGTTGGGTAGGCATGTCCTTTTCCTTTGTCTGGTCTTTTAACGCCTGACAAACACCAATCGCAGCCACCGCTGGCTGCACCACTGCTCCTGCCGTAGCAAAGGATGCTTTCAAAAGTGTCTCTAACCTTTTATCAACCGGATCTTTAAACATATGTATGTTTTCCACCGGGCAAGTTAGTGATTTATTCACACATGAGATGGCTGCATCCACTACTGGGAGCCTCCACCTCTTGGAGAATTTTTTCCTCCATGTAAATGACCGCAAATCTTTTCGGTGGCAGAAAAATCCTGTCCGGCCGTACCCAATCCCGAAAGATCAATTCCTCCAAAAGAGGATGGACTGGAAAAACTGCGTTGCTTAACGGAGCTTTCAAAGAGCCCAGAGAGGATACCGGAGGAACCTGAGGCTCTGGCAATGGTAAACTAAATGCCGAGCGGACCATGTCCGTCAAAGACTGTACCCACAGTCTTTCTGTCTGGGAGTCTGAAAATGGTTCCTCCGAGGCAGACCCCTCAATCCCTGAACCCTCTTGGTTCAGGTCTAGTTGATCCTCCTGTGATTCCAATTCCTCCAGAGAGAGAATCTCAGCATCTGAGGATACACCTCTTGGTGATGGGGATCTAACCCGTTTCTTACCAGGAATAGCTCTAGCGATCAATGCTGCTATTCTCTCTTCTAGCCCCCCTAGGGATACGGCTAGCATCTCCTCTGTGATAAACACAGGGCTGGGCTGATCTGGGCCAGCCTCCGCACCAGATCCCCCTAATGGCTCATCCAAGGCGCTTTTTATGTTAATAAGTTGCGGGGAAAGTATCGGCATATCATCAGAATCAGAAAGGAAACCCTTTTGTTTTTTGGTCTTTTTTGTACCCTTTGACCCCGAACCTTTGGAAGCCATAATACAAAATCGAGGGACTCCGCCCACACAACAGACTGTAGTGGGCAGGAGTACAAAACCAGAGTTTAGGGGACAATAGATCACTAATGCCCAAAAACTGATGGGATCCCGTATGTTTTTTTTTTTTTTTTTTAAATATATATTATATATTTTCTTTTTACAACATACAGTGACCCCAAACTTAGTTTGCCAGCCTCCAACCTGCTGCAAAAAGGGGAATTTTTTGGCTTAACAAAAAAAAGGCATTGGAACAAAGTCCAGCATGTACTACCCCTCTTCCGCCACCGGGAGTCACTGTTCTGCCGCTCTGCGTCCTCTCCTTCTGAAAATCAGCCTCAGACTGAGCACTGACGATGCCTGCTGTCTATAACAGCACAAAGGCGCGCCTCCTGTATGACGCCGCAGGCACGACCCCCCCCGCCCTCCTGTCTGAACGGCGCGAAAAACGTCTATAAGACGTGCGCGCGCACGCGTATGCCGGAAACAGGAGGAACATGGAGGAGCCGCGCTGCTGGAGATCCAGGAACGCAGAAACAGGCGGCAGATTCAAACCCCCGGCCAGGTAGGACTCTCCAAAGGCCCCTAGGGATCCTTACTAGCCCTAGGAAGAAAACAGCAGGTTTAGCTAGCAACACATTCTTAGACAGGGGAACCTAGTGATGGGGGAGAAAGGGTGTCATCCTGTCTCTTTTAGACATAGTGAACAAGGTTGCCCATGCAGAGCATACTTAGGCTATCCCCCCTTTTAGGTTACCCCGGAGAGCCTGCTGTCGAACCAAGTCCCGCAGGCTCCCCCTTACCTGCTCCATGCTGCAGGATGTTTGTCCAGCAAACTGATCCAATCTTCTCCCATCTCCGTGGGTAGCGTAGTAGACCTTCAGGCCCTGGGGTCCTATGAAGGTACCCACTGTCCTGGACCTATATAGCACCCTGGCAAACAGGAACTTATGGTTTTTACAAACTCCAAGTCCTGGGCCCAGGGTCCAGCCCTCCAAAGAGGAGCATTATAGGCAAAACCCCACGGCTTGGGGCCCGGGTACTGTCCACTTTGGCACTGAGGCTCCTTGGACAGATCCGGTTAGCCCGCCCTTAATCCCAAGGATGTGGAGCAAAGCTATTCCGTGACCAACACCTAAGACACTGGCGAAAAAACTGAGGGACTCCCTCTAGGGGAGGGGGTTATATAGGGAGGGGACTTCCTGTTTGAGATTGCCAGTGTCCACACCTGAAGGTACTCCATATAACCCATATAGTAATGAATATGCCGCTCTGTGTCCCGTGATGTACGAGAAAGAAATAATCTAGACTGGGTGACTGAGGACATAGAGAAGGCAAATTTATTAAATGTTTCTTCAGCTCTGTGTATACAATGGAGAATGGGGGAGCTCTTGTCCATAATGGGGATGGGAGTGACACAGCCCCAAATCCACAATGGCTCAAAAGTGATATGGTCCAGAAATATTTAGACAGAATAAAGGTGGATAAAGCACCTGGACCAGATGGCATCCACCCACGGATCCTAAAAGAATTGAGCTCTGAAATTTCAAAGCCACTGTATCTAATATTTAGGGACTCATTAATGACAGGAATAGTACCACTGGATTGGCATAAAGCCAATGTGGTGCCCATATTTAAAAAGGGAACAAAGTCTTTACCTAGTAACTATAGACCTGTTAGTTTAACTTCTATAGTTGGGAAGATACTGGAACGTTTAATAAAAGACCACATGGATGAGTTCTTGCTGGAAACAAACTATTTAAGCAGCAGACAGCATGGATTCATGAAAGACAGAAGTTGTCAGACAAACCTGATTTCCTTTTATGAAGAGGTAAGTAAAACCCTGGACGGAGGCGTGGACGTGGTATACTTGGATTTTGCAAAAGCGTTCGATACAGTTCCCCACACACGGCTCATGTGTAAGGTAAGGTCTACAGAATTAGATATATCAGTTTGTAAATGGATAGAAAACTGGCTGAAAGACAGGATTCAGAGAGTTGTGGTTAATGATTCTTACTCTGATTGGTCCAAGGTTATCAGCGGTGTACCCCAAGGTTCGGAGTTGGGTCCCTTACTTTTCAATATATTTATAAATGATATTGGGTCTGAGATCCAAAGTAACATTTCTGTTTTGTTTCATTCATTTTCATTCATTCATTCACACCAAGCTATGCAGTGGAATAACGTCCTTGCAGGATGTCTCCAATTTACAAGCTGACCTCAATGCTCTGTCTAAGTGGGCGACTAAGTGGCAGATGAGGTTTAATGTTGATAAATGTAAAGTTATGCACTTAGGGGCTAAGAATATGCATGCATCATACATCCTAGGGGGAGTTCAACTGGGGGGGATCTGTAATGGAGAAGGATCTGGGTGTTTTAGTTGATCATAAGCTCAATAATGGCATGCAATGCCAAGCTGCGGTTTCCAAAGCGAGCAAAGTCCTTTCTTGTATTAAGAGAGGTATGGACTCCAGAGATAGAGATATAATTTTGCCCCTGTACAAATTAGCAAGACCTCATCTGGAATATGCAGTCCAGTTTTGGGCACCAGTTCTCAAAAAGGATATCGGAGAACTGGAGAAAGTGCAGAGAAGGGCAACCAAACTGATAAGAGGCATGGAGGAGCTCAGCTATGAGGAAAGATTAGAGGAACTAAACTTATTCACTCTTGAGAAGAGGAGAATAAGGGGGGATATGATCAACATGTACAAATATAGAAGAGGTCCATATAGTGAACTTGGTGTTGAGTTATTCACTTTAAGGTCAACACTGAGGACAAGGGGGCACTCTTTACGTCTGGAGGAAAAGAGATTTCACCTCCAAATACAGAAAGGTTTCTTCACAGTAAGAGCTGTGAAAATGTGGAACAGACTCCCTCCAGAGGTGGTTCTGGCCAGCTCAGTAGATTGCTTTAAGAGAGGCCTGGATTCTTTCCTAAATGCACATAATATAACTGAGTACTAAGTTTTGTAGGTAAAGTTGATCCGGGGTAAATTCGATTGCCTCTGGGGAGATCAGGAAGGAATTTTTTCCCCTCCGGTAGAAAATTGGATCATCGCTCTGCTGGGGTTTTTTGCCTTCCTCTGGATCAACTGTGGGTATGGAGTTGGGTGTATGTGATTTACTGTGTTTTATTTTTTTTTATGGTTGAACTGGATGGACTTGTCTTTTTTCAACCTGACTAACTATGTAACTATGTAACAGTAGGGATGGTGTTCTTGGGATGGTACTCATCATTCTTCTTCCTCCAAACACGGTTAGTGGAATTATGACCAAAAAGTTATATTTTGGTCTCATCTGACCACATGACTTTCTCCCATGACTCCTCTGGATCATCCAAATGGTCATTGGCAAACTTAAGACGGGCCTTGACATGTGCTGGTTTAAGCAGGGGAACCTTCCGTGCCATGCATGATTTCAAACCATGACGTCTTAGTGTATTACCAACAGTAACCTTGGAAACGGTGGACCCAGCTCTTTTCAGGTCATTGACCAGCTCCTCCCGTGTAGTCCTGGGCTGATTTCTCACCTTTCTTAGGATCATTGAGACCCCACAAGGTGAGATTTTGCATGGAGCCCCAGTCCGAGGGAGATTGACAGTCATGTTTAGTTTCTTCCATTTTCTAATGATTGCTCCAACAGTGGACCTTTTTTCACCAAGCTGCTTGGCAATTTCCCCGTAGCCCTTTCCAGCCTTGTGGAGGTGTACAATTTTGTCTCTTGTGTCTTGTGTCTTTGGACAGCTCTTTGGTCTTGGCCGTGTTAGTAGTTGGATTCTTACTGATTGTATGGGGTGGACAGGTGTCTTTATGCAGCTAAAGACCTCAAACAGGTGCATCTAATTTAGGATAATAAATGGAGTGGAGGTGGACATTTTAAAGGCAGACTAACAGGTCTTTGAGGGTCAGAATTCCAGCTGATAGACAGGTGTTCAAATACTTATTTGCAGCTGTATAATACAAATAAAATAGTTTAAAAATCATAAATTGTAATTTCTGGAATTATTTTTTTTTGATTATGTCTCACAGTGGACATGCACCTACGATTTTCCGCGCTGTATATAAGACGGATAACAACTTTTGACAGACTGCATTCCACGTTCGCACTCTTAAACCAAAATGTTCTTTAGATACGTGCAGCTACGCCACGCAATTTGTGCACAATTTGTGTCCGATAGTATCTCTGGAAAATAATCCATGGGCTCCCTGGTGACATTACAGCCTAAACTCTGGCTGCTGGGAATTTTTCCAGACACCAGAAATGGATACATTTCCAAAAGTATTTTTGCATGAAACCTTGTTCATCGCAAGGAAAGTTATTGCAAGTGTGTGGATGAGATCTGACCCGCAGGATCTGCCACATTGAATAGCAGAGGTAAACAAAACCCTACCATATAAGAAACTTGTTGTTTACTCCCACAGGGGCGGGTTACTCTAAATATGAAAAAACTGGGATAGATGGCTTTGGGCCTCGGAGACCATAGTGTAACCCAGGACTGTTGTAACACCTTTCTAAATGGCCACAGTAATGATCATAGTGTATCTGTTAGCAACAAAAAAAAAAAAATTCTCATTCTCATGTATATTGTTTAGGAAAGTCATGTTGAGATGTCCAACTGTCACTGTGTGCGATCTTAAAAATTGGCATGTACAGTCTTGACATGCATTCATAGTTTTATTAAACAAAAAAGTATGTTTGAATTAAAAAAAAACAAAAAAAAAAAAAAAACACTTTAACTGCAACAGTTTTCTGGACAAAGTGGTGCATTACCAGACAAATGCAGGGAGTAACAAGAATTTTGGAAATTACTTTGTTCATCATTGATTTTAGTTCAGCATTTAACACCATAGTTCCTTACAAATTAAGTAAAGTTAACTGCATTGGACGTATACCCACTGCTGTGCTTGTGGATTTCTGCAAAAATAGGCCATAAATGCTGAGAAAAGGAGTTCAAGTGCCCAATACAACCATTCTGTATACAGAGGTACAAGAGGGATGATGTTGAGTCCAGCCCTGTTTGACACTTGTATGGGAGTACAGTAAAATGTAAATACTATAGTCACGTTTGATGGCGACACTATTAAGTTGGACTCCAGGCTATGAATAACCAGGCCGTTTATAGGCAAGAGAATAAAATCGTAATAATCCCAAAAGGAATTTATCATATTGCAGCTTACCATTTCTTAGATGTGATCACTGCATTCATTTTATTTTTTAGGCTCTCTATTTTCATCTGGTGGTTCTGCTAGAATATGTTGATGCATCAGTTAGAGATAAGACACACCAGTGAACACTGGCAGGCATGCTTACAACTACCAATTTTATGTAAAAATGCCATCAAAAAGGGGAACAAAAAATAAAAAATTGAATGCTGTAATGGCTTAGGAAACTAATAGCTTTTTTTTTTAACTTAAAAAAACAAGAGCCCCGTCCTGACAAACTCGCATGCAGAAGCATACGTGAGCAGCACTCGCATATGAAAACTGTTCAAACCACCCATGTGAGGTATCACCGCGATTGTTAGAGAGAGCAATTCTAGCCTTAGACCTCTAACTCAAAGCATTCAACCTGTATAATTTTTAACCATCGCTTATGGAGATTAAGGGTAGAAGTTTGTCGCCAATCCACAAGCGGCGGCAATTTTGATGCAATTTACTAAGCATAACATCTTTCACAGTATATAAAAAAAATTGGGCTGAAAAGTCTTATTAAAAAATTTTGCTTTGATTTCCCTTCACCATATGTGTTAATCTTTACACAATGTGGTACAGGAGCCATCCACTTTTCCCCCCACATTTACTACTCCCTCTATGTAGGTCAAAGTTCGGGTTTTTTTTGAAGAAGAAGGTGGTTAAGAAATTCCACCATTTGGCCTATTCATATTTGACATGTCCATGGTCCCTTTCCACAAGGAAAAGATAAATACAAATGTATGAAATAATTGACAAACAATGAGGAAACAAGTTTTAAGAAGGCTCATTTATTACACCTCTGTACACTGAGGGGAGTACAGTGGGTTAATGAGAAATGGTCTTAGAAAAACAAATGTAGAAGTGGCATTAAAACCCCAAAAATTAAAATCATGTATAAAAATATATTGGAGTGACAAACACTGAATTCAAGATATTCTTGCCAGTTTCCACCAACAGTAAAAAGATTTCTTAAAAACATTGAATATATGACCCAGTTGAATAGCAATTGAAGAAAAAAAAAACACTACCTGAAAAAAAATCACCACTTGTTATAAAGACCAATGAGGAAAATTCTTATAATTTATCAAACAGTGTAAACATTTTCTCCTAAATATTTTAAACTTGCTTAGGCAATTATTTGGGGACAAAAACTACAGAATTTCACATCAAAACCAAAAATACCATCAGTTTAAAGTTCCGTAAACGCTGCTCAATATAGAATGGATTCAGGTCTTTGTATCAAATCCATAAAGAAGTCTTAAAAAAAGAAATATTACTGCCTTTATCAGACCATTAGAGTTATAGGGCAGGCATTTTTTTTTTTTTTTTAACCGTCTAACCTTTAAAACCTGGAAAGCTTCACACAAGCATGTCAAGAGTCCCCACATTTGCACAAAGCCATCTTTTCCTCAAATACCACAAGCTCCACCCCTTAAAAAGGGAACAACGATCTACGGCAGTTATGCCCTTATGCGCAGACTTTTAAAAGCGACAGCTCGCCTTAGGTATACTTAAATGCAACAATGTTGTATGAATCCCTAAATTAACACTATGCTAGAAATCAATGGTAGTACACCATCAGCCAATAACAACTGTCAAAGTTGGCCAATGACAACTTGAAAGCAGTCTAACCATTCAATAGTAAGATGTTTTTGAAGAACCACCGTAACCCGTGACTGTGCTATAAGTTGGCTTCCAGGCAAGGTAAAAGGAGGCAAGCCTGTTAAGACTCTGTAGCAGTTGTCCCAATACTGAGCTCCTGTTGGAGCAACATTACTTTAAGCAGGAATTAACCCCCCTATGTTGAAAGCATAGTTCAGCCAACATGCAGCATGTATCGCTCCCCCCCCCCCCCACTTGTGAGATGCAGCAATGCGATTCTTAGTGAAACAAGGAGCTAAAATCTGCTTTTGTTGCTCACATTACTGTGGGAAAACCACGTCACAAGACATATACAGGGTTATCTGTACTGCATTTCTGGGCCTAAAAAAACATTTCCAATGACTTGATACATAACAGTTTATGGAATTTGAAGGCAATTTCCATCCTCAAAAAAAAAAAAATTGGACTATTTTGCCCCTTTGTGCAGTCAAGCTCTGCAGTTTGGGTCATTTGCTCATCTGGCCCTTACAACTGAAAAAAAAGCCCATTAACAGATGAGCGAACAACATTTATATAGATTTCATACAGCACTCAAAACCATTTAGAGGAGGTTTCTGCAATAATCAGATCTATGCGAAACCTAAACAGCAAGACAAACTCCAAAACTGTACACCTCAAACATTTGTCATCTTAATACTTTTTTTTTTCACTATAAAAACGGAAATGTAGCTGCTTTGCTGTTTGTACTTTTACATAAAAAGATGGCCTCCTGCCTTATTTTCATAAGAAATGCTGAAAAACGGTTATTTGCATTATATTCAATCTATGCAAACAAAACCTACCAGCTCAAAGCTCTTTAAAGGGGAGGTTCCCCTAAAAAGAAACTTAACATTGCATCTATCCTCTTAATCACATGTAGAATCGGCTGGTAGTTTTAAAAAAATCCGTCCGTACCTACCATTTTCTTCATGCAGCCTCACCGCAGCTTCCGGGTATGATGGTCAGGGATGGGCGTGCCTAATTGATTGACAGGCATCCGATCGACGCATACAGCACGTCACGCCGAAAGAAGCCGAACATTGGTGCGCAGGCGCCGTATAGAGCCGCACCAACGTTCGGCATCTCGTGACGCGCTGTATGCGGCGATCGGATGCCTGTCAATCAAGTAGGCACACCCATCCCCCACCATCATACCCGGAAGCTGCGGTGAGGCTGCATGAAGAAAATGGTATGTACGGACGGATTTTTTTAAAACTACCAGCCGATTCTACATGTGATTAAGAGGATAGATGCAATGTTAAGTTTCTTTTTAGGGGAACCTCCCCTTTAAGTGATACTTAATCATTCTCTTTTCTTGGACGCAAATCAAAACTTGTAAAAAAGCCAACTAATTGCGCCTGCCAACACTCAATCTTGATCTTAAAAATGCACATGTATTTTCATATAAATCACTTTACACAGGAAAGTATTTTCTCAGGCAGTTTGGTTGTGTAAAAAGCGATTTCAAATTTCTTAAATATTAAAAAAATTAAAAATATAAGTTCTAGTGTACAAGATAATCATTCTTTTTTTTGCTGGCTTCGGGGGGAGTTTTTTAACACATCTCTGATCCGAAGGTAGGTGCCAGTAGCCTCCGACATGTTGTCATACTCAAATGGTGTTATTCCCTCAGCAAACTTACTCCTGTCTGGAACATTAGATTTAAAAGGAGATGGTGCACATGCTGCCTCTTCTGCTTCTCCATCCTCTTCTTCTGTCACTTTAAGTCCTACAGCAGTTCCACTAGGCTTTGCAGGATTTTCGGCCACGGTGATGTCAGCGACTTTCTCAATTAATGATATATTAACTTTGGGAATAGATTGATCAGGCGCATGTCCAGCTGCTTCAAGGAATGCGTCAGGTGGTATATTTACATCAGGTGGTATATTTACATCAGGTGGTATATTTACATCAGGTGGTATATTTACATCAGATTCACTATTTGTGCTCTCTGCATTTTGAAGAGCAACCCAAAGTAAACGCTGCTGTTCTTCCAACTCTTCCAAAGTCAAGGTGTCTTCATCCATGCCATCATTCCCTTGTGCTTTAAGTCTATCTCTAAAATGAAGCGATGAAGAGCGCCTATTAGGAGTAGGAGGTGGTGTTCCTTTTGGAAGTGGAGGAGGAGTTGGTGTTGGTGGTGGTGGTGGAATGAAATTTTTAGGGGTTGATGGTGGAGTTCCACGGGGCATTGGAGGCGGAGAGCTATATGGTGGGAGAGGTGGTTGGAAACTGAAACCTGCTGGAGAATAATCTGAATCTAAAATCAGAAAAAAATATAAAACATTTAACGTCACTGTGCAGCGTTATATACACTTTTTTATAGTACATAAGTGGTTTTAAACCGATGAAAATATTTATTGTGAATTTCAATTATTAAATACACGTGTAAGTGGTCGAGCTGTGTTTATTGCCCCCATAAACACTCCTTTTGCTCCAGGGGCAGTGGCCAGGGGTGTACACATGGAGTCATACCTCCTGCTGCACTTGTCAAGTGCAAGTGAAAGGGACAGTACTGCAGCAATTCAGACAATACTAGGCTTCCTGCGAATGGCTAAGCGGGACATAGCCCAGCTTAATTTTGTTTCGGTAGCAGACAGAAGTCCCTTTATCGCTTCTGCAACATGGTGCTGTATATGGCAAGTAACCAATGCTACACAGTTTATACAGTACTTATAGAACTGCATTTCCTAGTAAAGGAAATGGTTAATTTGGGCTAAGCTGGCCGAAAACACACACACAGGCTTTCAAGTGACACTAAACTCTGGTGGAAAAGATTCATTCCAAATGGAAGCAATGGGAAAAGTGAGGTTTAAAAGTAGAGGATAATGAGGCAGAAAGCGCAGGAAAAGGATTGCATGAAAAATAGGATTAGATTACAGGGCTATTAGGTAGTGGATGAATTATAATTGGAAAATAAGGAAGTTGTTTGGTGTCATGTTAATAACCAATCTTCTAACTGGGTTGCCAAACATGAACACGATTTAGAAAATGTTAGGCCTCCTTCCGCTGTAGACAGAGGACAGCTTCAAAACCAACGATATTAGACTACAGAAAAGTTGTTAAAAGTGGGTAGATTCTTGTACACGATTGAGAATACATTTGCATTTTAGTGACCAACTGGGAAATCTTTTCAGACTTCGGAGGAAAAAAAAAAAAAATGGGATTCTAACTAACCTGCAAATTCCATGTCTTTGAGTACAGGACACAAGTTGAATATTCAGAAACCCTGGGTTATAGGTTGTCGCCTTCAGGTAATTGGGACACTGGCAGATCTTGAGGACACACTGCTGGGCACCCCTTCTATAACCCCTACCCCAGTCCATGACAAATCGATGCAGACAAGCAAAATTCCTTTCATCTTAAATCATACAGTACAGGACAGACTGAAATCTGTATTTAACCCAAAAGTATTTTACAGCTTAAAGGGGGTTGTAAAGACAAAAATATTTTCCTCTTAAATTAAAGTCTGACAGTAGCTGATAAAGTAAAAAGTAATGTTTTGCAGTATAACTAGTTTGATACCTGTTGAAATCGAGACGTTTTATTCACCCCATGTCACTCATGAATTGTTATTCTGACTGACTTCCTGGTTTGCCTTGTGCATTTATTCTTGCTACATCACGGCCTAATGGGAACTACAGTTCCCATTAGGCTTAGCCTCCATGCCTGTGAGGGTTAAGAGAGCATCTTCACGCAGGGCTGTAGTCATAGGGAGGGATGAGCACATTCTGCTTTCCACCATGCAGATGCTGGTGGAAAGCAAGAAGAGGAGAGACAAGAAATGGTATTTTCAAAACCGGATTACTGTATTTTGGAAGTCAAAAGGAAAAGAGGCAAGTGATATTTAAATTCTCTAGCTTACAGCAATCAATTGATCTAATAAAAAAAAAAAAAAAAAAAAGAAAACCTTTAGTGTTCCTTTAACATTTCTTAGAAGAAAAAGAAAGCCTAAATCTAAAAAATGAATGCAGCCATCACATCCATTTTCATCTGGTGATTCAGCCAGTAAGACTGTTTTCAAAAGAACAAGCTAAAAAAGGAGGAAAATTACTGGCTTGATCACCAGGTGAAAAATAGGATTTTTGTACTCACCGTAAAAACCTTTTCTGTGGTCCATGGACGGACACAGCCTTCTCAAGTATGGGTGACATGTGGATTATGTTCTATCCAATAGGAGAGGACTAGGCAGAACATGTTAGATATTTAAATACATATTCGTTGAACAGCCCCGCCAAGTGGACGGTCCCTCCGGTCATTACCCCTCACCGTGCCGTCAGCAACTCAGTTCGCCAAAAAGCAGTACAAACCTAAAATAAGTGGGTGGGTGCTGCGTCTCTCCATAGACGGCAGAGAAAAGGATTTTACGGTGAGTACAAAAATCCAATTTTTTTCTTTACGTCCATGGACAGACACAGCCTTCTCAAGTCTTGACATATGGGACGTCCCCAAGCAGTTAAAAAAAAAAAAAAAAAGGGGGGTGGGAACAGCTATCAAAAACCAACTTCACCCCAAACAAGCAGAGCCCCTCAACAGAGGAGGTGCAACCTTAAACAGTCACCTGCAAAACCTTGCGGCCGAAGAAAGCATCCGAAGATGCACTTACATAACCTTGTACAATTTGGATAAAGTGTGAACGGACGACCAAGTCACCACCTTACACACCTGTGACAGACACCTGATGTCAAAAGCCCAGGAGGCACCAATTGCCCTGGTCAAATGCGCCGTGACAGGGAAGAGAGGCGCCCGTCTTAAGGGTGTAGGCCTGAAAGGACGCCCTGCCTGATCAGAGAAATGGTGGCCGACAAGACCGACAGGCCCCTTCTGCGGATCAGACACCGCCACAAACAGGGAGTCCAACCTCCGGAACAGAGCTGTAACAGACAGGTACAACCGCAGAGCACGTACCACGTCCAAAGTACGTAACGCAGCCTCTCTGGGATGCTACAGTCGAGAACACAAGGAAGGAAGTACAATGTCCTCATTCAGGTGAAAAGCTGAAACTACCTTC
This sequence comes from Rana kukunoris, assembly GCA_029574335.1. Classification (NCBI taxonomy): domain Eukaryota; kingdom Metazoa; phylum Chordata; class Amphibia; order Anura; family Ranidae; genus Rana; species Rana kukunoris. Next base: position 191,229,511 of record CM056049.1, read on the forward strand.
GGAAGAAAAGGCTGCGGGCATAGCACCGCCTTATCCTTATGGAGGACCAAGTATGGCGACTTGCAAGTCAAGACCGCCAACTCAGAAACTCGTCTGACAGGTGTAATGGCCACTAGAAAGTCCACTTCGAGATGGTGTCGAGATGTTCTCAAAAGAAGGTTCCTGAAGAGCCAAGAGCACCCGATTCAAATCCCATGGAGGAAGCGGTGGTCTAATTGGGGGGGATCACATGTCAAACCCCTTGCACAAACATACCCACCAGTGAATGGTTCGCCAAAGGACGTTTAAACAAAACAGCCAAGGCTGAAATCTGTCCCTTACTGGTGCTTAAGGCAAGCTTCTGATTCACTCTGCGCTGTAAAAACAGCAGGACCTTGGAAACCAAAGGAAAGGGCCACAAATTGATAGTGGTCTTCGCTGATCGAAAAGCGCAGTAACCTCTGATGTCCGGCGCAGATGGGACATGCAAGTAAGAGTCCTTGATGTCCAAGGACGCCAGAAAATCTCCCAGATGGAGTGTAGCAAACACCGAACAAATTGATTCCATCTGGAACTTTCAAACCTTTACAAAGGCATTGAGGGCCTTGAGGTCCAAGATTGGTCCTTTGGGACCACAAACAGATTCGAGTAGAATCCCAGAAACCTTTCCTGCAGTGGCACAGGTAAAATTACCCTCAGCAAGTCTTGCACTGCCCCCAGTAAGGCAGTGCGATGAGTCGGAAGGAGAGGAAAAATTTTAGGGAAAGAATCTGTTTGGTGGACAGGAAAAAATAAATAAAATATCCTGTACCCCGAAGTGACCACCACGCAAACCCACTGGTTGGGGAGCAAGGAGGTCCACCGAGCCGCAAAGTCGTCGTCCCCCCCATGAGTCAGGCGGAGGCAAAAAACTTAATGGGGTAGCAGGCTTGTTTGGCTTGCGCACCCAGGGACACTTCTACCCCCCAGCTGGACCTTTGTCAGTTTCGGAGAATCTGCCGGCTGACCCTGACAAAAATACTGAGTCTGCGTGGAAAAGGAAGGCTTACGGCATGGCTCCTTCCACTTAGTGGACCGAGGGAGAAGTGTGCTTTCACCTCCAGTGACATCCTTAATGTGGTACCAAAAAGCCTCCCACCTTTGAAAGGCAGATCTGCCAGAGCCTTCTTGGAAACTTGGTCAGCGGACCAGCATTTCAGCCAAATCAAGCAGGACAATGCCACCGCAGATACAGAGGCACTGGAAATTAAAGGGGCTGCATTCCAGGGTTGCATCACAGACATACACAGGGCCCTGTACCAACTGGTCGGCAAGTCGCACCCATTGAGGAGGAAGCAGATGCTCCTCCACTGTCGGTGTAAGATTTTAGCCCATTGAGTGAGTGCCTGAGACACCAAAATCACAGCCAATATAGGCCACAACGCTGACCCCAGCATGTTAACCTGGAACAGCTCACCGCTTCACACCACCTATCAGTGAGGTCATTAAATGCAGGGGTCCCCTCTACCGGAAGAGTGGTTACTTTAGTTAACCGAGACCTGGGGATTAACGACCGGGAGGAGAAGCCAATTTCTTTAAAATGCTCTCTTCAAAAGTATAAGACTAGAGACTCTGTTCAGCGCCGCTGCCCGCTTTCCATCCACATGCAGGGTGCCTGAGGAATCCTGTGAGGTGAAATGTGCCGTTCGCGCCGTCTAGAAAGCCAGCCAGCGCTGGAGGCCAAAACCCACTCCAAAATAGCCACCAACGCCTCAAAGAAAAGGGAGTGGACCACAAGAAGATGGCCGCAGGCAATGTAGACCGTCACAGTGTGACCACGGCAAAATGGCCGCCTATGAAAAAATGTTGTGTACTCACCGTAAAATCCATTTCTGAGTTCATGGACGGACACAGCAGCATCTTGACATGGGTATTATCCTTTTGTTAGGAGATTGACGAGACAGAAAAACGGCATGTCAAGCGTTAAAAAACATCACACAGTACCGCCCAGGGGGAGTTTTCCCTGGGTACATCCCTCTTCCTGCATCTTGCAGCTCAGTTCACAGAAAAGCAGTACAAACATAAAAAGGAGGGGTGGGTGCCGTGTAGGTCAATGAACTCTGAGAAATGGATTTCACAGCGAGTACAAAGATCCTATTTATGGACAGACACAGCAGCATCTTGACATATGGGACGACCCCAAGCAGTGTCAAAAACGAGGAGTGGGAAAAACAGCAAACAAACTTCACCCCAAACAAACCAGAGCTCCTCAACAGAGGAGTTGCAACCTTAAACAGCCGCCTGCAAAACCTTGCGGCCAAAGCAAGCATCTAAAGATGCAATGGACGAATGCACCGCAACAGTGAAGGGGGGTGCCCGCCCTTTTAAAGCATAGGCCTGAATCACGATCTGCCTGATCCATCTAGAGATGGTAGCAGACGAGACCGCCAGACCCTTCTTAGGGCCAGCCACCGACACGAACAGTAAATGCGACCACCGACGTCCAAGAAATGCAACGCAGCCTCTTTGGGATTCGCCGTCGGAGGACAGAAGAACAATGTCCTCATTAAGGTGAAAAGCCGAAACAACCTTAGGAAGGAACAACAGCTGTGGACGCAGCACCACCTTATCCTTGTGGTAGATCAAATAAGGAGCCTTGCACGTCAAGGCCACCAATTCAGAAACCCGTCTAACTGATGTAATCACCACAAAAAAAGCCACCTTCTGGGAGAGAGTCAATAAAGGAATCTCCCTAATGTTTTCAAATGGGGCCTTCTGAAGCACCGAGAGGACCAGATTCAAGTCCCACGGAGGAAGTGGAGGACATACTGGAGGGGCCACATGTCGGACCGCCTGTACAAACGTATGCACTAAAGAGTGCGTCGCCAAGGGTTTCTAAAAGAAAAACAGCCAGGGCCGAAATCTGCCCTAAAAATTGTACTTGAGGCGAGTGTGTGGTCCACTACACGCTGTAGAAACAGCAGGGTCCTGGAAATCAAATATGCACGCGGATGCCACCTCATCTCAGAGATGTAAGCCTTCCACGTACAATAGAAAATCTTCCGGGAGGTTGACTTCCGTGCCCGCAGCATGGTAGAGATCACCGAGTCAGACAGACCCTGGCCCCTTAGCACCTGGCTTTCAATAGCCAAGCCGTTAAAACCCAATTACTAAAGCAAGAGGAAATATGGGAACTTGCGACAGAAGGTCCTCTCGCAGTGGCAGGCGCCAAGGAACATCTGCTACCTGATGCCCCAGGTTGGCATACCAGAGACGATGAGGCCAATCTGGAGCAATTAGGATCATCGGGATCCCTTCGGCCTCCACTCTGCGAAGCAGACGAGAAGAAGCTTTGGAGGAGGGAGGGCAGAGATTAGCCAATACTGACCCGACGTCGTCACCAATTCGTCTGCCCACAGGGTCTTTTTTTTTTCTCCCACATCAGACTTAACCCAGAATTTTGAGGTGTTTGAGGGGTTCATCGTTGTTCCGCCCTTCATCTATCCACCTCGGATTTGCATCATTTGTGGGTGATTCAGTGTATTTTGGTTATTTTATAACTTTATTTCATTTTTTTTTTTTTTATATTATGAAAACAGCAATATTGTTACAGACGGCTATGCGTACACTTGTTGTACGACTCTTGTGAGGTTATACACTCTCGTTTCTCACCTCAACACCTACCTCCCTGGGTCTCTAATATATGCTTATTTATTTATTCCCCCCTCCTGATGTTTACCCCCCCAATTCTTACCTCGTTTCCCTTTTTGATCGGGTCAAAAACATTTACTGATTTCTTGTAATATTAAAAAAAAAAAAATTTCAGAGGTTTTGTAGGTTCTCCACTGATCCCAAATCTTTCCACCACTTCCGCCCTCCTCCTCGCCCTGATCAACCCTTCTTAAATGCTCCATCTCTGCAATGTGATCGACCCTATATATAAATTCTTTTAGGGGTTTTTGTGGAGGAAGCCAGAATTTCGGGATCAATCCCTTTGCTGCGTTTAACAGCACTGGGACCAGTGTTGAGGCATATTTTTTTCCCCCCTTTTACTAGGCCTCGTCTGTGGAAAAGGCAAGACAGAGGATCTAATGGGATCTTTTCTCCAGAGATTTCCTCGATTAATTTGAGGATCTCAGTCCAGAATTCCCGGATTCTCGGGCAGTCCCACCATATATGCAGGGCAGTCCCTACTTGATTGCACTTCCTCCAACAAAGGGGGAAATTAACCAAAGATATTTTATTAAGTCTAACGGGTGTCAAGTGCCATCTCAACATTCATTTATAATTAGCTTCTACTGTTGTCTTTTGCGTAAGTAAATGTCGCTCTAGTCATATGCACTTCTATTCTTTCTCCGATTTTTCTCCCAGGCTTCTATACTTTGTAATGTATCTTTTGTCCCTATATCTAAGAATTTTGTAAATCACCACAATTCCATGTGATAGTGGTTCTCCCCTGGTGCAAAGTTTTTCTATTGGGTTTAGTGCTATATCATCCCTTATTGGTGCTGGAAGTGTGATTACAAAGTGCTTTAATTGTAAGTATTACCATTCAGTTATCTGTTGTGCCCCTGCTACTATGTGTATCTCCTTTATTTTTTATTTTTCCTTGTGCTACTATATCCCCAAGTCTTTTGCTGCCTATTTTTTTTCCAAGTATAGTCCTATTCCCCGGTGCAAAAAAGTTTGTGTTTACTAGTGGGATTAATGGGGAATTATATTCCCATTTTTCCCTCTTGTGTACCAAATCCCATGACTTAAAAACCTGTTTTGTAATACTATGTGTGTTTGAATTAGTTATTCTATATTTAGGTGGGATCCATATGTTTGTGTTTAGGTGCCGATTACTTATCACATTTTCCAAATGAGCCCATTTTTTTTGTGAATTCTTATTTGTCCATTCGACTAGTCTCGCTAGAATTACGGCTTGATAGTATCTTTTTATGTCTGGGAGAGCCAGTCCTCTTTTCCCGGGTTAGGGTTGCATAGCTTATTCTGGGTTTTTTATCTTGCCATATGAATTTTGAGATAATATGTTTTACTACCTTAAAAAAACTTTGTGGAACATTTATTGGAAGCATTTGAAATTTATAAATTATCTTTGGTAAAACTGTCATTTTAAATAAAATTAATCCTCCCCATCCAGGAAATCTGTTTGTGGGAGAAGTTTTTTACATCTCGTCTTATATCGTTGAGTAGGGGAATATAGTTTGCCTCGAAGAGGCCTGCTACTTTAGGGGTTATTTTTATCCCCAGATAAGCGAGTGATTTTTGTTCCCACGTAAAGGTAAATGTTCTACGTAGAACTTCCTCTTCCTTTTGATCGATCCCTATATTCATGATAACAGTTTTTACTGGGTTTATTTTGAAGTTGGAGAGTCTACCATATCTTCCCATTTCCTCCAATATATTAGGAATTGATATTTTGGGCTTGGTCACATACAAGAGGACATCGGCATATGCTGCCAACTTCTGTTCCTCTTCTCCTACTCTCACCCCTCCTATATCTGGGTTGTTCCCGATCTTGCACAACAGTGGTTCCAGGGCTATCACATAGAGGGGGGAGAGCGGACAACCCTGCCTTGTTCCATTCATCATGTCAATCACCTAAGAATCCCTCCCATTTACCTTTACTTTTGCCGTAGGGGACTTATATAGATTTCCTAACCATTTCATGAATCTAGGGCCCAATCCTTTGCTTCTTAAAGTCTCCATCATGAACCCCCAGTCGACTCTGTCAAACGCTTTTTCAGCATCTAATGACATGAGTACGGCTGGGGGTCCATCCCTTTTGTCCTCTTGTAGCATTAAGAGTGTTCTTAAACTATTGTCCCTCCCTTCTCTGCCTCTTACAAATCCCGTCTGGTCTGAACTTATTCGGTCAGGCATGTACGGTTTTATCCTTGTTGCCAATATCTTTGCGAAGATTTTTATATCAGCATTTAACAATGCGATTGGACGATAATTAGAGCAAAGGGTCTTATCTTTTCCTGGTTTGGCTATAATAGCGATATTGGCAAGAAGGGATTCTTTCCTTACTTCTTCTATTCCCCCTAGTTTATTGAAGTAGGTGCACATTTCTGGGATTAATGACTCTTTTATAGTATTTAATTGGCAGGCCGTCGGGGCCTGGGCTTTTCCCCCCTGGAGTTCCTTGGATCGCTTGACTGATTTCTATTTGTGTTATTGGCTCTAAGGTTTCTACTATTTCCTGTGTTAGTTTTGGTAAATTGGTCTCACATAGGTATTCTTATTTTTTTCTTCTCTGTTTACCTTTTCCTCTTGTGTCTCACCTATCCTGATAGAGTATAGTGAAGCGTAGAACGTTCAGAAAGCTTCGGCAATCTCGGTCGTCCTGTACCGCATTTGTCCTTCCTGGTCTATTATTTTTTCTATGTAGTTTAAGTTTCTCTTTTCTTTTGAGATCCTGGCCAGGTACTTGCCCACAGGGTCTTGATCTGGCACAAACCTCAACACCTTCCGATTGAGCTGCGACGCCAGGAGATCCACGTCTGGTGTGCCCCATTTCAGACACAAACATGTCCGGGTGTAATGACCACTCTCCTTGATCCAGCATTTGGCGACTTATGTAGTCCACTTGCCAGTTCTGTACACGGCAGATAGAGCGGTCACGCTCCATTCCGCCCATCTCAGGATGCGAGCAGCCTCGGCTGCTGCAGCCGTGCTTCTTGTTACTCCCTGATGATCGACATACGCCACTGTCGTGGGATTGTCTGACGGGATCATGAATGGACGTCCTTGTGACCACTTGGAAAGGCACAGCCTGATCGCCCGGAGTTCCAGGACATCAGCCGGCGGGATTCTTCCTGAGTGCAGCGCCTCTGGGCTGACTGAACTCTCCTCATCCGGCGAGGCTGGCATCCGTCTTGACCATCGTCCAGTGAAACGGAAGCAACAAGTTCCTGACCCGAAGAGCTGGACAGTCCGCACACAGGAGGTCCACGGACAGGGGAGAAGTCCATTTTTAAGGAATTTTTCCTCAAAAGGATAACAGACTGCTAAGCATTTTGCAGCCAATCCCATTCCATGTATAAAAGTTTATCCAGATAAGGTACACAGGGAAACACCTTAGCAGTGCGGGCCGGCTTACGGAATCCAAAAAGGTACCAACATCTCTGATGTCTCCACCGTAGCCTCCATTTTCAGAGTATCCCGCACCGTGGTGATAAGTGCTCCTACATGCGCCGACCCTGACCGAGTCATCCTCACTGTCCATACGGTCGGTCCCCACATCCTCCGACACACAGGAACCAGGGACGGGAGCAGTTTGAGACCAATTGCATCAGAGATATGCCCAGAAGATGGCAGAGGGAGGGGAGCTTCTCCCCCCCCCCCCCCTTTTGACCACAGACAATTTCCATCCTGGCAACAAAGGCCTCAAGGACCGCCAACATAGCGCCCACCAAAACCGCAGGTGCAGGGACACCAGTTGCCAATTCAGGTATGTCTGGGGAAGAGGCACCCAGCTCCAACGCCATGCTGACCCACCCACCTGACACCCTTAGGGATGAAAGGCAAGATACACGGACCAGCCTCCTAGCTGCTGCAGAGAGAGACAAAGGAAAGTGGGGCGCCCAACCCTTTATAGTGCAAGCCCGAATAACTGTCTTATCCACCTTGAGATGGTGGCCGACGTGACCACTAGGCCCCTTTTTTTTTTTCACTTCAGACTTTAACCTCATAGAGTAGACTTGGTACGCTCAGTCTTTCTGGCCCTTAGCGTCTCTAGTTTTGGTTTCGCATCATTAGTGAGATGAGTTTTTTTTTTTTTTTTTAAGTTTTAAGGTTTCAAATATTTATTCATTTATTTAATTATTTCTCCTTCATCTAAGGACATTTTATATTATTTGTCCTTTTGAACCCGCTTCTCGTTTGCCTCCACCCCCGGTCTGCCCTGCCCGCTCCCCCCCCCCCACCTCACCATTATTTGCCTCCTTTCCCTTGTCAAACTTTTTCCTATTTTCCCTCCTTGTCTTGAAGTATCAGCCCTTAAGTTTTCTGCATAGCTCCACGGTCTTTTAAAGATTCTCCAATTATCCCATTTCTTATTGTGACTATTTTCTTCTAGATTATTTCTAAGATCTTCCATATGGCAAGTCTGTTCCACGGCATCCATCCACTCCCAAACCGTGGGGCACTCTGTTTCCTGCCACTTCCTAGGTATCAGCCTCTTTGCTGCGTTTAGTAGGTGAGGGACCAAGGAATCTTTATATTTTTTTGTCCCTTCCCCTCCTCCATGGAAAAGAACCGTCCACGGGTCTCTTGATTTTTCCCTTCGTAATTTCCTCCACAAACCCAGGGATATTCTCCCAGTATCTTTTAACCTTGGGGCAGTCCCACCATAGGTGGGCCATTGTCCCGGGGGATCTGCAACCCCTCCAACAATCGGCCGACTGCCCTTTCTTAAATTTGCATAACTTGACAGGTGTAGTATACCAGCCTGATATACATTTAAAATTCATTTCTGCCGTCCGGCTATCTGTCGCCAAGGTGTGGGTCCGTCTTAGGATTCTCTCTATAGTGGCTCTGTCTAAATGTGTACCCAATTCCCTCTCCCAGTTTTTAATAAATGGGGGTACCTCTGCCTCATCTAGCTTTAACAGGATCTTGTATATCTTTGATATCAATCCTTTAGCATGTTCTATAATACATAATTTTTCGATGTCTGTCAGCTGGTCCTCAGTTCTAATAGGTTGAGGTAGTTTTTGGATAAAATGGTTCAGCTGTTGGTACCTCCAATTATTAAGAATCAAAAGATTTTCTTTTTGTTTTAATTCCTACAGTGCTATTATGTGTCCTTGTTGCATTATATCTCTTAATTGTGCCCTGTCATTTTTAACCCAATTTCCCCCCCACCTCGACTTTCCCTGGTGGAAAATAATCATTGTCCTTTAGTGCGATGAGAGGTGAATTGAAATTCTTATCAATTTTTTTTTGTGTTAGGTCCTAAATTCTTAGTGCGTTTCTAGTGATTTTGTGTGTGTCCGTGTTAAGTGTCCTAAATTGTGTGGGATTCCATATGATTTTGTCCAGTCTCACCTTTGCTAGTGCACTCTCCAGACTGACCCATCGTTTTTCTACATTCCCTCTGGCCCATTCCACTACCCTCGACAGGATTATTGCATCATAATATTGTTTAGTGTCAGGTACAGCAAGTCTACCCTTATTTTTTATTTGCTTGAGGGTCTGAAGTGATATTCTGTGTTTTTTATTTCTCCATATATAATTCATCAAATTAAGGGCTCGCATCAGTTTCGGGAGTTTGATGGGGGATCATCTGGATCCTATATAGGATCTTTGGTAGCAAGACCATTTTACAGAAATGTATTCGTCCAAACCATGAGATTTGTCTATTTTTTACTCTAGTTATTTCTGTCTTAATTTCTTCTAAGAGGGGGATATAATTTATTTTAAAAAAATTAACCGTATTTGCCAACAGAATTCCCAGATATTTGAGCTCTTTCACCCAAGGGAATTTATATTCTGATCTTAGTAATTGTGCCTCAGTCTTGGGTACGTTAACATTGAGTATTACAGTTTATTAATATTTAATTTAAAGTTTGAGATTTCCCCATATTGTCTACATAGTTTTAATAAGTTTGGGATTGAGGTTTTAGGGTTAGTGAGAGAGGAGCACGTTGTCTGCGAATGCAGACAGTTTATGCTCGTCTTTACCCATTTTGACTCCTTGTATTCCCGGGCATTTACAAATCCTAGACAGTAGGGGTTCAATAGACAGCACGAATAAAAGTGGTGAAAGGGGACACCCCTGTCTTGTACCATTTTTCATCGTGAAAGGGTGGGACAGGCCACCATTTATTTTAATCCTGGCTGTTGGCGCCTGATAAAGGGTGCCAATCCACTTCATCATTCTTGGCCCAAATCCCATGTTTTCCAAGGTTTGTAGCATGAGTCCCCAGTCTACCCTGTCGAACGCTTTTTCAGTAGAGTAGACTGGGGCCCCCCACTGCCTTTCATTTTATGGAGCAAAAGCGCCCTCACGCCGTTCTCTCACCTCTCTTCCTTGAATAAAACCTGTCTGGTCTGGATGAATTAACCCCACCATCTCGTTTTTTACTCTCTCGGCCAAAATCTCTGCGAACAGTTTTAGGTCTGTATTTAGCAACGATATTGGCCGATAGCCTGAGCAAGTATTAGCATCCTTGCCTTCCTTTGGGATGACAGTTATGATTGCCTCTGCGGCTTCTCTACTAAGGGTATAATCATTTCCTAGGCCATTAAAGTATTTTTTTTTTCCCCCTGTGATCTTCGATCAACCGCGACTTGGCAACCGGCTGGATCCTAGATCATTGTAGTTAATCTGGGGGAGAGTAACTACAAGGATCTAGGATCCAGCCGGTTGCCAAGTCGCGGTTGATCGAAGATCACAGGGGGGAAAAAAAAAAGTGCATAAAAAAAAAATCTGGACGTAAATTTGAACACAAAAAAATAAAAAGGCAGACAGAACTTTGTCAACACACCCAACTTTGAGATTGATCCAGTCTGTTCAAGAGTAGGGAATGTATTATTGAAGTTGGGTCTCTTTGTACCCAAAGGAGCTTAGAGAGGAAAAGCAAGTGCAGCGATACCAGGGCTTTTGTGCAGTGGACGTGAGCATTTGCAAGCATATTGCTTAAAAGCTTTTACATCATTCTGGGACATCATTCCTGTGTTTTTTTCCAGGGCAGGCATATCAGCATCCGACGCTGGCAAGGATGGTGGACCTGGAGAAAGAGCCCGGCGTTTGAGACTGATGCCTGTATTAAAAGCTGGAACCTGAGAAATTGTGACAAGAGCTGCAGAAGATTCTGCCTTGGTCAGGTAGTTTTTTTTGAGGGGTACAGTAATGCTTCAATAAACAGGATGATCACATCTTGCCTTGTCCACATCACCAAGCCTTATACAGGGTCCAAGCATAGTCTGTCACAATGGGCATACCCCGAAAGGGGTTTTGAGCAACTGGGTTCTATAGAGATGGACCATGGCCCTGGACCTGTGTTGCACAGGGCCAAGGAGAGTGCCTTTGCAGGATTCCGTGTTAAAAACATTACAGACTGTCCGACCAGTGTGTGGTCATGGGTACAGTTCAAGATTTGATTGAGGTTACACCGATACACATCCTACATGAGTTAAAGAATAAACTAAATTAGCCAAGTGTGATATCCCCATAGGGGAGAAGAGGCCCACCCACTAAAAGGAGAAGTCCAGCCAATGCTTGTTTGGCTGGGCTTCTCCTACAGATCACAGGAGTGAAATTCAGAGCAGACTGAAGTCCAGTCTATCATGGATTTCAGTCCAGGCACCGCATCATTACAACAATGGGATTCTGGATCTGCCAGGTGCCTGGACAGACACCCGTCTCAGCAAGCCGCCAAAGCCAGTGACAGCGGCTCCGCCCCTCCACAGCTCAGCTGTCCAGTGAGCAAAGAGAAAGCAGAGCTAAGAGCCGCCGATTGAAAGTCAGCAGCCCTCTGCTCTAGGAGCTGTGAGAACTGAGCCACCAGCGATGTACGATCGCTCGGTTCTCAATATAGAGGTGCCATGGGACTAATGCGGCAACCACCTAGGCAAGTACATGGCACGTTCACTCCTGCATCACAGGCGTTCCAAGCCATAAAACCCCTTAGAACTGATCATGAAGTCTGGATATGGCTGCAGAAAGAGCCTTCCTTGACACAAAACAAAGCAGAGGATTGTGCCCCTTGAACAGTGAAAATTCCAGATAAGGGCAGAGATTGAGAACCCAGTTAACCCTTAAGGAAGTCATTGTAGGAGCTCTCCCTGAGGGGTTTGGGGGCCCACCACATCATCCATGTCATCCCTGTATGTGCAAGACCACGGCTTGCTGGAGGGTTAAAAAGTGCCTGAACCCAGAGGAGAGTAGTCATCTGAGAGGAGTGCGCCTTAGCCAAGTTACCCAACACTTTCTCTGCTGTTGTGGGGATATCTGCATGGTTATTCTGCCCGGGAATTTGTGACAAACGGTGCAGATGCGCATTACATGCATGGGATTGAACCAGAGCTCCTCTTGAGCTTTACCACCACCACTGTGCGGTCACAATAAAAAAAAAAAAAAAAACTGTCTAGAAAAGAACAGAGGGAGCAGCATGCACACGTTTACCTTGCTGCATGGAATAAAAAAATAAAAATAAACTTTCTGGCCTGCACTATAGCCAAATGATGGCTATAGCATAGGTTTCCAGTGTCGGCAGGGCATTAATAGACATCCTCCTGTGATCCCTCGCCTAGCGCACTGTGATTAGAGTCCTTTGGACTCGGCTGATCACAGAACACAGTAAAGGGCCAATCACAGTGGGGCCCTTGACCACCTGTTACACCATTAGCCAATGACAGCTGATCAGCTTTTCTTTTCTCCTTACGATCAGTATGAGGAGAAAATAAAGCCAGTAACCGGCTTCTGTTGCAGGGACATTGGTCGCGATCTGTGCCATCGGTGCCTACAAGTGCTGCCAATTAGCATCACTCACCAGTGAAAGAACAATTAGCCGTTTGCTAAATTTTATAACAAAACTAGGATAAAAAAAAAAAGGGGGGGGGGGTTCCTGCTGCCATCAATCTGTCCAATTAGGAGCCAAGACAGTGGCTGGAGCTGCTGGGCTTGTGCCCGTCGCAAAGATAGAATGCATTAAGGTGAAAAACCTTCAGGGTTTATTTCCCCTTTAAGGATTACTTGAAACTTGTTGAAAGCCCGTCTGCAGCCTGCTTAAAAATGACAGCAGGCCCATTTTTTAATTTACCTTCCTCTTAACAGATAAGATTTGCACAAATTTGAGCACCTATTTTGCTGGAAACCTTCTGGTCTATTTTTGTATACATCCTCCAGATTGAGGACTTTCCTCACATTGTTATAAAGGAATACATAATAGGCATGCATTATCTTACCAGATGCCACCTCCATATCCACAGGTGACCCCCCTTTGCTCTTGGTGGTCTTCTGTCTTTTGCTTTCTGAACCTGGAGTAGACAAAGATCTTTTCTGGCCAATATTGTGGCTTGGCTGTGAAAATCCAAATAACCAAAATACATATTACAAAGCATGCAGGAAATGTGTATTTACATCCAAGGATTCAAAATCAACTTTGGTAGATATTCCAGGCAACTTACACAGTAAAATATGCAGCCTTGTCATAAAAATATATCCCCCATCCCCCTATGCGCGCGCACACACACACACACACACACACACACACACACACTCTATAATGCCAATGCCTCGCTGTCTCAGCAAAGCTGGAATCCGTGAAAGCACCTTAGAGCTGACGCTAGGCAAAGGGGAAGAGCCACAAACTGATTAGTGGTTTTCTCCGATTGCAAAGCGTAGAAACCAATGGTGTCCTGCAAAAACTGGGACATGCAAGTATGCGTCCTTGATGTAGAAAGGATGCCATAAAGTCCCCCGGATGGAGCGCAGCCACCACCGAGCAAATGGATTCCATGTGGAACTGCCGTACTCTCACAAAAGGTATTTAGGGCTTTGAGGTCCTAGATGGGACAGACTGCATCCTTCAGGACCACAAACAGATTAAAATAAAAACTCCAAAACCTCTCGTCCTGCAGGACTGGTAAAATTACCCCGCAACCCAGCAAGTCTTGCACTGCCCCCGGATAAGGCAGACCGATGAGCCACTGGTCAGAGAGCAGGGAGGTCCACCGTGCTGTGAACCTGCAAAGCCATCCCTCCACCCATGAGTCGAGTGGGGACAAAGCTTCCTGTGGTGGCGGGTTTGGATGCCGGTTTGTTCGGCTTACGCACCCCAGCTGAGCCTTTGTCAGCCTTGTGAGTCTACCCGCGGGCCCTGACTGACGAAAATACCGCTTCTGTGTGGGGAAAAGGACCCGGCTTATGGCGCAGCTTCGGCCCCTTGGTGGACTGAGGGAGGAGAGTGCTTTTACCTCCAGTGACATCCTTAATGTCGTACAGCGAGGTACCAAAAAGTCTCCCACCTTTGAAGACCAAATCTGCCAGGGCTTTTTTGGATGTTTAGTCAGCAGACCAACATTTCAGCCAAATCAGGCTGCGCAACACCACCGCCGAAACAGAGGCTCTGGATAGTAAGGGGGCTGCATCCAGGGTAGCATCACAGACATATACAGGGAGTGCAGAATTATTAGGCAAATTAGTATTTGGACCACATCATCCTCTTTATGCATGTTGTCTTACTCCAAGCTGTATAGGCTCGAAAACCTACTACTAATTAAGCATATTAGGTGATGTGCATCTCTAATGAGAAGGGGTGTGCTCTAATGACATCAACACATCAGGTGTGCATAATTATTGGTCAACTTCCTTTCCTTTGGCAAAAGGAATAGTGAGATATCTTGCAGAGGGATGCAGCACTCTTAAAATTGCAAAGCTTCTGAAGAGTGATCGAACAATCAAGCGTTTCATTCAAAATAGTCAACAGGGTCGCAAGAAGTGTGGAAAAACCAAGGCGCAAAATAACTGCCCATGAACTGAGAAAAGTCAAGCGTGCAGCTGCCAAGATGCCACTTGCCACCAGTTTGGCCATGTTTCAGAGCTGCAACATCACTGGAGTGCCCAAAAGCACAAGGTGTGCAATACTCAGAGACATGGCCAAGGTAAGAAAGGCTGAAAGACGACCACCACTGAACAAGACACACAAGCTGAAACATCAAGACTGGGCCAAGAAATATCTCAAGACTGATTTTTCTAAGGTTTTAAGGACTGATGAAATGAGAGCGAGTCTTGATGGGCCAGATGGATGGGCCCGTGGCTGGATTGGTAAAGGGCAGAGAGCTCCAGTCCGACTCAGACGCCAGCAAGGTGGAGGTGGAGTACTGGTTTGGGCTGGTATCATCAAAGATGAGCTTGTGGGGCCTTTTTGGGTTGAGGATGGAGTCAAGCTCAACTCCCAGTCCTACTGCCAGTTTCTGGAAGACACCTTCTTCAAGCAGTGGTACAGGAAGAAGTCTGCATCCTTCAAGAACATTATTTTCATGCAGGACAATGCTCCATCACACGCGTCCAAGTACTCCACAGCGTGGCTGGCAAGAAAGGGTATAAAAGAAGAACTAATGACATGGCCTCCTTGTTCACCTGATCTGAACCCCATTGGGAACCTGTGGTCCATCATCAAATGTGAGATTTACAAGGAGGGAAAACAGTACACCTCTCTGAACAGTGTCTGGGAGGCTGTGGTTGCTGCTGCACGCAATGTTGATGATGAACAGATCAAAACACTGACAGAATCCATGGATGGCAGGCTTTTGAGTGTCCTTGCAAAGAAAGGTGGCTATATTGGTCACCGATTTGTTTTGTTTTTTAATGTCAGAAATGTATATTTGTGAATGTTGAGATGTTATATTGGTTTCACTGGTAAAAAATTAATTGAAATGGGTATATATTTGTTTTTTTGTTAAGTTGCCTAATAAATATGCACAGTAATAGTCACCTGCACACACAGATATCCCCCTAAAATAGCTAAAACTAAAAACAAACTAAAAACTACTTCCAAAAATATTCAGCTTTGATATTAATGAGTTTGTTGGGTTCATTGAGAACATGGTTGTTCAATAATAAAATGAATCCTCAAAAATACACTTTGCCTAATAATTCTGCACTCCCTGTACAAAGGCCCTGGACCAACTGGCCGGCCATGCAAACAAATTCAGGAGAAGAAGACAATTTTTTTTAAAAGGCTGTCCTCAAAATGGTAACGGACCACCAGGCACTGAGGAACCACAAAGGACTTCTGCAGCTTTTGCCATTCAATATCAATGAACTTGTCAAAAACGGACACAACGAAAAAAACCACACTGATCTGTCCTGGAGTCCAGCGCTGTCCACAGCAGAGGACGAGCAATCGCTCGTCACTCTGCTGCTCCCACCGCCATCCTTGTGAGGGAACCCATAAGTAAAGCCCTCCGGCTTCACTGCCCGGTTCCCTATGGAACATGCGAGTCGCGCTGCACTGTGCCGACTGGTTTCGCTGTGCGTTTCCCAGAACACAACGGAGGGGGGCGGGATCTGATGCAGACTGTGGGGGGAGTGAAAATAACTGCACCCCCCTCCCCCTGAAAGGTGTCAAATGTGACACCGGAGGGGGGGGAGGGTTCCGAAGAGCAGAAGTTCCACTTTAGGGTGGAGCTCCGCTTTAACAGAGCGGTCCGACTTGTGGGACCCAAAAAAATACTGAGCTCTCAGAAGATGCCTCAGCTGCACCATCCAGCCTAAAAGAGGGGTTCACCCTTTAAACAACTGTCATCCCATCCAGCATACTGGCGTCAGCATGCTGTTTGTTTAATTTATCATTTAATTTTGTCCCTACCACGGGGAATGGCATGGCTGTGGAGCGGTTGGGACAAAATTAAAATGAGGGGGGGGGGGAGGGGGGAGTGGGCGCTTTGTACCCCATTTACGCCCAAATGTCGCTTCCAAGACTGCCGACAAATGTCCATGGGAACCGCTAGGAGCACCAGCTGCCACCTCTGGCCTGTGTGGGGAAGAAGGACCAGATACTGACTCCATAACAGGTAGCTCTCGGGGACCTATTCATTCAAGACCCAGGGGACTCACTAACCCAGCAAGGGACTGCTCAGCGCTCCTGGCCGCCTTTTGTACACATTGTGTGAAGTGAGAAAAAAAAATAAAAAATCCGCGAGGGGGAATTAAAAAAAAATAAAAAATCCGTGATTTAGTGTTAATACAATTTTCTCAGTACAGCTACTCCCAGGGGGCGTGGTTCCCCGGGTATATAACCCCCCCCCACTTTGAACAGCTCCAGTTTGTAACAAGCGGTACAAACCAAAGTAGGGGTGGGTGCTGTGTCCATCCATGAACTCCGAGAAATGGATTTTACGGCGAGTACAAAAATCCCATTTTCTCTTGCGTTCATGGACGAACACAGCAGCCTTTGACCTTAGGTACGTGCCCAAGCAGTCTCAAAAAAAATTTGAGGGGTGGGAAAAACGCAGCAAACCAAGCTTCACCCCAAACAAAACCGGAGTTTCTCAACGGAGGAAATCCAACCTTAAAATGCCGCCGGTAACACCTTGCGGCCAAAGGAGGCATCCGAAGATGCACCCACATCCACCTTGTAAAATTGAGAAGGTGTGGACCGACGACCAGGTCGCTGCCTTACACACCTGTAACACAGAGGCTTGATGACAAAGCCCAGGAGGCACCAATTGCCCTGGGTCGAATGCGTCATAACCTGAAATGGAGGGGCCCTCTCTTTTAGGGCATAGGTTTGAAGCACAACCAGTCTGATCCACCTAGAAATGGTGGCCGACGAGACCGCCAGATCTTTTTTAGGACCGGTCACCGACACGAACAGCGAGTCCAACTTCCGGAACGGAGCCGTCGCAGATAAGTATACACGTAGGGCCCGAACCACATACAGGGAATGTAAAGTGGCCTCCTACGGGTTTTTCGGCCGAGGACATAAGGATGGCAACACAATGTCCACATTAATGTGAAAAGCCGACACAACCTTTGGGAGAGAAGACTGCTGTGGTCACAGCACCACCTTCTCTTTGCAGATAACCAAGTAGGGAGCCTTGCAGGACAAGGCCGCCAGTTCAGACACCCGTCCAACAGAGGTGATTGCCACCAGAAAAACCACCTTGTGACAGAGTTAACAGGATCTTTCGAATGTCCTCAAAGGGAGCTTCTTAAAGTGCTGAAAGAACTAGGTTCAAGTCCCATGGAGGCAGTGGAGGACGCACAGGAGGGGCCACATGCCGGACCCCCTGCACAAACGTACGCACCAAGGAGTGCGCCACCAAGGGTCGCTAAATGTTAACAGCCAGCGCCGAGATCTCACTCTTAACCGTACTTAAGGCGAGAGCCTGAACCCCCCACGCTGTAAAAACAACAGAATCCTGGACATCACGTATGTACGGGGGTGCCACTTCATCTCTTCACACAGATGTAGGCCTTCCACGTACGATGGTAAATCCTTTGTGAAGTAGACTTCCGTGCCCGTAGCATGGTAGAGATCACAGAGTCTGACAGGCCACGGTCCTGGCTCAACAGTCATGCCGTCAAAGCCAGTGACTAAAAGCAGGGTGGTAGATCAGACCCTGCGACAGAAGATCTTTCAGGGGTAGACGCCAAGGGGCGTCTGCCACCAGACGTGCCAGGTCTGCGTACCGGGAGCTGCGTGGCTAATCAGGATTGTTGGAAACTCCTCGGCTTCCACTCTGCGCAGCAGGCCAGGCTTCAGCGGAGGGAAGGTGTAGATTAGGCGATAGTGACCCCAAGGCGCCACCAACGCGTCTGACGCATCCGCCGACGGGTCTCTTGACCTGGCCACAAACCGTGGCACCTTCCGATTGAGACAGGACACTAAAAGGTCCACGTCTGGAGTGCCCCATCTCTGGCACAGACTCTGAAACACCTCCGGGTGAAGTGACCACTCTCCTTGGTCCACTGTTTGGCGACTTAGGTAGTCGGCTTGCCAATTCTGTACTCCCAGAATGTACATGGCCGATAGAGCCGGAACAGACCTTTCGGCCCACCGAAGGATGTGCGCGACCTCCATCGCTGCAGCTGAGCTCCGTGTGCCTCCCTGATGATTGATGTATGCCACTGCCATGGCGTTGGACTGGATCCTGACCGGCCGGTCCTGGAGGTCCAGGGACCACCTGGCAAGGCACAGCTTGATTGCTCGGAGTACATTGATTGGAAGGCGGGACTACTCAGAGTCCAGCACCCCTGGGAGTCCCAGACGCCCCCCCCCCAACTGGAGAGGCTGACATCCGTCGTGACCACTGTCCAACGGCAGGGCAGAAACTACTTCACAGTTCGCAGCACCGGAGACGTCAGCCACCACACAAGACCAGATGGCTCAACCGAATCTGGTAATCCAGGCATGATGGGAGCTTGTCCCCACATGACAGAATTTCCTTCTGTAGCACCCGGGTGTAGATTTGGGCATACGGTACTGCTTCGAAAGAGGCAACCATCAGACCCATACACCTCATGCAGAATCGAAGAGAAGACCACTTCAGGGTCGACAACTGTTGCACCGCAGATTGCAGCGTCTGAAGTTTCTCAGTTGACACGTTCTCTTCCAATTCGGAGCTTGAGGAAGCTCTCAGGAGAAGGTCATGCAGGTATCCCATGACAGCAATACCTCGCTGCCTCAGCAGGGCCAGTATCGGGGCGAGCACCTTGGTGAAAACCTGCGGTGCCGATGCCAGGCCGAACAGAATTGAAAGTGGTCCTCTCCGATAGCAAAGCGCAGAAATCTCTGGTGCTTTGTGCATATGGGAACATGTAGATATGCGTCCATGATATCCAAGGATGCCATAAAGTCCCCTTGATGGAGCGCTGCCATTACTGAGCGAATCGACTCCATTCTGAATTTTTGCACCTTGACAAAGCAATTGAGGGCCAGGATAGGACGGACCCCTTTCTTCTTGGGGACAACAGATTGGCGTAAAACCCCTGATCCAGCGATCCGTGAATTCGCAAAGCCGGCCGCCCACCCATCACACGGGCGGAGGCAGACTTTCATGCGGAAGCCGCCTTGTTAGGCTTGCGTTACCAGGTGCGCTTTTGCCCTGTAGTGGGCAACAAAAGTCACACTAGAACAAAGTCACACTCCAAAATCACGCAACTTTGGTGACTGCAAGTGTAAACCAATAAAAATAAAAAAAAGTGCGGTGTGAATGTGGAACTCATCACTCCAAAGATTATAGTGGCATTCGGAGAACCACATTTTTGCATAGCAGTGGCTGGACAGCATTTCTAGCATATGAAGGCAGATTGAAAAATCGCAGTCCTAAATCCTAAACAAAAAAGTATTGACAATTCCATCCTTTAATTGCATCAGAAGCGCATCTAAACCGCTGAACAATTACCTTTCATAAATCACACCGACAATTGCACCACATATGTGGAAGCCAGGCTAATAAGTGACTGACAAGACTTACACACTCTGGCATTTGAGCCATATTAAAGATGGATCAAAGTCATGCAGGAACATTTTTCTCAGGACTTCAGTAGTGTCAATTGGAACGGCTCTGAAGATATGTGGTATTTCACATGTCCTGCAAATTTGGCTCTCAATTTCAGATCCCAAGTTGTAGGAGTGAGAACCAAGCCTTATACTAAGGAAAACAAGACCTCGATAAAAGACAAGCTGGATAATTATACAATATGTTCTCCCTTTAGTTTGTATTTTATATCTAAAGTAATTTTCTTCTTTTTTTTTTTAAGCACTGTTAACATGCGTCAATGCCATGGTTTAAAAAAAGCACTTACTTTTGGAAAGTTATGAGACAGGTAGCTGGAGAGAACATCTTTCTGGTGTGATTGCTGCATTGGAATTGATCCAAAACTTCTCCAATCCTGATGAGAAAAACAAAAAAAGGCAAATTGGTTGCAACGATGATATATATGCTAAAAAAAATATATATGTTAAATAAATAAAAAGCCAGAAAAGTGTTGACAAAAAACGAATCATGCACGACTGAGCATCATTCTCCGTTATACTCTCCCATTCCTCAATCGCCCACGGTCCTCATTAAATACATCCATTTGTATCCCCTAAAAGAAAGTTTATTCAATCCAACATGCTTTAACCATTTTGACGACTCCATTCCTCCAGCAACACAGTCTGATGGGGAAATCCCATCCACAGAGCTATTGTGTTTTCCTGGCAGGGGAGCCATCTCGGCCGGGGAAACACAC
Source organism: Rana kukunoris (assembly GCA_029574335.1). Classification (NCBI taxonomy): domain Eukaryota; kingdom Metazoa; phylum Chordata; class Amphibia; order Anura; family Ranidae; genus Rana; species Rana kukunoris. The sequence goes on from CM056049.1 coordinate 191,250,173, forward strand.
AGCAATTATTGCCATCAGCAACAGGCGTTAGCAATCGCATTAAAAATCCGTCAGGGTGGCTGTACCCAGGTTGATTGATCAACTTGGGCACAATCAGCCTGCCCAAACATGGTTCGAATAATGCAAACCAGTGAATTTCCTCAAGATACTGGTACAAGATTTGTAAACCCAAGTAAGGCACCACAGACCAAAAATGGAAACTCAGGACCAGCGGGAACAGTAAAAAGGCAGCACTGGAGAGCTCTGTTCGACAGGTAAGCTTGTCAAAATGTGCTATGATGCAGTGCACACTAATAATCTTGGAGGGACATTAATATATTGACTGAATACCGCTTTAATACAAAATGACTTGATAAAAATCTAAAATCAATGATAGAAAGTGAAAAAATAACAGCTTACCGAGGAACAGGGAACAGGAAGTGAGAAATTCAGACAAAAACAAACATTTAGAAGGGAAAAGTCGGGTTTTCCCTGGTTTCCGGTCGCGGCGCTGTGTCTTCTGGGAGCTTATGTCTTTGCTCCCCAATTATCATATTTCGCCTTTTAGAAAAAAATCTTGCGCGACTTTGTGTAGCAGGAAGTGACGCGGATGTAAACAGAGGGAGGGCGGGCGTTTTGAAGAATCTCCATTACACGGCTGTATTACACGAGTCTTTGTTATCATCACAACGGGGCGGTAACTATTCATCACAACGGGGCGGTAACTTTTCATTCATACGCCTGCCGTTGCGATGACAACAGAGACGCTCACGCCGCCGGACACCTTCGCCAGTGTGCGAGATCGAGCGGTGGATGCTGGGACAGCATCCACCGAAAACAGGAAGCGACATGCCTGTGTTCTTCCTGACCAAAGCCAAGATGGCAACGCGAGGACATGCAGAATATAAGTTGTTATTTGGGACAGAAAACCAGTGGAGCGGCTGTTGAAAACAAAAACAGTGAGTTTAGCACAGCAGTGCAATTAGTAATTTAAAGAGCCCATAATCAAAAATTTGATTTTTTGGCGGAGATCTGCTTTAACCCAACTTGGCAGGTTTTTATCTGAAATTCTGTTAATTTGCACTGAACTTTAAGGATTACTCAGCGCTGGATTAACTCTGTGTGGAAAGACTGGGCACAGATGATAGGAAATCTTATACTCTACATTGGGAAATCTTATACTCTACATTGTGAGATTAACAGCCACTTTAACTGCATTGCAGCCTCGAATGAAGAAAGAGTGACAGTACCTGTCTTATCTTCATCTGTCACTCTCCATCCCATCTGTGTAAACTGCGGGTATTGCGTCATTTCCCTTACTGCACTGTCTCCTGGGAGCTTTTGTCATTGCGGAGGCTTGCTGCGAGTTATCTGCTCTACGTCTCTGCTCTCCGTAAAAACTGCGCGTGCGAACGAGGGATCAGTCGAGCAGGGACGTAGAGAGCAGATAATGCATAGCAAGCCTCCGCAATGACTCCTGGGAGCAATGACAAAAGCTCCCAGGAGACAGTGCGGGTAAGGGAAATTATGCAATACCCGCAGTTAACACAGATGGGAAGGAGAGTGACAGATAAAGATAAGACGGGTACGGTCAGTTTCTTCATTCGTGGCTGCAAAGTAATCAAGCTCAAGTGTTAAAAAAGGGTGGCACTTCGCTTTAAATCCAGGACTGGACGAATTTCAAGCCATGTATTGGCAGCAGGCCAGCTGTACACAAGTCAGTCAATTGACTTGTATAAAACATGCCTGTTGGATTATTTTTTTCGCTGTGTGTTTTGGAAGGGACTGTGGGCTTGCCTCTTACCCACAGATTATGGCCTAGAAGAGACCCGAGGACAAGCTGGCATTGAGATAATGTAATGCAATATCCATTCTCCCCCACCCCCCCCCCCCCCCCCCCTCTTGTTGCTGTGTCTAATTGTGTTGGTAAACGGCACATAGACAATGGTCTGGACTGGAAACATCTCCCTGCAGGGGATGTGTATTGAGAGGCTGCCTGCTTACCATAATCCCTTTATGTTTATCTGTAGTCTGCTTTAATGTACAAGTGCTCAGTTCCCACTGGTTGTTCCTTTTCCCCTAACCCCTCCCCTTTATTACAAAGCTGAGGGGAGTGTTCCTAACTGTGTAAAAGTGTATGTCTTGTATTTAACAAACAGTTTATGCTCGGCTTGTTTAACCCTCAACACCTGTGTGGATTGTCTCGCGATTGAGGGGTTAAGGGCTGGTTATGGCAAATCTGCAGGCTGAGTGTGCATTTAGAGGACAGGAGACACGGGTCTGGCGGATGTGCCCACCTGGGGTATACGAGATCCGTCACAATGGGCACTTAAAAATACACACGATTCTGCTGCGACTTTACTGCCCCTGGGTTCGTTTTGGGCCTATTCACTGTCCCAGGCCCCACAAGGTCTGTGCCGCAGTCAGGATTGTACATACGGGTTGCCACTATCCTATATTAACCGCTTCAGCTCTGGAAGGTTTACCTTCTTTCAGAACCAGGCCATTTTTTTGCGATCCGGCACTGCATTACTTTAACTGACAATTGCGCAGCCGTGCGACACTACCTCAATATAAAAATGTCCCCCCCCCCCCCACCAATAGAGCTCTCTTTTGAGGCATTTGACCACCTCTGCCGGTTTAATTTTTTGAACTATTAAAGCAAAATAAAGATTTGGGAATATTTACGTTCTGCTAAAAAACATATCCAAAAAGTATTTCTTCAACAATTTAGGCCAATATGTATTCCGCTACATGCTTTTTTTGGGGACCAGTGACACCAATACAGTGATCGGTGCTAAAAAAAATATGCACTTTAAATGTACCGACACTGGCAGGAAAGGGGTCAACATCAGAGGGAGTAAACAGAATGCTTAAGAAAAAAACTCACATCAGCAACGCCAGGAAGGAGAGGCGTATTAAAACCAGGAAAGCCAATTAACTTGGTAACATCATAAGATGAAGACTTTTTCTGTGCTGCAGGATCTTCAATCTCACCATCACTTGAATCTACAAAGCAAATGAGCAATATTGAATTTAGAGAGTCTGCCAGAACATAAAAAAGTTATAAAAAAAAAGTACACACACACACACGTTTCGGGAGAAGTGATATTATAGCTTATCCAAGTCTTAAGAACATACCTCTACCATCATAAAGAGAGAGCCCAGAGTCCTCAGTTTCTGCCTCTTTCAGCCATCCTGGAGGATAGCCAAGTTGGCGCATTCGATAAACAAAGGGAGGAAGATGCTTATCCGTTATTCCAAGTGCCTCTTGAAGTTCTGAGCTGTATAGACAAACAAAATGCATTTTTTTTTTAAACAATTAAAATTGACTGTGCAATTGCCAGTTCAACATTTACTGCATGAGAAAGGGATAAAGTATGTAGGTAGTGGTGCCTACCAAGGCGTATGCCAATAAATACTGTGTGAAAAAATTGAATAAATTAAGATTCCCAATATGTGAAACCACTATGGTATTGTGATAAAGTGCTAGTGCTTCTATAATATCACTGTGAACCAATAAACAAATGCATAAATATCAATAACAGGTATTCAAAAGTCCATAAAAAGGAAAAACTAAAGCGCTAGCCAACAGTGAATAGACCCAATGTGAGAAATAATTAAACTAATTACATGCGGCTCAAATCTAGTATGTGTAACAACAAAGAATAGGGTATAAAAGTGTAATGATGAGCGCAAACTTAAAAAACTATATAAACAATCCAAACAAACCAGTAAATGGATAATCCAAAATAAGTGCAATACAGTGCAGCGGCAAATGTCCCAAATAAGTGATTAAATTAATAATCCAAATATGTGCAATACAGTGCAGCAACGAATGTCCCAAATAAATGGAATCCAGTGGGGAGACTAACGTAAATTAATCAGTGACAAGGCTTCTATCCATGCAACAATGAGAAGCCAAATTGAACATGCTTCGGTCTGATACATCCAGATGAGACTTCACAGATGAACGTGCTCACAGAGCGCTTACCTTCCACAAGGAAGAAAGAGGCATCAAACACATGCAATGATGATCCTGTAGGCAGCCGTCTCCAATGCAGTCCTTAAACCAGTCTCAGCCACATTCGACGTCCGGTCGAAAATGTAACGTATGTTCCAAAGGAAAAAAATGAAGCTCACATAGTGAAGTACGTAAACTTAAAAATGGTTTAATAAAGTAAACACACTTGCAAAAGGAAAATCGAATAAAAACACCAAAACAATGGCACTTCCGGTCGCACGGTCAGGGTGTCGTGTCACTTCCGGTTGACCTTACGCGTTGCGTCACGTGACTTCATCAGAGGTTCAACACGTAAGGTCAACCCGGAAGTGACGCGACACCCTGACCGTGCGACCGGAAGTGCCATTGTTTTGGTGTTTTTATTCGATTTTCCTTTTGCAAGTGTGTTTACTTTATTAAACCATTTTTAAGTTTACGTACTTCACTATGTGAGCTTCATTTTTTTCCTTTGGAACATCCGTTACATTTTCGACCGGACGTCGAATGTGGCTGAGACTGGTTTAAGGACTGCATTGGAGACGGCTGCCTACAGGATCATCATTGCATGTGTTTGATGCCTCTTTCTTCCTTGTGGAAGGTAAGCGCTCTGTGAGCACGTTCATCTGTGAAGTCTCATCTGGATGTATCAGACCGAAGCATGTTCAAATTGGCTTCTCCCCTTTCACACCAATCGGTACAGCAGCACTGTGGGCTGGATATGAAGTGCCCACAGCTCCAATTCGTGCCTCACAAAAGTGTAATACGTAGTCAAATTAGGTGTAATTTACGTCCCTAGAACACCCGATGGTGCTCCCTGCATGTTGGGCCTTTATGTGGCATGTAAAAAATACTCATTACGCCTCAGGATTATATGTTGGAGTGCTTTCCAAAATCTGGTGATTTTTGGGGTGTTTGCATTGTTCTGGTGCTTCAGGACATTAGAAAGTGTAAGAGGTAGTCTAGAAATTATATTTGCTCCATTGTTACATGTTTGCAATTTATGTCCCTAGAACACCTGATGGTGTTAATTGCATGTTGGGCCTCTGTATGTGTGGCCAGGCTGTGTAAATGTCTCACACATGCATTGCCATACTTAGAGTAGCAGAATGTATTCTGGAGTGTAATTTGTGGTATGCATATGCTGTGTAAGAAATAACTTGTCACTATGCCAATTCTTTGCAAAAAAAACACAGAATTGTGGAGATAAAGAAATAAAACAAACAGTCTACTTTCTAAGGGTTCTTTCACACGGATCCGTATTGATCAGCCACGTGTGTGTCCGTCTGCCGTGTGAGGGGGGTCCATTTGTACTTTCCTGACATGTTAGGGTCTAATTTGCAAAGTTTTATAACAGAAAAGAGATTCATAATTTTGAATTTTTTCATTTATAGTGCAAAAAATAAAAACCCAGTGGCGATTAACTGCTTGCAGACCAGCCGCAGCAGTTATACTGCAGCAGGTTGGCTCGGTACGTCTGTCCTTTTAATAGCTATTGCAGGCGCCCCCGTGGAGCTTGGCTGGCGGCCGCAATCCCTTCTCAGAGCCAGAAAGAAGATCTGCAAGTCAGTCAATGTAAACTGATACCTATTCGGTCAGGGGAGGAAAGCGAGCGTCTGTTCCTAGTGATTAGGAACAGAGATCTCTCTCCTCCAGTCAGTACACTACCCCCACAGTAAGAAACACCTCCCAAGGAACACATTTAACCCATTTCCTGTCAGTGAAAGGGGTTAAATATCCCATACACTTATTCCCCATTTTGTAGACGCTATTGGACAAACCAAGCAATATGAGCTTGACATTTATTTTTAACCAAATATTAATGAATACATATTGGTCTAAACTGATGAAGATTTTTTTTTTTTTATAATATCCCCCCCTCCCCTACCCCCCATAAAAAAAAAAAAAAAAAAGTAAAACTATTTTCAAAATTGTCTGACTTGTTGATAGAGCAATAACAGCAGAGGTGATTTAATACTACCAAAAGAAAGCTCTATTTGTGGTTAAAAAAGAAAAAAAAGAATCAATTTTTGTTTGGGTACAGCATCACATGACCACGCAATTCTCAGTTAAAAGCGATGCAGTACCGTATTGCAAAAAAATGGCCTGGTTATTATGGGGGGAAATTTTACAGTCCCCAAGTGGTTTATAACCCACCTTATAGCACCAGGCTTGAACCTTGAAAATCTTTCGTTTAATCCTTCAACATGATAGCGTTGTTGATAGTTCTGGTTACCAGCTTCTGCACTGGAATCCATGAATTCTTTTCTCTTCATGCTGATATGGGCAGGATCTCGGGGCTGCAAAAAAAAAACAAAAAAAAAAAAAAAAAACAGACTTTATACTAGGTAAAACATATGACTTCAAGCCACCCATAGACTGTTCAAATCTTAGCTGGTTCAGCAGGAGCCAGCCACGATTCAACCAATATATGGACAGGCCGACTGTGCCAAACTTGAGCGATCAACTTGGGTACAACCAGCCCATCTAATTTTCTGAATTCTTTAGTCCAGAACACATGCTGACATTTTTCTGCACTCCAGTTTGTGTGCACAGTTGAGTCGCTTAGCAATGTTTCCATGTCCATTACATGAAAACATAGGAACTGGGGTGCAAAACTAAAACACACAAACTCTGGACTGAAGAAATGTTTGCTATAGCTGGAGGGAGTTTGTTCACCAAAGGGCTGGAAAGTGGTACAATGAGTGTCTGCAGGCTAAAGTGAAAAAGTGAAGCTTCCTTGCAAGTATGGGGCTGCATTTTGTAAATTGTGTTGGAGATTTGATTAGGATCAAACAGTGTCCTCATTGCTGAGAAATACATGCAGATATTTATCATGCCATAACATCAGGGAGGCGGGTGATTGACCCCAAATTTATTGTGCAGTAGGATGAAGACCCCAAACATACAGCCAATGTCATTAAATTTAATTAGTGTAAAAAACAAGTACATGGAGATTGCATGCCCCCACCACAAAGCCCTTATTCAACACCAAGTCTGTCTGGGGATACATGAAGAGACAGAAGGATTTGAGGCAGCCTACATCCACAGATCTGCGGTTAGTTCTACAAGATTTTAGGAACATACTTGACAAGTTCCTTCAAACTGTGTGAAAGTGTACCTAGAATAACTGATGCTGTATAATATACACACACCCAAAGTTCCAGATCAGAGTTTCTCTGATCTTTTTTTTTTAAGAAGGGGTTGTAAACCTTCGTTTTTCACCTCAACACATCCTATGCATTAAGGTGAACACCTTGCAGTCACCGTCCCCCGTTTTAGTTAATTGAGCCCTGAATCTCAGAGGGCGCGATCCTGTGGTCATTCTCCCCATGCCAGATCAGCTCTTTACTGGATAGATTAAAAGCAGAGCATCCATTGGCTGCCATCAATCGAATCTAATGACGTGGCCTGCGAGGGCCAAGTCATACAATCGGCGGCTATGGACGCCGATTGTACAGCACTGGTGTGCGGCTGCAAGCCAACTCCCTCAGAATAGAGCTTCCTAGAGGGGGTTAGCTCTTGCAGGGAGGAGCTGCGAAAGCCACGTGGGACCTCAGAAGAGGACAACTGGAGCCACTATGTGCAAAAAACTGCACAGTGGATGCAAGTATTTTTTATAAAACGAGAATCTTTAGTGTCACCAAAATGGTGGTTCTGCTCCTGCAAATCACAGTACTTGCTGTGTTAAAGCGGAGTTCCACCCAGGAAAACCACTTTTGCCCATCTTCTTTAAAAAAATTAAATAAAAAAAAAAAACCTGAAAAAAAAAAAAAAAAAAAAAAACTCACCCGAAATACCTGTTGCTATGCGGAAGTCCGTAATCTGCCTCACCTGCACCGCGGTCTGATTTCTTCTTCTCCTAATGAATGGGGCGCGCTGCTTTCTGGGAACTGTGTTCTCAGAGCAGCGCGCCCATTCACAAGCCACCGTGAGACTCACGCAGGCGCAGTAGGAAATGGGCAGTGAAGCCGTACGGCTTCACTGCCTGTTTCCCATAGTGTGAATGGCGGCGCGGGACCGGCATCGGGGGGCCCATCAGCGCGGGCAAGTAGGACAAGGTAAGTGTCCTTATTTAAAGTCAGCAGCTAGACAGGTGGGGGGTTGAGGAGGGCTTAGAGGTGCTGAAATTCGCCAAGTCTAATAAGCTGTTCCCTACTTATAACCTAATGCAAAAAATATGGAATAAAACTAGAACATTGCAACAGGTGGAAGGTTTCACTAGATATAGCCCCATTTGGGGGAATAAACGTTACCCGGAGCTGGAAAAATTACAATACGGTAGGAAATGGCAGCGGTACGGGATTACTTATATGAGGCAAATTTTCCGGGATGGTAAGCTGCGCCCATTTGAGGAGCTGAGGGTGGACTTTCAGCTCCCTGCATCTATGCAGTTTTATTATTTTCAACTCCAACATGCTGTCAGAACCCAGATGGGGGGGGGGGGGGGGGGGGGGGGGGGAGTGGGTACAGAGCGCCACACCAATTTTCAACTACTTGAGAGACGTGGCCTCATTTAAAGGTTTTATATCCTGCAGTTACTCCATGCTCCTTAGTAAATTTCTTCCTGACAACACGGCAGGCATCATAGCAAAGTGGGAGAGGGATGTGGGAGCATTTGAGGAGGACCAATGGGAAGAGGCTCTTTTGGCGGTTCCCCTGAGTTCTCTGAATGTGGCCCAAAGGATGTCGCAGCTGTATATTCTGCTGCGTGTGCATTACACACCGGCTAGGCTAGTTGCAATGGGTGTGAAAGAGGACCCCGCCTGCACTAGGTGCAAGAGGGATCATGGTGACCGGATCCACATGTTATGGAGGTGTCCCAAATTACATCTTTATTGGACGGAGGTCTTGGACACTGTCAACCGTGTATTCCAGGTGCAACTAGCTCCACATCCTAAGCTGTGCTTGCTGGGAATCATTGATAACGTGCCGGAGGAGGATCCAGCTAGGCTGGGGATACTGAGGGCCCCGTTTCAGGTGCGGAAACGTATTCTGCGGCACTGGAAGTCGGAGGAACCCCCCACTGTGAGGGAATGGCGGGAATCACATGGGAGACACAATTAGACTGGAGAAATATATATATCAACATAGGGGGTGTGTGAAAAAATTTGAAAAGGTCTGGGCAGGGTGGTTGGCAGTGCCGGGTCTGGCCCCGGTAGATATGATAATGGATCGTTTGCTTCTTGGGTAAGGGATGATGTGACCCCCCCCCCCCCCCCTGCAGAGAGCTTTCGTCTTGAGTTGGGACCCTGTTTCTTAGGGTATTCATATCACTGTTGGGCATTGTACTGTGGGTTGGCCACAACCACGTGGTATCCCTGTGTTCGTCTGGACATATCTGAAATACCCATATAGAGGCTATAGATTGAGGGTTAATGTACATGACAAAGTATAATTGCCTAGGCGGTGTTCTGTTACTGTGTACAAGTGATTGTATGAGCTGTACTGTACGATGTGTTTGCTACATGTCTGTTTAATAAACGCTTTTCTGATTAAAAAAAAAAAAAAAAAAAAAAGTCAGCAGCTACACTGTTAGTAGCTGCCGACTTTAAAAAAAAAAAAATTGCGGCTGGAGCTCCGCTTTAAGTGGGGCAGCACTGAACCTCACCACTGTCTCTCTAAAATAGGTTACCAATAACCATTCTGAAATCTAGAGAGCGTAAAACATCTTGTATGAGTGACATCTGCAATTTCAAGAATTAGAATTGAAATGCACCCAATATCAGATCTCCCTAGTCTCCAGTAAAGTCAATAGATTGAGCTGGTCATAGACGAATCTCTAAACATGTATGAACAGACAGACTGTACCCAAGAAGATTAATCAACTGCAGTACCACCAGACTGTCAGCATTTTACATACATTTCTAGCAGCTACAAGGGATGGCTTTGCACACCTAGGTGAATGTCAGCTGCAGCAATGTGGATTAAAATGGTTGCACTGTTGAGACTTTGGCGCTGGTCCGGCATGTGGGTGTATCACGACCATATATATGGTCACGATCTTACCCGAGCCTGGAGAGGCTCTGATATCAGTTAACAGCGGACACACACAGGGGATCTGTTCACTGCAGTTCTTTCAACATTAGATAACATTTGTGGTTAATTCCCAACAAAGCTTATATAAAAAATGTAGCCACATTTAAATATCTTACTTTTGGACAGTCCTTCATCTGATGTTCTCCCGAGCCACAATTGAAACAGCAAGCCTTTGGCCTAGTTGTTGAATCAAGAGAAAGGTTCAGAGAAAAATATAAATAACTCTCAAACACCAGGCACTAAACTGAAAAACCCCAAAAGCCATATGTATTCTTATGTTCTAGGCTAAAGGCTTTGTCTACAACAGAAAAGACTGCAAGAGGGAGATGCAACTAGTGGTACTGGAGGGGAAGAAACATGAAGACAGCAGGGTGACAGAAGGCTTATCCGTTTAAAGCATCGTTTCAGACTAACTGGGCAGTGAAAAGAGAAGCAGTATAATCAGAAAATGAACCGATTGGCTCCTTGTGCTGCTACGTCATCTGGGGTCTGCCATACAAGGAATGCACGAGCTTGACACCAGAAATTTTGATACTTCTCTTATAATACATATACAAAGCTTTTTTGGCCATACTTCTCTTGTGGGTTACAGAAGTACACTGTCGCTTACCTGTGACCCAGAATCCGCTAAAACCCACTGTTAGCTCAACTCACTGAGCCACTCCAGGCTCTAGAAGGATTGCTACCAAATAGTTAGGATTCACCCAGCTGCCCGATGGCTGGCTCCCAACATGTGGCTAGGAGCCAAAGCCAGCTGTGCCCACCCCCTCTACAGCCCAACACTCCCGCTCTGCTCGTCCAGTGCTCACTGAGCAGAGAACGATGAGCTATCGCTCTCCACTATGGCGGCGTACACACGACCGAGAAACTCGCCGGGCCAAATTTTCCCATTGCCCAATGAGGAAATAGAGAACATGCTCTTTGGCTCGACGAGTTTCCCGACGGGTTGCTCGGCAAAAAGTGAACACACGACCGGTTTTCTCTGCAGAATACGTCTCCCGTCGAGTTTCTTGCTGGATTCTGCCAAGAAAACCAGTCGTGTGAACGCCGCTTTAAGACTTAGCCGGGCGACTAACAGTCATGCAATTTCTAAATTTTTGGTCTTAGAGGAGACACAGGGCAACTCCAGCATATCCCCTATGCAGCAGCACCAAGTCGAATACAAAGGTTTTTATTAATCCCAACTATCTCCTTTAAGGCATTAGAGCTGCATTATCTGCCCGGAGTTCAGCTTTATTAACTAGTTTATCCAATTTGTATTTTTAGTCTTAAAATTACCATTGCAAAAAGTTCCAATCTCTGCGAAATAAAAAAAAAAACATAGGCAGACAGTCCTATTCATAGAAAAAGTGCATACAAACCTTTTTGCCTTTACTTGAACTTCTTGGCCTTCTAGAGACACAATCTGTGCAAAAACTTGCTGGTATCTTTTCAGATATATTAAGGGGTTTTAATTATTGGTTCAAAAAAGTATTACAGCAACTTATAAAGATGCATAATATATAGAAATTAAAAAAGTCAAACTAAAAATCATACAACAAAACCATATGAAATAAAATTAGTAGCCAGAAAATTATCCAATGATATTTAAACCCCAAAAAACATTGCAGCTTACCAGTTTATAGATTAGGTGGTTGCATTCGTTTTTCAAGCATAATCTTCCTCTCAACACACAGCGTGTGCGTTTTTTTCCCACCTGGTAATTCTGGAACCAACACTCTTCCAGTCTCTGGGCAACTACTCACCTCGGCCACTGTATCTATGAAGGGACCCATGACTGTCAGACAGGCTTGGACATCAATACAAAATAGAAAAATAGTCTTTCCAGCTTACAGGATGTCACCAGAACACCACATTTCTGGCAAGACCAACAGGTTTTCTCATTACTTGTTAACCACTTGCTGACGGCCGTACGAGCGCAGCGCAGTCCTGAATCCCTGACTGGCCGTGTTTTTACGGCCGCCCCTTTCCTCGTTCCCCGAGCGCGCAGCGGTGAACTACTGTGCTGGCCGTGTCCCCTGGACACAGCCAAACACAGATCGTGGTAAATAGCGAATCTCAGCGCGATCTGTGCGGCCAATGAGAGATGATCTCATATGTAAACATATGAGATCTCTCATTGCCGACTCCGCCGGGGTCATATATAAAGAAATACATTACTCCCGATCAGGTTCCCCAGATGAAGGCATTTGCCGTAACGCGTAGGGAATAGCGGACAACGGGAGTGACATGAGAACTCGGCCCTGGCCGTTTATGTTTTATGCCGTTTACCTGTTGATTTTATGTAAGGAGATTTTATTTTGAATAAATTGTGTGCTGGTTTACCATACTACACCATTGGAGGTCCGTCTCTCCTTTGTTTCTCTGAGTACGATATAGACTTCAGATACTCGGTGAAGACTTGGAGTGCAGACGAACAGGAGTGTATCATTTACCGGAGATGTCCATGAGTTTGAGATAATGCGAGTATCTTTCTCAGTGAGGTGAGAGGCTTGTGAGACTACTCTCCACGGATTGGCACTTGCACTTTATATGGTGACATTGGATGAATCACAGATCTATTTTGATGTGCACTACAGCTCACTGAATGCATGTATGGGCTCACTGATGGACTCATATGTTTACCTATATGTGGATTGTTGCTGATATTTACATTCATATTTATAGTTTCACTTATACCTTAATTTTGATTTATATATTTATTTATTTCTGATCACGGAGTGTTTGTTTTTGGGTAGCGCTGGATCACTTTCACATTTTTTCTATGGTCACTCGTGTACTGTAAACTTTTAGATTTGGCTGCTTCCCTCCATATATTTATATGTTTATTTATATTTACACGGTGGACGTTTGATCTGATTACACTAGTTCACTGACAGCGCGGAGGCTTTCTTTATATACCACCAAAAGAAAGATCTATTTGTGGGGGAAAAAAAAAGGACAAAAAAATCATTTGGGTACAGTGTTGCATGACTGAGTAATTGTCATTCAAAGTGTAAGAGCGCTGAAAGCTGAAAATTGGTCTGGTCAGAAGGGTGTTTAAGTGCCCAGTATGGAAGTGGTTAAAAACGCTCAGCCTCAAAAATGACAAATTAATGCAGTCGCCAATCTAAGGACTTAAACTGCAAGAGAGGGGACCTCAGTTTCTTGGTTTTGACAAAAATTCTCATTAAAGTATACATCTGTTCTAAAGTTATGCGTGTTTCATGATTTTAATACAAAAGCATCTTAAGTTTACCTTTACACACGTGAAAAATATGTGTGCATGGACAGATTAACAGGGGGCGTTCAGAGGAGAAAAAAAAAAAAAAAAAAGTAAAAATGGCAGCCGTATTATAGAAAAAAAAAAAGAAAAAAACAGGCACAATGAGGCCTTCCACTTCTGTGTTTGCATTAAGCAAAACAAATGCTAATTAACCACTTCAGCCCCGGACCATATTGCTGTCCAAAGACCAGAGCACTTTTTGAGATTCGGCGCTGCGTCGCTTTAACTGACAATTGCGCGGTCGTGCGACGTGGCTCCCAAACAAAATTGGCGTCCTTTTTTTCCCACAAATAGACCTTTCTTTTGGTGGTATTTGATCATCTCTGCGGTTTTTATTTTTTGCGCTATAAACAAAAACAGAGCGACTATTTTGAAAAAAATGCAATATTTTTTACATTTTTCTATAATAAATATCCCCAAAAATATATTAAAAAAAAATATTTTTCCCTCAGTTTAGGCCGATACGTATTCTTCTACATATTTTTCGTAAAAAAAAATCGCAATTAGCGTTTATTGATTGGTTTGCGCAAAAGTTATAGCGTTTACAAAATAGGGGGTAGTTTTATGGCATTTTTATTATTATTTTTTTTTTACTAGTAATGGCGGCGATCAGCGTTTTTTTTCGGTACTGCGATATTATGGCGGACACTTCGGACACTTTTGACACATTTTTGGGACCATTGGCATTTTTTTAGCGATCAATGCTATAAAAATGCATTGGATTACTATAAAAATGCCATTGGCAGTGAAGGGGTTAACACTAGGGGGCAGGGAAGGGGTTAAGTGTGTTCCTAGTGTGTTCTAACTGTATGGGGGGGGGTGGACTCACTAGGGGAATCACTGATCTTCTGTTCATACATTGTATGAACAGAAAATCAGCGTTTCCCCCGCTGACAGGAACGAGCGCTGTGTGTTTTCACACACAGCTCCCGTTCCCCGCTCTGTAACGAGCGATCGCGTGTGCCCGGCGGCGATCGCGCCCGCCGGGCACACGCACGGGACTCGGGGGCGAGCGGGGGGCGCGCGCGCGGGCCGCCGGCGGCGCGCACGCGCCCCCTAGTGGCCGCGAAAGGCGCGACGTAGAGCTACGGGCTCTCGCGCACCCGTGCCGACCTGCCGCCGTATAACTGCGGCGGCTGGTCGGCAAGCGGTTAAATAGTAGTAGAGGAGGTGGGGGGGGGGGGGGGGGTTCGTGTGACAGCATGACTCCACTGCCCACCAATTTCAGCATGACTCCACTGCCCACCAATTTCAGAGTTTTGCAGGGCTGCTTCTATAAATGCAGATGATAATACTGTGTCGTTGGTCGAGGGTACATGCTTCTAGGGGGTGGGTTTACAGACACTAGATAATACTGTGTCGTTGGTCGATAAAGAAAGAAAGACTTTAGAGGGGGTGGGTTTACAGACACTTTAAGCTACAAAGAAAGACTTTAGAATGCAAGCTCTGGTCTGTACCAGGTTCTTCTGGGCCAGTTTGGTGCAATTAGGATCATAATTTCTTTTTTGTAGGACCTTTTCTACTTCATCTAGGCAGTGGCAGCCAAGGTAATCCATTTTCCAGTTGTCCACTCCTTTCATGTGGATATCAAGTTTCTGTCCATGATATTATCTGGTTGGTTTGCTTCACAGTCAAAACCACCATTGCATCCTTGATGGCTGATATAGGCCACAGCCGTGGCATTGGCTGACTGCACCCCAATTAAGTGTCCCTTCATAAGGCAAGGTCAACAGGACTGCCAAGCTCCAAGGTGTTAAAGGGTCACTAAAGGAATTTTTTTTTTTAGCTAAATAGCTTCCCTTACCTTACTGCAGTACTGGTTTCATGTCCTTATTGTTTGTTTTTGCTTTGAAGTTGCTGTTAACCTGCTGTTCTCCACACTTCCTGCTTGTCTGTTTCCTTATAAGCAACATACTGGGAGCTTTCTCACGATGGTTTAAGCTGTCATTACTTCCCAGAACCAATCAGATTCATTTTAAAAACAAAACACTGCCCTGGGTTTGTTTGTTTTTGTTCTGTGTTTCTATTTCTACTTTGCAGAAACATGAAGCCAGTTTAAAAGTGAAACAAGCCTGCATGCACATTATATGATTGATTTTTATCTATTTTTAATCATTTTGAAAGGGAATCGGTTAACTTTTATGTCTCTATACCCTGTAAACAGTCATTTCAGCAAAAAAAATGTTTTCCTTTAGTGACCCTTTAATGGGGAGCTTTTTTTCTCCCAGTGATCATTTTCCTTGAATTAGGGACTGGACCACTTTCCCATTGTTGGAGAATTACTTGCTTTTTTTGGACAGAAGCATGGGTAAATCATGAGAAGGCTTCTACTTTTTCCCCCCAGGTAGACAAGATGTTCAGTAGGAGAGTTCCTAAATGGATTTGGGCAAATCGTGTTGCCTCAGGAGGAATCTACCATTATGCCTAGAACTCATTAAGAATCTCACTGTGGGATGTCTCAGAGTTCAATTCTTTAGCATTGGCTCTTAGAGAAAATCTCCTGTGAGAAAGACTTTTGCTTGTTACATTCAGGATCAGACCCGAGATTTCCAGGGGAAGGCTGGAGAGCAGATTTGTCAAATCTGATCACTTAAAAAGGCACATTTGAACTGTCCTAAAGACATTTTCTGATAGCCCAAAAGGGAGAAGTCCTTCAGAAGGCATTTGTTAAAATAGCCTGCAACTTGGATGCCCCGAGGGCATGTAGAGGTGCAAAGACCATTGTGAACACTCAGAGGATAGGCCGAAAGAGTGAGACAAGCAGAAAGCGATTGTCTACCCACCTCATTGGCACTTTCTGCGCTTAATAGTGGCAAAGGGGAATATGCACAGACATCTGGAACGTGCAGATACCATGTATTTGAGGTTTCAAATACTGCACTAAATAAAAAAAAAAAAATAAAATAAAAAGTAAAAAATGCCATAAAACTATCCCCTATTTTGTAAACGCTATAAATTTTGCGCAAACTAACCGATAAACGTCTATTTTTGGTAAAAATCACACGAATACGTATCGGCCCAAACCGAGGAAAAAAGTTTTATATATTTTGGGGGGATATTATAGCCAAGTAAAACTTTTTTTTAATGTCGCTCTATTTTTGTTAATAGTGCAAACAATAAAAACCGCAGAGGTGATCAAATACCACCACCAAATAAAAAAAAAAGCCATTTGTAGGAAAAAAAAAAAAACACAAAACAATTGTTTGGAAAACACGTTGCACGACAGCGCAATGGTCAGTTAAAGCGACGCAGTGCGGAATCTCAAAAGGAGCAAGGTCCTTAACCTGCATATTGGTCTGGGTCTTAAAGTGGATGTAAACCTTTTTTCAACTGATTGCAGTATTACGGCCGCAGGTCGGCTCCCCTGCACGAGAGCCTGTAGCTCTACGTCGGCTCTTTAAGCAGCCATTAGGGGCGCGCACCTCCAAATCCCGTGCCTGGCGGGCGTGATCGCTGTCGGGCGATTGCTCGGTACAGAGTGAGGACCGGGAGCTGTGTGTGTCAACACACAGCTCCCGGTGCCGTCAGGGGAGAAATGCTGATCTTCTGTTCATATAATGTATGAACAGAAGATCAGTGATTTCCCCTAGCGAGTCCACCCCCCCCCCCCCATACAGTTAGAACACACCCAGGAAAACACTTAACCCCTTCACTGCAAGTGGCATTTTTATAGCAATCCAATGCATTTTTTCTAGCACTGATCGCTATAAACGTGCCACTGGTCACAAAAATGTGTCAAAAGTGTTCGAAGTGTCCACCATAATATTGCAGAAAAAAAAAAAAAAAAAAAAAAAAAAAAAAAAGCTGATCGCCACCATTACTAGTAAAAATGCCATAAATAAACTACCCCCTATTTCCAAACTAACTTTTGCACAAACCAATCAATAAACGCTTATTGCGATTTTTTACAGGAAAAATATGTAGAAGAAGAATAATAGGTACCGACCTATGAGGGAAAAAAAAAAAAAAAAATTTTTATATATATTTTTGGGCAAAAATTATAGCAAAAAGTAAAAAGATAGATTTTTTTGCAAAATAGTCACTATTTTTGTTTATAGCGCAAAAAATAAAAACCGCAGAGGTGGTCAAATACCACCAAAAGAAAGCTCTATTTGTGGAGAAAAAAAAGACGCCAATTTTGTTTGGGAGCCACGTCGCAGGACCGCGCAATTGTCAGTTAAAGCGACGCAGTGCCGAATCGCAAAAAGTTCTCTGGTCATTGGGCAGCAATATGGTCTGGGGGTTAAGTGGTTAATGTTACGATGTAGAGTATAAGATTTCCTATCATCTGTGCCCAGTCTTGCCACAGTTAATCCAGCTCTGAGCAATCCTCTTATTGTTGAGTGAAATACAACAGACTTGCAGAAAAAAAACCTGTCTAACTAAAAAGTCCTTACCACCCCCTTGCTGCGAGTGACAGGTTATTTACATATCTATTGCACTAGCCTGGACACATGCACATTCCTGGATGTTTATCATAATATTGGGGGGTGACTCACAGTTCATTGCGACAAGGAATGTGTGGCCATGTGTGGACCCCGGAGAATAAAGCTCACCTGCCACCCCGCAAGCAAACGGGGCACCTCGTGTTCGACCCAGCACTTAGCCAAGCAGCATACACTTCTTCAATTATGCTGAGCCAGCTAGCCCCTGTGCAAGAGCTCTTACTCAAGTGACAAAAGCAGTAAATAGCAACATGTGTCCAACAGAGTGCAGAGAGTTATGATCCAAATTCTGAATAGTCTAGTCTCCCAAGGAAAGGACTGAAAATTAGAACAGCAACGACATTACTTATACAAGTACATCAAACCTGTCGCAAAGCAACACTAAACAAACAGAGGCAGCTAGGCGCATGGTAGGGCATAACTACAAGGTTACAGCCCAAACATTTCTCCATTTGTTGCTCTTCCACACTTGCAGCTGCTTTAACACACACACACACACACACACACACACACACACACACACACCAGGGTGGCGGCTCCAAAAAGCAAAATCTTGTACCTATACGCCTTTTCCGGGATTGCGGCACCACACACTTCCGGCAACCAGCTCCCACTGTGATTGGACAGTGGCAGCCAATAAGCAGTTCCAGCAGACTGCATGTCTCGAGACCCACCGATCATTCGAGAGGCAGAATAGTTGTCTGCCTATGTAAATAAGGCAGGTCACCGTTCTGTGACAAGGGAAGAGATCGTGTTTCAAAGCAGAAACACAAATCTGTATCCTCCCACAGTACAAGCACCTACCCCACACAGAAAGCACTCCCTAGGGACACATTTAACCCTTTGATCACCCACTAAACCTACCCTGCCAGTGCAGTGATTGTGCATATATTTTTTTAGCACTGGACTCCAAAAGTGTCACTTAGAGAAGAAAGAAAAGCTAGTCTTTGTTTAGAATGCAAAAATAGCCGCAAATGTGATCAAATACCACCAAAAGAGATCTCTCTTATGGTCAGACATATCTGAACTTCTCAAACTATCACACTAGGCTCAGGACTATAGACAAAGGTCTGTAAGCCTGTCAGACTTTGCTGAAGGAGGCTCCCCCGATTTGTGACCAATAGTGTTGTGAATTAGGGCTCTTTCACACGGCTGGAGCGCAAGTCCAATTTTTCATCCATCCGTGTACTGATGAAAAAGGGCCATACATTGGTCCCTATGAGATTGCGGGTCCGCCGACACCCGGTTCCGTAATCATCTGATTCTGCAGACGGAGGAAAACTATTCTTACATCCGTCTTCGGATCGGGTGAACACAGACAGTCCGTGTTCAGCTGATCCTCCCCATAGAGGAGAGCGGAGAAAAGACACCCGCCGGCTCAGCGGAGCAATCCCTGCTGAGGTTCAAGGGGCAGATCACTACTGATCTGCCCCGTGTGAAAGAGCCCTTAGTCATAAATGTCCTCCACCGTCAGCATATCCTATCGTATAAACAAAATTTTTTAAAAATTACAAGATGTTTAAAACAAGAAAAAAAAAAAAAAAAAAAAGGTACTTTGCAGACTCCAACAGATCAGTTGCTACCTCGGATTTTAATAAATGAAGCTTCATATTAGGATACTTTGGTATTTCCCATCCATCGGTCAACTGGGGATTTTCATTTAGGAGCGGCTGTCCAAGCTTGTCAATACAAAATTTGGTAACGTATAGGACATTTCCAACAACCTGTAAGAAAAATTATTTTTAAAGTCACTACAACAATTTTACAGAGCATTACCATTTAAAGTGGAATTAAACCCATCAATTAAGCAGATTCCCAAAGCAGTCACTTACAAGGTCTGCCATAAATGATAAATATCAGTTGCTTGTGTTCTCAACTGAACTGTCATGCCATTAAATGGCTCATGATATCTGGTCATATGTAAAAACACCATGGCAGCTACAGATCAAAGAGGCCAATAGGTTAGCTTCCCTGAGTATTAAGGGTAGGAGGGTTTAGTACTGTTGGGTATGTGGGTTGCCACATATTAGAAAAATCCAACTTAGAAGTTGGTGGTCTTTACACACAAATATTTGCATCCAGCTGATCCTTTACATAGGGGGAAAAAAAAAATATACAAATATACAAACACTGAATGCATCTTCATTGGAACCCCCATCTTCCTTTAACGAAAAACTTGATGGCTAGAAGAAAAAAATAAATAAATTGAATATGAAAACTAAAATCTCTCATTAAGATAAAGGTTGTCATTGTGAATTTAATTACAAGATAAGTTACCTGAGGACTAATATTAAACGTTGTTTTTTCAGAGTTAGCCCTCTTCTGTTCTTCATATTTTTGATGCAGGCCTGAAACAAAATCCTCAATTTCTTGACGGAACTGCCTATAAGTAAAAAAATAAAAATAAAATAAAAATAAAGGTTTACCGTTAAAATCTTTCTTGGAGTACATCAAAGGACAGATGGTATTATGATACGGTTATGCTGCCAAATTTAGATAAACTAGACCAAAAAAAAAATAAAAAAAACACAAATCACAGGATTGTCCTGCATGGGTTAAAATTCCTTCAATACAGAAAGCGCCAAGCTGAGGTCCCACAGAGTCCCAACCACTGAAATAATATGCATGACCCCTTGTACAAAGGCTCACACCAAGAAATGCAAGGCAATGGGTCTCAGAAAAAATAAATACAAATAAAAAAACATTGACTACAGGGTCACACCCTGGTAAATGATGGGGGCATATGCTACTCCAACACCTGGATATATCTTTCAGAATTGATAGTCTTTCCAGATGTGCAAGCTGCCCATTCCATACACACTAATGCACCCCCATACCACCAGAGATGCAGGCTTTTGAACGGAACGCTAAGAACCAGCCGGAAGGTCACACTCCTTTTTAGTCTGGAGTACACAGTGCTCATAGTTGCCAAAAACAAGGTAAAACATTTTGATTGATAGAACAGTTTTCCACTTTGCAACAGGCCATTTAAATGAATTTTGGCCCAGAGAAGACAGCAGGGTTTCTTGATCATGTTCAAATATAGCTTCTTTGCAGGATAGAACTTTTCAATTCCTGACTTACAATTTTCGATGGCACAGCAACAATGTTCACAGACAGTGATGTCCATCACAGAATCGCAACTGTTTTTAATGCTGCCCGAGGGCTCAAAGATCAGACATCCAATATTACATTTTGGCCTTGTCCTGTGCATGTGGAGACTTCTCCAGATTCTCAGAATCCTTTGACATGATGTACTGTAGATGATTTATTGCAAGTCTTTGCAATTATACACTGAGGTACATTAATCTGAAAATTGTATACATTTTTAGATGCAGTTTTTCACAAATTGGTGAACCTCTGCCCATTTTTACTTCCGAGTCACCGATTATCCAAGTTGCTCTTTTTTTTTACCCAATCTTACTGTTCTGTTGCCAATTAACCCAATTAGTTGCAAAATGTTCTTCAAGCTCTTCCTTATTTGTATCACTTTATCAGATTTTTGTATCCCTGTCCCAACTTTAAGACGTGTTGCTGCCATCAAATGTCAAAAAAATATACAAAATGTGTTCCTTAAAATTAGTAAGTTCTCTCAGTTTAAACATTTGATGGGTTGATAGGTGAATATAATATGGTGAATATGGATGAGATTTGTTGTATTGTATTTGGTATATGAATTTTACAGTCTATTTTTTTTGGAATTGGGGGTTGTACATGTAATAAAAAAACTAAAAAATAAACTTACTTTGAAATAGCATGATTCAAGAAAAGAATCTGTAACATTGGTCCATCGAACTTGTCCTCAAATAAGCCACTAAAAACAAGAAACAGCAACAGTTACAGAGGATAGCAAGGTGAGCCATCTATAAATACAGCAAGTCTACCAAAAATTTAGCTTTCAAAAACTATGCAACATAGCTTTAGGAAAAAGTGATACTTTATTTTTGTAGGAATAAAGAGGTAGGGTTTATTTTATCAAAGTTAGCTTTTTCACTATGAATTCATACATTTATATGCAAACTGCACAGGTTTGTGCATCACTGCCCAAGTGTGCGCATATGCTTGTTCTCACAGATAAATACAAAATATTAGACGTTATATATGCTTAGATCCAGCCAGAAAGCAAGAATGCCTGGGACAGCAACAGCCATCGATACTTGAAAGCTTTATTAAAAAGGTGCGTTTATTGATATCCATTTGTCTGTAATCCTTCTCCTTATGCTCACTAAACGTTATTTTGATACAAAAAAAAAAAACCTTATAGAAATACCGTTACGTGTAACTGAGTCTTTCAGGACAGCACTTGGAGAGAGCGCAGCTCCACCCACTTCCCAGGAAACACTGCAGTCACTGCTATAACTTCCGCCCACCTCCACCATGGCCTCAGTTGTACACGAGCACCTCCGGCCATACTGAAATGAGATAAGCAGAACATAGCAACCAAAACATGTTAGTACAATACACACACATACACACATTATATATATATATATATATATATATATATATATATATATATATATATATATATATATATATAGGTGGGTTATCGGTGCTGTCCTGAAAGACTCATAGAAATACCGTTACCGGTAAGTGTAACTAAGGTTTTCTCACTTCGTCTTTCAGGACAGCACTTGGAGATGATAACCGAGTACTTACTCTAGGGTGGGACCACCGCTTGCAGGACCTTCCTGCCAAAAGACTGCTCCGCCGCTGAGAGCAGATCCATCCTGTAGTGGCGAGTAAAAGTGGAAAAACTCGTCCACATAGCTGCCTTGCAGATGAGCTCTGGTGAAGCTCCAGCCCGTTCTGCCCAGGAAGTTGCCACTGCCCTTGTAGAATGTGCCACCACCCCTGGGAGAGGTTCTATACCCCTAGCCTTATAGGCCTCGTGGATAGCCATACGGAGCCATCTGGCTAGCGTACTTTTGGAAGCACCGTACCCCCTACGTGCACCCGAGAACAACACAAACAAAGAATTGGATTTTCTAATTTCCCTGGTGACTTCCAGGTAGTGCATAATGCACCTTCTGACATCTAAGGTATGAAACTCTTCTTCCCTTGAACCGGAAGGAGCCGGACAAAAGGTAGGTAACACTATTTCTTGTGTCCTATGGAAGGCCGATACCACCTTAGGAAGGAACCCCGGATCTGTCCTCAACACGACTCTATCTGGGAAGATGGTCAAGAAGGGTTCCACAATAGAAAGAGCCTGTAGCTCACTAATTCTAGCTGAGGTAACGGCTACTAAAAGGACCGCTTTCAGGGTCCAAAATTTTAAAGATGCTTCTAACAGTGGTTCGAAAGGTCTTTTTGTCAGACCCCCCAAAACCACCGATAAGTCCCACTTGGGAAAAAACTTAAAGGGGGAAGGCCTAGCCCTGGCCAATGCCTTAAAAAATCTGACGACATAGGGATCTAGAGATAACCGTCTCTCTAGAAATACTGATAGCGCAGCAACCTGCGCTTTCAGGGTGCTGGCTGCCAGACCCTTGTCCATCCCGTCCTGTAAAAACTCCAGGACCGAAAAATTATTCATGGGGGGGGAACAATCCTTTGAACTGCACCAGGAATTAAAGACCCTCCAGGTCTTGAAATAAATCGCCCTGGTAACTTCCTTTCTGCTACTAATTAGTGTATCCACTAACCGTTTAGATAAACCCTTCCTACTCAGGATTAACTCTTCAGTAACCAGGCCGCCAGGTTGAGCCGATCCACGTTGGGATGGAGCAGAGGACCCTGGTATAATAAGTCCTTTCTGGCTGGAAGTAGCTGATGGGGTTCTATTGCCAGCTTCAGCAGAGTTGAAAACCAAGGCCTTTTGGGCCAGTATGGGGCTATTAGGATAAGAGTCGTCTTTTCTACCTGAAGTTTCCGCAGAACTAATGGAATCATTTGTATTGGGGGGGAAAGCATAACACAAACGGAAGGGCCAATGCTGAACTAACGCATCTAGACCCTCCGCTTGATCCAGTCTGTTGAGGGAAAAGAAAACCGGAACCTTGGCGTTGGCTTGGGACGCAAACAGGTCTATCTGAGGGGTTCCCCACCTGTCTGCTATTTTCTGGAACACCTCTGAATTTAGACTCCACTCGGACTCCAGAACCCTCCTCCTGCTTAGGAAGTCTGCCAGGTGGTTTAAACTGTCCTTTAGGTGTACTGCAGACAGAGATGCCAAGTTTGTCTCTGCCCAGTAAAGCATGTGTAGGGCCAGGTTCAGGAGAACCCTGCTCCTCGTGCCCCCCTGCCTTGAGACGTAAGCTACCGCTGTAGCATTGTCCGACAGTATCTGGACATGCTGACCCTGTATCGTCTCCTGGAAGGCCCAAAGCCCTAGGCAAACGGCTTTGAGTTCCCTCCAATTGGAGGATCTCTTGGCCTCTTGCCTGGACCAGGACCCCTGAGCCAACTGACCTCTGAGGTGAGCACCCCATCCCCAGGAGCTGGCATCCGTAGTTAGGATCATTGTAGCGGGAAAGGACCACACTAGACCCTGACTCAAATTTGCGTGAGCCCTCCACCACCAAAGTTTCCTTTTTACTGAAGTTGGAACCCTGATCTCCTTTTCTAGGGGTTCTCCATGCGTCCAATTCTGCAGAATCGCCTGCTGGAGACTCCTTGAATGCAGGCGGGCCCACTGAACCGCAGGAATGGAGGATGTGAGAAGTCCCAGGGTGGACATAGCTGCACGAACTGACACTGACAGATTCGTCTGCACTGCCTTCACTGCTGCCTGAACCTTGATTATTTTCTCCTCTGGTAGAAATAACCTCTCCTGGATGGAGTCTATGGTGTACCCCAAAAAGACTATGACCTGAGAGGGAACTAGATTTGACTTCTCTCTGTTCATAATCCAACCTAGACCCTCCAAATGGGCCTGGGTCCTCCATAGGTCTTTGAGAAGCTGATCTTCCGTCTTGGCGAACAACAGGAGGTCGTCCAAGTATGGAATTACCGAAACTCCTTCTAGCCTCAGAGGTGCCAAGGCCTCCGCCACCACCTTCGAAAAGATCCTCGCTTCCTGTCCTGATCGCTAGACGCAGGAAACGCTGAGAAGAGGCTCTTATCGGGATGTGAAGATAAGCATCCCTTATGTCTATCGAAGCCAGAAAGCAACCTGCAGGAAGGAGCCTTCTGACCGAGTAGATGGTATCCATCCGGAACCTCTTGTACTTGATTGACCGATTCAGGAATTTTAAGTTCAGAATCAAACGAAATTTTCCTGCCGGCTTTTTTACTAGAAACACATTGGAGTAGCAACCCACCCCCTGTTCTTGTTGGGGTACCGGGGTGATCACCCTTTGCTATAGAAATTCCTCTAACAGCGACAACATTGCCCGGGATTTCTCCTGATCCCTGGGCAGCTGAGTCGCGTAGAAACGCGACGGTGGTTTCTCTGAGAACTCCAGCGCGTAGCCCTCTGCAATAACCTTGAGGATGTATGCACTGGAAGTCGTCTCTGCCCACTGTGGAAGGAACGACTGAAGACGTCCTCCCACAGCCGGGCGACCGTTACTGGGGTTTAGCGGGCTGGCTAGGGGAGCGAAACACCCCGGGTCTCCCTCTACCACTATGAGGCTGCCAGGACCTCCCACCCTGACCTTTTTGTGTCTCTTTAGGATCTTGGGGCTGGAAAAAAGGACGAAAATTTTTCCTGGTCCGCGGTACTACCTTTTTTAAGGGGAAGGCTTTTTTCCTATCCGCCGTCCTATCCAGAACAGTGTCCAGACCGGCGCCAAATACCAGATCTCCATCGAAGGGCAGACCACATAACTTAGCCTTCGAAGCCGTGTCCCCAGTCCAGGTTTTGACCCAGAGAGCCCTCCTGGCCGAATTCACTAGGGCCGAGGAACGGGCTGATATTCTCACTGACTCGCCTGAGGCATCCGCCATGTAGCCTACTGCCTTCAGAAGAATCGGGAAGGACTCTAGCAACTCAATGCGTGAGGTCCCAGACTCAATGTGACCCTTCAGCTGTTCCAACCAATGCTCAAGGTTCCTGGCCACTACTGTGGACGCCATAGCTGGTTTGAGGTTGGCCAGAGAGGCATCCCAAGCCTTCTTTAAGAGCGCCTCTGCTCTTTTATCTAGGGGATCTTTTAAGGTGCCCGTATCCTCAAAGGCCAAGTCTGTATTTCGGGATACCTTTGAGAACGCAGCATCCAGCTTAGGTTTCTTATTCCATACCTGCGCTGGATCCTCATCAAAAGGAAATCTCCTCTTAAGTGATCGGGAAAAGAAAGGAGCCCTCTCTGGGTCTTTCCACTCCCTTTTGACCGCATCTGACAATACTCTATGTACTGGAAAGGTTCGATGCTTGACTTCGTCTAAACCCTGGTACATCTTGTCATGCAGAGACAAATGCGTCTTATCCACCTTAATGTTTAAAGTGGAATGAATAGTTTTCAGTAAGTCATCCACCTCTTCTAAGGACAACTTGTAACGTGAAGAAGATTCTCCTGTATCTTCTTCCGCCTCTGACCCTGAGACTAGGCTGCTAGGCTCTTCCTCCTCGGACTCACTACCTGCCCCTCTATAATCCAAAGGTGCACTAGTGGAGGCCTTAGCTGCTGACCCCGACGCCGCCCCTCTGTCCAAGTAGGAGCGAAACGACTGAAAGGTCTCTTCTAGCTCTTTCCTAAAAGAGCATCTCTTTGGGTTGTTCGGAGGCTGCACTAGGGGAGGCTTCCCCTTTGACTATGTCTGCGATGCATGCCTTGCATAACGGCTTAGTCCAAGACCCTTTAAGGGTTGTTTTGCAGGTAGCACACCGTTTCTTAGGAGGGGGCACCGCAATTTTTAGCTTCTCTTTAGCTTTCTGAAAAACACAAAAGACAACAACCCCATGTTTAACTTTTTGTGCCTCAGACCCAAACCACCACCACAAAACAGCCAGTGAACAAAAAACACACCAGGTCCCATCACCGCTGTACCAAATAAGCACCACTCTCCCAGGGACGTGACTAGGGTGAGTGAGGCAGGCTCCTCTCCCCAAAGGGGCAGTAGGAGGGACATAACAAGGAACCAGGTAGACTTAAACCGCTGTTTTCCTACCTGGGCCGGGCTGGTGCATGTGGCTCCTGCTCCCGCCACCTCCGCTGCGTCTTCTGGCTCCATTCTCCCAGAACGCGGCGATCGTTTGTGCGCCTCCTTTTGAAAAATCCCGGTTAACCCCACCGCTGTGGGAACCGGAAATTGCACCGCCGAGGCTGCTCCTCCCTTCTGCGTTCCAGCGGCCGGAAGCCGCCACGCACCGCCGGAAGTCCGGCCTCCACCGGAAATGACGTCGCCCGCCCTCCGTACCGGGACATCGCAGACCCCAGGAGACGGGCATCTAACCGCCCCCAACATGGCCTGCAATGCCCAGCCTATTGGCGCAGAACCCCCGGCAGCCTTTACCCTCGCCGGGCTCGAGAAGAGGGGGAGCACCGAAACGTCCCCCACGCGTCAGGGGGGAGGTTGGGTCTGCCTCCTAAAGAAAAACAACCGATCGCAGGTATGCCTTTAATCCGTCTCCCCCTGGAGAGAGTCCAGCATCCTCCTGGTTCCCTGCAGCGCTTCCACCATGGCCGGAGGAAACCCTACAACTGAGGCCATGGTGGAGGTGGGCGGAAGTTATAGCAGTGACTGCAGTGTTTCCTGGGAAGTGGGTGGAGCTGCGCTCTCTCCAAGTGCTGTCCTGAAAGACGAAGTGAGAAAACACACACACCTTTATCTATACGTAAGCAAGTGTGTAAGCAAGTGTGTAAGCAAGTGTGTAAGCAAGTGTGTAAGCAAGTGTGTAAGCAAGTGTGTAAGCAAGTGTGTAAGCAAGTGTGTAAGCAAGTGTGTAAGCAAGTGTGTAAGCAAGTGTGTAAGCAAGTGTGTAAGCAAGTGTGTATCTGTTCTTTAGTGGTTACTGGGCTGCTTTCATGGTGTGGTTAAACCTCATTGTATAAAGTAGCCTTAGGCCCCTTTCACACAACTGGTCTCATCAGGTCAGCCTGTCCATTTTTCAGGCAGACCCACCCAATCATTTACTCCAGTCCATGGAATGGCAGGTGTAAACAGACCTACATCCAAAGTGACATGGAAGGGATTCTCCAGCAGATACAGTCTCAGTTCTATTCCTGTGTGAAAGAAAGACGGGAGAGCAGTGTCCCTTTCATGCAATCAACTTTTAGAGCTCTCCTCACTGACCTCTGCAGAGATACTTCTGCTCTCCGCCCCCTTTTATCTGACTGCAAAGACAGGTTGATAATTCTACAGATAAACTAGTACAACTTATGTAGGAGGCTTTGTTCCATTTATATCACCAAAAGGTAGTCAAATAACTGGTTATATGTAAGGGTTTACAACTACTTCATGGCCAACTTCCTAGCAGCAGATACTCCTTTACTGCCCTGCTACCTTGAGCAAAGGGGGGGGGGGAGGTTAGTGCATCTATGAACTAGATAATAGTATGCATAACCATTTGCTTGTTGAGGTTTTTCAGACTGGATGAAATAGCCAGATGTGCAACAGGATCAGGTATTGCGCACCTCCTATAGGCCCCAGAAAAAGCAAGCACAAAAAAAAAAAAAAAGAAGAAGGGGTATACAGGTATGACATGGACCAAAAACACCAAAACTTGGTTCATACTGCTGCGTTTAAATTTCAGTGCAATTATGTAGTGCGACTTGAAAGAAACTTTGCTGTGGTTTACATATTTAGTGGTATCAAAGTCACGCTGAATTGACACCAAGGTAGAACGGGAACCTTTTCCAAAATTGCATAGTACTGAGTTGGTTTACCAAAACCAGACAACATAATTAGTTTTGCTGCCAATGAACAGAATACATGCAACCCTCAAAGTACAAAAAAATAATAAGCAAAACACTGTACATACAGAAATATGCATACCTTGGCCACGAATAAAATTTCCTCTTGAGCTCTTGATGTGCAAGTAATGTTAGGGGCAATAAGAACTTTTTTAACAACAGTAACTCAATGTAAAACACATTGCAATGCAGTACATCTATACCAGTCAATGTGACATTTGCTTCAGGTTGCACTTCTAGTTCTACTTCTAGGTACTGATTTACCTGCAGTATAATGTCTGGTGAATAACAGAATGAATATGCACCGAAGTGTTCACTAGAAATGGTAAAAAGTAGGGTTGTCCCGATACCACTTTTTTTTTAGGACCGAGTACAAGTACCGATACTTTTTTCCCCCAAGTAGTCACCGATACTTTTTTTTTAAATGTCCCCCACAAATGCAGCCATGTCACCCACAAATGTAGCCATGTCACCCCTACCTAGCCACCGCCGCCCGGGGAACATCAAAGCATTCATTTGAATAGCTGTAGTTTTCCCGCCCGTATAGACACTCCCCCTTGCTCAGGATTGGACAGATCAGTATCGGGACAACCCTAGTAAAAAGTAGGAAGGAACTGCAAGCAGACAACAAACCCAACGCAATCATCACCTATGCTTATAATTTATCCTATGGATTCTATGGATGTGCGACTACCTACATTATAATAAACCAGTTGCAAACTTGGTCAAACTTTACATGAAAATAAATAGGATTTTTTGAACTCGCCGTAAAATCCTTTTCTCTGTCCTCCATGGACAGACACAGTCTTCTCAAGTCTTGACATATGTGTTATGTTCCTGTTCAGAGGAGAGGACTAGGAACATGTTAGATATTTAAATACATGTTACTTTAACAGAGTTGAACAGCCCCGCAAAGGGAGCGGTCCCTCCAGACATAACCCTCGTCTCTGCAGCCTCAGTTTGTAACAAGCAATACAAACCTGAAAAAGGAGGGGTGGGTGCTGCATCTGTCCATGGATGACAGAGAAAAGGATTTTATGGCGAGTACAACAAAAAAAAAAGCCCAGGAAGCACCAATTGCCCTGGTTGAATGTACCGTGACCGGAAAGGGGGCGCCAGCCCCTTAAGAGCATAGGCCTGTATGAGTCTACCGGATTCAACTAAAAATGGTGGCCGATGAGTCCACCAGGCCCTTTTGTGGACCAGACCTGACGCTTTGTAAGCTTCACAAATAGCTTGCCTAATCCATCTAGCTATAGAGATTATGGACGCTTTGGATCCCTTTTTGGGGCCACTGAACAATACCAACAGCTGGGAGGAACTCCTAAACCCACTGGATTTCTCCAAGTAAAGCAGCAGACCTCTCTTTACATCTAAAAAAAAAAAAAATCTTTCCTCTTCCGCATTCTTGGGAGAGGAACAAAAACTAGGAAGGACTACTTCCTGGGACCTATGAAAGTTAGAAGAAACTTTGGGCAAATAGAAAGAATCAGGCTTGATCACTACCTTGTCCTCCAAAATCCTCAGGAAGGGATCTTTACAGGAAAGGGACTGCAGATCAGAAATCCTTCAAGGAAATAAGTTTCAGGGAAGCTTCATGAAAGGGCTCATACGGAGCCCTTGTTAGAGCATTAAGCACTTATGACAGATCCCAAGGAGGCACATGTTTGACGATCCTGGGAGCATGACTAGATCTGGCTGAAAGGAACCTCCTGACTAAAGGATCTTCTGTTAGCCTCTTGTCTGAAAATACAGACAGGGCCGCAACCTGAACCCTAAGGGTCGTTTCACACTAGCGGACTGTTCGTCCGTTCATTACAAGTCGGTTTACGGACTTGTAATGAACCCCTATGGGCGCGGATCCGTTAGAGAATGCGTTTGTACTTTGGATTTTATGCCAACGGACTTGTGTACACACAATGGGACAATACATTTGTTGTCAGACAGTTTTAAAGCATGCTATCCAACATTTGTCGGAAATTCCACCAATTATTGTGTGATGGCGCATACAAAACAGTCAGATAATCGGACAAAAATCCTGCCATCACACAACTGTTGTCAGAAAATCCGATAGTGTACAAGTCTTTAGAAGTGCCCCGCCACACCAGGTTCTGGTGCCCACACAGTAGAGCCCTGCATTTTACCATAAGGGCCAAGATATTTGGGCCCTAAAAGAGGGCACAAAAGAGGCTGTGATATGGACAATCTGAGTCATGGCACAAAATACAAAACTCAGAACACCAACTGGAAGAATATTTTACTGACTGGACCTGTGTGAATTTTATATCAGTACCCCTGCTATACAATACACTACATCTAGCAGGGTGGTAGATGCAGAGCTTTTTTTCTCGGAAAATAGGTGCAGGAACTCAACCACGACCCCGTTCAGATTTCACAAACAGTAGAAGGGTCTTAAAGGGGCATTAAATACCAGAATTGCGCTAATACAGAGTGCAGAGTTCAGGGGGGTTACACACAGAGTGAAGAGCTGGCACTTGTAAACACAGAAACCAGACTTCTGTGTTTACAAGTGATTGTGGTGAGCAGGCACCAAAGTGTCTGAGCCAAAGGTGGTGGAACTGAGTTCCCCCAAGTTCCCCCAGAAAAAAAGCCCTGGGTAGATGGAATATGAATTGCATCAGATAGTATGATATATGGTGACCCTTACACACCCGTGTAATAAAGGTGCTGCCCTGCCTACAACTATAGGGGGCGGTGAGGCAGCACACACCGGCCGCCTCTATAGCACACCTCCCCTCCTCCCGCTCTCTAGGCCGGTAACGGCAGCTCTGAGCTTCCTCAAAGGATATTCTCCGCCCGCAGCTGTTCTATTGTGTCCCCATAGCGGGCGAGCTGCTCCTGTAAGCCGCCGTGCTCAAGCTGACTGTCCTCGGTGTCGTCGAAGCGTATGTGTTGCGCCAGAGGCTTCACATCCCCGTCCAGCTGCTCAAAAAGCTCTTGGTCCCCGAATTCTACCTCCGCCATCTTCGAGCTCTGCGTCACAGCGCACAGCTTAGCGAGTACTAAGTGGCGACCGCGTCACTTCCGGTGCGACTCCGTCACTCAAATGTCTGACGGCGGGGAATTACTGCTTATACGCGGTCAAGAAACATAAAGGTCTCGAACGGGTGGGCGGTCGGAGGCGGAGAGATGCTAAACGTCACCAAAAGCCCCGCCCACCGCACTAACACGCCCCTAATCGTGAACTTATATTTGTCCATGGTTGAGAAAAATGTTGGACTGGGAGGGGGTGGTAGAGCGGAGCTTCCCCGGTGTATAGCACTGAGTCCTAGTACAGTACTGTACATTGTTCTGCCATCAAATACGTTACCTCACTGCGCCCATGAAACACAGCCACTGCACCCAGCAAACAACCACTGCGCCCATAAAACGCAGTCACTGTGCCCGTCAAATACAGCCGCTGTGCCCGTCAAGCGCTGCCTCACTGTACCCATCAAACGCAGCCTCAATGTGCACATCAAACACAGCCTCACTGTGCCCATCAAACGCAGCTTTACTGTGCCCATCAAACGCAGCTTTACTGTGCCCATCAAACACAGCCTCACAGTGCCCATCAAACGCTGCCACTGTGCCCATCAAACGCACCCACTGTGCCATCAAACGCACCCACTATTGCCGCCACTGTGTCATCAAACGCAGCTACTGTACCTATCGATTGCTGCTACTGTGCCCCATTAATTGTCACTACTGTGCCCCATCAATTGCTGCTACTGGGTCCCATCAAATGCTGCCAGTGTGTCCATCAATTGCCACTAATGTGCCACATCAAATGCTGCCCAGCACTTACCTGTATCGCAGTGGGTCAGCGGCTATGTCCTGCACGTCCTCCATGTCTTCGTCCATCCTCTCTCGCGCCTGACGTTTCAGCCAATCAGGTGACCGGTAACAGACCCGAGCACTTGATTTGCTAAGAGGCGGTTCAGTGTTAGCAAAGCAAATTCCTTCGTTTTGCTAACACAACGCTGAGTGAACAGTGAACACACAGCATGGCGCCCACTGTTCACCTTTTTGCACGTCTATTAGAGCCTATAGTGCTTCCAAAAAACACCCCCCCCCCCCTTTGTAATTCAGGTGCCCGGCGCCCGAAACGAGCCAGACACCTGAATAGGGGGTGTCAGCAGCGACCATAGATAGTGTAGCGCTACCCCATTCAGGAGCCGCTTGTTAGATTGGGATTGGAGGATTAAGTTACCTCTGTGTGGTGTCTAGGGGTAGATGTAGTGAGCAAAGCAGTAACGAATGTCCAACCTGTAGCTGAAGTTTTCTGAATGCTTTATTTTCCTGGTCCAACACGACCAACGCAACTTGAGGTAGATAGGAAAAGGTTGATGAAAATAGAATAACTTTGCAGAGTCAAGCTTGGATAGAGAAAGCAGTCCTACTTTCAGTAATTAAGTCAATCACGTCACCACTCCTGCCGGAGTGGATGCGGTGCACCTGGACAGGTCTCTCACACAGACCTGGCAGCCAGAGCATCACCGAGAAAGCTGAGAAGGAACAATTTGATGCCACCGACTTGGCTCTAGAAGATTAGTAGAGGCCTCTGCCACAGGTCCGGTACTTAAAGGGGTGGTTCAGCCTAAATTAAAAAAAAAAAAATCCTTTCTCCCGCTTGGTACCTATCTAATAATGTCCTCACCCATCCCAGTGATGTAGGCGCCAGCATTTAGAATTCCCCCAAAATCATACTTTATATCACGCCGTGATGGACGTTTCCATCTGGATGCGGCGAATGCTGTACTCCCAGCATTCACCGCTCTATCCCGCACATGCCCAGTGTTGACGGCGAGCAGCGCCGTCAACACTGAACTGTTACTGTGACAACGGCGCAGCGTCCTGAAAAGGACTCGCCCCCTTCACAGTAGAACCTTTCCCGATGGTGTCCAGGTGAGTAATGCAGTTGAGAGAAGGTTTCCAGTATTGAAAATGGCGCTATTGCATCCGACATCATCACATGACTTGCTTCCAGAGTCATGTGACGAGCGGAATAACGCGCGATTTGGAGTTAGTGGGTTTGGAATTATTTCCTGGGCAGCGTGACGCTGTAAACCCAGGAGGCATTGCGGCCAAACATGAACAGATCGATACGCCCATTCCTGCAGCTCCTATACCAGGAAGTGACATTCGAGAAATAGCAGAAATACAGGTACGGGAGCGTTTTCAATTTTATTAAACAGCGGATTGTTTTTACCAAGACTGAGCCTTTTTGTTTTAAAGGGTGTACTTTAGGAGGGTGAACTACCCCTTTAAGAGCAATAGAGCATATCCTCTGAATCCTGTCCTCTTGAGATGCGAGACCCCAGTAAGTCACTGAGGTCACCCAGTCATTTCAGTGTCTCTGAGCCATGAGGGCCAAGAGTCGGGAACTCTGCATGGTACGGGCCCCGGCCAGGTAGGCCATAGTGGTGGGGCTCGTGATGTGCGCACTCCCTGAAGGTGGGTGCCCCACCTGGAACCAGGAACCCGCAAAGAACCCTAAAAAATTGTATCTGCCACAGATATACCCTCCCCCAGCATGCCCCGCGAGGGAAACGCTCCTCCAATTGGCTGCTGGGGAAAAGTGGTTCTGCCTGAACCAGGGGCGGACTGACAACTCATGGGGCCCCCGGGCAACATGAGATCATGGGGCCCCCTGTATCCCTGCCCACACTCAAGCTACACCCACACACATCATGGGGGCACACAGCAGGGCCTAGGGGCATGGAGCAGGGCATGGGGGCAGATAGCTGGGCATTGGGCACAGAGCAGGGTGTGGGGCAGACATCAGGACATGGGGGCACAGAGCAGGGCATAGGGTAGACATTATGGCATGGGGGCAAAGAGCAGGGCATGGGGCAGACATCAGGGCATGGGGTCACAGAGCAGGGCATAGGGTAGACAGCATGGCATGGGGGCAGGGTATGGGGCAGAGAGAGTGCAGGGTGTGGACAGAGAGAGTGCAGGGTATGGGGCAGAAAGAGTGCAGGGTATGGGGCAGAGAGAGTGCAGGGTGTGGGGCAGAGAGAGTGCAGGGTATGGGGCAGAGAGAGTGCAGGGTATGGGCAGAGAGAGTGCATGGTATGGGCAGAGAGAGTGCAGGGTATGGGGCAGAGTGATAGCAGGGTATGGGGCAGAGAGAGTGCAGGGTATGGGGCAGAGAGAGTGCAGGGTATGGTGCAGAGAGAGTGCAGGGTATGGGCAGAGAGAGTGCAGGGTATGGACAGAGAGAACAGGGTATGAGGCAGAGAGAGTGCAGGGTATGGGGGCAGAGAGAGTGCAGGGTATGGGGCAGAGGGAGTGCAGGGCATGGGCAGAGAGAGTGCAGGGCATGGAGGAGAGAGAGTGCAGGGTAGGGAGCAGAGAGAGTGCAGGGTATGGGCAGAGAGAGTGCAGGGTATGGGGCAGAGAAAGTGCAGGGTATGGAGCAGAGAGAGTGCAGGGTATGGAGCAGAGAGAGTGCAGGGTATGGAGCAGAGAGAGTGCAGGGTATGGGGCAGAGAGAGTGCAGGGTATGGGCAGAGAAAGTGCAGGGTATGGAGCAGAGAGAGTGCAGGGTATGGAGAAGAGAGAGTGCAGGGTATGGGGCAGAGAGAGTGCAGGGTATGGGGCAGAGAGAGTGCAGGGTATGGGCAGAGAGAATGCAGCTTATGGAGCAGAGAGAGTGCAGGGTATGGTCAGAGGGAGTGCAGGGTATGGGCAGAGGGAGTGCAGGGTATGGAGCAGAGAGAGTGCAGGGTATGGGGGCAGAGAGAGTGCAGGGTATGGAGCAGAGAGAGTGCAGGCTATGGAGTAGGCATGTGCAAAAGTGAAAAATTCGTTTCGTTTCGTTTCGTTTCAATTCGTCATTTAATAAATTTCGTTAAGTTAGGTTCGTTACATGTGTTGAATTCGTTTTCGGAATTCGTTCGTTTTCGACCGAATTTCGAAAAATACGGTCGAAAGCGAAAATATTTCGACCTTTTTTCGAATTCGTTCGTTTTCGACCGAATTTCGAAAAAAAACGGTCGAAATCGAAAATATTTTAACCAGATTAGAAAACAAAGTCTCTTTTCGAATAGAATTTTTTTCGAATTAAATTCGAAAATATTTTTTTTTTTTTTTTTTTTTTTTTTTTTCGAATTCCGATCGAATTTAGTCCGCGGGTATTCGATTCGGAATTCGAAAAAAAAAAAATCGATTTCGACCATTTTTTTTTTTTTTCGAAATTCGGTCGAAAATGAACGAATTCCGAAAACGGTCGAAATTTTTCGCTAATATAGCAATTCGGAAATTCGTATGCATCCGAATGTCCGAATAATGGAAAATTCGTCCGAATTTCGATTCGGAACGAAACGAAATGCACATGCCTACTATGGAGCAGAGAGAGTGCAGGGTATGGGAAGAGAGAGTGCAGGGTATGGGCAGAGAGAGTGCAGGGTATGGGCAGAGAGAGTGCAGGGTATGGGGCAGAGAGAGTGCAGGGTATGGGGCAGAAAGAGTGCAGGGTATGTGCAGAGAGAGTGCAGGGTATGGGGCAGAGAGAGTGCAGGGTATGGGCAGAGAGAGTGCAGGGTATGGGCAGAGAGAGTGCAGGGTATGGGCAGACTCTAGGCCATACTGGGCATGGAGCAGTGTTCAGAATGCTAGGCACTGGCAGGGTTACTGTATAGGGACACAGGACAGACAGCAGAGCAGCAGCAGACCTAGATGCAGAGTAGTGCGGGAATCGGCTGTAAACATACCTCTCGTGATGCGCTCCTCCGGCCGGCC
Source organism: Rana kukunoris (assembly GCA_029574335.1). Classification (NCBI taxonomy): domain Eukaryota; kingdom Metazoa; phylum Chordata; class Amphibia; order Anura; family Ranidae; genus Rana; species Rana kukunoris. The sequence continues at coordinate 191,286,449 of CM056049.1, forward strand.
CCCCCTCTCTTCTCGTCCATCCGAGGTGATGGCAAATAAAAGCACCTGGGTGGACGGAAGGGGGGGAGGAGCCGGCCGGAGGAGCGCATCACAAGAGGTCTGTTTACACTGCAGCCCTAGCAGGAAGCGCAGCGCTTCGGGACCAAATCTACCCGTCAGCTAGTTGTGATTGACGGGTAGATCGAAGGGGACGCGATCATGGGGCCCCCTACTGGTCACAGGCCCTCGGTCCGTGCCCGAACTGCCCTATGGTCAGTCCGCCCCTGGCCTGAACCCCTCTGGCACCACTTGCCGCCCAGAGATGGGACCACATCTCTGGAGCGCAGAATGACCCACAGGACAATTCAGGGCTGACAGCCGCCGAACCCAATCAAATCAATCTGAGTGAGAGCAAGTAAGTCTCTCACTCTACTAACTTTAGCGTAATGCCCTTTCTGAAAGTAAGGGGGCGCTACAATAGATTCATGAGTGGTGCCAGGACAGGGGGGGCGCCGCCCATGCCCCCCTTATGGATGCCCTGCCACTGCTCTTTTTACTATTTGTTCTGTTGAAAAGTGTGCTGTAGATAGAGCATCTCAAGTCGTAGCTGTGCTCCCTGGGGGTATGCTGATTGCCCATCAGTGCTGCTGGAGGGAGCCCAGATGACCATAAACGAGTGACCTGCAGACTTGGTCATGGTAAGTGAGACCATCCCATTTCCCACCCTGTCTTCCCCGAGGACAGGGACCCCCCCCCCCCCGAGTACAGGGACCCCCTCTGAGGACAGGGACCCCCTTCCCCCCTCTAAGTACAGGGACCCCCTCTCCCCAGGACAGGGGCCCCCTTCTCCCCCCTGGGGACAGGGACCCCTTCTCCAGTGGGGACATAGTCCCTCCTTCTCCCCTGAGAACAGGGACCCTCTGGGCCACTAACCTGGGGACAGGAACTCCTTCTCTCCTGGGGACAGGGACCCCCCTTCTTCCCTGGGGACAGGGACCCCCTTCTCACCTTCATCTCACCTAGGGACCTCATCTTCCTTTCTCCCGCTTGGTACCTATCTAATAATGTCCTCACCCATCCCAGCGATGTAGGCGCCAGCATTTAGAATTCCCCCAAAATCATACTTTATAGTGTGCTGTAGATAGAGCATCTCAAGTCGTAGCTGTGCTCCCTGGGGGTATGCTGATCGCCCATCAGTGCTGCTGGAGGGAGCCCAGATGACCATAAACGAGTGACCTGCAGACTTGGTCATGGTAAGTGAGACCATCCCATTTCCCACCCCGTCTTCCCCGAGGACAGGGACCCCCCCCCCCCCCCCCCCGAGTACAGGGACCCCCTCTGAGGACAGGGACCCCCTTCCCCACTCTAAGTACAGGGACCCCCTTTCCCCAGGACAGGGGCCCCCTTCTCCCCCCTGGGGACAGGGACCCCTTCTCCAGTGGGGACATAGTCCCTCCTTCTCCCCTGAGAACAGGGACCCTCTGGGCCACTAACCTGGGGACAGGAACTCCTTCTCTCCTGGGGACAGGGACCCCCCTTCTCCCCTGGGGACAGGTACCCCCTTCTCACCTTCATCTCACCTAGGGACCTCATCTTCCCTGGGGATTGGGACCCCACCCCCACCTAAGAACAGGAACCTAATCACCCTGTGTGTGCCAACCTCACTGCCCTGCCTGTCAGGTGTCCTGTGTGAGGGCCCTCCTGTGACAGCTCTTATCAGGACTTCATCCCACTGTATGATCCCCTACATGGCCCCTCTGTGTGCACCCCTTACATGGGGAACCCCTCTGTTTGCTACCCCTACATGTCAGCATACTCTGACCACCACCTGTACCATTTCCACATCCTCTGACTGCCTCCTGTATCCTGTCCGCCATCCTCTGACCACCTCCGCTATCCTGTACACATGTTCTGACCACCTCCTGTATCCTGTCCGCTGCCTCTAACCATCTCTTGTATCCTGTCTGCAAGCTCTGACTATCTCTTGTCTTTTATTGTGTCTGCAGTCTCTTAGGGGGGGTCTGGAGAGGAATCAAGAGTGAGAGCGTTGCCAAGATTGGGATTACGGGAGGAGTCAGACGTGTATGGACTGTGGAGAAGAAACTATAGAATAAAACCAGAGCCACCAACCTGGAGCCATATAACTGAGCCCTGCACACTGCACCAGTGAGGAGGTTTACTGGCACAGCCACGTTTTTACTGGCATTTCACAAAAGTTACTAAATTACATTTTAGGTGCAAATTTCAGTATTTAGGTTACAAACAAGTACGCTAGGCACATAGCAATGTGATTTAAGGTAGATATTAAGGTAAAAAAAACATAGTTTTGTTATTTTCGATATAATAAGGGCAAATTATTTAGTCACATCAACCCCTGCCTCCATCCCCCTCTGCCACCAACACCCCCTGCCTTAACCCCCCTCTGCGGTGCCACAATCTCCCCCCTGCCTTCAATCTCCCTCTGCCTCTGATCTCCCTCTGCCTCCAATCTCCCCCTGCCTCCAATCTCCCCCAGGCCCCCTGCCTCCAATCATCCCTTGCCTCTATCGTCCCCTGTGTTTAGCGATACCCCCTTTAGGAGCTGCCGATTGATTTGGGGTCGGCGTATTAAGTTACCCTTGTGCGTTGTCTAGGGGTGATTGCAGTGAGCAGAGCAATAAGAGAATGTCCAAACCTGCCGCTGAAGTTTTCTGAATGCTTTATTTCCTGGTTCAACCCGACCAACATCAACATGACGTAGATAGGAAAGGTTGATGAAAGGAGATAACGTTGCGGTATCAGGCTTTGGATAAAAGGGAGAGCAGTCCTGCTCTCCGTAGTAGAACAATTCGTCGCCACTTTAGCCAGAGTGGGTGAAGTGCCTCCGGACAGACTTCTGCCACAAGCCTGGCAGCCGAAGTGTCACTTAAGGTTGCTGGGAGGAACAAGTCTCTCTCACTGACTTGGCTCTAGTAGAATTTAGCGTTTCAAGATGAAGATCTCTGCCACAGGCCCAATGTTGGACTGTAGAGCGAATCCTCCCAGAAAGTTCTCTTTTAGTAGGGGTCACCAGCTGACAGTCTATGGTTATTTGTCAGTTCCTGGCAACCAGATCCCCGATGGTTCGTTCAAGCCCTTTTGGATCACCTGCCTCCGGGTTCTCCTCAAGCCGATCCCCCACCGAACAGCATACAGCTTAGGATCTCTTCAGTAGAAGTGGGCCCCTTTCAGCATCAGCAAGGAACTCCATGTAGCATGCGACCCCAGCCTGGTAGGCCATGTCGCCGGGGTCCTTTGGGTGCGCACACCCTGAAGTTGGGTGCCGCACCTGGAATCTGGAACCCGTGAAGAACCCCGAAAAATGGCGTCTCCCACAGATATACCCCTCCCCAGCATGCTCCACAAGGAAAAACTCCTCCAATTGGCTGCTGGACACAGGACAATTCAGGGCTGACAGCCGCCGAACCCAATCAAATCAATCTGAGTGAGAGCAAGTAAGTCTCTCACTCTACTAACTTTAGCGTAATGCCCTTTCTGAAAGTAAGGGGGCGCTACAATAGATTCATGAGTGGTGCCAGGACAGGGGGGGCGCCGCCCATGCGCCCCTTATGGATGCCCTGCCACTGCTCTTTTTACTATTTGTTCTGTTGAAAAGTGTGCTGTAGATAGAGCAGACTTGGTCATGGTAAGTGAGACCATCCCATTTCCCACCCTGTCTTCCCCGAGGACAGGGACCCCCCCCCCCCGAGTACAGGGACCCCCTCTGAGGACAGGGACCCCCTTCCCCCCTCTAAGTACAGGGACCCCCTCTCCCCAGGACAGGGGCCCCCTTCTCCCCCCTGGGGACAGGGACCCCTTCTCCAGTGGGGACATAGTCCCTCCTTCTCCCCTGAGAACAGGGACCCTCTGGGCCACTAACCTGGGGACAGGAACTCCTTCTCTCCTGGGGACAGGGACCCCCCTTCTCCCCTGGGGACAGGGACCCCCTTCTCACCTTCATCTCACCTAGGGACCTCATCTTCCTTTCTCCCGCTTGGTACCTATCTAATAATGTCCTCACCCATCCCAGCGATGTAGGCGCCAGCATTTAGAATTCCCCCAAAATCATACTTTATAGTGTGCTGTAGATAGAGCATCTCAAGTCGTAGCTGTGCTCCCTGGGGGTATGCTGATCGCCCATCAGTGCTGCTGGAGGGAGCCCAGATGACCATAAACGAGTGACCTGCAGACTTGGTCATGGTAAGTGAAACCATCCCATTTCCCACCCCGTCTTCCCCGAGGACAGGGACCCCCCCCCCCCCCCGAGTACAGGGACCCCCTCTGAGGACAGGGACCCCCTTCCCCACTCTAAGTACAGGGACCCCCTTTCCCCAGGACAGGGGCCCCCTTCTCCCCCTGGGGACAGGGACCCCTTCTCCAGTGGGGACATAGTCCCTCCTTCTCCCCTGAGAACAGGGACCCTCTGGGCCACTAACCTGGGGACAGGAACTCCTTCTCTCCTGGGGACAGGGACCCCCCTTCTCCCCTGGGGACAGGTACCCCCTTCTCACCTTCATCTCACCTAGGGACCTCATCTTCCCTGGGGATTGGGACCCCACCCCCACCTAAGAACAGGAACCTAATCACCCTGTGTGTGCCAACCTCACTGCCCTGCCTGTCAGGTGTCCTGTGTGAGGGCCCTCCTGTGACAGCTCTTATCAGGACTTCATCCCACTGTATGATCCCCTACATGGCCCCTCTGTGTGCACCCCTTACACGGGGAACCCCTCTGTTTGCTACCCCTACATGTCAGCATACTCTGACCACCACCTGTACCATTTCCACATCCTCTGACTGCCTCCTGTATCCTGTCCGCCATCCTCTGACCACCTCCGCTATCCTGTACACATGTTCTGACCACCTCCTGTATCCTGTCCGCTGCCTCTAACCATCTCTTGTATCCTGTCTGCAAGCTCTGACTATCTCTTGTCTTTTATTGTGTCTGCAGTCTCTTAGGGGGGGTCTGGAGAGGAATCAAGAGTGAGAGCGTTGCCAAGATTGGGATTACGGGAGGAGTCAGACGTGTATGGACTGTGGAGAAGAAACTATAGAATAAAACCAGAGCCACCAACCTGGAGCCATATAACTGAGCCCTGCACACTGCACCAGTGAGGAGGTTTACTGGCACAGCCACGTTTTTACTGGCATTTCACAAAAGTTACTAAATTACATTTTAGGTGCAAATTTCAGTATTTAGGTTACAAACAAGTACGCTAGGCACATAGCAATGTGATTTAAGGTAGATATTAAGGTAAAAAAAACATAGTTTTGTTATTTTCGATATAATAAGGGCAAATTATTTAGTCACATCAACCCCTGCCTCCATCCCCCTCTGCCACCAACACCCCCTGCCTTAACCCCCCTCTGCGGTGCCACAATCTCCCCCCTGCCTTCAATCTCCCTCTGCCTCTGATCTCCCTCTGCCTCCAATCTCCCCCTGCCTCCAATCTCCCCCAGGCCCCCTGCCTCCAATCATCCCTTGCCTCTATCGTCCCCTGTGTTTAGCGATACCCCCTTTAGGAGCTGCCGATTGATTTGGGGTCGGCGTATTAAGTTACCCTTGTGCGTTGTCTAGGGGTGATTGCAGTGAGCAGAGCAATAAGAGAATGTCCAAACCTGCCGCTGAAGTTTTCTGAATGCTTTATTTCCTGGTCCAACATGACCAACATCAACATGAGGTAGATAGGAAAGGTTGATGAAAGGAGATAACGTTGCGGTATCAGGCTTTGGATAAAAGGGAGAGCAGTCCTGCTCTCCGTAGTAGAACAATTCGTCGCCACTTTAGCCAGAGTGGGTGAAGTGCCTCCGGACAGACTTCTGCCACAAGCCTGGCAGCCGAAGTGTCACTTAAGGTTGCTGGGAGGAACAAGTCTCTCTCACTGACTTGGCTCTAGTAGAATTTAGCGTTTCAAGATGAAGATCTCTGCCACAGGCCCAATGTTGGACTGTAGAGCGAATCCTCCCAGAAAGTTCTCTTTTAGTAGGGGTCACCAGCTGACAGTCTATGGTTATTTGTCAGTTCCTGGCAACCAGATCCCCGATGGTTCGTTCAAGCCCTTTTGGATCACCTGCCTCCGGGTTCTCCTCAAGCCGATCCCCCACCGAACAGCATACAGCTTAGGATCTCTTCAGTAGAAGTGGGCCCCCAGCAAGTCGCTAGGGCCCCTTTCAGCATCAGCAAGGAACTCCATGTAGCATGCGACCCCAGCCTGGTAGGCTATGTCGCCGGGGTCCTTTGGTTGCGCACACCCTGAAGTTGGGTGCCGCACCTGGAATCTGGAACCCGTGAAGAACCCCGAAAAATGGCGTCTCCCACAGATATACCCCTCCCCAGCATGCTCCACAAGGAAAAACTCCTCCAATTGGCTGCTGGGGAAAAGTGTCTCTGCCTGAATCCCTCTGGTGCCACCTGCCACCCAGAGATGGAACTACATCTCTGGAGCACAGAATGACCCACAGGATAATTCAGGGCTGACAGCAGCCCAATTTAACAAAATTAGGAGTGGGAGCAAAATAACTCTCCCACTAACTTTAGCATAGCGCCTTTTCTGAAAGAAAGGGGGCGCTACATACTCCCCCCACTTGAGATGACACTGTCCCCAGTGTCCTAAAGCATTCAAGCATGAATGCCAGCCTGATACCTGCTAACCAGTAAAGAAAAGTAGGAAACCCACGGTCTTCTCTTATTAATTTTCTTTTTTGGTGGGTGGGGGTTGGATGGAGGGGGGGGGGAGGACTGAACTAGGAACCTGATTATTGGACAAATACAGGACTTTAGGTTAACAGCTCAATGAACAGGTCTGTCAATGAGTTAATTGGGCAATATGTGGGGGGGGGGGAGGGGGGGGAGGGAAAGAGAGAGGGATAAGTTGTTCATTATGTTGCCTACAATGTACAGGAGGTGGATAGTAAGAAGAAGGCCCATCGTTTAATGGGCGAAACTGGGTCGGTAGGGGGGGGGGGAGGGAAGAGGGACAGACCTATAGGGGTCTCTTCTCCTATCCTCTTTTTTTTTCTTTCTTTCTTTCTCTCCCTAACACAGGGGATTTTTCTTTTATTTTTTTTTTATTTTTTTTTATTTTATTTTTTTTAGCTATCCTAGACACTTTAGACACCTGTTCTAGCTATCCTAGACACCTTAGACACCTCAGGGATACATACCATATTCCTGCTTAAAACACTGAGACACCACTTGGAGTACTGATAGCACAAGCACAAACACTAGGACAAACATCACCACACAAACAATTGGACTAATAATCTTTCACACAAGACAACACACACACACCAGAGCACCACACACCACTATATATTATCACACACTCTATATCACAACACTGATAGGGGATGGGGCCCCCTTACCAGTATACTAACCCCAACTTCACTTTTTTTTCCAAGACATCTCATGAAGCGGTATATGGAGGACAAACTCCAACAGAACTAGTGCAACATGATACCTACGAGGAGGGAATGTTGGAGGGAATTGTATACAATATGTACTTTGCTTTCTCTGTCTCTTCCCCCCCCCCTCTCCATCCCCCCTGTACTTCTTTTTTTTTTTTTTCCTGGATTATTCACCGACTAGTAGACATGGAAGAGAATACCTACCCCCACCCCCCCTCCCTCTCTCTTCTTTTTTTTTTTTTTTCTCAGGGGGTAGAGAAAGATGAAAGATGGAGGGTCAATGGAAAGATGAATACAATGTTGATTATTATGTATATGATAATGCTCATAGTAATCTATGACAAATTATGACAACCAGGTGTTCAGGGTTAAGGACATATATGTTTTTGATTTTTTATTTGTTTGTCACTATTTAAAAGTGGTAAGGATATATATGCTTGATTCTTTATCTGTTTGTCACTACCCAAAAGGGATCTCCTTAGCTTCTCCTATTACCCCCTCCCTTTCTGCCTGGCACTGTGGCACAGTAGGGAGGGAGGGGCGAAGGGCGAGGGAGGGGAAGGGAGAACGGCCCTTCACTTTGTAGGTGGAGCCTATGGCATGGGTGGCTGCACCCCGAATCTGCCTTCTTTTTCTTTTTTCTACTGGTGGGGGGGCCACCCCACCTGGTGCCCCTTCTGGGTGGAGACGGTGGGGGGGAGAGTGGGGAGGAGGGAGAGGGGGGGTGGGAGGAAGGGGGATACGGAACTAAGGATCTAAGTTGGGATGATTTATGGTTTTAGCTTTGGTCTCAGAATAGATAGAGTTAGGGATCTTCGGTGAGAGCTCGTCATTCGCATGCTCCTCCTCCTTTCCCAACCCCTCTCGACAGGCGATGTCAACTGTATGGGTTTTTTTTTTTCTTTTTTTCTCTCTCCCCCCCCCCCCTCTCTCTCCCCCTCATCCCTCTCCCTCTCCCCTTCTCCCCTTATTTATACTTTGTGGGAGGCCTCTTCCGGAACGGCCCCGCATATCCCCCCCTCCTCCCAGGGATACTTCCCTAAGGGGAACAAAATGTCTATACCAGACGGTCCTTTTGGTTGATCATACAGGAGACATGGTGAGGCCTGGAGCTGCCAATTTTCTCTTTGTCTCTCTTATATATTTTTTTTTTTTTTTTTTTTTTAGACTCTGGAAGAATTGTTTCTATTCTGTCCCGAAAAAAGGGAGTACCTATGCCCTAAGATCCAGAGTTTCGTATATTTATTTTCCTTGTCGGGAAAACACTTAATCTTTCTAAGATAAAGGATAAGGACATAGGAATAATATAGACGCCACCCAAGGCGCACGCCCTTACACATAGGACGACGCTCAATACCGGTAACACGGTGAGGGTTTTGTAGCAAGAAGCTAACATTAGCGAGGGGGGACCTCCCACTTGACCACAGTGGGAGATTGTCCTCCCCCTCCCCTTTCCCCCCCCCTTTTTTTTTTTTCCTCTTTCCTCTCCTCTCTCCCCTCCCTCCCCCCAAGGTTTATTTTCCCCACTATAAGTACAATAAAAATTTAGGTTGGGAAATAGGAAAGGAGGATGGAAACATTAAAGATACTATCACTGAACGCTAAGGGATTAAATATCCCCGAAAAAAGGAGGGTACTCATGGAGGACCTGCAGAGTTTGAGAGTAGACGTGGCATACATACAGGAAACACATTTTAAAGAAGATAAAACTCCCATCCTAAAGAATAGAATATATCCAACAGTATACCACGCGACAAATCAGGAGGCCAAGTCTAAGGGGGTGTCCATCCTGATAGCAGGGAGAATTAAATGGACATATGCAGACGCCCTGAGAGACCCGAGAGGAAGGTATATATTTGTGAAAGGTAGGATAGGGGAAGTGGGGGTAACATTTGCAACGGTATATGTACCGAATGAAGGACAGGACAGCTTCCTAGCCAAAACGCTCACGAGTCTGCAAGATTTTACAGAAGGCCATCTGATCCTGGGAGGGGACCTGAATGTTGTGTTAGTTCCTAAAGAGGATACATCATCTGGGAAGTCATCTACCCCACATGGTGTGAGAAATCTTACCATTCAAACTCTGCATAAAAACCAGTTGATCGATATATGGAGGTTGCTACACAACAAAGAAAAAGATTATACGTTCTATTCTGTTCCACATAAAACATACTCTCGTATAGACCTCTTCCTAATCCCACATGCCCAACTGCACTCAGTACAATCGGCTAAAATAGGACATACTACATGGTCAGATCACGCACCGATCTTCCTGGAGTATGAGATACAAGATCTAAGACAGACTAGACCAAATCAATGGAGATTAAACGAAAGCTTGCTGCAGGACAAAGCGGTGCTAGAAGATGTAATCCAAGAGCTGGAGTTTTACTTCAGCATTAATGACACCCCAGAATGCGACCCAGGCGTCGTCTGGGAGGCTCATAAGGCGGTAATCAGAGGGGTACTAATTAAGCATGGATCTAGAATAAAAAGGAAACGTACTGAAAAATTAAAAAGGCTTTTAGAAGAATTAGCCATACTAGAGAGCAGACATAAGCAAATAAGATCAACTAGAGTTGAAGAAGAGATGGTTAGGAAGAGAAAGGAAATTACAGATCTACTGTACTACAAAGCTAAAGCAGCAATACAGAGATGCAAGAAGTTTACATACGAATCAGGTGATAAATGCGGGAAAAGACTTGCCAGACTATTAAGAGAACAAAAAATGAGTAATTATATCCCACAGATTAAGCCACCAAAGAAACCGAAGATCACTAAGCCAAATGAAATAGCTAAAGAGTTTCAAGAATATTACTGCTCCCTTTACAATATACAGAGTAAACACCCGACCCTAGAACAGATAGATCGGTACCTGAAAGAATCAGATATCCCAAGACTATCAGAATCAGACAAAGACAGCTTAGATGCCCCCATAACTGAAGAAGAACTAAAAAAGGCAGTAAGTTCAATTAAAATGGGGAAAGCTCCGGGACCAGATGGCTACACGTGTCAATATTATAAAATTCTGTTCCCCTCGCTATCGAAATACATGACTAAATTATTTAATGCGCTGGGGACGGCGGCTAACTTAATGAAAGAAACATTATTAGCTTACATCTCGGTTATACCAAAAGAGGGGAAAGATCTGGAAGTATGCGGAAGCTACCGGCCGATCTCCTTGCTAAACTTAGACGTGAAGATTTTCGCCAAGGTCCTGGCAAATAGGATACAACAGCATATCCCAGATCTGATACATCTGGACCAGGTGGGATTCGTCCCTACACGGGAGGCACGCGACAATACTATTAAAGCCATTAACCTGGTACAGATAGCAAACAGAACTCAGACGCAATGTGTGTTCCTAAATACAGACGCAGAGAAGGCCTTTGACAGGGTGAATTGGAGGTTCATGCAGGCAGTCCTACAACACGGAGGCTTTGGAAATAAAATAATAAAATGGATATTCTCCATGTATACAGGCCTAACGGCCCAGGTAAGGGCCAACGGAATATTATCTGAGCCTCTACAGATTTCGAATGGAAGTAGACAGGGCTGCCCCCTATCCCCACTCCTCTTCGCCCTGTCACTAGAGCCATTTTTGTGTACTCTGCGTCGGAACCAAGATATCTCAGGAATACAAATAGGGAAGAACCACTGCAAAATTACAGCATATGCAGACGATATGCTGTTTACCCTCACTAATCCGTTGATCTCAATCCCGAATTTGATGAAGGAATTTGAGAACTATGGATATCTTTCGAACTTAAGCATCAATTTTAATAAGTCAGAAGCAATGGGAGTCAATGTCCCACAAACATCTATAACTCACCTAAAGAAAACATTTAAGTTCAAATGGACAGATAGAGCACTGACATATCTTGGCATACAATTACCAGGGAAAGTGGACAAGATTTTCGATCTAAACTTCCCACCATTATTGCAAAAGGTGAAGTTACTGCTTGACAAATGGAACCAAGGGTTCCATACCTGGCTGGGCAGATGCAATATCATTAAGATGAGTATACTCCCGAAAATTCTCTACTTACTACAAACACTACCAATACACATCCCAGTACAGTATTTTAAACAATGTCAGAGAGTTATCTTTGAGTTTGTGTGGGCACACAAAAATCCCAGGATACAAAGGAGACAATTAATGTATACCAAACAACAGGGAGGACTGGGGGTCCCAGACATAAGGAAGTACTACTATGCTGTACACCTGAGTAGGCTAATAGACTGGAACAGGCACTCAGGTACAAAACTATGGGTACAAATAGAACTGTCCCAATCCAAAGTGCCATTAGAAAGAGCACCATGGTGGTTTGCCTCACTACCTAAAGAAATAAATAAGAACCCAATATGGGGAAATACAGTGAAGATATGCGCAGTAGCGCTTCCTATGATTGGCATTGACCCCAGGACCTCCCCACTATACCCGGTAATAGGTAACCCGTTGTTTCCAACGGGATATCAAGATGGGGCCTTTCGACACCTACGGGACAGAGAACACACGCAGGCGGCTGACTTTATCCAAAGGGGAAAATGGGTCACCATAGTCGACCTGATGGAACAAGGGAATGTATTTTGTCTAAAGTTTTGGAACGCACTCCAGATTGCTCATTTCTTGAACACATTACCAAACCCGGGGGTTTTTGAGAGACCACTCACGAGATTTGAGAAAATGTGTAGTGAGAGGGGAACACTGTTACATACCCTATCGAGGAGTTATGAAATATTAGTACGATCAGGGAACTGCCCCCCGAAGTGTGTCCAAGACTGGGAACGGGAACTAAAAAAGACATTCAATACGGAACAACGGCAACGTATATACAAACGAACGCACGAAACTTCAATTTGCGCGCGGACCCAAGAGACAAATTATAAGATTTTTGCAAGATGGTACAGGACACCAGAAAGACTAAATAAAATCTTCCCAGAAGTGTCAGATAAATGTTGGAGGTGCCAAGGAAGTAAAGGAACGATGTTGCACATATTCTGGGACTGCCCCTTGTTAAAGGGTTTTTGGTTAGAGATCAAAAGGGTCCTCCAATTCTGTTCAGAATATGAGATACCTGAAGATCCAGAATTTTACCTCCTACATATGAACCAAATCCCTGAAAAAGTATATAGAGAGATAAGCATACGCCACCTACTAGATGCGGCAAAAGCCTGTATAACAAAGAGGTAGAAATCACCAGCCCCACCAACTATAGAGATGTGGATAAATAAGGTGAAAGAAATTAGTAAGCTAGAAGAACTTGTATTGACAGCACGACACCAACAAGAAAGATTCTTTAAAATATGGTCTTCCTGGGAAACCTTCCTGGTATCTAGGGTAGTGACATAAGGGTAACTACTATAGAGAGGGATAGGTATAAAGGGAGACAATAGGGAGGGGAGGGAGTTTCCCTTTCCATCCCCCTTTATTTTTTTTTTATTTTTTTTATTTTTTTATTTTTTTTTTATTTTTATTTTTTTCTTCTTTCTCCTCTCCCCTCATTTTTTGTTTTGTGGTCCTCTTTTGGTTTTTGTCCCTTTTTTTTTTTCTTTATGTAGTGCGTGTTTCAGGTTTCTAGGTAGTGCTGTTGCTCCCCCCAGATAACCAGGTGGAGGGAGGGCCTAAATAGGGCTGGGAAGCAAGGACGATGATGACCAAGGTTTAAAGGGGCACATGACAGTATGTACCGTATTGTTGTATATTATAGGTTCAGTTGTATTTACCTGTACATGTACTATTATTTTATTTTCAAATAAAAAAAAGATTTAAATCCTAAAAAAAAAAGAAAAGTAGGAAAAAGAGAAAATAATATTGTAAACATTGGATTACAAATATTGACATTTGTAAATAACATGTGACATTACAAACATACACAACCCTATCTATCTATGCTGCCCATTCTCCGGAGTGTTGATAGGTGGGTCCAATAACCTGCATAGGAAATACAAAAGAGAACACACACAAAAATATACATCCTGATATATTAACCACTTCCCTACCGCCGTACGTGTTTTTACGGCCACATTTTGAAGATGGATATCTCGGTAACGGCAGCAGCTGCTGCCACAACCGAGGTATCCATCTTTAGTACGAGCAATCCTGTAAAAGATAACGGCGGTCTCTGCGGCGGATTCGCCACGAGATCGCCGTTATCGGCGGCGGGAGAGGGGCCTCCCGCCGCTCTCCCGCGCCCTCCGCCGCTTACCGGAGCCGTCGGTAGCAGCGGAGGCGATTGGGTCCGCTCGTCTGCTCAGTAGGGATGCTAGTGAGGTTAAAATTTCCCTCATCTGTCCCCGTAGCTCTGCTGGGCGGAAGTGACGTCAAAACATCAGTCCCGCCCAGCGTCTTAAAGAGACATTTTTTTTTAATGTAATTTGAAAAATGACATTTTACATTTTTTATTTTTTTTTGCATTTAAGCCTAAATATGAGATCTGAGGTCTTTTTGACCCCAGATTTTATATTCAAGAGGACCTGTCATGCTTTTTTCTATTACAAGGGATGTTTACATTCCTTGTAATAGGAATAAAAGTGATAATTTTTTTATATTTTTTTATTTTAGTGTTAAAAATTGGTAAAATAAATAAAAATAAATACGAAAACAAATTTATTTATTTTTAAATCGCCCCGTCCCGACGAGCTCGCGCGCAGAAGCGAACACATACGCGAGTAGCGCCCGCATATGAAAACGGTGTTCAAACCACACAAGTGAAGTATCGCCGCGATCGTTAGAGCGAGAGCAATAATTCTAGCCCTGAGCCTCCTCTGTATCTCAAAAAATTAAACCTGTAGAATTTTTTAAACGTCGCCTATTGAGATTTTTAAGGGTAAAATTTGACGCCATGACGCCATGCCACGAGCGGGGCGCAATTTGTAAGCGTGACATGCTGGGTATCATTTTACTCGGCGTAACATTATCTTTCACAATAAATAAAAAAATTAGGCCAAATTTATTGCTGTCTTATTTCTTAAGACCTTTAACGCGACTCAGTCCCGGTAAAGGTGACGGCCCCAGCTCCAATCTCGACGGCATTCCTTAAACCTAGCTTTCAGCTGAGGTAGCTTCGAATCGGCACCCACTAGGACATGGGGTGCCCTCAGGTACGACCAGATAGCATCCTGGCACCAAGTCTTCCGTTCCTGATCAACTTGGCAAAGAAGAGAGGGAGGCACATATGGGTACTCATACCCGTATTCAGTGGCGACTCTCCGGGTCACCACATGTTGCGAACGGGCCAATCTGGGTAGGATTTTTGGATCCCCGTGGCCCGGCAACACCAAAGCGTCCGGTGCCCTTTTTAGGACAGGAACAACCAAGGGCAAAGGGGTAGTGAGAGCAGCAACAGACACAAAGCTTGACTCACCCACTCCCCAGGTCAGGCGTAGAGCCTCCGCAGGCAGCCGGTTGGGCCCACTCGGTGTGCTCTGGGCGGAGCATTCTTGCTTTCCCCGAATATCATCAGAGGTATTGAATTCCCTGGTGTCCTTTGGCTCCGAGGGAAGGTCACAATCATCAATTGTAGGGTCATCTGGCAGTAGGTTGAAGTCTGTTAGGCGCCACTTCTCTCCCGAAGAAGGACTCTGGGCAGGTAGGTCTTGACCACAGCCGTGATAGGCCGGGGTAGATTCCTCTCCGATAGGGGCATGCCACACAGAGACCGTATTGGAAGTTGCAGTCATCTCCGAAGTGGTTTCATCCTGAGAGCTTGTCAAGTCCGCTGAGCTTGACACGCAGGATAGGACACTTTCTAAGTCCGGGATATCTCCAGGGCTTACCTCCAATGAGAAAGGTGGCGAGGTAGCCGACGGTAGGGTCAAAGTGGACGATATGGAGATTACCTCGGGGTCCTTGACTTCTGGTTCCACGATCAGCACCGATGGGGAGGGTTCCGGCCATACGGCTTCCTCCTCTGCAGTGAGAGTGTGTCACGGAAGCATGAATCAGACGTACATAAACAGATAAAAGAATATGAAGGTTTTTATTGAAAACCAAACAGCAAGGTCAAAGTCCAAACTGACGATCAAACAGCCAGAAGAGTCGTCCACCAGTGCCAGGGTCGATAGCCAGGGATGGGAGTCAGCCAAGCCGGAGTCTGTAGCCAGAGAAGTCGTGAGACGAAGCCGGGAATCAGGAACCAGAAGGAATGTCTGTAAGAGCGGGTCGGTAACCAAGAGCGAGCAGCACGATCACAGAAGGGGTGTCAGACGAAAAGGCCCAAGCGAGGAAATGCTGCAGCTGCCGTCTATATATATGCTGAGCAGCCAGCTCCTCCCAGTGGGAAGGAGGAGCCGCAGGGTGTGGCAGGTTACAAGAACCCCATGAAGCAAGATGGCTGCTGGCACATGTCAGTAGTGAGAAGCCTGCAAAGAGGTAAGACCATGACAGTACCTCCCCCTCAAGGGCCCCTCCTCCGCGGCGCAAAATACGGCTTCTGGGGAAAGCGCGCGTGGAAGGCTCGGAGGAGGACAGGAGCATGGACATCTGTGGAAGGAACCCAGGAACGCTCCTCTGGACCATAGCCACGCCAGTGGACCAAGAACTGCAACCGGCCGCGGACCAAGCGTGAGTCCAGGATATCGCTCACCTCGTATTCTTCATGATCGCCCACCTGGACAGGACGAGGATGAGGAACCGAGGAGGTGAAGCGATTGCATATTAGTGGTTTCAACAGGGAAACGTGAAACACATTGGAATCCCGCATACCAGGTGGGAGCGCAAGAGCATAGGCAACCGGGTTCACCCTGCGGAGCACACGGAAGGGACCAACAAAGCGAGGAGCCAGCTTAGGCCATTCGGAGGCTGAGATTGCGAGTGGACAACCATACACAATCTCCGACCTGGTAGGAAGGAGCAGGCAACCATCTGCGATCAGCCTGGAGCTTCTGGCGCTGCGCAGAGACCTTGAAGCACGTAGAGCAGAAAGGTGGTTCTCCACAGCCGGAATATCTTGGGGAGAGAATGACTCCGGTAACACGGCAGGTTGGAACCCATAATTGGCCATGAAGGGAGACATCCCAGAGGAAGAGTTAACCGCCGTGTTCCTGGCAAACTCAGCCCATGGCAGAAGGTCAACCCAATTGTCCTGATGATCGGAGACATAGCAACGAAGAAATTGCTCCAGGGCCTGATTGGATCGCTCTGTGGCCCCATTGGACTGAGGGTGGTAAGCCAAAGAGAAGGAGAGTCGAATACCCAACTGGGAGCAAAAAGCACGCCAGAACCTGGACACAAACTGACTTCCCCGATCCAAAACTATCTCTTTAGGCAAACCGTGCAACCGGAAAACCTCCCTGGCGAAAAGCGTGGCCAATTCCTGTGCAGTGGGTAACCTCTTGAGTGGAACACAGTGGCACATTTTGGAGAACCGATCCACAATCATGAGAATGACCGTATGGCCTTGGGACACAGGAAGGTCCACAATGAAGTCCATCCCCAGGTGTGACCATGGGCGCTCCCCAGAGGTAATGGGTTGTAGAAGTCCCAACGGAAGATGCCGAGGGGATTTATTCTGGGCACAAACAGAGCATGCCGCTACATATGCGGCAATGTTAGACCGTAGAGAAGGCCACCAGAACAAACGTGAGACAGCCCAGGACAGCTGATTTTTTCCAGGATGCCCCACGGTCTTGGAGTTATGGTAGGTTCGCAAAAGCCGGGTGCGCAACTCCTCAGGCACGAAGCATCTACCATTGGGTCTCCCTTAGCCGCAATCTCATCTTTCAAGGCATCAGAGAGACCATGGGAGAAAGCAGCCACCAGAGCCTCATTATTCCAGCCCACCTCTGCTGCCAGGGTACGAAACTCAATGGCGTATTCGGCTACCGATCGTGAACCCTGTCTGATGAACATGAGGAGCTTCGCAGCAGAGGCAGAGCGAGCCGGCACATTGAAAACTCTCCGAAGAGAAGCAACAAAACCGGAAAACTTGGCAACCACCGGATTATTGTTCTCCCATAAGGGACTTGCCCAGGCCAAAGCCTTGTCCGAGAGCAGCGAGATCAGGAAACCCACCTGGAAGAACTTGTCCGGACACGTTGCAGGCGTGTGCTGTGATGCACGTACACCCCAGCTCAACGATATGAGGTTAACTCCCTCTCTGCCGGACAGTTCAATACACAACACTGGACTCTCTCGCTCTTTAGTAAATAGACACTCACTTCTGGTTGCGAGGGGTAACGGCCGAATCCCGGACTACGAGCCCCCATGTGTAGCGCTACCCCGGAAAAGACGCTGGTTGATTGTTGGGTTCGGCACATTACATGACTCTATCGTTGTCTAGGGGTGTGATGCAGGAACAAAGTAGTAAGCGGAGGTCCATACATTCAATAACATTTTCCAAGGC
Organism: Rana kukunoris; assembly: GCA_029574335.1. NCBI lineage: Eukaryota > Metazoa > Chordata > Amphibia > Anura > Ranidae > Rana > Rana kukunoris. The sequence continues at coordinate 191,304,193 of CM056049.1, forward strand.
TTTATTTCCAGGCCAACACAGCCAACATCAACTTCAGTTAGGAGAGAAAAGGTTGATGAGAGTAAAGAGGTGAACTTACAGTGTCAGGCCTTGATGTAGATGGGCAATCCAGCCCTTAGTAATATCGATCTGTAGTGAATGCATAGGGGCGAATCCTTCCAATGGCCTCCACCCCAGGTCACCGGGAGACAGTAATGCGTACCTGTAGCACAGGGCCGATCCTAGGGTCACAGGCGCCTGGGTGCAGAAATATTTCTGGCGCCCCCACAAAGGGGTGTGGTCATCTTACCAACTCCTCCCCTTTACAAATGTTTCTGTGGCAATGACTCAAACACAGAGATGCTCCTCTAAGAAGTCTTTGTTGCCTAGGGATCCTCCCATGATCTTTTAACAATAAAGAAAATACTGGAAGAGCGTACACTAATGAGACCTGGAGGGGAACCTCTCTGATACTGTTAGAAAGTGCCCCAAAACATAGTACAGGAGATGGTCAGAGACTGTAGACATGATACAAGAGATGGTCAGAGACTGCAATCATAGTACAGGAGATGGTCAGAGAGTGTAGACATATTAAAGGAGACAGTCAGTGACTGGAGATATAATACAAGAGATGGTCAGAGACTGCAATCATAGTACAGGAGATGGTCAGAGACTGCAGACATGATACAAGAGATGGTCAGAGACTGCAATCATAGTACAGGAGCTGGTCAGAGAGTTTAGACCTATTACAGGAGACAGTCGGTGACTGGAGATATAATACAGGAGATGGTCAGAGACTGCAGACGTACTACAGGAGACGGTCAGGGACTGCAGACATACTACAAGAGATGGTCAGAGACTGCAGACATACTACAGGAGACGGTCAGGGACTGGAGAAATAATACAGGAGACAGTCAGAGACTGCAGATATAATACAGGAGATGGTCAGAGACTGCAGTTCCTATTGACATAAGTAGATAATGGCCGATCGGCTCTCACCTGACCAACAACACCAGTTCCTCTGATCAGGAGTCAGCTCAATCTGAATTGCTCATGGATACTCCACTGGGTAGAGCCCAGATCTGTATTCTGGCAATGACTCCAATCCTTTCTCCGCCAGGGATGGCACTAGGCTGTGTGGCTTTCCCTCTGGTGGCGCACGGCAGCGGGGTTCTTTCTCTGATGGTGTTCTCTCAGCACTGTCCTCTGGAGTCCTGGGTGCACTTCCCTAAAAGCTTTCCTGGGGTCCTGGCTCTCTCTCTCTCCCCCATTCAGCTGAAGCCGTGTGGGCTGCAGTTTCTTTTTTACAGTGGGGCTGCCAGTCCTCGAACTACAAGTCCCACAATCCTCTTCTCTGCTCCTTTTTCTATTCTATTTCTTCCCTGGCAAGCATCGCTAGTACAGCATTGCGCGTGAAGAGAAGGAGGAGAGAGAGTGGGAGGAGGAATGAAGAGCCCGCAGCTGCAGTGGCGTCACTAGGGTTGTTGTCACCAGTTGAGGTAAAACATGGTGTTGCCCCCCTTCCTCCACCTATAGTCCCCCTACAGACCCCCTCCACTAAGTATAGACCCCCTCCGTCAGTGCAGACTCCTAACTAAGTATAAACCCCCTCCCTCAGTACAGACCCCCCAGGACAAACCACCCCCCATGAGTACAGACCCCCCCAGGACAACCCCCCTTTAGTACAGACCCACCCAGGACAACCCCCCATTAGTACAGACCCCCCCAGGACAAACCCCCCATTAGTACATACTCCCCTAGGACAACCCCCCATTAGTACAGACTCCCCCAGGACAACCCCCCCATTAGTACAGACCCACCCAGGACAAACCCCCCATTAGTACATACTCCCCTAGGATAACCCCCCATTAGTACAGACTCCCCCAGGACAACCCCCCATTAGTACAGACCCACCCAGGACAACCCCCCATTAGTACAGACCCACCCAGGACAACCCCCCATTAGTACAGACTCCCCCAGGATAACCCCCCATTAGTACATACTCCCCTAGGACAACCCCCCATTAGTACAGACCCCCCCAGGACAACCCCCCATTAGTACAGACCCCCCAGGACAAACCCCCCATTAGTACATACTCCCCTAGGACAACCCCCCATTAGTACAGACTCCCCCAGGACAACCCCCCATTAGTACAGACCCACCCAGGACAACCCCCCCATTAGTACAGACTCCCCCAGGACAACCCCCCATTAGTACAGACCCACCCAGGACAAACCCCCCATTAGTACATACTCCCCTAGGACAACCCCCCATTAGTACAGACTCCCCCAGGACAAACCCCCCATTAGTACAGACCCACCCAGGACAAACCCCCCATTAGTACATACTCCCCTAAGACAACCCCCCATTAGTACAGACTCCCCCAGGACAACCCCCCATTAGTACAGACCCACCCAGGACAACCCCCCATTAGTACAGACCCCCCCCAGGACAAACCCCCCATTAGTACAGACCCCCACCCCCAGGACAAACCCCCCATTAGTACATACTCCCCTAGGACAACCCCCCATTAGTACAGACTCCCCCAGGACAACCCCCCATTAGTACAGACCCACCCAGGACAACCCCCCATTAGTACAGACCCCCCCCCAGGACAAACCCCCCATTAATACATACTCCCCTAGGACAACCCCCCATTAGTACAGACTCCCCCAGGACAACCCCCCATTAGTACAGACCCACCCAGGACAAACCCCCCATTAGTACATACTCCCCTAGGATAACCCCCCATTAGTACAGACTCCCCCAGGACAACCCCCCATTAGTACAGACCCACCCAGGACAACCCCCCATTAGTACAGACCCACCCAAGACAACCCCCCATTAGTACAGACCCCCCCCCAGGACAAACCCCCCATTAGTACATACTCCCCTAGGACAACCCCCCATTAGTACAGACTCCCCCAGGACAAACCCCCCATTAGTACAGACCCACCCAGGACAAACCCCCCCAGGACAAACCCCCCATTAGTACATACTCCCCTAGGACAACCCCCCATTAGTACAGACTCCCCCAGGACAACCCCCCATTAGTACAGACCCACCCAGGACAACCCCCCATTAGTACAGACCCCCCCCAGGACAAACCCCCCATTAGTACAGACCCCCCCCCAGGACAAACCCCCCATTAGTACATACTCCCCTAGGACAACCCCCCATTAGTACAGACTCCCCCAGGACAACCCCCCATTAGTACAGACCCACCCAGGACAAACCCCCCATTAGTACATACTCCCCTAGGATAACCCCCCATTAGTACAGACTCCCCCAGGACAACCCCCCCATTAGTACAGACCCACCCAGGACATGGCAGGCTGAGGCAGAGGCGCTCAATCTCAGCTGAATCAGGCGGCAGCTCCGCTCGGCGCTCGCTCCCGCACGCTGTCTGAAGATGGCTGTGGCAGAGGTCACGGTGGGTGGAGCCGAGCGGCCGTGTGACGTCACGTCGTCACATCCCGCTCGGGTCTCGGATTGCTTCGGCGGCTCGGCGGCTCGGCCGCTCGGGAATAACAAAAGAAAAAAAACAACCTCCTCGGCGGAACTCCTCTAATTGGCTGCTGGGGAAGACTTGCTCTGCCAGAAACCCTGCTGGCGCCAACTGCTGGCCGGAGATGATACCACATCCCTAGAATGCAGATTGGTCCAGGAGACCTTTCTGAAACGACAGAGGTCACAATTTAAATAAATCACGAATGGGAGCAATGTAACTCTCCTATTCCAACTAACTTTAGCGTAGTGCCCATACTGAAAGTAAGGGGGCGCTACAGGGGAAAACGGAGAGAAAAATCAACTTGAGTGGGGGCGAGCACCCTTGTCCAAAACTTCACGAAAGCAAGCAGTCCAAGCAAAATAGGCATCAGACCTATTTATAAAACCGCGTATCCGGCACAATCACAATGTCTCCATCTGCTGTAGTTGAAGTGACCGAAAAGAACTGGTCTACTCTTCCAGGGCACTTTAGCACAACCCAGTCACTATAAATGTGTCTACCCCAGCTCCAGTCTCGGTGGCAACTCTCAAACCTGGAGTTTAGGTAGGATAGGCCCAAGTCCACACCTTTTAGAACACGGGGCACATTTAGATGTGTCCATATGACCTCCTGGCACCATTTTTCCGATCCTGATCCACCTGATGTAGAAGGAAGGATGGCACATAAGGGTACTCATACCCGTAGTGAGTGGCAACTTTTTGTATTACCAGGCCCTGTAACCTGGACAGTCTGGGCAGCGTGCGTGGATCTTCTCATCCCGGCAGCACAATAGCGTCTGGTGCCTTTCTCAAGGCAGGCACAGCAAGGGGCAAAGGAGCGGTGAGGGACAAAACAGGAACAGACTCACTGTCTCCCCAGGTCAGCTGCGGGACGTCCACGGACAATACTTCTGGCCCACGCGATGCGCTCCGGCCGGAGCGTTTCTTTCTCCGTCGAATAGTGTGGGGGGCACGGAATCCTCCGAACCCCTGTTGCCCCGGGAACCTTGACTCAAAAAGATAGTCTGAGGAATTCAGTTCCTCAGTAGGCAGGTAGCCGTGGTCAACTATAGACTGTCAGCTGGTGACCCCTACTAAAAGAGAACTTTCTGGGAGGATTCGCTCTACAGTCCAACATTGGGCCTGTGGCAGAGGTCTTCATCTTGAAACGCTAAATTCTACTAGAATCCGGTAAACAGCTCTTCACAGGCAGGCCTCGACCGCAGCTGCGGGAGGCTGGAGCAGGCCCTGCTCCCATGGAGGCACACCACACAGAGACTGCTGTAGAGGTGGGGGTCTCAGGTGTGGCCTCGGCCTGTGCGTTAGTCACATCAATTAGGTCATCAATTCGGCTTGCATCGTCTTTAGGGCTTACCTCCGATAAACGGGATGGCGAGGCAGCCGATGGCAGGGTGACCGTTGATGACACCGAAATGACTTCAGTATTCCGAGCCTCCGGCTCCACGATCTCTACCGACGGGGAAGGTTTAGGCCTTGTGGCTTCCTCCTCCCCAGTGACGACTCCAGTGATGTAATCCACCCGATACTCCTGAGGAGTTTTGGCAGGTGACTTCACGGTAAATAAGTAGGCCCGGCATCTCCGGCACCGAGTGAACGGCTGGATCCAAAGAGACAACTCCTCACAATGAGGACAGGACAGTCCCAAAGTCTCCGATCCTCCGCTCGACAGCAGAACAATTTGTCCCTCTGTGGACATCCGAATCCCCGTATCCGTGAGGGGTATTCCAGGCGCAGCAAACATGGTAGAGGTCCCCGGCATAGACATGGGTGGCCTCAATTTAGGAGAAGCTGCAGTTGGCAACATGGGAGCAGACATCATCTCACGTGGTGCTTCCTTCTCGTGGGCGGCAACGACTAGCAAGTTTGGCACGAAATTGCACGTTACCTTCCTTACTTTGGCGCGAAACTCTCACTGCACGTCTCATGCAGGGGTGGGTGACTCCTCCCACTTGAAGGACTTGTCCAGACAAGTTTCAGGCTTCGTGCTTCACTGCGCATACGCCCAGGCCCAGCTACTCGAGGTTAACCCCCTGGATACCGGACAATTCAATACACGATTCTCTGCTCTTAAACTTTTTACTCACAAGTTCTGTTGCCAATGGTAACAGCCGAATCCCGGACTAGCCCCCACGTGTAGCGATACCCCCTCAGGAGCCGCTGATTGATTTGGGATTGGCGTATTAAGTTACCCTTGTGCGTTGTCTAGGGGTGATTGCAGTGAGCCGAGCAATAAGAGAATGTCCAAACCTGCCGCTGAAGTTTTCTGAATGCTTTATTTCCTGGTCCAACATGACCAACATCAACATGAGGTAGAGAGGAAAGGTTGATGAAAGGAGATAACGCTGCGGTATCAGGCTTTGGATGAAAGGTAGAGCAGTCCTGCTCTCCGTAGTGGAACAATTTGTCGCCACTCTAGCCAGAGTGGGTGAATTGCCTCCGGTCAGACTTCTGCCACAAGCCTGGCAGCCGAAGTGTCACTTAAGGTTGCTGGAAGGAACAAGTCCCTCTCACTGACTTGGCTCTAGTAGAATTTAGCGTTTCAAGATGAATACCTCTGCCACAGGCTCAATGTTGGACTGTAGAGCGAATCCTCCCAGAAAGTTCTCTTTTAGTTGGGGTCACCAGCTGACAGTCTATGGTTATTTGTCAGTTCCTGGCAACCAGATCCCCGATGGTTTGTTCAAGCCCTTTTGGATCACCTGCCTCCGAGTTCTCCTCAAGCCGATCCCCCACCAAACAGCATACAGCTTAGGACCTCTTCAGTAGAAGGGGGCCCCCAGCAAGTCGCTAGGGCCCCTTTCAGCATTAGCAAGGAACTCCGCGTAGCATGCGACCCCGACCTGGTAGGCCGTGTCGCCGGGGTCCGTTGGGTGCGCACACCCTGAAGGTGGGTGCCGCACCTGGAACCCGTGAAGAACCCCGAAAAATGGCGTCTGCCACAGATATACCCCTCCCCAGCATGCTCCGCAAGGAAAAACTCCTCCAATTGGCTGCTGGGGAAAAGTGTCTCTGCCTGAATCCCTCTGGCGCCACCTGCCACCCAGAGATGGAACTGGAGCACAGAATGACCCACAGAATAATTCAGGGCTGACAACAGCCCAATTTAACAAAATTAGGAATGCGAGCAAAATAACTCTCCCACTAACTTTAGCGTAGCGCCTTTTCTGAAAGAAAGGGGGCGCTACACCTGTCTCCATCCCCTCTGCGGTGCCACCAACAACCCCTGCCTCCATCCCCCACCCTCTGGGGTGCCACCAACAACCCCTGCCTCCACTCCTGATGTAAGGGGGAGTGAATACAGTTATGTAAGGGGGCACTGATATAAAGATTTCCCCTTAAATCAGTAACACCCCCCCACCTCTCGCCTTACTGTATTCACTCTGCTGAAGGTGGTCTCTGGTCACCAGAGTCTCTCTCCCCCCCCCCCCCCCATCACATTTCCCGGCATTCCCCTTTACATCAGAGTCAGCTGAATTTCCCCTTAGGCTGCGTACACACGATTGAATTTATCTGCTGAAACCGGTCCGACGGACCGTTTCAGCAGACATCTCCGATCGTGTGTACGGGCTATCGGACAGGTTTGTCTATCGGACAAATTTAAAAGCATGCTTTGAAATTTGTCTGCTACAAACCTGTCCGTCGGATCTGTCCGCTGGTTAGTATACTAACCAGCGGACAGAACTGTCCTCGCATGCGTCGAATGGATTCGACGCATGCTCGGAAGCATTTTATTTCCGGGTTTGGTGATGTGGCGGCGTCAACGTCACCGCCACGTCACCGCTTCCTCAGATCGAGGGGATTTTCGTCCGATGGTGTGTACACGCCATCGGACCAAAATCCGATGAGACATGTCCGCTGCAAACAGTCCGTCGGACATGTTTGAGCGGACATGTCTCATCGTGTGTACGCAGCCTTACAGTGCAAGGGAACTTAGATGTAAAGGAAAATGCTAAGGAGGTACTCTGATGTAAGGAGTGCTCTAGTCACGAGAGTCCACTGCATTCCCATTTTCATCAGAGTTCCCACTTACATTAGGGTCTGCAGCATTGCCCTTTACATCAGTGTTCCCCTTTACATCAGGGTTCGCAGAGTTCCCCCTATAAGATTAGAAGGGTTGGAGGCCCAGAGACATGTCCAGGGAATACAAAAGATACATGGGTTAGATTAGAAGGGATGAAGGCCCGAAGATATGTTCAGAGAACATAGAGGATAAATGGGTTAGATTAGAAGAAAAGGATGTCCAGGGAAAACAGAGGAGGTCTCCATCCCTTCTAATCTATCCCATGTATCTTCTGTGTACTCTGGACATGTCTCTGGGCCTTCATCCCTTCTAATCTATCCCATGTATCTTCTGTGTTCTCTGGACATGTCTACGGGCCTCCATCCCCTCTAATCTAACCCATGTATCTTCTGTGTTCTCTGGACATGTCTCCAGGCCTCCATCCCTTCTAATCTAACCCATGTATCTTCTGTGTCCTCTGGACATGTCTCCAGGCCTCCATCCCTTCTAATCGACCCCATGTATCCTATGTGTTCTCTGGACATGTCTCCGGGCCTCCATCCCTTATAATCTAACCCATGTATCCTTTGTGTTCTCTGGACATGTCTCTGGGCCTTCATCCCTTCTAATCTAACCCATGTATCCTCTGTGTACTATGGACATGTCTCCGGGCCTCCATCCCTTCTAATCTAACCCTGTCCAAAGGAGAGAAGGTGTCCCTGTACCCAGGAGAGAAGGGTCCCTGTCCTCAGGGGGAGAAGGTTTCCCTGTCCTCAGGGGGGAAAAGGGGGTCTCTGTCTTGGGGGGGGGGGTCCTTGTCCTCAGAGGGGGTGAAGGGGGTCCCTGTCCTCGGGGAAGATGGAGTGGGATATGGGATGGTCTCACTTACCATGACCAAGTCTGCAGGTCCCTCATTTATGGCTGTCTGAGCTCCCCCCTGCAGCACGGATGGACGAGGAGCTGCTGGTTGTTTTGGGTGGCACATTTACCTTGTGGCTCTTTCGAATTCCTAGGGATGAATGGTGCATATAGCAGTAGTAGAAGTAAAGGAATGTTCGGAACAGGTACACTTTGCTGTGCTCTTTATTACCCAGCCGGGTAAAAACAATAAAATTGTGGTGAGGAAAGTAAAGCTGAGGGAAGAAAGGAGAATAGCAAATTCAGGTGTAGTAATAGGGAAACAGTCCTGCTCCCAAATATAACACTTCTGTGCGTCACTCCTGTTTGAGTGGGGATAGCGTACCCGGACAGGCCTCTCTCACTGACCTGGCAGCCGGAGTAATGCTCGAACACTTGTAGGATAAAGTCTCTGCCACAGACCCTCCTGAATGAACATCAGGGAGGCACCTCTGCCACAGGCCCTCTCTGATTTGTAGTTACGGTACAGAGGCAACCCTCCTTAGGTAAATTACGACTGGATCTCCTTCTTACTGTCGCCCAGGTACCAACTGACAGGTGATCAATCCTTCAGTGTCTGGCTACCTTGATCCCCGGTGGTTTGTCGAGATCCTCTTGGACCCCCAACCTCTCAATGGCGCTCCTCAGATGGACTCCCCACTAAACAGCAATACAGCTTTGGACCCTCAAAGGTGGGAACCCAGTCGCTCACTGGCGCTACATATTAAAGAGGAGTTCCACCCAAATTTGGAACTTCCTCTTATCCCACTCCTTACCCCCATACATGCCACATTTGGCATGTAATTTTTTTGGGGGGGGAGTGGGGGCTTCAGTAGGAGTGGGACTTCCTGTCCCACTTCCTGCTTCCGCCGAGGGGCTGGTTAGGCGATTAAGCTTAATCGCCTACACCAGCCCCTCCCTGTAGGCGATCACATGGGACACTGACAGGTCCCATGCGATCGCCTCTCCAATCAGAGGCGAGCCGCGCCGCGCGCGCATGCGCAGTGCGGCTCGCGCATGCGCAGTGGGTGCCCGGCCGTGAAGCCGAAGGCTGTCACGGCTGGGTGCCCACAGTCAGGATGGAGACGCCGGCCGGGGAGGGGGGAGAGGAGCGGAGCCCCGGTCGGCGCGTCGCTGGAACGTAGGAGCAGGTAAGTGAGTGTTTATTAAAAGCCAGCAGCTACACTTTTTGTAGCTGCTGACTTTTAATAAACACATTTTTGGGCTGGAACACCCCTTTAAAATACATCTTCATAAAATTTCCACAACAGTAAGTAGAAACCTTTTATGTTGATAATAAAATTTTCTTTATTTATTTGTTCACTTTATTTCGCTAGTAGTTTAGAGTGGATTGAGCAAAGGATATACCCTTTTACTTTTTTTTCTGAGGGTTTACATATTGCGGACTGCTTCACGTATGAGTACGGCGGCAGAGTGGCTCTCTTGTGCAGGATTATGTACCTAGTACGTGGTTCAGCACTTCTGGGCAGGAGGTGCTGGCCAATGGATGAATGTAAACAATACAGAGCTCTGTCCTGTCAATGGGGATGTGCCGGTTTTGTTTCCCTGCACACCAGTAAAAGCACCTCACAGTAAACACACCAATCACTGTTAGGCACACATTTAATCCTTTGATCGTCTTAGATGTTAACCCCTTTCCAGCCAGTGTCATTAGTACAGTGACACTGCATATTTTCTAGCACTGATCACTGTATTAGTGTCACTGGTTACCACAAAGTGTCAGTGTCAGTTAGTGTCAGACTGCCGACCATACTATCTGTCAGGAAAGGGTTCACCCGTTGGTGGCGCCGTCAGTCTCTTGGATCGCAGTACCAGTGTTCACCAGCAGGTGTCTTCCAACACTCTGGATCTGTAGTGAAGGGATTCCCGTGCTGGTGGCACTGTTGGCTCCTTTGGCTGAAGTACCGGTGTCCACCAGCGGGTGTTTCCCGGCAGTGTGGAGCAGACAGCACCTCCTGCATTCAGGTTTTACTTGAGGCTAATTACAAGCATTCATATAAATACCCGGCAACTCACACTCTCCAGTTGCCTTGGTATTGTCCTTGTGCCCTGACCTGTTAGCCTGTATCCTGTGACCTGAGCCTGTATCCGATCCTATCCTGATCCTGTCCCTCCTGTGTTCCTGTTGCCTTGTAGCCTGATCCCATCCACCTTCTCCCTCTCCTGTACTGCCCTTGTTCATCTGCTGATCTGCTGTGTATGACCCTTGCCTGACTAACGTTTGTGATTCCAAAACTGCCCTTGTTATCTGCTGTGTATGACCCTGGCCTGACTAATGTTTGTGATTCTGGAACTGCCCTTGTTATCTGCTGATCTTCTGTGTATGACCCTGGCCTGGCTAACGTGTATGATTTTGGTACTTCCCTTTGGCTCTATATAATTATCTGTTGTCTGTGGGTTTCTGTTGGTGGAGCACTATTTGTATTTGGGGTGTATACTTATTTACCACTTATCTTTAAAAAACTTTATATTATTCACTTTACATGCGTTTTGGTTTCCTCTTTGCAATCCACACAGTCTGGTCACACCTGGTTTAACCCACTATCACAGTCCCGCTATACGTTGCTGATCGCCGCCATTACTAATATAAAAAAATAAATACAAATTCCAGTATACAGTATGGGCCAGATTCAGGTAGATGGGAGCATCTTTGCTCTGGAGTAACGCTTCTCATTTACGTTACGCTGCCGAAATTTTAGGAGCAAGTGCTGTTATTCATGAAGCACTTGCTCCTAAAGTTGCGGCAGCGCATCGCAAATGAGCCGGCGGAATTCAAATTGGGCGGGTACGGGGCGTGTATTATTAAAACTAAGCGCGATCCCGCGGCGAACGTACTGCGCATGCGTCGAGTGTCAATGCATCCCAGTGCGCATGCTCCAAATTCTGTCAGTGAACGTCAATGACGTCACATCCCCATTCATGAAAGTTTTACGCAAGCGACGCGATTTTTTTTTTTTTCCGACGCGATGACGACGCCTATACTTAACATAGGATACTCCACTAGGGGGCTGCTTTATCTTTACGCCGCGTATCGCTTCCGGAAACGTCGGAAAGTCACTGCGTCGCGCCCGAATACGATCGTGAATTGCCGATTCCCGCTGATTAACATATTTTTTCATCGTAAATCAGCGGGAACGCCCCCGGCGCCATTTTTAAATTAAAGTTGCGATGCGATGGCGAAATTCAATTGCGCCGATCGCATCGGAACACCAACCCGGCGTTTCTTGTTTTCTGGTTACAGAAAACAGAAACGCCGGCTTAAAGTGACAGTTAGGCTGGAGTATCACAGATACTCCAGCCTAACTCCACCTGAATCTGGCCCTATATATATATATACCAACGTTTGCAGAAGCTATAATCGTGTAATGCAATCAATATATTCTTTTTGGAATTTTTTACCAAAGACATGTAGCAAGATACATATTGGCCTAAATTTATGAAGAAATTTGTATTTCTATTTTTTGTTATTGGATCTGTTTATAACGCAAACAAACAAACAAAAAAACAGTAGTGATCAAATACCACCAAAAGAAAGCTCTATTTCTGGAAAAAAATGATATGAACTTAATTTGTGTACAGCATTGCATGACCAAGCAATTGTCAGTTAAAGTAATGCAGTGCCAAATAGAAAAAAATTAAGGGCGGGTAAATTAGAAAATCTTCTGATGCTGCGAGTGATTAATGTGTATCGTGAGTTGGAATGACATATAAGAGGAGGAGCAGGCAACAAAATTACTGATGATACACATTGGTATCTAAATTCCTGTTTAGCAGATCTGTCAACGACAGTGAAGATATTGATTAAAGTTTCCATGTAAAATGATTATGACCACTGCATTTTTAGGTTTTGAAGCATGGAAAGCCCTTCTGTTTCATGATACAGGAACAAAGAATGTCTCTTATTGGGGTACATACAGTAATACAACATTATAAAGTACAGTAAGGTATAGAGAGAACCTCAGATTCCAACAGAGGTTAGAACTTGAGTTTGACTTAGAAAAAAATCTAGTTTTCTTGGAGCATTTGTATGCTAAGTTGGTAATGTTACTGTGTCTGGAGATGGGAATACTGTAATTTTCCAAATTTGTAGTCCTCCAATGACCAATGCATATTTTATGCCCTGTAGTCTTTCTCTATTGCCTTTGTGCATATTGGGTTTTCTGTATCTAAACTGCCATTTTCTTTTTATTTAGACATTTTAGATATAAATTAAATATGTTGTACTCAGCTGTTTTTGTTATATGCAAGAGCTCAATAATACAAAGGTAAGAATTTTTTCATACTTATTATTGAGCTGTTTACTTTTCCTTATAAATAGACTATTGTCAATACACAGGGATGTCAGTGTCCTTGTGAAAGACTCATTATCTCCCTGTCCTAGCTCATTAATTTTTATCAATGTCCTTTTATAATGTGAAACTAGATACAACGCCAGACTTCTTTCACCCGAAAAAAATTTCCATCTCAAAATTAGCAGTAAAGGTTCTTCCATCAGTGTTGTCTGCACATTATGGTTTGTGCATTTTCTTCTTTTTATCAAGAAACAAATTTGTTTCAGATCTATATATATTAAAAGAAAAGGGCGAAATATAAAAAAAAATAAAAAAAAATAAGCATTCACACTCACCTAGGTGGATGCATCATTGATCTGATGCTGCAACTGTCCCTCGCTGGCTCTACACCAAAAACAAAGCAATCAGGATCTAGGCGGATCCTGACATTATTGATAGGATCTCTACAGAGCCTGGACCAGCAATGTGCCATCAGCTGACAGCAGACTTTAGCCCACTGTCAGCTAAATCTGGGTCATAAGAGTGCAGAACTAAGTGCGCCCACAGGAGAAGTAGGGCCAAAAGAGCTTTAGCCATACCTTTCCTTTAAAGAATCTAAGTAATACTTCAGCAATAGTTATTATAAAGAGGAAGTAAACCCTCTTTTTTTCAAAACACCCTGCAAGACAAAATCATAATGAGCTAGTATGCAAAGCATACTAGCTCATTATGAACTACTTACCTGAGATGAAAGCCCCCACAGTGGTGCTTGTTGCCCTCCTCCATCGGAGCCATCTTTCCAGGAGTGAATTCAACATATCGCGGTTCCGGCGCTGTGACTGGCCAGAGCAGAAATGACGTCACTCCTGCGCATGCGCGCAAGTGCCGCCAATAACGCGTGTCGGGACCCTTCGGGCTAAGACCGCGCTATATCTACCTCTCAACTCAACTCTCAACGGCATGATCGCCGTTAGAAGCGGCTTGCTCAGTGCGCCTGCGAACATAGGTGCCTTTCTTTTGCAAATATCTCCTAATCCGTGTAGGTTTAGGAAATATTTGTTGCACCTACAGGTAAACTCTAATCAAGGCTTACCTGCAGGTTAAAGTGGTCTGTAAGGGTTTACAACCACTTTAATAAGCAGCAAAGCCTTTGACTGTATAAGCAACTATATGCAAATGTTAACATAACACTATGTAAAAGCTGAATTCCAGACAGATATAAATAAAAAATAAAAACACATATAAATGCAGCTAGGTATTCATTTAACAAATGAAAGTATAATTAAAGGCAAACTTTTATTTTTAGTTCTGGATACCTTGGAGAAGGGTTGGAACACGTGTCAGCTTTTATTTTTGTCTGTGCCTGTTAGGGAAATTCACTCTCTCCATTTGTTTAGAGATTTGTTTTTATAACTAAGAGTGAAAGTAAAAGAAAATCCTAGCTTTTGGGTTGTTACCAGAACAGGAATGGAGAGGAAATCTTCAAATGTGGGCACTAGTTCTGGAAACCCAGGTGACAAGCAGGAGAGATTTCCTCGCACTTATTGAATGGGCTATGGGACAAGAAGTGAAGGGAAGTCTCCACTTTGAGACACAGGTGGGAAACAAAGATTACAGGGGTTATAACCTTTACTTGCTCTTTAGTTCTACTTTAATAATATATCTTTGTATGTAACTAGCGTAAATCTGAATCAACTGTGCAGCATAAAATAAACTGGGAGAGGGAGGAGAGAATGGAATGACCAGAAGGATGACCTAATTAGGCTCCTGCTGCTTCGGCACTGTCCAATCAGCATGTGAGGTGGAGTAAAGGCACAATGGGGGTAATGTTTATGAAAGGCAAATCCACTTTGCACTATTTTCCTTTCAGTGCAATTTCAAATGCACTTTGCACTTGTAGTTTGCACTTGTAGTTGCCTTGGATTTTTACCCCCATTGCATACTTTCTACAGTTTATAACTGTGATAAAAAAGGTGGTATTTCATCTGCCTGGTTATACTATGTTTAGAACTGTGTACATCTCAGAACTAGATCAAAATAAATGCAAATATTTCAAGATAACACAGAAAAAAAGCTGCCTTATATTTATTTCATCTTTGTATTGCTTTATTTTTTTGGGCCCTTTCAGACATGCGGAACGTATGTCCGCTTTTTCATCCATCCGTTTGCGGATGAAAAAGGGACATACATTGGTCCCTATGTGATTGCTGGTCCGCTGACACCCGTAATCACCCTCCTCCGCAAACATCCGATTTTGCAGATGGAAGAATGTCCTATTTTTTCTTCCGTCTGCAGATCGGATGAACACGGACACACGGTCCGTGTTCATCCGATCCCCCCATAGGGGAGAGCGGAGAAAAGACAGTGCGGAGACCGCAATGTCATCCGACGGCTCAGCGGGATTTACGGAATGATCCCCGCTGAGCTTACGGACACATGGAGGCAGGTCATTACTGATCCGCCCCGTGTGAAAGGGCCCTTTCTCAAGTTCAGCTGTAACATTTGCCATGAGAATTGGTAAATACAGAGTCAAAGAATGGCTAAAATACTTACATTCCTTGACAGAAAAATGTCCAGGTTCACCCCACTGTCAGAGGCGTAGCTTGAAGCTTGTGGGCCCTGATGCAAAAGTTGACCTGGGCCCCCCCTCTACCATCCTCCACTTCACCGTGCGTGCAGATACACCCACCCATGACTACATAATTCGGGTGCATGCACTTCCTCTGAGTCTTCCCAAGAATCTTCTTGTATACCAGAATCAGAGGACAGGGATCACCGCTGGAGAATCAGAGGACAGCGATCACGGCTGGAAAATCAGATAACAGCGATCACCGCTGGAGAATCAGTGGACAGGGACCCCTGGCAGGTCACTTGGCAGAGCTCTTTTCCCATTCCAGCACTGTATACACCTCCCCCCCCCAGACTACACAGGGCTGAAATCACATTCCTTTACACACAGTCTGTCAGTCTTTACAGGCTGCTTCTGACTTTTATGTTACCGTTCTGACCTGTGAAATTCTCTGTTTGGAATGGCAGTGTAGTTGCAGGAGGCAGCTACACGATGTGCAGATCGTGGCTGACTGGCTGTGTTCTGAAAGAATGTGGTTTCAGCCCTGCAGAGGAGGAGCAGTATAGAGTGCTGTAATGGGAAAGGAGCTCAGAATCCAGGGAAGAGGGGCTGGACAGGAGGCTTTGGGGGGGGGGCAACTTAAACTTAGGGGGGGCAAAGCCATGTGACACAAAATCTGGAGCCTGTAGCTCCTCAGGGGCCCCTCAGGAGGTGTTAGGGGATTTGTTTTAGCAATTTCTGAAGGTTTCTCTGTCAGTGTTGGTAGGTGTTGGGGAAGGTCACTTCCCGGAGGTGTGTGTCTTTTCCTCAGTTGTCGGGGAAGTGGGGTAAGCGTACATCCCTGGTGGGGGGGAGTGGGTGGAAAGTACAGAGAATCCCAGCTAGCCCTGGATGGCAACCCCCTTTTTTTTTTTATCTTTTTTTTTATATAGGCCCCATGTGGCAACCCCCCCCTTTTTTTTAATAAATGTTTATTTATTTATTTATTTTATTATTAAAGGGCCGAGAGGTCCCCGGGGGCCCCGGATGGCAACCCCCCTTTTTTTATAAAAAAATAATATTTTTTTTAATAAAAAAGAAATAAATAAATGTTATATATATATATTAGGGCTGTTACTGATCAAATTTTTTGTGTTCGATTAATCGTTTATTTTTTTAATCGATTAATCTACTGATTTCGATTAATTATAAACGCACATACAGATCCAAATACTTTTAGCTGATCTCCTTGCAGGCTGATTCCCAGTGTAGCTCCCAACAACTGGAAAAATGGATAGTAGGATACAAAAAACACACAAAGGCAGCGCTCAATGGGAATAGCATTAAAACTTTTATAGTCTTCAAGTAGGTAACCAAATAAATATTGCACTGGAGATAAAATCTATGTAGCTACATAAACTGTAAAAATACCAAACGATACCAAAAGCAGTCATAAAAACATGTAGCTAAGTATGATACTGGTATAAAAATGTGTACAACGATACCACTGCTGAATCCAGATGAGGAGAGGTTAACATCAGTCTGTCGGCATTTAGATGTCCCGTGAAGGGAACTATCACAACTCCCAGTGGATGGCTGTAGAATCCCAGGTTGATAGAGGGAAGTGATGGAGGGAAGTGTAACAGCCCTTGCGTGTGGCAGATAATAAGGTGCCGCCGGCATGCAGATATGAAGGCACAGCAAAGGAGCCCTTCAGATGGACACAGCAAGCCCCGCTGGTGTCCGTGACATCACCGGATCTCCAACGGAACTTCCTGAAGGTCCAGAAGCCGGCAGAGAGGTGAATACCAATCAAAAGAATTTTAATCGATCAAAAAGATTTTGATCGATCAAAAAAATTAAAGATTAATCGATTAATGAAAAGTTAATTTGCACAGCCCTAATATATATATATATTTTTTTATATATATATTTTTTTATTAAAGGGCCCAGAGTTCCCCAGGGCCCCAAAAGACAACCTTCCTTCTTTTATTTATTTTTTATGATTTTTTTTATATATGTTTTTATTTATTTTCTATTAAAGAGCCCAGAGGTTTATTTTTTTTATTTTTTATTAAAGAGCCCAGAGGTCCCCAGGGTCCCGGATGGCAACACCCCTTTTTTTTTATCATTTTTTTATAAAATATTTATATATTTGTTTTATTAAATAGCCCAGAGGTCCCCAGGGCCCCCCCTTTTTTTTATAAAAAAATATAAATATTTTTTTATATATATATTTTTTCTTTCTTTTTTTTCTTTCTATTAAAGGGCCCAGAGGTCCCCAGGGCCCCCGGATGGCTAACCCCCTTTTTTATATATATATATATATATTCTCTTTATTTCTCTTTTTTGTAAAGGGGCCCCCCCGCTTCTCAATTTCAGGCGGCAGCACACCCCCCCCCCCGTTCTCTGCTTAATCCACTCCACACCCCCTTACATGCCACGTTTGGTATGTAATTTTTTTTGGGGGGGGGGGGAGTGGGGGCTTCAGGAGGAGTGGGACTTCCTGTCCCACTTCCTCCTTCCGCCGAGGGGCTGGTTAGGCGATTAAGCTTAATCGCCTACAGCAGCCCTTCCCTGTAGGCGACCGCCTAGGACACTGACAGGTCCTAGACGATCGCCTGTCCAATCAGCGGCGGGCCGTGCCGCGCGCATGCGCAGTGCCGCTCAAGCATGCGCAGTGAGTGCCCAGTCATGAAGCCCAAGGCTGTCACAGCCGGGCGCCCACAGTTAGAATGAAGACGCCGGCCGGGGAGGGGGGGAGAGGAGCGGAGCCCCGGCCGGCGCGTCGCTGGAACGCTGGAGCAGGTAAGTGAATGTTTATTAAAAGCCAGCAGCTACACTTTTTGTAGCTGCTGACTTTTAATAAACATAACATTTGGCTGGAACACCCCTTTAATACTTTATCCACTTTCTGTAGTGGCATTTCTCAAAGCAATACTTAGTCCAAAGCTGCAAACTGCGACACGCTGATTAATATTTAGTGGAACTGTGTACGCAGAAAAACACTACCAAGTATCATGTTTAACTTATGAAGGTGGCTGTGAAAGCATTTGATGCTGGGCATAGCAGACAGGAATGTCATTATAGACTCCAACCTGTGAAATGTCTGAGGGATGTTCCAGGGCTGTACGACAAGTAATCAGATCCACTGCTTCATTGCACTTAGATGATTGCTTTACCTCCCAAAGTCTGAGTAAATGTTTGGCTTATTATGGGAATAGTTGAATCCAGCAAGACTTTCTTGGGAGGAGTGGGTGTACAATTCACACGGTTTAGTCCATAGCAGATAGAGTTTCACAAAGACCTCCCATGGACAAGCAGAAACCTTGACTTCTCTCTGTTCACCCAGCTGAACAATTGTCAGTTTTGCTTGCACCCTCTTAACAGCTGTAGGAAATCCTTGCTGGGCTTTGCAGTAAGCACCTTACTGGCGAAATATGGATTCAGACCTTGGAGTATCATTGTCATCTTTGTATAAAAATGACCCTTTTTATTCACTCTGCCTATCTGATTTGATGACTGCACCACCACGTGTCACCTACCAGTTCCTGAAGGAGCAAAGGAATCTCACAGAGGTTAGTGCACTGTAATATGACTTTATAATTTGTCTTTGTTGATGAAGAATTACTGTGTATGCAGGGCCGGACTGACCATTGAGTCACTCTGGCACTGCCCGAGGGCCCCATGGTACTAGGGGGCCCCATCAGGGTTGCCAGGCTCAGTAAAACAAGGGACAGTATGTAAAAATCTGTGTTTTTTTTTTACATCTGTCCCTGATATGTCCGAAACTGACATGCTTTTTATGTGAAAATACTGAGATTTTAGCTGCCCCGCCTCTGCGCTGCCTCCTGACGTGGTGGCCATCAGTAAGCCCAGGGGCCTCATAATCTTCTATTGCTCGGGGGCCCCATAATCTTCTATTGCCCGGGGGCCCCATGAGTTGTCAGTCTGCCCCTGTGTGTATGTGATTATAGTCATTGGGGATAAATCATGAAAACTGCTGGACTGCCATAACAGCAAATCAGTATTCATCTTAAGTTCTATATTATTTTGGGAGAAAAAAGTAAAAGGGTGCACTCACACTGGGCATAGTTCAACTGAACCATTTCCAAGTTCTATTGATCCCCCTCCCCATTCACCTACTGGTCTGCAATCACACTATTCCTGGGCACACTTATACCATTTGGACCACAGTGGTTCCTGCTTCTGTACTGAGTGATCTATGGAAATTTCTATGCTCAGGCATAGTTTTTGTGCCCAGGACTTCCTCTCCCAAGTGATCCTAGGTATGGCATGCTTAACCACTTGCTTACTGGGCACATAAACACCCTTCGTGCCCAGGCGAAATTTTAGCTTCCAGCACTGCGTCGCTTTAACTGACATTTGCGCGGTCGTGCGACGTGGCTCCCAAACAAAATTGACGTCCTTTTTTCCCCACAAATAGAGCTTTATTTTGGTGGTATTTGATCACCTCTGCGGTTTTTATTTTTTGCGCTATAAACAAAAAAAGAGCAACAATTTAAAAAAAATATACATATTTTTTACTTGTTGCTATAATAAATTTCAAATTTTTAAAAAAATAAAACATTTTTTTTCCTCAGTTAAGGCCAAAACGTATTTTTCGATGTATTTTTGTAAAAAAAAAAAATTGCAATAAGCGACTGGTTTGCGCAAAAGTTATAGCGCCTACAAAATGGGGAACAGAATTATGATTTTTTTTATTATTTTTTTTTTTACTAGTAATGGCGGCGATCTGCGATTTTTATTGGGACTGCGATATTGCGGCGGACATATCGGACACTTTTGACACAAATTTGGGACCATTCACATTTATACAGCGATCAGTGCTATTCAAATTTGCACTAATTACTGTATAAATGTGACTGGCAGTGAAGGAGTTAACACTAGGGGGTGAGGAAGGGGTTAAATGTGTATCCTGGGTGTGTTCTAACTGTGTGGGGGGGGTGACTGGAGGAGGTGACCGATGCTGTGTCCCTATGTACAAGGGATACAGATCGGTCTCCTCTCCTCTGACAGCACGTGGAGCTCTGTGTTTACTGTGTGGAGCATACACACAGTTGGAATATCCGACCAAAAGCTCACATCAAACAATTGTTGTCGTAAATCAAAGTGGGGTCCTAACATCTCTATGTGCATATTTGTAAAAATATAACTGCATGGAACAATTATTTCTCTGTGTGATAAATGTTAGGTGTGCAGTATGAAGGTCAGTAACCAAGGTGTGATTCCATTATTGTATGTTTAGATATACAGGTTGTTTGCTCTGCAGTGCATTTGTTACCTTTTTTTTTACCTTGTCATTTTTACCAACACGTTTTGCTCTACAGTAATTAATTAAATTCAGCCAAAGCAAGCTAGAAACTGACTGACTGCTTAGGGGGAAGTCGCTTGGCACAGGACCCAGGAAACTGCGGCTATCACTGTTGTATCACTGACTACTACAGTAATTATCAACTTCCACAGTAGCCCCATGGGTATAAGATATGCATACTTATATTGATCCAAGTCAGTTATAAAGTATGCAATAAAGATCATACCTGGAGTTCAGATTTAAAGGAGTTGTAAAGGAAAACATTTTTTTGCCTAAAATGAATGTCTGCAAGGTAGACAGACAGAATAATGTAAAGATTCTGTTAACAAACGAGTAAATACCTATTAAATTCCTTCATCTATATCACCTCCGGCATTCTAGTTTCTGTTCTCTCATTCACTTCCTGGTTTGCATCACTTGTTCATGTAAAAAACGACATTCCCCAGTATGAATTGTGGCACGCCCAATATTTTACACCTCCTTGAATTTTAACACGTAGAGAGTGTCCTGCCACACAGATGTAGTTCCCAGGAGGGGGCGAGCACGTCACTGACCATCGCAGTAAAGCCTCCCTTCACGGTGGTGAGTATCAATCAGACAAGCAGGAAGTAAACAGAACAGAGAAGAAATAGAGCAACTTCTGAGCAAAAACGAACAATGAGGAAGTGAAAAGAGGAATGTCTGCAGGTAAAGGATGCTTATTATGAAAAAATAATTTTTCCTTTACAACCCCTTTAAAGCAGTATTAAACCCAAAACCAAAAATGTAATATAATGCAGCTTACCAATCCTTAGATATGGTGGCCGCATCTGTTTTATTTCCCCCTCTGTTTTCCACTGATGATCAAGCCAGTAACATACCTCCTGTATTCTGAATGAAGGAGCACAGGTGGCACCTTTTGGAGAGCAGCATTGTCAGTCAGAGGGGGGATGAGTGTTTGATGTACTAGCAGTTGTAAATTCACTAGCAAATTGAAGCCAAACTCCAGCTAATACTTTATAATCACTTACAGCAAATGTTTTTTTTTTCCTTTTGGGATAAAGGTTTTACGTAAATAAATAAAAGCTGATCGTTGTAACACCCCCTGCCAGTGTTATATTGTTTGTCTCATCTCTGTAACTGATACATTCTGCTGGAGAGCTTGCTCTTTTGAAAAAAAAAATGAAATACTTAATGGCTGGATCACCAGATGAAAATAGAAGAAAAAAAGCCTAAAAAAGAAAACAAATGCAGCAATTACATCTAAGAAATGACAAGCTGCAATATAATAAGGGCCAGAGATCCACAGACACCATCCACCCGCGCGGCGTGTCCCATATATTCTTTGCCGCTGTAAGTCACAGCGGCGTATTGCTAATCCTCAATGAAATGCCGCTGTAACTTACGGCGGCGTAGCGTAAATGGGCCGGCGTTCGCGGATGTAATTCAAATTGACTAGGGGGGTCATGTTTTATTATAATTATGAATGACCCGACGCAAACGACGCTTTTTTTACACTGCGCATGCGCCGGCCATGGACGTACCCTAGTGCGCATGCGTGAAATCACATTGCAAATAGTCAATGAAAACGACGTGTACGTAATATACGCAATTCCCTATTCGCGGCCGGGTTATGCAAACGACGTGAATGACGGAAAAATCTACGCTGGCCCGACGTCCATACTTAACATTGGCTGCGCCACCATATAGCAGGGGTAACATTACACCATACATGCTCTTACGCAAACAACGTAAACACACTGCACCAGGCGTACGTACGTTCGTGGATCGCCGTATCTACCTAATTTGCATATTTTACGTGGACGCGCCCCTAGCGTCCAGCGTAAATATGCATCTAAGATACGACGGTGTAAGAAACTTACGCCAGTCGTATCTTAGCTTAAGGCCAGCGTATCTTGTTTTCTGGATAGAAAACAAAGACACACCGGCGGGAAATTCGAATTACGCCGGTGTATCTGTAGATACACCGGCGTAATTCTCTGTGGATCTGGCCCTAAATGTTTAACTTTGGGTTTAATGTCACTTTAAAGCCCAAATCTGGGCTCCATGTTCCCCCTATTAGTGGTCATCCCCTTTGTTTGCAGGAGAGATTTAGAAAGCCCAGATCCAAAATATAAATGAAGCAGAAACAGGTAGGTAGAGTACATACACTGCAGGTTCCGGGGTACAGTTTTGCTCTAAAAATGAGAGTGTAATAATAAAAAGTAATATAAGCACAGTAGTAATGGCTAAGGAATCCCAGATCACAGAAATATGTTCAACATAGATTACGCACCTTCCCGCCCAAGAAAATTTTCAGCTTTCAGCCATGTCGCACTTTGAATGACAATTGCGCGGTAATGCTACACTGTACCCAAACAAAATTGGCGTGCTTTTCCCCCCACAAATAGAGCTTTACTTTGGTGGTATTTGATCATCTCTGCGATTTTTGCGCAACAACTAAAAAAGTTTTTATTTTTTTCCTGTTAATTTTTTTGTAAATAAATACGTTTTCTCTTTCAATTACTGATATGGCGGCACTGATGGGCACCGATGAGGTGGCACTGATGGGCACCGATAAGGTAGTACTGATGGGCACCGATGAGGTGGCACTGATAGGCGGCGCTGGTATGCGGCACTGATGGGCACTCATAGGCGGCACTGATGGGCGGCACTGAAGGGCACTCATAGGCGGCACATATGGGCACTCATGGGCGGCACATATGGGTGGCACTGATGGGTACTTATGGGTGGCACTGATGGGTACTTATGGGTGGAACAGATGGGCACTGATAGGTGGGCACTGGGCATGGATTGGCACTGTGGGGTGGCACTGATGGACACTGTGGGGTGGCACTGATGGACACTGAGGGGTGGCACTGATAGACACTGAGGGGTGGCACTGATAGATCCATGTTGCCAATCAGTGCCCATTTGTGGGCACTGATTGGCATCTTTTTTTTTTACTGTCATTTTTTTTTTTTTTACTATTTATTTTTTTGCCCCTTTTTTTTTTTTTTTCCTGGTGGTCTAGTGTGGGCTTCCCTGGTGGTCCAGTGTGGCGATCTGAGGGGGGCTGCACTGATAAACAATCAGCGCGAACCCCCCTGTCAGGAGAGCCGCCGATCGGCTCTCCTCTACTCGCGTCTGTCAGACGCGAGTGAGGAAGAGCCATCAACGGCTCTTCCTGTTTTTTGTTTTTTTTTAACAGGGAAAGGCTCTTCCTGTTTACATCGTGATCAGCCGTCATTGGACACGGCTGATCACGTGGTAAAGTGTCTCCGTGAGAGACACTTTATCTAGATCGGTGTTGCGGGGTGTCAGACTGACACCCGCAACAACGATCGCTGTGATGCGCGCCCCCGGGGGCGCGCAGCGGCTCAATGTCCTGACGACGTCATATGACGTCCAGTCAGGAACTAGCAACCACTTTGCCGACATCAATTTGTCATTGGCGGGCGGCAAGTGGTTAATAAAAAAAAAGACTTGATTCTTCCATCCACACACTTGCAATAGCTAAGCTATTATAGTATTCTGACAGAGGGGAGACTAGCACACCGTCAGAATACACTATAGCCAGTATAACAGTATAACGCTGATTAAGCAGGGAAAATCTAACTGGGTGGTTGTACAGAAGTCGATCGGTAGATTGACTATTGTATACATGGATGGAAATGTGGCCAGTTCCTGCTGAACCGGCAGAATTTCTATTCATGTATGACTGGCTTTACAGTAGTAAATCTCACTATCTCACTCCAGATCCCATGAGAGTAGCAGTTGGAGGGACAGTACCTCAGATCTCACACTGTAGATTTACATCTCTCTGCAAAGTCAGATTTATACTTCCTGCCCCACTAGGTCAACTGTTTTGAACCCTCCACCTACAACCCTAGTTGACTAGTTGACTCAATTACTAAGATTGTATAAAATCTTTAAGATGGAAAAGTAATATCATAGGTCAATTTCAATCTTTTTTAAATGCTATTAAAGGCTTTTTTTTGGCTGGGCTGTGGAGGGCAGAGTCCTGAACTGTTACCAGCACCCATCCTAAAAGAGCTTTGCACACCTCCGCTATCAGGATGCCGATTGTTAGCAATCTATGGACCTAGCTTTGGAGGTGTCATCCCTTACAAGTCCCTACATAGTCTACGGACTCAAAGACCCATCCAGGTGTAGCGATTCTCCCTCAAGAGCCGCTGGATAGATGTGGGATTGGCATATTTAAAGTTACCTTTTGACGAGTCTAGGGAAATTGATTGCAGCCACTGGCAGTAATAGAATGTCCAAGCCAAGGTTGACGTTTTCTAATGCTTTATTCCTCGGTCGAACATGACCAACATCAACAGGAGATAGACAGGACAGGTTGATGAAGTGAAGAAACTTTGCAGAATCAGGCTTCAATAAACGTTGAAAGCAAGCCTGCTTTCAATAGAAATAATCACTGTTCGTCGCCACTCTAGCCAGAGTGGGTGAAGTGCACCCGGACAGACTTCTGTCACAAGCCTGGCAGCCGAAGTGTCACTTTAAAGCGGATGGTTCACCAAAAAAATATATTAAAAGCCAGCAGCAACAAATACTGCAGCTGCTGACTTTTAATATTAGGACACTTACCTGTCCTGGAGTCCAGCGGCGTCCGCAGCAGAGGACGAGCGATCGCTCGTCTCCCTGCTGCTCCCCCCTCCATCCACGGTGAGGGAACCAGGAAGTGAAGCGCTCCGGCTTCACTGCCCGGTTCCCTACGGCGCATGCGCGAGTCGCGCTGCGCCCAGCGATTGGCTACTGCAGCTGCTGACTTTTAATATTAGGACACTTACCTGTCCTGGAGTCCAGCGGCGTCCGCAGCAGAGGACGAGCGATCGCTCGTCTCCCTGCTGCTCCCCCCTCCATCCACGGTGAGGGAACCAGGAAGTGAAGCGCTCCGGCTTCACTGCCCGGTTCCCTACGGCGCATGCGCGAGTCCAGCGGCGTCCGCAGCAGAGGACGAGCGATCGCTCGTCTCCCTGCTGCTCCCCCCTCCATCCACG
Organism: Rana kukunoris; assembly: GCA_029574335.1. NCBI lineage: Eukaryota > Metazoa > Chordata > Amphibia > Anura > Ranidae > Rana > Rana kukunoris. The sequence goes on from CM056049.1 coordinate 191,329,757, forward strand.
GTGAGGGAACCAGGAAGTGAAGCGCTCCGGCTTCACTGCCCGGTTCCCTACGGCGCATGCGCGAGTCGCGCTGCGCCCAGCGATTGGCTACTGCAGCGCTCCGGGAAGTGAAGCGGCGTCCGCAGCAGAGGACGAGCGATCGCTCGTCTCCCTGCTGCTCCCCCCTCCATCCACGGTGAGGGAACCAGGAAGTGAAGCGCTCCGGCTTCACTGCCCGGTTCCCTACGGCGCATGCGCGAGTCCAGCGGCGTCCGCAGCAGAGGACGAGCGATCGCTCGTCTCCCTGCTGCTCCCCCCTCCATCCACGGTGAGGGAACCAGGAAGTGAAGCGCTCCGGCTTCACTGCCCGGTTCCCTACGGCGCATGCGCGAGTCGCGCTGCGCCCAGCGATTGGCTACTGCAGCTGCTGACTTTTAATATTAGGACACTTACCTGTCCTGGAGTCCAGCGGCGTCCGCAGCAGAGGACGAGCGATCGCTCGTCTCCCTGCTGCTCCCCCCTCCATCCACGGTGAGGGAACCAGGAAGTGAAGCGCTCCGGCTTCACTGCCCGGTTCCCTACGGCGCATGCGCGAGTCGCGCTGCGCCCAGCGATTGGCTCCCGCTGTGTGCTGGGAGCCGAGAGTTCCCAGCACACAACGGGAAAAGCCCGTCTTTTGCCCGAGACTGCGGGCCGGAAGTGGGTGCAGATACCTGTCTTTAGACAGGTATCTGCACCCCCCTCCCCCTGAAAGGTGTCGAATGTGACGCCGGAGGGGGTGAGGGTTCCGATCAGCGGATCTTCACTTTAGGGTGGAGATCCGCTTTAAGTTGCTGGGAGGTAACAGGTCCCTGCCATGAACCTGGCTCTAAGGATGCCTCTGCCACAGGCTTAGTACTTTGTGATTCTTGGTTAGATGAGCAGATCCTCCCAGTAAATTTTAGTTAGAGTCGCTGGTCAACTGTTTTGATATATCTGCAGTATAACTGGAGACCCAGTAAGTCACTGAGACCCCTTTCAGCATCCGCTCAGAACTCGCGTAACATGTGGGCCCCGGCCTGGAGGGCCTTAACGCCGGGCCCGTTGGAGTAAAGAAAGTAAGGGGGCGCTACACAGGTTTTACCAATCAGTGAGGAATCTGAAAATAAAGTTTCCTCTGTATGAAACAAACACCCCAAAGCAAGTAATCCAGCCTAAAGGTTCTTGTTATAGGATAACTACACTGTCCCTGTCTGCCAATTCTTCTTCTGTATTGTCACCCTTTTGCATGCTTTCCCAGTTGGAGACTACAAATGGCAATGCAGATGTACTGGCACGTTCCACTGTTGTCACCATCAGAGAACTCACTGTCACTCACATCAGAGAACAAATCAATCATTGTTGGAGTGTACGCATGTGGTAAAGAAGTGTCTGCAAAGTACTAACAAGAGACCAGCAACACTTAACTATAAATATAACTATTGCTTGAGATCCATACTTGATGGATCGCCAAGAACAGTGAGATGGCCTGTTTTGTTACTTTAGCTCAGCCTTTTTTAACCAGGGTATCCAGGCACTCTGGGTGCCTTCAGGTTTCTTCAGGGGGCCTTGGCAAAATGCCTAAAATTGCCCAAAAACTGTATACAAGCCAGCAGGTGTATTAAGCCTGCCTTTTAGTCAGGGGAGGGCTGGCAGCCTTAGGCCTGGGGGGCAAGTCCAGTTAAGTGACCCATAGACCCGGTGGAGGCAAAGTGATGGATCGTGAAAACAGTCTCTAAAGTTTTTCATGATCACAAAGGTGGGGGGGGGCAGGGAGGACAATGTGGCCTTCCAGAGCCTGTGGGGGACATGTACTACCATGGCCTTCAGGACCTAAACTGCAAGCAAGTCCCTGTATGAATCCTTCAGAGCTGAGGACCTGACCCCCCCCCTCCCGCAACTAGTGAATGACTACAAGTCCAAACATTAATGCCTGAGATCTAAGGATGTGCCCCCCAACTACTGATGAACTAGAAGTCCCAGCATGAACCTCTGAGATCTAAGGATGTGTCCCCTTAGATCCTACAGGTTCATGCTGTGCCCTGTAGTCCTTCATTAATTGGGGGGGGGGTGACACATCCTCAGCTCTGAGGGGTTTAAGCTGGGACAGTGGGACCTGTAGTCTTTCACTAGTTGGGGGGGCAGGGGTGTGTCACACGTCCTGAGCTCTGAGGGGTTCATGCTGAGCCTTAAGTCCTTCACTTTTGGGGTGTCACATCCCCAAAAGTAAAGGACTACAAGTCCCAGCATGAACCCTGGCTGAGATTTAAGGATGTGATCTCCTCCTCTGCTGCCGTCTCATGATCCCATGACACACATGTGTTCTAATTCATTCACTGCTCCCAACCTCACCTCAGGTAGCTTGACTCTGGAGAGGCATTTCTGGCACAGTCAGTCAGTGACAGTTCCCTTCCCTCAGGCAGGTTCCAATTCCACATGTCACTGCACAGAGAGAGACCCCACTCCACATGTTACTGTGCAGAGAGTGACCCCACTCTATATGTCACTGCACAGAGAGAGACCCCACTCCACATGTCACTGCACAGAGAAATACCCCACTCCACATTTCCCTGCACAGAGAGAGACCCTGCTCCACATTTCCCTGCAAAAAAAGCAGGGGCGGCCTGTCCATTAGGGGCGCCACCTCCTTGTACAGGCCACTCCCTATATGCTTAATGGATTGGTGGCGGGTCGTAGATCAGGTCGCCCGGTGGGACAGGAGGCCCGGTAAGAGCGCGGAGGCGGCGGGAGGGGGGATGTCCCCTCCTGCTCCTCCAAAAAAAATAAAAAATTAGCGGCTTTTAGACACATCGGTTGTTATCCCTTGAAAGCCAATCGCAGGCTCTAAAAAATTATACCAGGATGATGCCTGCAGCTGCGGGCATCAACCCGGTTTAACCCCCAAAAGCCAAGGCCGCTTATTTGCGTATGCTCTTTGGGAAAGGATTAAAGTCAAAGAAAGATATGCATTCAGATAGACTTTGCACTAACAAACTCTATTTCCCTTGCCATGTCTTACATTTTACTGTAACGGTAGTTTAAACATGTGCAGTTCAAGAGTTAGGTCGAGTGCACTCTGTAATGTAACAGACCCAAACACCTCTCCCTCTCTGTACACATATGTGTTTAAAGTAGAGCGAAAGGCCAACCTTTTTTTATTTTAGTCAGGATAGTGTGAGTGAGCTATATTTTTTGCCATCTGTGTTCCACTAGGGAGATTTCCCTTTCACTTCCTGTCCAAAACTGGAAATGAGAGGAAATCCCTGCAATTTGAGGGAATGCTTGGTTGTCACCAGGATCACCAGAACTAGTGTCCCCATTTGAATATTTCACCTTTGTAACTGTTCTGGTGAGGTGACAAACCAAAGTTTGGTATTTTCTTTCACTTTCACTTTCACTCTTGGTGTCGCAGACAGCAATACAAGCTTAACAGGTGTTCAAATCCTTCTCCGCTTTATCCAAAAGTGAAAAACTTTTGCAGCCAAATTAGGATAACATGTAATTTATTTTTGTTCCGGTTTTATAATTTAATATTTAAAATAATTTACCAATATGTAAAAATAGCTACTTACCTTACCAATATATCCCTAAAATGTTCTAAATGGCAGATTGCAAGTTATTTTAAACAGTAGAATCTGTTTATAGAGTGATATGTATAAGTCTACTCCAAAGAAGCAACTTAGAAGGGTAAGAAATATTTTATTTAGGTGTATGCCGAGTAAATAGAAACACATAACAAGCATGGAATGAGGTTTTCTCAAATGTGGTTTCATAGGTGGAAATACATGTTAAAACAGCTTATGGTACAGATTCCTTTACTTTTTCTAAATACCTTTCAATCCAATGTTGTTTTCTTTACCAACCACCAAGCCCTGATAAGATAGGGACCTTTATAATGCCAAAAATGCATTGGCTTCAAGGGCGACTTTTAATAATGATAACTTCTGCACTTTACACAACATGTCTGGGGCTTTCCTCCTTGTACATCACTTGGACAAAAAGTTAAAAAAATATCTCTACAATCGTAATAAAGCCAGCAACATGAAACCTAATAAAGTACATATGTCAAACACAAGGCCCAGCCACCAGGCCTTGTTATGTGGCCCTCACACCCAGTTTGCAGCTGGAATGTGGTGGAGTTCCAATCCTCCACCTCCAGCTCTCACCCTCCGCTCCCCGTTGTAACTTGTAAACACAGAACCCTTCTGTGTTTACAAGGACAGCTTTGTTCTCAGAAGCTCCCAGATCTAACAGATCCCTTCATGTACCCACGGCAGGGACAAATCTCCCAAATCTGAAAGAGAGAACAATCTCCCTGCAAGGCGAGGCACAGCTTTCTACACAGGGAGGTACTAGAGCCACCTACACAGAGAGATATTAGAGCCAGGCCAGGTAAGAGAGCATAGAGACGCAAGGAAGCTTTGGGGGGGAAGCTAGTGTTGGTATTGCTGCTGTGGAAATTTCAAGATGTATTTAATATGTATTGTCATAATGTCACCCAGTATTAGTATTTCCGTAACCCGCTCTAAAAGAGCTGACTGGGGCAGTCTGAGACTGGTTGAATCTTGTCTGATAGTAGAAAATGTCTTGAGGTGGAGTGTGATGTTTACGACATGGGCATATTTCCACCAGCGAGGGGCCCTCTGTGCATTAGCGCGGATGATCGTTGAGGAGGGGATATGCTCACTTCGCAAGGACATTAGTGGTTATAGACGGATGTGCGCTCTTGTCTCTGCTGTGTCTGATCAGCATTGTTTTGGGATTCGTAGCGTACGCCTGTAGATAGCAACCATTCCACCTACAATAATGGTACAGTATAATCTGAATATGCGTTATTCTATGGAATGGTGCAAAATAAGGATTCTATCAGCGATAATATTGGAGATTGTGAGCGTTTTTGGATTGGTAGAAGGCATCCATGTTTTAAAAGCAATACGGCTTTGCCTGCTACAAGGCATGGATGCATTCCCTGCCCAGACACGCCCAAAAGACTTTAGCCAGCATTGTATTCATTGTATGTATTCTATTCATGTATTCTATTCATGTATTGTATTTATTGTATAGGACATCCTGTTAGAGGGATGTCCTTACATGGTGCGTGTTGAGGGGACATCCTGTGATGACCACTCCCATGGGGAAGGTGATTAGCTGGTGGAGTAATCACTTACTGTTTGTGAAAAGAAAAGGAGCCGTGAGGAGCTTGAAAAGGCAATGATGGCTGTGATGGCGAACTGAAAACAAGATGGTGGTGTTTGGTTATTGAATGAATGGCAGATCGGATGAATGGTGAGTGAACCTTTTAGCTTAAAGATGGATTATTTCACTAAGATGAAGTGTGTGCTTATAGCACAAGGCAAAATGGCTGTGTGCTCTGCATACAACCAATTTTTCCCTGACATAGCACATGTGCGTAGCGCACCCCTGAAATCTGCACTCTGTATGTAGCACACCTCTGAACTCTGCACTCTGTATGTAGTGCACCTCTGAACTCTGAACATAGCAAACCCCTGAACTCTGCACCCTGTACATAGCACACCCCTAAACTCTGCACCCTGTACGTAACAAACTCCCGAACTCTACAATCAATATACAACCGGAACTTTGAGGGCAACAATACTGATGATGCGGCCTGTGATGAAATTGTGTTTAACACCCCTGTAATAGAGGATCCAACCCTTCCATGCTATACTAAAATACAAATTCCATTCCTCTGCTATTATTAAAGGAGTATTTTTTTCATTAATTACAGGTCTAATAAAACCCAACAGCGGACGAAGTATTCGAAAAATCCCCAGGATCCCCAAGTTTTAACAACTTGTAACTTTTGCATGTACTTGATATTAATGTAATGGTGTATTTTAATATTGATTATAATATAAACCCATTTGTTACATTGGTAATATGTGTTTTTCATTGTGTGTTTCAGTCACTGAAGAGGATAGATCATTGCCAAGTAAGCAGAATAAAGGAATTAAATGAAGAGAAAAAACAATTTACTTTACTGATGAGGAGGAGACTAGCCCAGGGAACTGTCCGTCAGTCCTCTCTGGGCCGAGAAAGAAAATCCACACAAAGTTGTTCTACAAGAGATTTTTCAGATTTGTCTTCTGTTAAATCCAGTGCCCAGAGCTTTGATACTCTTTCATCTGCATCCGTTTACAGTACAGAACGACCAGCATCATTAGTTTTCAGCAGCACAGTGTGTTACGATGGTGCAAGTCGTATGAGAGTGAGTATGAAGAAAGTTTATACATGCTTGATTTCAACTTAACAACCATAAAAAAGTAATAAATAAACAAGAGTGGATAACATGACCTGTGGTGCTCATTAGTGGATAAGCTGGCTATATGCTGTTCGAATTTCTTTTGGTACCTGATGAACTGGACAAAATGTGCTCAGTGGGTGGCACTGTCAACCCCTCACCTGCATAAATCCCCTTAAAGGGGTTGTAAAGGAAAAAAAAAATTCCCTAAATAGCTTCCGTTACCTTAGTGCAGTCCTCCTTCACTTATCTCATCCTTCGATTTTGCTTTTAAATGTCCTTATTTCTTCTGAGAAATGTTCACTTCCTGTTCTTCTGTCTGTAACTCAACACCGTAATGCAAGGCTTTCTCCCTGGTGTGGAGAAAGCCTCTTGAGGGGGCGAGCAGGAGTGTCAGGATGCCCACTAACACACAGCTCCTTTCTCTATCTGCAAAGTAGAGAGTTTCCTGACTTGCCTGCTCGCCCCCTCTGCCCTCAAGAGGCTTTCTCCACACCAGGGAGAAAGCCTTGCATTACTGTGTGGAGTTACAGACAGAAGAACAGGAAGTGAGCATTTCTCAGAAGAAATAAGGACATTTAAAAGCAAAATGGAAGGATTAGGTAAGTGAAGGAGGACTGCACTAAGGTAAAGGAAGCTATTTAGGGAAAAAAATGTTTAAGGAGCTGGGTGGAACATTGTCAGTTAATCAATGTCTGCATCTAATCAGATGCAGCTGCTGTTTGGGTATATTGAGAATTGAAATGGCGGCTGTCAAAATACAATGGCTGCAGCTGGAGGTTTGTCCATTGGTGCTGTGCATGGCTAGCTTTAGGCTTAATTTTAACAAGATTGGTTTTGGGGTTACTGAGAATTGCCCTTAGATCACAGCAGACAATGTTTGGTTATCATTTACATGGGGGTATGTCTATCTACTGGGTTTAAAGGAAACCTGTACAGAGGGAAAAAAATATATCTTCAGCTCTTCAGCTTATTTCTTCTCTGGGTCAGTATTAAGAATCATGGATTGTCTGCAAATAAATTATTGACACACACATACGAAGATTTGGGCATTTATGAATGTGTAAAAGACAGATTTTTCAGTGTTTGGATTGGTAAGTTGCCTATAGTCATTACAGAATGTTTAGGGCTAGATTGTGGTAACATACTATACAGTCCTGATCAAAAGTTTAAGACCACTTGAAAAATGGCAAAAAATCATATTTTACATTGTTGGATCTTAACAAGGTTCCAAGTAGAGCTTCAACATGCAACAAGAAGAAATGAGAGTGAGACAAAACATTTTGTGAGCATTCAATTAAGGTGAGTAGTACCGTGCTAGCTATGTTACCATGCATTTCAGATTTAAAAAAAAAAAAACAGAACCCGCGGAAACCTCCGCTTTAAGGAGGAGGTCATTCTTGCCTAGGTGCCAGGGACAGAAGGCAGGGGAGAGGTTGATATATATAACTTTTTGCCCCTACACCTAAACTTTACTTAGTGTTTTGGCAAGTGGGAGGGGCACATTTAAAAAGTGGACTTTGATTTTAAGGTGCAAGGTCTGCTTTAAATACACAAGGCTAACCTTTTTAAAAAAATTATTTTACAAGATGGGTATTCAAAAGAGGTCATATTTTGACTTTACTTTTTATCTTCTTTAGGAATCACAGCAATTTTTTGTCACCTTGTTGCCAGCTGATAGATGTTATCGTGGACAAAGCCCAAAACTTCTGACTAAAAGCGCAAGATGCTTCTCTGCTCTACGATCAGAAAACATTGGCAAAACCATTTCCCGGGCAGCATACAAAGTTAAATGAGGATTTGAATACTGGACAGATTGTGAGACAATGCTTAAAATAACAGAGAGATGTTTATTAGTTTTCAGAAGACTGCTTTGTAACACATTATTATCTGTGTGAAAAAAAATGTGTGCGGTTTCTAGACTGTCTTAATCAGAATTTACAGTTGTAATAGTTTAAAGTAAAAGAGAAATTTAGTGGGATTTTTTGCCCGAAATTTCTCTTTATCCATTCAACTAAGGGATGTGGTGCTAACAATAAGTTGGTTTGCCCGTAGCTATAAAGTCCTTCCAATATCTTAAAGGAACACTAAAGGTTATTTTTTTATTAGATCAATGGATTGCTGTAAGCTAGAGCATTTAAATATCACTTACCTCGTTTTTCCTTTTGACCTCCAAAATACAGTAATCCAGGTTTGAAAATGCCATTTCCTGTCTCTCCTCTTCTTGCTTTCCACCAGCACCTGCATGGTGGAAAGCAGAATGTGCTTGCCCCCTCCCTATGACTACAGCCCTGCGTGAAGATGCTCTTTTAACCCTCATAGGCATGGAGGCTAAGCCTGATGGGAAATGTAGTTCCCATTAGGCCGTGATGTAGCAAGAATGAATGCGCACCGCAAACCAGGAAGTCAGTGAGAATAACGATTCAGGAGTGACAGAAGTGAATAAAACGGCTCGATTTCAACAGGATCAAACTAGTTATAATGCAAAACATTACTTTTTACTTTATCAGCTACTGTCAGACTTTATTTAAGAGGAAAATATTTTTGTCTTTACAACCCCTTTAAAGTTGAATATTAACTCAATTTACATTTTTACATTTTGTTTTCACAGAAAGACAAACAGAACAGAATGCAAGGTTTTGTAATGATATGTTGTATATTTTCTCTGTCAATATTTGGTTTGGTTTTTTAATAAAGCTTTTTTTGAGTTTATTCGTTTAAAGGCTAATCATACCTTAACCACTTCAATAACATGTTTCTTAATTTCTGAAAAACATTAGCAAAAAATAAGACCACCGTGGGGTGTTCACTTTCCAAAAGTGTAACTATAGGGTGATTTTTATAATACTCTTGCATTTTTTATTTGACGTGTTTTACAACAAATAGATAAACAAAGTAATGGGAAACAGTTGTATTTTCAAAATGTATAAATATATAGTAAAAAAAAATAAAAACCCAGTGGTTATTACATACCGCCAAAAGTAAGCTCTGTCTCAAACAAATTATATAAAAATGTATTTGGATACAAAATTGCATGGCTGAGTAACTGTCAGTCCAACTGTCACAGCACAGTAAAAAAAAAAAAGGATTTTATGCTCACCGTAAAATATCTTTCTCTTTCGTTCATGGATGGACACAGCCTTAATCTTGACATAGTGGGAAATAGCCTATCTTTAGGAGTGACTAGGCAGCCAAACCTCCCCGCCCAGGGTGTAGTCCCACTGACTATATCCTTTTAGCCTGCACCAAGCAGTTCAGTTCGTAGCAAGCAGTACAAACTTTAAAGTAAAAGAGGGGTGGGTGCTGTGTCCATCCATGAACTCAGAGAAAGAGATTTTACGGTGAGCATAAAATCCTATTTTCTTATTCGTTCATGGATGAACACAGCCTTAATCTTGATATAGTGGGACGACCCAAAGCAGTGTCAAAATGAAGGATGGGAAGCATAAAATTAAACTTCACCCCAAAACAAAACAGAGCTCTTCAACTGAGAAGTTGTAACTCTAAACAGCCACCTGCAAAACTCTGCGGCCGAAGATGCACTCACATCAACTTGTAAAGTTTAGTGAAAGTGTGACCCGGCGACCAGGTCGCCGCCTTACACACCTGGGAAACAGACACTTGATGTAAAAAAAAAGCCCAAGAGGCACCATTGCCTTAGTGGAATTGTGGAGTTGTGTACGCTGGTTGTGACCCTGGGGCACACACAGACCAAACATCTATATGCACCACTGAGGTTGTTGCAGATCACACTGTTGATAAAAAGCATTTGTCCAGAATTTACTTTGGAGCTTTTACTTGCTTGGATGTTTGATTGTGCATAAGAAGCGGCCCCAGCCCTAGTTTCATCTTAGGATTTTCCAAACAAGGAACTATTGTTTACTGGGTGTTGTGACACAGTTTCTGGTACCTATTGAAATGGTGTGCTGTACCATAGAATTCCTGATATTCGGGGACCTTTGTTAGTATTGACGTCACTATATGGATTACTGATCTTTTCAAGACGCCCCAATAGGTGATAATACCTATATTCGAACACCCTGGCACCTTTGATGCCTGAATTCGGTGGATGAATATACTTACCGTGTTCTACTAGATTATACGACTGTATTGCATTCTTCCCCTTCCCTAAAATCCTCTCTGTCTCGCCCTGAAGAAGCCCAACGGCGAAACGCGTAGGCGACTTCAAGGGATTTGTTCCAGTACTTTAACATTTGTAATCTATAGGGTTACATTTTACCTATGTCAAGTATATTCTCTATATATTGTAAAATTGTATAATCCTCTATTTTTATTTTTGTATTAAAATATATATTTTTTAACATACTTCCGCACTGCCTCAAAGTCCGTCATTCTTTCACCCTGTGATTGGATATTTTTCTTTGCATATATGACAGTACAGTGTCTTCCTTGAGATGGAAGGTCGAAATGACCTTAGGAAGAAAAAAGGCTGCGGACGCAGCACCACCTTATCCTTGTGGAAGATCAGATAGGGAGCCTTTCATAACAAGGCTGCCAGCTCAGAACCCATCTTAACTGACATAACAGCCACCAAAAGGACCACTTTCTGAGAAAGTGTCAACAAGGGAACTTCCCTAATGTTCTCAATGGTGGTTCTGAGGCACCTAGAGGTCATGCCGTTAAGGCCATTGATTATAAAGGAGGATGACGTATGGGACCTTGCGACAGCAGGTACTCTCGTTGTGGTAGACACCAAGGGACGTCTGCTATTCAAATCCCCACGGAGGTAGTGGAGGACGGACTGGAGGGGCCACATGCCGAACCCCCTGTACAAATGTTCTCACTAGAGAGTGAGTCGCCAGGGGTCACTGAAAGAAAACAGCCAAGGCAGATATCTGCCCCTTAAACGTGCCCCTTAGGCAAGCCTTTGGTCCACCCCACGCTGTAAGAACAGCAGGACTCTGGACACTATATAAGTCTAGGGATTCCACTTAATTTCCTTGCAAAGGGCTAAGTAAGCTCTCCAAGTGCGATAATAAATCCTCCTAGAGGATAACTTCCTAGCCTTTCTCATGGTAGGAAATACAAAATCCAGTAGGCCCCCGGTCTCTTAGTACCTGGCTTTCAATAGCCATGCCGTTAAAGCCAGCGACTGTAAAGCAGGATACAGTATGGGACCTTGTGACAGCAGGTCCTCTCTCAGCGGTAGACGCCAAGGGACGTCTGCTACTAGCCGCACTAGATCAGCGTACCAAGGACGTCGAGGCCAATCCGGAGCAATTAGGATCATAGGATCTGCGAAGCAGAAGAGGCAGGCGCTTTAGAGGAGGGAAGGCATATATTAAGCGGTAATGACTCCACGGCACCACTAACGCATCTGTCGCATCCGCCCATGGGTCTCTTGACCTGGCCGCAAACCTCAATACCTTCCAATTGAGTCGAGACGCCAGGCGATCTATTTCTGGCGTGCCCCTATCTTGGGCAAATGAGCTGAAACGCCTCCATGTGCAGATATCTCCTTGGTCCAGCATCTGGCGACTCAAGTAGTCCGCCTTCCAGTTTTTCACATTCGGAATGTATATGGCCGACAGGGTCGGTACGCTCCTTTCTGCCCACCTCAGGATGTGAGCGACTTCTGACGCTGCAGCCGAGCTTCTTGTTCCTCCCTGATGGTTGACATATGCCACCGCCTGACTGGACGCCCTTGTAGCCTCCGAGACCATGTGGAGAGGCACAGCCTGACCGCCCGAAGTTCCAGGACATTGATCGGCAAATGGGAATCCTCTGGAGACCAGAGACCCTGGGTCAACTGAACCCCCCAGACTCCCCCACCAGTAAGGCTGGCGTCCGTCTAGATGACTATACAGTGATAAGGAAGGAACAACTACCTGGAAAGAAGTGCCGGTGAGGTCAACCACAAAACCAGGGAGGCCCTGACCAAGTGGCTCACCCTGATTTGATAATCCAGGGATGATGAGCGCTTGTCCCATCTGGACAGAATTTCCTTCTGTAGCACTCGCGTGTGAGATTGCGCCTATGGTACCGCCTCGAAGGAGGCCACATGAGGCCCGAGACTCGCATGCAAAAGCGGAGTGATGACCCTTCTGGGATGTCAACTACCGCACAAGAAAACCTTTGCCTCTGAGGAGCCAGAATCAATCCCAGATATACTAGGCGTTGAGTCGGTACCATTACTGACTTCTGAATGTTCAGTAGCCACCGAAGTGTCTAAGGGTCTGACATGTTATAGACACGCACACCTCTAATTCTGAGGCTTAAGCTGCCCTCGGAAGCAGGTTGTCCAAGTAGCCCACGATAGCGATGCCACGTTGTCTTAGTAGGCCGGAAATTGGGGCAAGCACCTCGGTGAACACCCTTGGTGCCGATGCCCGGCCAAAGGAGAGAGCCACAATTGATAGTGGTCTTCCCCGACCGCAAAGCGCAGAAGTCTCTGATACTTTGGCATATTGGGACAATAGGCATCCCTGATGTCCAAGGATGCCAGAAAGTCCCCCGGCTGGAGGTATGTGACGACAGAGCGAACCGATTCCATCTGGAATCTTGTACCTTCAGGAAGCAATTGAGGGCCCTGAGGTCCAGAATTGGGCGAACGCCCTCCTTCTTTGGTACTATGAACAGATTGGAGTAAAACCCCTGAAACCGATCCTATACTGGGACAGGAATAAGCACCCCACGTTTCAGCAGGTCTTGAACTGCCCCAAATAGGGCTTCCCGACGAGTCGGTTGTAGCTGGCGGTTGGAGGTAAAAAAACCTGTTTGGTGGGCAAGAAAGAAGTTCTACACTACTTTGCAAACCCACCTGTCTGGGACCTGAGATGTCCACCGGGTCGCAAATTCGCGAAGACATCCCCCCACCCGAGAGATAGGTGGGGGCAAACCTTCATGCGGACCCAGCTTTGTCTGCAGGTTTGTTGAGTTTGCGAAACCAGGGACGTCTCAGTCCCTGAGCAGGCGCTTTATCGGCCTGTGGTCTTTTACCCGCCGTACTGGGTGGACGAAAAAAACGCTTGTGTGTGGTAAAGAAGGGCCCTTGCCTACGGCGTAGCTCCTTCTCCTTTTTGGACTGTGGGAGCAGTGTGCTCTTACCTCCTGTAGCATCTTTAATTATGTCATCCAGGGAAGTTCCAAAAAGTCTGTCGCCCTTAAAGGGCAAGTCCATCAGGGCTTTCTTGGAAGATTGATTGATGGACCAAATTTTAACCAAGGTAGACGGCGTAACACTACCACCTGACCTGAAGCTCTGGCCAGCAGAGGAATAGTGTCCAAGGCTGATTCACAAATGAATTTTTGGCCTTGTACTAGTTGGTCAGCTAGGGCTACCTCGTTCGAGGAAGCCTGACGTGCTTGTAACACATTGAGCAGCATCCTTGCCCCTTCCGTGAGTGTCTGAGACACCAGGGCCCCAACTATGGTTGGGTATACCGCCAAACACACTACCGTGTACAGGTTGCGGGTGATCGCCTTAGCCTTCTCGTCTGTAGGGTCTTTGAAGGCGGGAACCCCAACCCCCTCCACTGGTATGGTGGAGCTTGTTTAATCTGGACACAGGATGGTCCACTATCGGGGGCGAGGTCCATCTTTTCGAGAAACTCTCTTCAAGAGGGTAACGCACCTCTAGATTTTTAGGGACTGAAAAAACCTCCTGTGGTTTATCCCACTCTTTGTATAAAAGTTTGTCTAAATAAGACACACAAGGAGACACTTTAGCAGTGCGGGTTGCCCTACGGAACCCAAAAGGGAACGGCTCGTCTGCTGCTTCTGCAGACCCCTCTATTTTTTGAGTGTCTCGCACTGCGGTGATAAGGTCACTTACTAGAGCCCTATTGTGTGCTGACCTGGGTCCGAGGTCGTCCTCACTTACAGGGCGATCTTGGTCCGCATCCTCAGATACCTCAGAGTCAGGGTCATGAGCGCTAGCTGGACCCCGCTCTGCATCTGAGGGGGAAGGGCGCTTTCTAGCCCCCATTCACCCATGCGCTGCTTCCACCTTGGCCACAAAGGCATCTAGGATTGCCGACCTAGCGTCCACCGATACATTGGGTGCAGGAATATCTATTGCCAGCTCAGGTGTCTCGGGGGAAAAAGCGTCTGCTTCTGACGCCATGCTGTCCACACACCTGACACAGGGACTCCCCTTCCTGGCTGCAGCAGAGACAAGGGGTTCCCCCTCCAGAGGGACTCACCACCCAGGAACCGTGTAGATGGTTTAGCTAGCAGAGCTGCTTCCTGCAGAGTGTGTCGGTCGATCTGTGCTCTCCAAAAGCTGGGATCGAAGGCTGTTTGTGGGGCTGCTATTTTTGTCCATCTTTCAGACTGATCAGTCAGCAGCATGTATCTGTTCATCTGCCATTTTAAAATGGTCTGATCCATGGTAAAATGGCTGCCGATCTGACACTAGAGGCCAATGGGCAGAAAAGCACAGTGCAGCAAAGTAATGCAGCAGTCAGTACACATCAGCAAAAATCAACAGGAAAAAAGGCCGCCGAGTGTCACTAGAGGCCAATACAGATGCTGCTACAAGGACATGGTCGCCAGTGCAAGTAAGGAAATACAGCATGGACATACCAAACATGGCTTCCGACAGCATTGAGCAGGACACACAGGTAGCAGAATCTCTTATGCAGCTTTATACCTTGTGCAAGTAAAAAAAAAAAAAATACAGCATGGACACACCAAACATGGCCGCTGACAGCATGGAGCAGGACACACAGGTAAGCAGAATCTCTGATGCAGCTTTATACATTGTGTAAGTAAGAAATACAGCATGGACACACCAAACATGGCCGCCGACAGCATGGAGCAGGACACACAGGTAAACAGAATCTCTTATGCAGCTTTATACACTGATTTAGTGACTTATGGTTCCCCAAGTGGGGAAGAAGGGGGATAAGGCATTTTACTCACCTCTCCAAGGATGCCCAGCTCTGTCTTCTTGCTAAAGCAAGGTAGTAGCTACTTACCCTTCCTGTGGGTTTATGCTTGAAGCATCCTGGACAATGCATCTACTGCATGGTAACGGAGGTGACTGTCGGCCTGGCTACTGCGACTTGGCCCTGCAGACCAGGCCCTTATGCAAGCCCTGGAGCGTATAGCTCACCGGCCACCCGTAGAGCGACGGGGAAGACCCAGCGCGTAGCTATGGTCGGCACACGCTCGATGGCCGAAACTGGGAAGATTACAAGGATCTGGGATCCAGCCTGTCGCCCAGTCGGCAGTTGATCGAAGATCGCAGGAAAAACTTAAATAAATAAATAAAAAATCCAAAAAATCTATTTGAACTAAAAGCCTCCAAGCCTTGAGCCTGAAGGGAGCCATGTCTTCTCCTAGACTAGGCAGAAAAAAAACTGAGAATAATGCAAATAGAGGGTGCAATCAGCGCAAAAATATGTATGATCAACGTGATTAATATAGCATAAAAAATATAAATAAGTAAATAAATAAATAAAGTGAAAATATGTATCACTACAAATTAATCCATAGAAAAGATGCAGAAACCAAACAGTTAATGTATCTAGGGAATGCTAGCTAAGCACAAAAAGGACCTTCACACAAATCCCAAGTAGTACAAAATATATATATATAGTGCAGCGCAAACCATGTAAAATATAGAATATAATAAGAATATAATAAGAAAATTGGTAAAGTCCAAACAATTCGTGACAAAAGGAGAAAAACTTCTGTAGAACATTCAGTGAGATGAATGATTGAATGAAGATCTTCACCACGTGAGAGAAAGCTAGGGTAGCAGGTATTGAAACGTATCCCTCCACCAGTGTAGATGGCTACTCTCACCTTAGGTTAAGACCACTGGGTTAGCAGATGGTCATTAGAGCATTAGGAAAACAGGATGTGAAGTAGGTCTCCTATTGATGGTCTCAGCATGGATACCGGAGCAAGGGGACATGGAAGAAAAAACAACCATCTAAGAGCTTCCGCTTGATCACTGCTTTAATCAAATAGGCATTTGACAGGCTACTCACATTTCTTCAGATGTAAACAGGCATGTACATATATGTAACACAGCTCACGGAGTTCACCAGGAATGACACCGAGCGACGTGTAGGCTCCAAAAACCCTCAGGTGGAGTCCTGGTGAGGAAGTGTTTTCACGCAACGCGTCCAGGGGTTTTTGGAGCCTACACGTCGCTCGGTGTCATTCCTGGTGAACTCCGTGAGCTGTGTTACATATATGTACATGCCTGTTTACATCTGAAGAAATGTGAGTAGCCTGTCAAATGCCTATTTGATTAAAGCAGTGATCAAGCGGAAGCTCTTAGATGGTTGTTTTTTCTTCCATGTCCCCTTGCTCCGGTATCCATGCTGAGACCATCAATAGGAGACCTACTTCACATCCTGTTTTCCTAATGCTCTAATGACCATCTGCTAACCCAGTGGTCTTAACCTAAGGTGAGAGTAGCCATCTACACTGGTGGAGGGATACGTTTCAATACCTGCTACCCTAGCTTTCTCTCACGTGGTGAAGATCTTTATTTAATCATTCATCTCACTGAATGTTCTACAGAAGTTTTTCTCCTTTTGTCACAAATTGTTTGGACTTTACCAATTTTCTTATTATATTCTTATTATATTCTATATTTTACATGGTTTGCGCTGCACTATATATATATATTTTTTTTTAGAAAAAAAACTGAAGTGCTTGGTGCAGGCTAAGAGGATATAGTCAGTGGAACCTGGGCGGGGCGGTTCAGCTTTGAAGTTGTTAACACTTTCTGCCTAGTCACTCCTAAAGATAGGCTATTTCCCACTATGTCAAGATTAAGGCTGTGTCCATCCATGAACGAAAGAGATAATACTTTTTGGGTGGTTATATGAAAAAAAAACATTTCTCAATAGAAATTGAAGAAAAAGATTATAGTAAAGTATAGGATAGAGAGGAAAAAGATTGAATGGGGGAGTAGTTCTATATTCTCCCTCCCACTGCACCAGCTGAACTTGCACAATTTCAATCCCGCTGTTAGTGTGAACCTGTGCTCCATATGATTGCTTAATTCTAAACACAGCTACAAGAGTAGCACACCACTTATGCAACCACATTATTTTAGATTTTTATTTTAAGTTTAAATCAAGTTTATTGCATAAAACAAAACACAGGGTACTCACAGTTTTGTTTGTTTCAACACAGCATACACCACTTCACACGTGATAATATTTGTTCTCATGGTATTATTTAGCTAAGTTAATAGTCTGAAATAAACAGTGAAAGAAACACTATATTAATTACCTTTAAACAAAATTCAGTTTTACGTGTCCTTCAAAGCCAGATTTTTGAAGGCCAAGGCCCTTGGTCACATGATCTCTGCTGTAAGCGAACCCCCCCCCCCAACTGGTGTACAGACAAATAAAACAAGACACAAATTCTAACCCTTGCCCACTGTCACAAAGAATGCTTTAATTGTTGTCTGTTTCTTTTTTTTATTTAGCATAACAAAAAAATAAACCTACAGGTCATCGGGTAGGTATTACATCAAGTATAGTCAGCAATGAATTCCACAGTGATCCAGACAATAGTGTAACCAAAATGCCCTGAATCTCCAACCCTATCCCACAACTCAGTATAGTTGTTTTTATTTTTATTTTATTTTTATAAAAAAAACTGTGGAAAACAATCAGTTTAACAAACCCTTCCCCCCCACAACTTGTCCTTTAGGAGAAGGCAATAACAAATCTTCCCTAGTCCGTGAAGGGCAGAACCCCAAACCCCCTCCTTCCTCAAGGGATTTCAACATTTATTTTAGAAAACCATGGGCAATGGGATAAAGCTTTGTGTATCCTACTACACCCTTCTAACTTAAATATTTATTTGTCCAAGCCTTGTGCTCATACTCCCACCCTCTGGCTGAACCTCTGCCATTGGAATTACGCTCCTAGGTACGTCCGCATCTCTAGGTCCCTTCTTCCTTCAGCGTGTTCTTGGAGTCCATCCATCTAAACCAGGGGTCTCCAAGCTGCGGCCCGAGGGCCAGATGTTGCGGTTTGCTAGCCTTTATCCAGACCTTGGGGCACTATTCCTCCCACTGACACTATGTTTTCCACTAATACCAACGATGGGATACTATTCCTCCTACTAATACCAATAATGGGGCACTACTTCTTCTACTGACCACCAACCCCAAAGCCATATTTATTTTTACTGATGCTGGGCACATTTTCAAACCTCCGCCTCCGCCCCCCTGAGGAAGTTGCGAAACGTAACACATACGGGGGTTCAGGAGCCTGAAGAAACGTCGCTCGCTGCCGTCCTTTTGAAAAATCAAGTTGTCCATACACATCCTGTATTTTTACTGCCGTTTTATATTTCCTAAAATGTGAGTAGCCTGTGCTTTTAATACTTTTAAATAAATGTTTGAGTCCAGCGGAGAGCTCTTAGATTTGTGATTCCTTTTTTCATGTTTGGGTCTGTATGCACCGCTGACCTATGAGGATTCGAATTGCTACCCTGCTTCCTGGTCTCCTATGCTGAGATATCGGCTTATCTGACCATCTGGTAAAACAGTGGCCTATGTGCGAAGGTGAGAGTACCCATCCTTACTGGTGGAGGGATCACTATAAGTTTGGCTTTTCATTGTCACGTAGTGAAGAATTCTGAGATTTGGCTATCAGGATTTTTCTTATATATTTTTGTGGACTTTATTTCACCCTTATAGAAATATTTAATTTTCACATATATTTTTTTGTTCTTTCACATACATATACAGGCATACCCCGCTTTAAGTACACTCACTTTACATACACTCGTGAGTAAGGACATACCCGCGAGTGTATGTAAAGTGCCTTACAAGTACTGTACTGCAGCCACAGTAGAAGGAGCTAAAGCTTGGAGAGCATAGCCCGTCCTGTTCCAGTGTGCCCCAGATACCCCCAATACAGACCCTGAGGCCTCGAACACACGAGGGAATTTATCCGCTGTAAACGGTCCCCGGAACGTTTACAGCGCATATGTACGCCGGGCTATTTTGGTCCGATGGCTGTACACACCATCGGATCAAAATCCCCGCCGGCAGACAGCGGGTGACGTGGCGGTGATGTTGACATGGGGCTGGTGATACCCACAGAAATCCCACAACAACTGAGTCAATGGTTCTGAAAATCTGCATCGTCACAAAGACCGGGGAGTACGAGAGGATATAGAGAAATTTAAAGTGGAGCTCCACCCTCTTTTTTAACTTTATTGCATCCCCTTTCATACTGCCCCCTTAAATCGAATTGGCATGTCATTTTTAGTCATTTTAAAAACTCACTGTGCTGTGCAGATGAGTTTATTTTCTCAGCCGCGGCCGCAGCCGTCAATCACAGCCGCTATGCCTCCTGGGACATGACCCCTCTCTCCTCTCCTCTCTCTGTGTATTACGAGCTGCCTGGCTGGGTGTGTTTTTGGCGCCCCCCTGGGCTGGCTCATGTGATAGTGGATAGACAGCCAATGTGATCTGTGTTCAGCCAATCACACGAGCCGGTCTAAGGGGGCGGGACCGTAGCGTCACCGCCGAAAACACAGACCCAGCCAGGCAGCTCAGACAGCAGTGATGCCGCCCTACGTGTGCAGCAGGGGGGCTGCAAATAGAAGAAATCACCTTGCTATATTCCTCTATACAGGCGCTGATTGCTTGCAAGAGGTAAAAGGTAGGAGAATCAAGCATTCAGCGCCTGTATAGAGGAATATAGAAAGCTCATTTCCTCCGTATGCACCCTGCTTCTCCTCCCCACCACACTCTCCAGCCCCCCCACAGTGTTCTCCTCCCCACCACACTCTCATAGGGCAGGAATCCCGCAAATCAGCCCCCCCCACCCGCGATTCGCGGCACCCCCACCCGCGATTACCGCGATTTGCGGTAAATACAGTGGTCCCGCGAACCCCCCCCCTTCAAAAACTCAGGCTCAACAACTTCCATCCGAACCCCCCCGCTCAACAACTCTCCGATCTGCGGAAACCCCCCGCTCAACAACTTTGATCCAAACCCCCCGCTCAACAACTCCTGTGCGCTGTGATCTGTGCGGTGTGATCGGTGCGGTGTGATCGGTGCGCTGTGATCGGTGCGGTGTGATTGGTGTGATCGGTGCGCTGTGATCGGTGCGCTGTGATTGGTGTGATCTGTGCGGTGTGATCGGTGCGCTGTGATCGGTGCGGTGTGATCTGTACGCTGTGAACGGTGCGCTGTGATTGGTGTGATCTGTGCGGTGTGATCGGTGCGCTGTGATCGGTGCGGTGTGATCGGTGTGCTGTGATCGGTGCGGTGTGATCGGTGTGCTGTGATTGGTGTGCTGTATTCGGTGTGCTGTGATCGGTGCGCTGTGATTGGTGTGATCGGTGCGCTGTGATCGGTGCGCTGTGATTGGTGCGCTGTGATCGGTGCGCTGTGATTGGTGTGATCGGTGTGCTGTATTCGGTGTGCTGTGATCGGTGCGCTGTGATTGGTGTGATCGGTGCGCTGTGATCGGTGCGCTGTGATCGGTGTGCTGTGATCTGTGCGCTGTGATCGGTGCGGTGTGATCGGTGCGCTGTGATTGGTGTGATCTGTGCGCTGTGATTGGTGCAGTGTGATCTGTGAGCTGTGGTGCACTGAGCATGTGCGAGATCAGCAAGGCAGAAATCCAGGAAGTCATACAGTCTGGCTTCATGGATTCCCACACTTAAGATGGCCCCGGTCAATTCCTGTTTTATAAAGTATCTAAATGCTGTAACAACCTAACAAAACTGACCTTAGTTCACAGACTACCTTTACTACAATACATTAAGCTTGTGTATTACAGGGGTATTTATATTTAAAAAGTCAAATTGTGGCCGGAATTCCGCTTTAAGGAGAAAAATCATCTTGAACAAATGCATTTGTCCCATCAATGTGATCGGCAAATTCTGTCATTTCTATACCTTCTCACTAAAGGCCCCGATAATTGATGACAGATTAGTCTCCGGAAACCATGAAATATGGAGCTGTACCACAACCCATAAATATTTGAACGAAGTAGACAAAGGAATGGGACATTCTAACAAGGAATATCTAACAAAACAGTCTTGCATGCCTCCTAGAGTTCATCAATATTCTTTGGTTTCGTCTTCCATGCTTCCTCTTTCATCCTACACCACATATGCCAATCCTGGAGCATCTTGATCTTCTTCGCCTTAAGGAACTTTGATGTTGAGATGGAAGTATGCGATGGAGCACCACCCTGCTGCAAAATTTGGCCTTTTTTATGGTTGGGAATATAAGAGGTAGCTAAGATTTCTTGGTATTTTAGAATATTGATGTTGCCTTCCACCCTGCAGATCCCTCGCACACCCCCATACTGGATGTAACCCCAGACCATGATTTTGCCTCCACCAAACTTCACTGTTTTCTGGGTAAATCTCGGCTCCATGCAGGTTCCAGTAGGTCTCCTGCAATATTTGCGGCGACTGTGGTGTAATTCAATAGAAGATTCATCTAAAAAATCTACCGACACTTTTCCAGAGTCAATCCTTTTAGCAGGCTGTGGCCCTTGGCAAATGCCACACAGTTTTTCAATTGTCTTTTTTTTAGTGCTGGCTTATGGGCACTGATTCAACCATGGAGGCCATTTCGAGACAGAATCCCACAAACTGGTGACCAAGTCTCGTGGAGCTTTGCTGCAGTGGAAAATGGTCTGGGCTTGGATTTTCGAGCCAACAAACAGTCCTCTCGAGCAGTTGTCTTGCGGGGTCGGCCTGACCTGGCCTTGTCCAAAACGTCTCCAGTCTCTTCAAATCTTTTTTTATCCTCTGAACTTGACGCTGAGACACATTGAAGGTGTCTGCCACATCAGCAGTGGATCTGGTCTTCAGCCTCTTGATAACAACACTTTAGTCTCCGGGTGAATCTTAGGCATGTTTGCAGAGGTCTAATTGCAGTTGAGAACATCTAGTGTACTGGTCTTTTTATACACACCTAAGACCTAATTGATCCATTATTAGTCACAGGTGAAGCTCATATAACAAGGCGACAACACTTATGTCTTGGCAAAAATTGACTCAATGGGCTTTACCAAGCTGTGAATATTAGAATACCTTTTGTCAGTTTCGTTTTGCACTGAAACATTATTACAAAAGCTGTTGGGATTAAAATGACCCATTTCTTGTTGTAACAAAATCTTGATTAGAAATATATTTTAGCGGCACTTCAGGTCAATTTGTACACAAGTGACAAGACTTTTGTCAGGGACTGTAGAGAGATACCTGTTCTTCAAACTCCCCAATTCGCAGACCAGACAGAGTAGGAGTAGGTCTTTACTGCCAGGGGCTCTATGGCAAGAGCAAACAGGAGGGGTGAGAGCAGGCAGCCCTGCCTAGTTCCCCTGGTATAGGAAAAGGATCTGAGATAATGCCATTACCCCGTAGTCTTACCAGCGGATCTGTGTTAATGATTTTATTTTTACTTCCCCCTAAAAGATTTCAGCTTGTTTTTCAAATGAGTTGTACAGTTTATAGTAGAGCTGCACGATTAATCGCGAGAAGATCACAATCTCGATTTTCGGGTGCGGACAAAGGAAAGTCCCTGGCTTCGGCCTAGTTCCGGAGCGGCGCCCATTTTGGTACACCAGGTGGCGACTGCCTCGCCAGGAAGTGATGTTTCGCCGCCGCCATCTTGCTCCACCCCACACTCCTGCACAGTAATGTTAGTGAGAAAGGGGAAAGCGGACATCTTGTTACACCCAACGAAGTTTTAGATTTCACAGTTATTTTCAACACAAAACGGAGCTCATGCGCTTAAGTACAGTATGTGTAAATCTGACAGACTGTTTACATGTTAAATTTTAAAAGCAGCAGCAAACCTTACATGCTTGCTAATGTGAAAGAACATCTCTGATTTTCACATTTAGTTAAATGTGAAAATCAGAGCTGTTCTTTCACATTAGCAAGCATGTAAGGTCAGCAGGTTTGCTGCAGCTTTTAAAATTTAACATGTAAACAGTCTGTCAGATTTACACATACTGTACTTAAGCACATGAGCTCCGTTTTGTGTTGAAAATAACTTTAAATAAATACATTTTTGAGAATCGTGATCTTTATTTTATGCAAAAGAATCGCGATTCTCATTTTTCCCAGAATCGTGCAGCTCTAGTTTACAGGTCACATTAAAACGTGGAAAAAGTTCAGAAATTACTTATCTGTCTCATTTCTTTTATATCCCATAAAGCTGCCATTTTAACAGGGTTGTGTAGATTTTTTTTTTATATCCACTGTAGATTACATAGAACAGGACCTAGTACAGTGCCTTGTAGTACACTACTAGTTTCCGATCCCTGTTCAGAAGGAACCCTATGTTCTGAATGTGAGCAAATTTAAAATGAAAAGGTAAATGGCATTTTGGTATATCAAGCCACAATTTGTTCAATGAGGGTTTGTGGTTAAAGAGATCCATTTATTTGTGGTACTTGTGTATTTAAAACATCTGAGTAACTGACATTTTTTAGAGTTTATTGACATCACTCAAAATATATAAGAAACAAGTAAAAACAAAACATTTTACAAATAACTGTACTTACTAGACTTAATTAATATCTTGTTTTTATTTTTACAAAACATATACATATAAATAGCTGCAGTAAATAAAAGTATCAAGAGCAATATTTTTCAGTTGGTTCAATATTTTCATATATAAGCAGCAGTCATTTCTGCTAGCTATGGTATGAGTGTTGTCAGTCTCTCAAAAGTGTAATTTCACAGAATCTCGTCTATTAAAAAAAAAAATTGTACTGCCAATAGCAGCCAGACAAAAATCAAGCTGTAATACTTTAATGCAGATAAAATAGCAAATTGCAGATTGTGGATAGTTGCTATGGCAACACACTATTTACACTTGAGGCACAGAGATTTTCTTGTTGGTGGAAAAAAATATCACACAATGCATGTGCACCTCCCATTGCACTGGAACAAAAGCCTGTCAGCTGTCCGATGCTTTTCTATGATATGGTGTTAATTATTATTGATCGCTGAGAAGTAAAACCTTGTTGGTCATCTGTATAGTAGCTGTACCTGCCTCTAAAACATAGGTTTTAATTTCTTCTTTTTTGCCTTCATAACTGGTGGTAAAGAGATCTTAAATGCTGTCCTGTTCAGAGAAAAAAAAATATTAGTGTAAGAGACCAAAATTTGTAAGTGATGACATTATTTAGGTATGCTTTATAAATGGGTAGAAGTACGCAATACTCACTCGCAAGTGGTACAGATGGGACTAAAGTTGCAGAATACTAAAAAGAAACAATAAAGACTGTGGTCAACAGTGGATTATAAGATTAATGTATACAAATTCTCTACATCAACTTTATCTACAGCCAGCCATATGTTTAATAGTGCATTGCAGAAAAGCAGTAAACATAAGGTAAAGTTCTGAAACCTGATAAGCAGGAAAAAGATACTGTAAATGCTAACAGTTTTCAAGTAACATAAGCACATCAAGATTTAATTTTCCATTTTAAATGAGGTGTTCCATGAAGGTAAAAATTATCATCAGTGTATGTCAATATACAATATATATATATATATATATATATATATATATATATATATATATATATATATATTGTAAGCTGGGGGATAGGTAGCGGGTACAAAAAACTCCCTGGGATGAGCCGGCACAGATACCAAAGTCCATAAGATAAGTGAACAACAGTGGGATGTTTATTGGTGCTATACAAAGTCTATTTACTGGTGCTGTACAGTGTGCAGAAAACAAAACAAACAAAAATAGTTAAACAAACACCTAGCCGTGTCTCGGCTCTAACTACACGATATATGCAGGCCGTAACTACAAAGCTAAACAAGCCTACCGCTTGTTAGCTCAAAACACAAACTTCTCACCAGTTTTTTCAGCAGCCTCCTTGCTCTCACAGATCCACACTATCTGTTTCCCAGGACAGAGCACAGGCTGACTGCTCAGGTGAGCTTAAATTGGCCTGGGGAAGAGGGCCAACACCTGAACTGGATCAGGGATCAGAGATCCCTGAATGTGTAAGAGAGGAGCCTGGGAGAGGTATAAACCCCAAACTGGACTTTCCCAGGCTCTCTCTGGGACGCTCTGCTACACACCCTCCCCCCTTGTTTCAACCCCAGGGTTGGAACACCTGTAGCCCAACAGGAGTGAACACGGGACAGGGCATCTACATTCCCCATCTCAACACCTGGCCTGTGTTTTACCGAAAAGGAGTAATCCTGTAGAGCCAAAAACCAACGATTCACCCGCCTATTAGTCTCCTTCTTTAGGGCCATCCATTTCAGGGAAGCATGGTCAGTTATTAACTCGAAATGGCGCCCTAACAGGTAGTACCTGAGCGCGTCCACGGCCCACTTTATGGCTAAACATTCCTTTTCAATGACTGCATATCTTTTCTCATGATCATTGAGCTTTCTGCTTAGGTAGACCACAGGGTGTTCTTCCCCGTTGTGTACCTGTGACAATACTGCCCCGATACCTACATCAGAGGCGTCTGTCTGAACCAAAAAATCTTTGGAGAAATCAGGGGAGTATAGCACTGGCTGTGCACAAAGAGCCTTCTTCAGGACTTGGAAAGATTCTTCGGCTACTGGGGACCATTTTATCATTACGGAGTCTTTCCCTTTCGTCAGGTCTGTCAGTGGGGCAGCTATAGTGGCAAAATTTGGAATAAACCTTCTATAATATCCCGCAATGCCAAGAAAGGCCCTGACCTGCTTCTTGTTTGCAGGACGTGGCCACTCCTGGATGGCTTCTATTTTATTCACTTGGGGTTTAATAACTCCACGGCCAATAGTGTAGCCCAAATACTTGGCTTCCTCCAAACCAATGGCACATTTTTGGGGATTTGCTGTAAAACCTTTCTTGAAGAGGGAATCAAGGACAGCTTGGACACGGGGCAAGTGAGACTCCCAGTCAGTGCAATGCACCACTATGTCATCTAAATAAGCTGCAGCATACTGCTGGTGCGGTCTTAGGGTCCTGTCCATGGCCCTTTGAAAGGTTGCAGGGGCATTTTGCAACCCAAAAGGCATTTTCTTATACTGGAATGATCCCTCAGGGGTCACAAACGCAGTCTTTTCTTTGGCACTATTAGTTAGGGGTATTTGCCAATATCCTTTGGTCAAGTCCAAAGTGGTCAGATAACGGGCCTTGCCAAGTCAGTCTATAAGTTCATCTACCCTGGGCATTGGGTATGTGTCAAACTTTGTTACTGCATTGAGCTTTCTAAAGTCGTTACAAAACCTCCAAGTGCCATCCGGTTTTGGGACTAACACGATGGGGCTAGACCAGTCACTATTGGATTCCTCGATGACATCTAGCTCCAACATCCTTCTAACTTTATCACTGATGTCCTTTCTCCTCGCTTCAGGAATTCGGTACGGTTTGAGCTTGACACGGACCCCAGGTTCAGTAACAATATCATGCTGAACCGCCGAAGTCGTGCCAGGCAACTCTGAAAATTTCTCTCTATTCCCTATTAGGAACTCTCTAGCTTCCTGTTTTTGGGAATATGACAGGGTGGTTGGAATCGTGACCTCAGGGATCAGAGGGGATTCAGTACCCTTAGGCGTTACCGGGAGGGACCTCGCAGTTAACGCCAGTCTATCCTTCCAGGGCTTTAACAAGTTTACGTGGTAAATCTGTTCGGGCTTCCTTTTACCTGGTTGATACACCTTGTAATTAACTTCCCCAACTCTTTCAATTACTTCAAAGGGGCCCTGCCACTTAGCCAGGAACTTGCTCTCAACAGTGGGAACTAATACGAGGACCCTGTCACCAGGTGAGAAAACACGGAGTTGGGCCCCCCGGTTGTATATTCTCTGTTGGGCTGCTTGAGCCTGTGGTAAATGTTCTTTCACCACTGGCATTACTGCTGCAATCTTCTCCTGCATTTGAGCGATATGCTCAATGACACTTTTGTGGGGTGTCTGTTCCCCCTCCCAAGTTTCCTTGTCTGTGTCTAAGAGTCCTCGAGGGTGTCTCCCATAAAGCAGCTCAAATGGAGAGTATCCCGTAGAGGACTGGGGAACCTCCCTGATGGCGAACATCAAGTACGGTATCAGGAAGTCCCAGTTTTTCCCATCCTGGTCAACCACCTTCTTTAACATACTCTTTAATGTCTTATTGAAGCGTTCCACCAAGCCATCCGTTTGCGGATGATACACAGAGGTTCGCAACTGCGTCACCTTAAATAACTTGCACAGCTCCCTAGTTATCAGTGACATGAATGGGGTACCCTGTCTGTAAGGATTTCTTTAGGGATGCCAACCTGACTGAACACCATAAACAGCTCTTTGGCAATATTTTTGGCAGACACGGTGCGTAAGGGAACGGCCTCAGGGTAACGGTTAGCGTAATCCATAATCACGAGGATATGCTGATGACCACGGGCAGATTTGGGGAGCGGACCCACAAGGTCCATGGCAATTCTCTCAAAGGGCACTTCAATAATGGGCAAGGGCACTAGAGGACTTCGGAAGTGGTGCTGAGGGGCTGACATCTGACACACAGGACAGGATTGACAATAATTCTCAATATTTTTCTGTATCCCAGGCCAGTAAAACCTGTGCAACACTCTTTCAGTGGTTTTCTCAACCCCTAAATGGCCTCCTAGCAAGTGCCCATGGGCAAGTTCCAACACCACCCTTCTGTAAGGCTTGGGGACCACCAACTGTTCAATAACTTCATCATTCTATTTACATACACGATACAGTAAATCCTCATTGCTGCTGAAATAAGGAAAACAGGGCCTATCCCCTGGTTCGACAGGTACATCATTAATCACCATTATATTTTCCCAGGCCCTGGCAAGGGTAGGGTCTTTTCTCTGCTCAGTACCAAAATTTTCCTTGTGCACATTAAGGTCGGTAAACTCCAACGTAGGCTCCGAGTCGGCAGATGGCTGTCCGGCTCTACTGGTTGTGGGGACTTCCTCAGGCTCCTCCAGCTCTCCTGCCATAACCGAGAAAGGAAAACTCGGAGAGCCCTGAGATGAGTCCCCTGAACCCACAATATCGGAAGTAGCCAGGAGCTCTGGCTCTGCGACTGAGTCAGGTACTGCGACCGGGTCGGGACGATCCCACAGCTCCCAAAACTTAGTGGGGCACAAGTCCGACCGCATGGGACACCGTACCTCAGCCAGTTTTAAACTTAACTGTGGCTATAGGATACTCCCGGGTATCCCCATGTACACAGATCACAGCAACTTTTTTTTCATGAAAATTCACAGTTTCAACTATCTCAGCTGTAACCAAAGTAACCAGACTTCCAGAGTCCAGTAAGGCCGTAATAGGCTTATCATTAACAGTCATGTGACACATGTGTTTCCCCACATTTGGCGCTGCAGCGCATGAAACAGCAGCAAACATAGACTGCCTTCTAATAGACAGATCACACTGCATTGGTTCATCAGTCAATGGACAGTTTGCTGCAACATGTCCCAGCTCTTGGCAACGAAAACACCTGATGTTTCCCCAAGTTGGTTTGCTGACAGGCAGTGGTTTCCCTTGCTTGGGACGCCAAACTTCAGTCCTGGCACCAAAAATCCTCCCCCCTATTTCCTTGCCATGCTTACCACCCACTTCCCCTGGAACAGTCTTACCGGTTGCCTGGGGAGACCGTGGCTTTGGGTGGAAAGTCCGTGTGGCTGTTGGGGTGGTGACCAGGTTCTCTGCAGCAAAGTACCTTTCGACGATTTCCACCAGGTTATCTGCCGACTTGGGTTCCCCTTGACTCACCCACTTCTGCAGGGGAATTGGGAGTGACCTCAGAAATTGGTCCATGACCACACGCTCCACTATTTGTGGCGCAGACAGGGACTCCGGTTGTAGCCATTTTCGCACCAGGTGGATTAGGTCGAACATCTTCGATCTTGGGGGCCTCTCGATTTGGAAGAACCAGCTGTGGACCCGTTGGGCTCGAACGGCCAAGGTGACGCCGAGTCGCGCCAGAGTTTCCTGCTTGACCTTTTCATAGTCTCCCGCTTCTGCTGACTCGAGATCATAGTAGGCCTTCTGCGATTCACCAGAAAGTAAGGGGGCAATCAGTCCTGCCCACTTGGTTTTAGGCCAACCTTCCCTCTCCGCGGTCCGTTCAAACGTTAGCAGGAAGGCCTCTGGATCATCATCCGTAGTCATTTTAGACAGAAAGCGAGTCCACATGGATGGCTGAAGGCTTGTCTCTAATATCCTTGATTCCCGCAGGTGCGCACTGTGCTAGCGTTTCTGCAACCTTAGTCAGTGTTTTCCTATCCGCTTCTGCAGCAGTGGCAAGCTGTTCAAACAGCCTCTGCGATTGCTCCTGTACAGCACTAATCTGCCTCTGCGATTGCTCCTGTGCGATAGCGTTGGCTTGCTGCAGCGCAGCGTTTGCTTGCTGTTGTGCAGCATTGAATAACACCATTTGTTTGAGGATTTCCTCCATGTTGTCACTTTAGGTACTGGCCTTTTAAATAGTAAATATGTAAGCTGGGGGATAGGTAGCGGGTACAAAAAGCTCCCTGGGATGAGCCGGCACAGATACCAAAGGCCAATAAGATAAGTGAACAACAATGGGATGTTTATTGGTGCTATACAAAGTCTATTTACAGGTGCTGTACAGTGTGCAGAAAACAAAACGAACAAAAATAGTTAAACAAACACCTAGCCGTGTCTCGGCTCTAACTACACGATATATGCAGGCCGTAACTACCAAGCTAAACAAGCCTACCTCTTGTTAGCTCAAAACACAAACTTCTCACCAGTTTTTTCAGCAGCCTCCTTGCTCTCACAGATCCACACTATCTGTTTCCCAGGACAGAGCACAGGCTGACTGCTCAGGTGAGCTTAAATTGGCCTGGGGGAGAGGGCCAACACCTGAACTGGATCAGGGATCAGAGATCCCTGAATGTGTAAGAGAGGAGCCTGGGAGAGGTATAAACCCCGAACTGGACTTTCCCAGGCTCTCTCTGGGACGCTCTGCTACAATATATATATATATATAGTAACAGTACGAGACTGTCACTACAAAATTGGTCCTTTAACCACTTCCATACCAGGCACTTTCCCCCCTTCCTGCCCAAGCCAATTTTAAGCTTTCAGCACTGTTGCTTTTATTTTTAAATCAGAAAAATCGTTTATTGTGCCATCAAAAACAAGACAATCAATGAATACAAAATATCAGGAGACAGTACAAACAAAGTAACGGCACAAAGGGAGTTCACAAAAGGTCTTTTGTACAGAAAGAGAAGACCCAACAAAACAACAGGTTAGGCCAACAAGCCAAAAAAAAAGGGAACAAAAAGAAAGAAACTAAAACAACAGATAATAATTTTTCTTTCCTGCAAATACAGAATACTCATAACATTCTACCTGTATGATCAGGACCTTCCTCTCACCAGCAGAGGGAAAATGCAATTCGCATACTTAACAGTTAAAGATAGAGATTGATAAGACCATTATTCAACCACCCAGATATACTGTTCAAATTTGCAATAACCGATGCATAATTAATCGGGGAGGTGCCAACCCAGAAGTATCCAGCCATGCCTGCCATATAGAATAGAACTTTCGAGGCACATTTCTATGCTGATACGTTAGATGTTCTCGAATGAGAACATAGTTTACTTGATTCACCCACTGAAGTTTAGTCGGCACATGTGCAGCCAGCCAAAACCTAGCAACCAGCTTACGAGCTATGTACAATAGTCTAGTTACATGCTGTTGCTAACGTTCATGTAGAAGTGATCCTGATCACAGGCACACAGCATACAATCTCTCCTTTTGTACCTAATCCCCATCTGACTGTGAGCCCAGGAGTGCTGCAATAGGTTCAGCATGCAAAGCAAGAAAGAAGATTTGTGAATGGTATCTCCTCAGCCAAGAATGAACATGGAAGTGCCCTGCTCTGAGAACCTTCAGGTTCAGAGCTGTCAAAATCTTGGCTGCAGAGCTGGGTAAGCAGCGAATTGAGGACTCTGTGTGCCCAGTCATGAGCTACGGGAAGAAAAAGCTCTATAAACGTTACCTTTCATTCCCTATGTACTATCACCGTCTACTTGTGATGATGGTAAAAAAAAAAAAAAATGAAACCTCCCCCTCATATGCAAAGTTAGAACACAACTATGTGCATAAACGCCTATTAGATTCGATTTCCTTAAACATGCCAGGAGGTAGAGGAAAAAAAGGCCATTAGCTTAGTTTAAATTATGGGCTGCGATTTTGGGAAATATGTAATATATTATATGCAATAGTGGGCTCCACCCCACTCAAATATTCAGCATCCTAAGATGCCTTTTATTTAGTATCTCAAGATACTGACAGCGGTTATACAATGCAGGCATTTTAAGAATATAACATAACTCAGTTGACCACTCACAATGTTGCAGTGATCACATGAACAGGCAGTTTACATGTTGTTAAAGTGATTTTTTTTTTTTATCCACACATTATGTAAATGCTCTTACTGTAGACCATCATTTTAAAATCATGTCTACTCACGGAAGGTATTACAGTAAATGAATAATAAGCAATAAAGTGCCAATAATTGATTGCAAGTATGTTAATAGCTATGTTGAATGATAAGCCATACTCACTAGATAAACAGACAGAACAAACATAGCCAATTTCAATCAGGTTCCGATGGCAGAAACATGCTGCACGGTAATCCACATGAACTGGAGGGGGCAGGTTCAGCTGAGTCCTTTGATCTGGATCTGGAAGGAAAACCCACTGTTCCACAGAGAATACAATGTTAATGCAAAAGACAGCAAATGTAAGAAATACAATCTGAAGTATAAAATATCTACTATCTGCAAGTGCAATTTAAATATATACACATCTTACCAACAAGTACTGCAACAGTGAGTTAACTTGAGGTATCTTCAGATATATTCCTCCTGTTATGTCACAAGCCTGTGAATATTTAAAACAATAAACAAACATTCAGAATTTCTCATTCAAAATGGGCTGTATGAAATAATTTCCTCATACAGAGGAAATATATTTCCCAACATCGAAATACTGAACCACTAACCTCAGTCCCTGTCTCTAAAGAATCTTGCAATCTAATGTCCAACAGAGTCATATGTGCTTATGACATTTTAAAGTGTTTGTAAACTCAACCACACAACTTGCACCAACAGGTAAGCCTAGATTAAGGCTTACTTGTAGGTGCAAGAAATATCTCCTTAACCTACACGGTGTAGCAGAGCGTCCCAGAGAGAGCCTGGGAAAGTCCAGTTCAGGGTTTATACCTCTCCCAGGCTCCTCTCTTACACATTCAGGGATCTCTGATCCCTGATCCAGTTCAGGTGTTGGCCCTCTTCCCCAGGCCAATTTAAAGGTACACTAAAGTCAGGGATTTAAAAAAAAAAAAATAACAAACATGTGATACTTACCTCCACTGTGCAGTTCTTTTTGCACAGAGTGGCCCGGAAAGCTGTCTTCTGGGGTCCCTCGGCGGCTGTCTGGGCTCCTCCTCGCAAAAGATTTCCCTCTTCATGCGAGGGCGCTCGCACGGAGGAAAGCTTTTGCGAGCGCGATCCCGTGATACAGCGGCGGCCATAGCCGCCGACTGTATCACTCGGCTCCGCCCCCCAGCGCGCCGCGTCATCCGCTCTGATTGACAGCAGCGCTAGCCAATGGCTGCGCTGCTATCAATCCGCCCAGCCTAGCCAATCAACGGCCAGGCTGGGAACCGAAGAGGACGACGTGGACGCGCCCGGGAGATTCGAACGGTCAGGTAAGTACAACGGGGGCTCGGGGGGGGGGGCGGTGCTGCTAGATGTTTTTTTACCTTCATGCATAGGATGCATGAAGGTAAAAAAACTTGTAACTTTACAACCCCTTTAAGCTCACCTGAGCAGACAGCTTTTGCTCTGTCCTGGGAAACAGATAGTGTGGATCTGTGAGAACAAGGAGGTTGGTGGAAAACTGGTGAGAAGTTTGTGTTTAAGCTGACAAGCGGTAGGCTTGTTTAGTTTGATAGTTAGGCCCTGCATATATACTGTGTAGTTAGAGCCGAGACACGGCTAGGTTTTTGTTTAACTATTTTTGTTCTGTTTGTTTTCTGCACACTGTACAGCACCTGTAAACAGACTTTGTATATAGCACCAATAAACACCCCACTGTTGTTCACTTATCTTATGGACTTGGTATCTGTGCCTGCTCATCCCAGGGAGCTTTTGTACCCGCTACCTATTCCCCAGCTTACATATGGTGGAGGCTGCGATCAGCAGTAGTAAGTTACTATTTAAAAGGCCAGTACCTAAAGTGACAACATGGAGGAAATCCTCAAACAAATGGTGTTATTCAATGCTGCACAACGGCAAGCAAACGCTGCACAACAGCAAATTAATGCTGCGCTACAGCAAGCCAACACTATCGCACAGGAGCAATCGCAGAGGCAGATTAGTGCTGTACAGGAGCAATCGCAGAGGCTGTTTGAACAGCTTGCCACTGCTGCAGAAGCGGATAGGAAAACCCTGACTAAGGTTGCAGGAACGCTAGCACAGTGGGCACCTGCGGAAATCAAGGATATTAGAGACAAGCCTTCAGCCATCCATGTGGCTCGCTTTCTGTCTAAAATGACTTCGGATGATGATGCCAGAGGCCTTCCTGCTAACGTTTGAACGAACCGCTGAGAGGGAAGGTTGGCCTAAAACCAAGTGGGCAGGACTGATTGCCCCCTTACTTTCTGGTGAAGCACAGAAGGCCTACTATGATCTGGAGTCAGCAGAAGCGGGAGACTATCAAAAGGTCAAGCAGGAAATTCTGGCGAGACTCGGCGTCACCTTGGCCTTTCGAGCCCAACGGGTCCACAGCTGGTTCTTCCAAATTGAGAGGCCCCCAAGATCGCAGATGTTCGACCTAATCCACCTGGTGAGAAAATGGCTACAGCCGGAGTCCCTGTCTGCGCCACAAATAGTGGAGCGTGTGGTCATGGACCAATTCCTGAGGTCACTCCCAATTCCCCTGCAGAAGTGGGCGAGTCAAGGGGACCCCAAGTCGGCAGATAACTTGGTGGAGCTCGTTGAAAGGTACTTTGCTGCAGAGAACTTGGACACCACCCCAACAGCCGCACAGACTTTCCACCCAAAGCCACGGTCTCCCCAGGCAACCGGTAAGACTGTTCCAGGGGAAGTGGGTGGTAAGCATGGCAAAGAAGTAGGGGGGAGGATTTTTGGTGCCAGGACTGAAGTTTGGCGTCCCAAACAAGGGAAACCACTGCCTGTCAGCAAACCAACTTGGGGAAACATCAGGTGTTTTCGTTGCCAAAAGCTGGGACATGTTGCAGCAAACTGTCCATTGACTGATGAACCAATGCAGTGTGATCTGTCTATTAGAAGGCAGTCTATGTTTGCTGCTGTTTCATGCGCTGCAGCGCCAAATGTGGGGAAACACATGTGTCAAATGACTGTTAATAATACGCCTATTACGGCCTTGCTGGACTCTGGAAGTCTAGTTACTTTGGTTACAGCTGAGATGGTTGAAACTGTGAATTTTCATGCTAAAAAAGTTGCTGTGATCTGTGTACATGGGGATACCCGGGAGTATCCTATAGCCACAGTTCAAGTTCAGTTTAAAACTGGTTTAGGTACGGTGTCCCATGCGGTCGGACTTGTGCCCCACTTGGTGCATGAGGCCATCATTGGTAGGGACTTCCCTAAGTTTTGGGAGCTGTGGGATTGTCCCGACCCGGTCGCAGTACCTGACTCAGTTGCAGAGCCAGAGCTCCTGGCTACTTCCGATATTGTGGGTTCAGGGGACTCATCTCAGGGCTCTCCGAGTTTTCCTTTCTCAGTTATAGCAGGAGAGCTGGAGGAGCCTGAGGAAGTCCCCACAACCAGTAGAGCCGGACAGTCGTCTTGCCGACTCGGAGCCTACGTTGGAGTTTACTGACCTTAATGTGCACAAGGAAAATTTTGGTACTGAGCAGAGAAAAGACCCTACCCTTGCCAGGGCCTGGGAAAATGTAATGGTGATTAATGATGTACCTGTCGAACCAGGGGATAGGCCCTGTTTTCCTTATTTCAGCAGCAATGATGATTTACTGTATCGTGTAGGTAAAAAGAATGATGAAGTTATTGAACAGTTGGTGGTCCCTAAGCTTTACAGAAGAGTGGTGTTGGAACTTGCCCATGGGCACTTGCTAGGAGGCCATTTAGGGGTTGAGAAAACCACTGAAAGAGTGTTGCGCAGGTTTTACTGGCCTGGGATACAGAAAAATATTGAGAATTATTGTCAATCCTGTCCTGTGTGTCAGATGTCAACCCCCTAGCCCCACTTCCGAAGTCCTTTAGTGCCCTTGCCCATTATTGAAGCGCCCTTCGAGAGGATTGCCATGGACCTTGTGGGTCCGCTCCCCAAATCTGCCCGTGGTCATCAGCATATCCTCGTGATTATGGATTACGCTACCCGTTACCCTGAGGCCGTTCCCTTACAGACCAGGGTACCCCATTTATGTCATGGATAACTAGGGAGCTGAGCAAGTTATTTAAGGTGACGCAGTTGCGAACCTCTGTGTATCATCCGCAAATGGATGGCTTGGTGGAACGTTTCAATAAGACGTTAAAGGGCATGTTAAAAAAGGTTGTTGACAAAGATGGGAAAAACTGGGACTTCCTGATACCGTACCTGATGTCTGCTATCAGGGAGGTTCCCCAGTCCTCTACAGGGTACTCTCCATTTGAGTTGCTTTATGGGAGACACCCTCGGGGACTCTTAGACATAGCCAAGGAAACTTGGGAGGGGGAACAGACACCCCACAAAAGTGTCATTGAGCATATCGCGCAAATGCAGGACAGGATTGCAGCAGTAAAGAACATTTACTACAGGCTCAAGCAGCCCAACAGAGAATATACAACCGAGGGGCCCAACTCTGTGTTTTCTCACCTGGTGACAGGGTCCTCGTATTAGTTCCCACTGTTGAGAGCAAGTTCCTGGCTAAGTGGCAGGGCCCCTTTGAAGTAATTGAAAGAGTTGGGGAAGTTAATTACAAGGTGTATCAACCAGGTAAAAGGAAGCCCGAAGAGATATACCACGTAAACCTGTTAAAGCCCTGGAAGAATAGACTGGCGTTTACTGCGAGGTCCCTCCCGGCAAACGCTAAGGGTACTGAATCCCCTCTGATCCCTGAGGTCACGATTCCAGACACCCTGTCATATTCCCAAAAACAGGAAGCTACAGAGTTCCTGATAAGGAATAGAGAGAAATTTTCAGAGTTGCCTGGCACGACTTCGGCGGTTCAGCATGATATTGTTACTGAACCTGGGGTCCGTGTCAAGTTCAAACCGTACCGAATTCCTGAAGCGAGGAGAAAAGACATCAGTGAGGAAGTTAGAAGAATGTTGGAGCTAGATTTCATTGAGGAATCCAATAGTGACTGGACTAGCCCCATCGTGTTAGTTCCAAAACCTGATGGCACCTGAAGGTTCTGTAATGACTTCAGGAAGCTTATTGCAGTGACAAAGTTTGACACGTACCCAATGCCCAGAGTAGATGAACTTATAGACCGACTTGGCAAGGCTCGCTATCTGACTACTTTGGACTTGACAAAAGGTCATTGGCAAATACCCCTAACTGCTAGCGCCAAAGAGAAGACTGCCTTTGTGACCCCAGAGGGTTCCTTTCAATATAAAAAGATGCCTTTTGGGTTGCAAAATGCCCCTGCGACATTTCAGAGGGCCATGGACAGGACCCTAAGATCTCACCGACAGTATGCTGCAGCCTATCTGGATGACATAGTGGTGCATAGCACTGACTGGGACTCTCACTTGCCCCGTGTCCAAGCGGTCCACGATTCCCTCTTCAAAGAAGGGTTTACGGCAAATCCCAAAAAATGTGCCATTGGTCTAGAGCAGGGATCTCCAAACTACGGCCCTCCAGCTGCTGCGGAACTACACTTCCCATGAGGCATTGTAAAACTCTGACATTCACAGACATGACTAGGCATGATGGGAATTGTAGTTCCTGAACACCTGGAGGGCCATAATTTGGAGACCCCTGGTCTAGAGGAAGCCAAGTATTTGGGCTACACTATTGGCCGTGGTGTCATAAAGCCCCAGGTGAATAAAATAGAAGCCATCCAGGAGTGGCCACGTCCGGCAAACAAGAAGCAGGTCAGGGCCTTTCTTGGCATTGCGGGGTATTATAGAAGATTTATCCCAAATTTTTCAACTTTAGCTGCCCCACTGACAGACCTTACGATAGGGAAAGACTCCGTAATGGTGAAATGGTCCCCAGTAGCAGAAGAATCTTTCCAAGCCCTGAAAAAAGCTCTTTGTGCACAGCCAGTGCTATACTCCCCCCATTTCGCAAAAAGACTTTTTGGTACAGACAGATGCCTCTGATGTAGGTATCGGGGCAGTGTTATCGCAGGTACACAATGGAGAAGAACACCCTGTAGTGTACCTAAGCAGAAAGCTCAATGATCATGAGAAAAAGTATGCAGTCATTGAAAAGGAATGCTTAGCCATAAAGTGGGCCGTGGATGTGCTAAGACAGGGATCGTGCTGTGGATGCCTTGTAAAACTCTGACATTCGTAGACATGACTAGGCATGATGGGAAATGTAGTTCCTGAACTACTAGTGGAGACTCCTGCGCTAAGATACTACTTGTTAGGGCGGCAGTTCAAGTTGATAACTGACCATGCTCCCCTAAAATGGATGGCCCAAAAGAAGGAGACGAATAAACAGATGAACCGTTGGTTTTTGGCTCTACAGGATTATTCCTTTACAGTAAAACACAGGCCAGGAGTTGAGATGGGAAATGTAGATGCCCTGTCCCGTGTTCACTCCTGTTGCCCTGGGGTTGAAACAAGGGGGGAGGGTGTGTAGCAGAGCATCCCAGAGAGAGCCTGGGAAAGTCCAGTTCGGGGTTTATACCTCTCCCAGGCTCCTCTCTCTTACACATTCAGGGATCTCTCATCCCTGATCCAGGTCAGGTGTTGGCCCTCTTCCCCAGGCCAATTTAAGCTCACCTGAGCTAGACAGCTTTTGCTCTGTCCTGGGAAACAGATAGTGTGGATCTGTGAGAGCAAGGAGGTTGGTGGAAAACTGGTGAGAAGTTTCTGTTTGAGCTAACAAGCGGTAGGCTTGTTTAGTTTGATAGTTAGGCCCTGCATATATACTGTGTAGTTAGAGCCGAGACACGGCTAGGTTTTTGTTTAACTATTTTTGTTCTGTTTGTTTTCTGCACACTGTACAGCACCTGTAAACAGACTTTGTATATAGCACCAATAAACATCCCACTGTTGTTCACTTATCTTATGGACATGGTATCTGTGCCTGCTCATCCCAGGGAGCTTTTGTACCCGCTACCTATTCCCCAGCTTACAACGGTTAAGGAGATATTTGCAGAAAACACTGCACCGATGTCTATGGCGCGCATGATGCAGGCGCACTGAGCATGCCGGTTTTCTGAATGGAAAAATGCTGGGACACACTCGCATGCATGACGTTATCGCCGCTCCAGCCAATCACAGCGCCAGAGCGGCTATACCCGGAAGGCAGTCGGAAGAAAGATGGCAGCAGAGGGGAACGAGGAGCTCTTCAATCTCAGGTAAGTGCCACATAATGAGTTGGTATGCTATGCATACTAGCTCATTATGCCTTTTTCTTGCAGGCTTAGTAAAAAATGATTTTGAAAAATAGCACTAGCAGCACGCTAGATGGCTTATTTTGCATCCAAATCATCCTACTGCTAAAAAAGATAGCTGTAAAGAGAAAGTTTGGTCACTGCAGATTTGGTCGGTGAGTTTTAGAAGAATGCACAAATATCTAGCATTTCTACACTTTGTGCACAATTATTAGGCAACTGAATATTTTAACCAAATCATAATTTTTGCATATTGTCCAACTCCAAGCTGTGTAAACTTGAATGCTTACTAGATTTAAGCATATTGCGATGTGTAAAAAGTTATTAGGCAGCTTCTCTTCCCAGGCAAAATGGGGCAAAAAAGAGATTTGCCTGACTCTGAAAAGTCAAAAATTGCAAAGACTTTTATAGGGATGCAGCACTCTTGAAAGGGCTAAGATATTGGGGTGTGATCACAGAGCCATCAAACGTTTTATTGCAAATAGTTAACAGGGTCACAAGAAATGTGTTGGGGGGGGGGGGGAGAAGAAAATACATAAATTAACTGCCATAGATTAGTGAAGAATCAAGCGTGAGGCTACCAGGAACCAATTATCTTTCAGTGCTATCATATTCCAGAACTGCAACCTACCTGGAGTTCCCAGAGCTACAAGGTGTTCAGTGCTCAGAGACATGACCAAGGTAGGAAAGGCTGGAACCTGACCACCACTGAACTAGACACATTGATTGAAACGTCAAGACATGGTACACCCCCTCTCTCTGGCGGCCCTTCTACACTGTAAATGGAAGTCAATTACCCCCAAACTCCAGCACAACCTGTTACTCAGGGACACGGTCATCGCCTGGAGGGAAACCAGGAAACTCCTCGGGCTATCCCCCTTTGTGTCACGACATCTCCCCATCCAAGGAAACCCCAACTTCCCCGCGGGTCTGGATCACAAACCCTTCCAAAGATGGCAGGAAAAGGGACTCACACTATTTGCCTCTCTATGCGACATCTCAACTGGGCGACCTTTACCCTTTGCCACCACGGCTGAAACCTTTAAGTTGCCCAAATCGGATGTATTTCACTACTGGCAATGCGCCACCTACCTACGCTAATCATGCAACGACCCATGTAGGCGCTTCTCCCCCTCTTTCGCGGATCGGCTGCTCTCAGATGGTTCGTATAAAATCTCTGACATATACAAACCCCTGCTCACCGAAACCTCGATCCACCTGGCTGACACTTCCGCATCCAACTGGGGTAAGGACTTCCCCGACGATGACTTGATCCACAAATTGCTCCAAGGCTTCAACACAGTTATGCCTCTCACCCCCAATGAAATATGGAGAGAAAGCCAACTAAAGATCCTCCATCGGGCCCATATCCCCTTTCTCCACTCATCGCAAGACCCCACCGGTGCCAGGTGCCCACTGTGCCTTCACCCAAAGCCCTCCCTGGCCCACCGCTTCTGGTCATGTTCCTTTATTTCAGTCTTCTGGGACCAAACTCTTGCCTACGTCTTCAAAGTTACCCTACTGAAACTGCCTAAAGATCCGCTCCTCCTCATCTTCGGCTACTGGGACCCTCTCCTACTCCAGAGATCCCAGCAGGATGTCTCAGATGTCTCCACCGCTTCCATCCCCCCAGCCGCTCCACGGCCGTGTAAGGATTGGCCTTTACTCTGCTTCCTCGCTGCACGTAGGGTGATCCTGAGAAGTTGGATTTCCCCACACCCCCCGTCTGTCACCCAGCTCCAACGGGACCTTCTCCTCCTCCTCTATAGAGAAAGAGCCACCACAGATTTCACACGAGACACTGCACATTCCCGCTTCTTCTCAATCTGGCGACCCTTCATGGACTCAACGCTGTCTCAGGATGACATAGCCACCTTTGAACAATCCTCCTTCACATACTACAAGTCCCCTCCTCCCCAGTTCTCGGGGGGAGAACCGTCACCACCCTCCGCTTTGGCCACCATTTATCCATGACCACTATCGGGACTGGAACACTGTCCACTCCCCCCCCCCCCCCCCCCCATCAGCGAAATCTCTGCAACCCCTCGGTGCCTCCCCCCCCCCCTCATGCAGAACTTGAACACTGTTCCCCTTCTCGCGGGGCTACACTATATCTGCTATTTTTTTGAACCTCCCTGCTGTTATTGTGTTATGTTGTTCCTGCATGACTTACATGAACCCACCTCTCCTAGATCCGACCAGTTCATGTCCTAGTAGGGTACTTGTCCTCCCACTGCCCCTCCTAGCTGGGGGCATCAGGAATATTGTTGTATCTCATCATTTGTTTATATGTTGGACAGGCACCCTGCCCCCTTTCCTCTACAATTACACTGCAGCCTTCAAGCCTCTGTCCCTCTTCACTCCTCTCCCCCCCACCCACCCTCTGCTTCCCTTTTATGTCTTCTTTTCTCTTCTCTCCCCTTTCCTCTCTCTCCCTCTCTATTTCCTTCCCCAGCCCTCACCCTCTCTCCCCCATCCCTTGTTTATACGCATTCATTGCCCATGTTTTTGCTGTATGTACATTTTGTCCTCTGGAAAATCCTAATAAAAACTTTTTGAAAAAAAAAAAAGAAACGTCAAGACTGGGCCAAGAAATATCGGAAGACAGATTTTTCAAAGGTTTTATTGGACTGATGAGATGAGAGTGACTCTTGACAGACCAGATGGATGGGCATGTGGCTGGATCAGTAATGGGCACAGAGCTTCACTTCGACTCAAATGCCAGCAAGGTGGAGGTGGGGTACTGGTACGGGCTGGTGTCAATAAAGATGAACTAGTTGGACCTTTTTGGGTTGAAGATGGACTCAAAATCAAGTCTCAAATCTACTGCCAGTTTTTAAAGACACATTCTTCAAGCAGTGGTACAGGAAAAAGTCTGCATCTTTCAAGAAAACCATGATAATAATGCAGGACAATGCTTCATCACCTACATGAAAGTACTCCACTGCATGTCTAGCCTGTAAAGGCCTTAAAAATGAAAGAATAATGACATGGACCCCTTCCTCACCTCACCTAAACCCTATTAAGAACTTGTGGGCCCTTTTTAAATGGGAGATTTACATTGAAGCAAAATAGTACACCTCTCTGAATACAGGACCATAGGTGGCAAACACAAGGCACGCGGGCCAAATCTGGCCATTTCATGTGGACCTCGCACATCTCCTGCAGCTGCAGGAGTGCTCCATCACTCCTCTGGTCCTACTCGAGACCCTTACTCTCTGCTTTCAAGCAATGCATCCAGCTTCTTCCCAGAAGCAGCATAAGG
Organism: Rana kukunoris; assembly: GCA_029574335.1. Classification (NCBI taxonomy): domain Eukaryota; kingdom Metazoa; phylum Chordata; class Amphibia; order Anura; family Ranidae; genus Rana; species Rana kukunoris. The sequence continues at coordinate 191,371,802 of CM056049.1, forward strand.
AAAGGGGGTGCACTGTGATGTAAGGGAGAGTGGGGAGACTCAACTTCTGATGGTGAGGTGGCTCTTGACATCTAATGTAAAGGGAGGGGGGTGTGCTGGACATCTAATCTTACAGATACAACCGGCCCTTTTGAGGGCAATCATAATGCTGATGGGGCCCACAATGAAATTGAGTTTGACACCCCTGGTCTAGAATTGGCAGAATGATAAAATGCTGTCAAGGAACAGAAAACAAAAGTGTTATGAAGCACTTCTGTCATGTCACTTATTTAGTCATAGGTCCCAGCCCCTACTCTCTCCTCTGAAAAGCTGGGACTGTCGCATGCTATAAGCACATAAAAAAGGACATGATTGAATTACTTCCTTACCTGCTGCAAGAGTCCAGAGTCTGTGTCCAATACACAAGCATCAATTAGAATATTCTAAAGGAAAAGGAAGAAGGCATTTGCTTAATCAGCTTTATCTAAACAATTAGAGACTTGTCATCACTAAGTATAATTACCTGTTTTTGAGCAGCAAATATGACATTCATAAAGTTCATATATTGTAGAGCACTATCTTCTGCTGCCTTAATGACCTACAATAAAGTACCAGACAACAGAAAAAAATGCCCTGTTAGAGGATGTTCTGGAAACCAGCAATAGACAAACTTGATCAAGTCGATTTCTCTCACCAGTATCCTGGATTTCACTTCTTGTCCAGCTGCACATCATATAGAAATAAACAGATATTAGACACTGAAAAGATGTAGTAACCTTATTAACTTAGAAAAAAGGTGTTTAAAAATATGTACCTTTGGTTTCTTTATTTATTCGGTTAATGTCTGGACATTAATAATCAGGAAAAGGTTTAGGAATTAGAAAAAAAATAATAAATACAAATAGGAATGAATTAGTATGCAATGATTGTAAATAAATGCAGAACGCGTGCATCTAGTTTGGATAGGATGAAATTACAGGCTCTATTTTCCTTTAGAGCCGTTGCCCCCATTGAGGAGATTTTCCCTACCTTCCTGCATACCACAACAAAGCTGCCTTTACCCAATTATGTACTAACCTTCTACATAAATGTTGATAGGCTTTGAGCTTGTGTTGGTTTGAGACTCCTCTGAGATCATTCAGTATTCAATGACTGGGAGGATCTGACGTGAAGTTGACCTTTTTCTGACATGCAGTTCTCCTGCTTCAATCAGGTTTTTGCATTCCTATTGAACTGTATGGTAATGCTTAACCCATCTAATGCAAAGAAAAATCTATCATCACAGGATTAAAGGGGTTGTAAAGTCAGAAGGTTTTTTATCCTAAAGTATTCTATGCATTATGATAAAAAGCTGTGTGCAGCAGCCCCCCTAATACTCACCTGAGCCCCATCTGTGTACAGCGATGTCCACGAGTGTCTCGGCCATCCGAGAGTCTCCCTCCTGATTGGCTGAGACACAGCAGTAGCACCATTGGCTCCCGCTGCTGTCACTCAGTCAGTCAGCCAATCAGGAGAGAAAGAGGGGCGGGGCCAGGCCACAGCTCTGTGTCTGAATGGACACAGGGAGCTGTGACTCAGGTCAGGTGCCCCCACAGCAAACTGCTTGCTGTGAGAGCACCCAACAGGAGGAAGGGGCCCGTAGGAGAAAAGAGAATCTCTAGAAGAGGAAAACTGGGGCCACTCTGTGCAAATCCACTGCATGGGGCAGGTAAGTTTAACATGTTTGTTATTTTTATAAAAAAAAAAAAAAAAAAACAAGGACTTTATAATCACTATAAGACAAGACAAAAAAATGACATTTGCAGTACATCTCTGCAATATATGCACCTTTGCCATGTTTTATCATTTTAAAAACCCTCCAAGTTCAGAAAAATACCTGTTGATCTGCCGGAAATGCACTCTGTTTCCAAGTCCTTTTGTGGCCTGGCAACATACAGCATTTTTTGTGAACTGAGTTTTTCCAGCCCTGCCAGGTGTCTTTTGCTAAACCACTTAGCTACTCCCACTTTCAGATCTCTACACATGAAGGCTCCTTTCACACGGGCTGTACGATCAGGTCCACCTGTCAGTTTTTTAAGCTGACCTAATCGGACCCTGCAGTCTCTTCTATGCAGCAGCGGATGTTTACGGACACCTGTCCACTGGCACCGCCCACCATCTGATCTGATCCTGTCTGCCAAAAACAGATGGATGGTGGTCCTATCCTCCATCCGTCCGGCAGATCGGATCGCCTGTCCATTTCCATCCGACTGCTCGTCCCAGCTGAGCAAGTGGATTTCGCTTAGCGGAGTGAAAGGGGCCAAAGGGTGTTAATTCTGCAATCCCAGATGACAACAGACTCTTTGTGGTAACACAGCAAATGTGCAGAGGACACAGGACAGATCTAAATTTCTGACCAGAACAACTGAATTTTTTTGTACTTTTTAAACAGATTTAACAAAATGACAGGGTGAAAACTGCAGAAGTTCACTGTTACGGTTCCCATAAATTTAAGACAGCAATTTCTACCATGGAACCCTTGGGTACCTCCAGAGATTCCAAGGTGTTCCTTGAGCTGCGGCAGACTGACCTCCTATTTGACGATGCTTGCATTGTTCCATGGTCAACATCACTTGGCATAACCAACTGCATAACATCAATGAACTTTAAGTTAGCTGCAGGGGTAGTATTCCCATCGCCTCTGTAGGGGTAAATTCCTTCCATGTAAATGTAAATGTCACATTTCCTATGGACCCTCAATGAATTCATAATGAAAAGGATACAGCAAAGAGCTTTTGCTAAGGATCCTGCCAACATAGTATCTGTTCGCTGTCCTTTCACTTCAGTGCCTGCGAAGAAGAATCACATTTCAGACACAGGTTTGAATGCCGTTTGGCCCTGCTGCCCTCCCAAATGACTTTCCCATTCAAAGCAGTACGCGGTAGGGGCAGTTTTTCAAAATTTGAGAAAGTATGGGGTAGCTGGTTGGCTTTTCCTGATTTGGCCCCAGCCATTTTAGTAATGGAAGGGTTATTGTTGTGAAATATGATATCATAAAAATGAATATGTTTATCTCGTTTAGCTGGTAATGCTATGGCTGAAATGTTTATGCCCTTGCTTTACAAATGTTTAATGCTTGTCTGCTTTGTTATGTTGGCCCCTAGTGTCCCAATTGTGCACGGCCCTAAAAAACGGCTTTAACCACTTGCTTACTGGGCACATACACCCCCCTCCTGCCCAGGTGAAATTTCAGCTTCCGGCACTGCGTCGCTTTAACTGACAATTGCGCGGTCGTGCGACGTGGCTCCCAAACAAAATTTACGTCCTTTTTTCCCCACAAGTAGAGCTTTCTTTTGGTGGTATTTGATCGCCTGTGCGGTCTTTATTTTTTGCGCTATAAAGAGCGACAATTTTGAAGAAAAATACAATATTTTTTACTTGTTGCTATAATAAATATCCCAATTAAAAAAAAAAAACATTTTTTTTTTCTCAGTTTAGGGCGATGCGTATTCTTCTACATATTTTTGGTAAAAAAATTAATAAAAAAAATCGCAATAAGCGACTGGTTTGCGCAAAAGTTAAAGCGCTTACAAAATAGGGGAGAGAATTATTAGTTTTTTTTTTACTAGAAATGGTACGGCGGACACATCGGACACTTTTGACACATTTTTGGCGCCATTCACATTTATACTGCGATCAGTGCTATAAATATGCACTAATTACAGTATAAATGTGACTGGCATTGAAGGGGTTAACACTAGGGGGTGAGGAAGGGGTTAAATGTGTATCCTAGGTGTGTTCTAACTGTGGGGGGAGGGGGGGGGTGACCGATCTGTGTCCCTATGTAGGAAGGAACACAGATCGGGCTCCTCCTCTCCAGAGACAGGACGCTGTCTCTGTGTAAAACGGCAATGAGAGATTATCTATGAGATCATCTCTCATTCGCCCACAGATCGCACCGCAAACGGCCACTCTGATTGGCCGTTCTCCGCGATCTGTGATTGGCCGTGTCCAAGGGACACGGACAACACAGGGCTTCCCTGCAGCGCGCTCTACAGCGCGCGCTGGGAACGCCCAAAGGAGATGCCGTCAAAAGACGGCATGTTGGATATTCAGACCCGATATTCAGACCCGCGCTGTTGCCATCATTCGATGGTAGCGCGGGTCTGAAGTGGTTAAAGGGCGTCTAGCACATTCCTGTGATGAGAATTACAAATTTGTGACATCTCAATAAACCTTTTCCCGATAAAAAAAAGGAGTATGTGGAGTATCAGGAATTGAAAAAATAAACTTTTCTATTTTTTAGATACAAAAGGAGAAGTTTAGAACCATTTTTTCAAATTTATTACTATTCTAAGTTGAATACTTCAACTTCACCATGGTCAAAGAAACACAAATGATGGGAAATCTTCCCTAGACGCAACAAATCGGCAATAAAATCCCTATAGTGGTTCTAAACCTTCCCATTGTTTGAAAAATTCTAACGAAGGTCTATTTGTCTTAATTTTTTTTTTTTTTAATACTTGATTTTTATTAAAGTAATGCGTAGAGTACACAAATAAGGGTAAAGATAAAGGAACATTTTTCATGGAGCATACAGTGTCAATGGGGCAGATTCACAGAGAATTAGATTATCGTAGAGTATCAGAAATACACTACGCCGCCGTTTTTTACCTGGCTCTACGTGGAATCCAGGTAGATTTTGTCCAGTAAACGACGGCGGCGTAGTGTATTTCTCCCGTCGCAATCCATCTGCGCGAGTAGGGGGCGTGAAGCAGTTAAAATAGGCGCGTTCCCGCGGCGATCGAACTGCGCATGCTCCGTTCGCAAATTTCCCGCCGTGCATTGCGCGAAAACACGTCGTCACGTCGTAGTAGCGTCGTTTACGTACATTCCTATTCCCGAACGAGTTACGTTAAAAAAATATATATATTTTCAAATCGACGCGGGAACGACGGCCATACTTTACATGGGTTACGCACTGTTAGACCAGCAAAAAGCTCCTCTAACATTACGTAGCCAAAAAATGACGTAGGCGATTGCGAGGGACACTCGTACCTTCGTGGATCGCCGTAAAAACTCATTTGCATATCCCGACGCATGAAAACAAAGCAAACTCCTCCCAGCGGCCGCAAAAATATCGCAGTGTAGATCCGAAGGCTTACGAGGACGTAAGCCTCTCGGATCGAAGCCCGAAGCCGCCGTATCATGGTTTGAGGATTCAAACTAGTGATACGGCGCGCAAAATTTGAAATTACTCCTGTCTAACACCAGTTAGACAGGCGTAATTGCTCTGTGAATCTGGGCCAATGTGTTTAAATAATAATATAAACACTGTATCCAGTGTGTGCATCATATGTTGTACATGTGTAACAGGTCCAGACAGTTAATAAGTGAAGGCTAGTGTGCAGTTAGTAGATATTAAATCGAGGATACAGAAAAGCTAGGTAAGATGGGTGTTTAAAGGGGATATCGCATTTGACCTTGCTAGGGTTCAGGCATCATGTGCAAGACCCAATCTTCTCCTTATACAGAGTAAATAGATGGCATAAACAAACATCACTTCCGCCAAATGCTCTTAAAAAGGGAAACAAAAAATGTTTTTTTTTTTTTTTTTTTTTTATTCTATTTTAGTGTAAATATGAGATCTGAGGTCTTTTTGGCCCAAGCTCTCATATTTAAGAGGTCCTGTCATGCTAATTTATTCCTAATAGGAATAAAAGTGACCCAAATTTTATTTTTTACAGAGTAAAAAAAAAAAAAGAAAAAATTTTAAACAATTTAACATTGGTTCTGAGCATGCGTATTTGCACTTTGTACAAAAGTTGGTTGGATTGCTGTACACACGTTCACACAAAGCACCATCGGACTTTTGTTGCCGAAAAGTTGGTCCGTTAGCAGACCCAACTTTTTGTTGGATGAAACCAGAAAAAGTTGGTCCGATGGAGCGTACACACGATCGGACAAATTTGAAAAGTTGCAGATTTTGAAGTGGTTGGCCAAAAGTCCGACCGTGTGTATGGGGCTGAACACAGCTGAAAAGCCCTGCCGAGGGGGTGGTAACCCAATAACCCCTCACCCTGTGGCTCAGTTCATCAAAAAGCAGTACACACTTAAAAAGAAGGGGTGGGTGCTGTGTCCGTCCATGGACGACAGAGAAAGGGATTTTACAGTGAGTACAAAAAATCCTATTTCTCTTTTTGTCCAAGGACGGACACAGCTCCTTAAATCTTGACATGTGGGACGTCCCCAAGCAGTGTCAGAAAAAAGAGGGGTGGGAACAGCAAAGAAGACTTAACTTCACCCCAAATAAACAAAGCTCCTCAACGGAGGAGTTGCAACCTCAAACTGCCGACTTGCAAAACCTTGCGGCCAAAGGAAGCATCCGAAGGTGCACTCACAGTAAACTTGTAAAACTTTGAGAAAGTGTAAACAGACAACCAGGTCGCCAACTTAACACACCTGTGAAACAGATGCTTGATGTTGGAAAGCCCAGGAGGCACCAATTGCCCTGGTCGAATGCACTGTGACAGGAAAGGGAGGCGCCCGCCCCCTAAGGGCATAGGTCTGGATGGCAGTCTGCCTGATCCACCTAGAAATGGTTGCCGACGAGACCGCCAGGCACTTCTGTGGACCAAACACTGACACGAACAGTGATTCGGATCTCCGGAACAGAGCCGTAGCAGACAGATACACCCGTAGGGCACGTACCACGTCCAAAGTATGTAGTGCACCCTCCTTGGGATGTGACGGCCGAGGACACAAAAATGGAAGTACAATGTCCTCGTTTAGGCGAAAATTCAAAACTACCTTAGGAAGGAAAGAGGGCTGCGGGCGCAATACCATCCTTATGGAGGACTAGGGTAAGGTGACTTGCAAGACAAGGCCGCCAATTCAGAAACCCTTCTGACCGATGTAATGGCAACTAGAAAAGCAACTTTTTGAGAAAGCGTTAACAGAGGAATCTCCCTGATATTCTCAAAGGGAGGTTAATGAAGCACCGAGAGCACCAGATTCAAGTCCCACGAAGAAAGCGGTGGTCTAATCGGGGGAATCACACCCCCTGTACATACGTACTAACCAGTGAGTGAGGCGCCAGGGGCCATTGGAAGAAGACAGCCAAGTTTTAAGGCAATTTTCTGATTCACTTTGCGCTGTAAGAACAGCAGGATCCAAGAAACCAAATAGTTGTGTGGGCGCTAGAGCTGCACGATTAATCAATTAATCGTCAAGAATCGTTATCGCGATCTTTTTCCCGTTGCGATTCTTGATACAGGGTTTCATGATCTTTTATATGGTGGACTGAGGTAGAAGTGTGCTCTTACCTCCAGTGACATCCTTAATAATGTCATCCAGGGAGGCACCAAAGAGCCTCCCACCTTTAAAAGGCAAATCTGTCAGAGCTTTCTTAGAAGCTTGATCAGCGGACCAGCATTTCAGCCATATCAGGCGGCGCAAGACCACCGCGGATACAGAGGCCTTGGAGATTAAAGGAGTCGCATCCAGGATTGCATCACATATGTACACCAGACCCTGCACCTGCTGGTCAGCCAGTGTCACAATTTAAGGATGTCCTTTACTGCATTGATAAGTGCTCCCACAAGTGCTCTGTCCTGCACTGATCCGGACAAGGAGTCCTCCTCAGTGCCCGGACGGTCCTGGTCCACATCCTCTGACACCTCAGAACAGGGGTCCTGTGCTGCGGCCAGGCCCAAGTCAGAGCATTCCCCAGGAGATGGCAGATGAGGGGGCGCTTTTTACCCCCCTTACGCCCGCATGCCACTTCCACCCTGGCAACAAATGACGCCAGGACTGCAAAAAAATTGTCTTTGGTAACCGCAGGTGCAGGGGCACCAGCTGCTGCCTCTGGAATGTCTGGGGAAAAAATACCAGCTTCAGACTCCATTCTGACCCACTGACAGTCCTTAGGGACTGAGTCAAGACACTTGTGACAAAAAATGTCCACCCTCCTATACATTGCTCAGGACACAGTGTCTGTGTTCACAGATGTCACTGTTTTAAATCCCCTACACTACAGCGTGTCACTGTCTGTGAGTCATAGGCACAGTGACACAGGGGTTAACTGAATCAAGGGGGTTACCCAAGGAAAATCACCACCCAGCCAGAGACTGCCCAGCACCGTTGTCCGCTCTGACTCACACTTAGCGTGTGACTGCGGTGTTCTGTGAGATGATTAGCGCTATTCGCGCCATTCAGGAAGCTTCCATCGCTAGAGGCTAAGCCACACAGTGAAAAAAAAAAAAACACTCCAAAATGGCCGCCGGACTTCTCAGGAAAAAACGTCGCGTCCTACAGGAAAATGGCCGCCCACAATGAAGACCTGCGCCACAGCACGGCCACGACAAAATGGCCGCCAATGGAAATTTTCAATGCAGAAAAAAACACTAGAAAATGGTGCCGGCACTACCAAAAATGGAGCCCGAGCACACTGAGGTGGATGAGAAAGCCGCAGGGACGCCGAGAGGAGGCTCCCAAAGACACATCACCCCCACAGAGAGCAGACCCCGACACCTCCACAGCCTCCAACCGGGATACAGAGACCCTTACAGGTGCACCCCACTGACGCAGCAGCAAAGGCCATGGAGAGGAGGAAGAAGGGGGGACAGAGAGGGAAGGGGGGACAGGGGACCCCCTAATGACCCTCCTGGAAGCCGAGATGTTCCAAACCGTCAAAACAGGAGGAACTGTACTTACCCATCCATTCGTGGACATTGCTGGTATGTTCCAGACAGACTCACCTCTGGACATATGGAGTGGTTGTCGGCCAAGGCCCACTGTGACTGAACCCCTGTTAGGTCAGTCATATGTGGGCCCCGGAGTAAAAAACTCACCGGCCACCCCTGGAGTAAATGGGGCATGTCTTGGCCGACCCAGCGCTCAGCTAAGGTCTGCTCACGCTCGAAGGCCGGACTGGGGAAACTACCAGGATCTATAATATGCAGTTTATTGCCCAGCCGGCACTTGATAGAAGATCTCAGGATGTATGACTGTATGACTCTGGGCCCAAAGGGGAGCCACGTCTATCTCCTCTACAAGGCAGAAAAAAACTAAGCTGTATGCTGCAGGGTGAGGGGTTATGATCGGAGGGACCGCCTTCTGGGCGGGGCTGTTCAACTCTGTTAAAGTTACATGTTTTAAGATGCTAGTCCTCTCCTATGAACAGGAACATAACCCACATGTCAAGATTTAAGGAGCGATGTCCATCCATGGACGAAAAGAGAAATAGATTTTATCAGGGGATTGAAAGATATAGAAATACAGGTTTTCTTCTTGATGAACTAGCAGTTATAGAATGCTAAACACTTTAATCTTGTGCCATATTTTCTGTTGGTATTTCTTACTTTTGGTCATAAGATCTCTGATATCTTCAGCAATCATGTCATTGGCTGCGGTCAGCAATTCGTATTTGCCATCCTTACTTCCTGATACATTTGATTCAAAAATTGAGGAGTCCCCAGAGAAGTCTCCACTCTTCCACTGTTTTCCTGGGAAAAGGAGGCGACTGTAAAATAAGGAGAAATGGTGTGTAAATAACACAATAACACTTCCTAAGTCATGTGTTTTCATGTTTTTTTCTATTTTGTAGTTTACGAAAGAATAAAAGCCTCACCCCCCAGGCCAGGTACTGCATTATGTGAAAAAAGGGGAGAAGTTACATGCTCCCCTATCCCTGGAAGTACCAGGCATCACTAAGAGGCCAGGGGATATTTTGCCTGGAAAAGATGTAAAGTGACAGGTCTGCATAAAGTGATATTAAACTCTTAGCGTTCTTAAGCAATTTCAGCAGCTCATTTAACCATGTTCTCAGTAGCTAGCTTTATCTTTTATTTCTTGCCTATATTCCAGTTTAAAGCGGAGTTCCAGCCACAAACATTTTTTTATTTTATTTTTTAAATCAGTTTTTTTTTTTAACACTGTAGCTGCTGACTTTTAATGAGGACACTTACCTGTCCAGGGAGCCTGTGATGTCGCCCCCCCCCCCCCCCCGGGGCTGATCGGTCCATTGGATCGGGTGCAGGTAACGCCATTCTAACCAAGGGAAAATGGCAGTGGAGCCTTGCTGCTTCGCTCCTGTTTCCTACTGCGCATGCCCGAGTTGCGTGGCGCTTTGTCAATGGCCAGATTGTCTTCTGGGTCACACAGGTCCTAGAAGACGGGGTACCCCCTAGCTGCGCAAGAGGTCATGACATCCTGCACCGCGGCCCGGGTGAATTGGAAATACACTTAGTACCTTCAAAAAGGGTACTTTAGAAAAAAAATAAACAATTTTAGATATCCAAAAACGAGGGGTGGTCCCAAACCACCCCCCCCAACACTTATGCTAACTAACCTGTGTAAAAAAAGATATACAGTAGTGGTGAATAAATATATGAAGCCCTTGGAAATAACTGGTGCAGGCTTTACTAGCCATTGTCAGAGCGCTCTCTCCTCTCCCCTGCAGCCACCACTGACTGACACAGGGGAGATCATGTTACCGGACCAGAGACGGTTGAAATCAGTTAAAGGGGTTGTAAAGGTTTTTTTTTTTTTCCTAAATAGGTTCCTTTAAGCTAGCGCATTGTTGGTTCACTTATCTTTTCCTTCGATTTCCCTTTTAAGTGTTTTTTTTCTTTGTCTGAATTTCTCACTTCCTGTTCCTCCTCAGTAAGGTGTTCAGTAAGCTGTTTTGACTGACTTTCCAGATGATGGTGGAAAGCTTACTAAAGAGCAACAGGAAGTGAGAAATTCAAACAAAGAAAAAAAAGGATTTTTAATAAACAGCTTACCTGTAAAATCCTTTTCTTGAAGTACATCACGGGACACAGAGCGCATAGCCATTACACTTGGGTTATATGGGTACCTTCAGGTGTGGACACTGGTGTAATCAATTTCACAGGAAGTTTCCTCCCTATATAACCCCCTCCCACTGGGAGTGCTTCAGTTTTGTAGCAAGCAATTCTCCCGAGGTTACACAATGTTCCCCAAAAGAGGGGTGGGAGCTCTGTGTCCCGTGTTGTACTTCAAGAAAAGGATTTTACAGGTAAGCTGTTTATTAAAAATCCTTTTTTCTTTATCGTACATCACGGGACACAGAGCGCATAGCCATTACACTTGGGATGTCCTAAAGCAATGCTCTATGAAGGGATGGAGACCCTAAGGCCAAGAATAGCCAAATGAAAACATTGTCAGCAGAAAAAATGGCTCCATCAACAGAAACACAAGGGGGCGTGAACCGGGCCAGAGGATTCTATACTGCTGCCCGTAGGACCGCCTGCCCAAAAGCTGCGTCCGTACTCTTTGCAACGTCCAACTTATAAAATTTAGTAAACGTATGTATGGAAGACCAGGTTGCCGCCTTGCAAACCTGTGCCATAGAGATCTGATGGTGTGCCGCCCAGGAGGCACTCATGGCCCTCGTAGAATGGGCTTTAACTGATAAGGGAGGTGGAACGCGCTTCAGACCATAGGCCTGAAAAATCAGCTGCTTAATCCACCTAGCCAAGGAAGACTTGGCAGCTGGCTGACCCTTCTTGGGGCCATCCGGAAGAACAAAAAGCACATCTGTTTTCCGAATCTTCTCTGTAGCCTTGAGATAGACCCTCATGGCTCGAACCACGTCCAAAGTATGAAGCCGTCTTTCCTCTCTGGACTGGGGAGTAGGAAAGAAGGAAGGTAGGACTAGGTCCTGATTCAAGTGAAAACTGGATATGACCTTAGGAAGGAAAGAAGGTTGAGGCCGCAGAACAACTCTGTCCTTATGCAGAATAAGGTATAGCTCCCTGCATGATAAGGCTGCCAGCTCGGAAACCCTTCTGGCTGAAGCCATAGCCACCAAGAAAACTAACTTTCGGGTTAGTAGCACAAGAGGGATTTCTGTCAGAGGTTCAAACGGCTGCCTTTGTAAAGCTGACAAGACCAGATTTAAATTCCAGGGGCAGAGGGGAGCTCTAATAGGGGGATTCACATGCAAGACCCCCTGCAAGAAGGTTTTCATAAGCGAATGGGTGGCCAAGGGTCTTTGAAACCATATTGATAAAGCCGACACCTGCCCCTTTAGAGTACTAAGAGCCAACCCTTTGTCAACGCCAACCTGGAGGAATCGCAAGATCCTGTCAATAAAAAACTTTCGAGGATGCCATTTTTGAGACTCGCACCACTCCACATAGGTTCTCCAGACTCTGTAATAAATATTTCTGGAGACCGGTTTCCTAGCCTGAATCAACGTAGCTATTACCTGATCTGAGAGGCCTCTGCCTTTAAGAATTAGGGATTCAGCCGCCAAGCCGTCAAATTTAGCTGCTGTGAAGCAGGATGGCAGATTGGGCCTTGAGACAGCAGATCTGGGCGCAGGGGGAGCGGCCACGGCGCCCCGACTGACATCTTCACGATGAGTGCGTACCAAGCCCTCCTGGGCCAGGCTGGAGCCACCAGGATCACCGGCCTGTGCTCCACCCGGATTCTCCGTAGAAGGCGGGGAATCATCTGCAGTGGAGGGAACGCATACAGAAGAGAAAACTGGTGCCAAGGGCAAACCAAGGCATCGGTCCCGTAGGCCGAGGGATCCCTGGCTCGGGATATGAATTTGTCCAACTTTTTGTTGGATCTCGTTGCCATAATGTCCACGTCTGGGACTCCAAATCTTTGGCAAATCTCTTGGAATACCTGGGGGTGAAGCGACCATTCCCCCGGGAGCAACTGTTGACGACTCAAAAAATCTGCTTGAGAATTGTCTATCCCTGGGATGAACACCGCCGAGATGCAGGGTACATGGGCTTCGGCCCATGAGAAAATCAGGTTTACTTCTCTTTGGGCTGCTGGGCTCTTCGTGCCCCCCTGGTGGTTTATGTATGCCACCGCAGTGGCGTTGTCGGACTGTATCCTTACTGGCAGACCCTGAAGGGGGAGAGTCCAGGCGATCAGGGCCAGTCGAGCAGCTCTGATTTCCAAGATATTGATGGGAAGCAGTTTCTCTGCCCCCGACCACAGCCCTTGCTGGGTCTGTTCTTCTAGAACTGCCCCCCAACCTAACAGGCTGGCATCCGTGGATACTATCTTCCACGAGATGGGGCAAAAGGATTTCCCTTTTGACAAATTTTGAGAGACCAGCCACCAAGACAGGCTGCGCCGGACCTTCGGGGAGAGCACTAACGGACGATCTAACGCCTGAATGGACTTGTTCCAAGCAGAGAGAATGGCTGCCTGAAGATATCTGGTATGGATCTGGGCGTAGGGCACAGCCTCGAAGGCGGCCACCATCTTCCCCAGCAGTCGCATACATAGGCGAATAGTCGGCCTCTTCTTGCCTAAGATCATTTGAACTGCTTGGGCTATTGATCTGATCTTTGCTTGAGGTAAAATTATCCTCTGGCAGTCTGTATCTAGCCGAAGGCCTAGATATTCCAACTGCCTTGTGGGTTTCAATACCGATTTTTCTAGATTTACAATCCATCCGAATTCCTCTAGATGCTGAACTGTGCGACCTACTGCCTGATTGAGGTTGGAGGCTGAGCTGTCGATAACCAGAAGATCGTCCAAGTATGCCAAGACTAAAATGCCTTCTGTCCTTAGGACGGCTAGCACCGGGGCTAACACCTTTGTGAATACCCGCGGAGCTGTTGCCAACCCGAAAGGGAGGGCTACGAACTGGTAATGGCGGTGATCTATCATAAACCGAAGAAACCTGTGATGTGCCGGGTAGATCGGCACGTGCAGATACGCATCTTTTATGTCTATAGATGCTAGAAAGTCGTCTTGATGTAGGCTGGCTGCCACCGAACGTATGGACTCCATACGAAAGGTCTGAATGTTTAGAAAGCGATTTAGGCGTTTGAGGTCCAAGATAGGCCTGACGTCGCCATTGGGCTTTGGTATTATGAAAAGGTTGGAGTAGAATCCCAGACCCCATTCCTGGGTTGGTACTTCTACGATTACTCCTTGGAGTAAGAGACGATCCAATGCTTTTGCAAGAGAGGCCCTCTTTAATGGGTCGCTTGGAAGACTTGAACCCTGAAAATGAGGAGGGGGGACTTCCCGAAACTCTAGCTTGTAGCCCGTGGTTACCGCGGATCTTACCCAAGAGTCGGGAATTCTGGTCTTCCACACTTCGGAGAAGAACCGAAGCCTTCCCCCCACCCAAGAGAGTGGGGGCGCCCCTTCATGAATCTGACTTAAGGACTGGTTTAACCGGCTTGCGAGACCATGGCCTCTTGCCTGTCGTGACTTGTCCTTGTGGGCGGCTATTAAATGCCGAACGCCCGGGAGGCCGTCGATACTGACGGGAAGTTGAAGGGGCCGAGCCTGCGAAGGCCTGTCGCTTAAATGCGGGCCCACGTGATCTTTTCTTGATGGGCAAGAAAGAACTTTTACCACCTGATATGGTCTGGATATATTTATCTAGGTCTTCACCGAATAGTCTCCCACCATGAAAGGGAAATCCTGCTAAAAGCTTTTTGCAGGGTGCCTCTGCTGACCAGTTTTTTAGCCACAAAAGGCGACGCATATGAACCAACAGCAGAGATAAACGGGACGCCTGTTGAACGGAGTCCTTAATAGCATCTACTGCAAAGCAGAGAGCTCTTGAGAGGTCAGCCAATTCACGAGCTTGCTAAGCAGGTATGTCCCTTAATATCTGTTTAGTCTGATCCTTTAAAGCCTGACAAACGCCAATGGCTGCCACTGCTGGCTGAACCACGGCACCTACTGTGGTAAAAGAAGCCTTCAGTAGGGTCTCCAATTTTTTGTCGACTGGATCTTTAAACACCTGGACATTTTCCACCGGACAGGTCAGGGATTTATTTACGCAGGAAATGGCTGCGTCCACGGTAGGGAGTGCCCATTTCTTTGCAAATTCTTCTTCCATAGGATAGAGAATGGTAAACCTTTTAGGAGGGATAAAAATCCTATCAGGTCGAGCCCAATCCTGAAACATCACGCTCTCCAGAAGGGGGTGAACCGGGAAAGATGCACCACCCAATGGTGCCTTCAAGGAACCTAAAGAGGATACCGCGGGGGCTACTTGTTCTGACACTGGAAGTTTAAAAGCAGTGCGAACCATATCCGTCAGAGACTGGATCCACAGGCTCTCTGCTTGAGAAGCCGAAAAAATTTCATCTATAGTGGAATCTTCAATGTCTGACCCGTCAGGACTCAGGTCCGCTTGATCCCCCTGTGGGTCCAATTCCTCCGAAGAGAGGACCTCTGCATCTGAACACACCGTTTTAGGTGACGGGGATCTAGCCCGTTTGCCACCCGGCAAAGAGCGGGCAATTAAAGCAGTTAACCTTTTCTCTAGCCCACCCAGGGTGGATTCTAGCATTTCTTCCGTAACATAAACGGGAATGGGTTGATTGGGGGCCGCCTCTGCCCCTAGCACCCTCAATGGCTCCTGCACGATGCTGTTCGGTGGTCTATCTGGTGAGGGTGGGACCACTGGAGCCTGGCCCAAATCCTCTGACCCCGTTGGAGACCCCTTTACTTTTTTGGCACCTTTTGCAGCCTTAGCTGGTCCTGATCCCTTGGGAGCCATTGCACAACCTTGAGACACCCCTACAGCCAACACCCAACTGTTGTAGCTAGAAGTGAAACATTAATAAGGACAGGCTATGTAAAATCTTTTCAAAATTTTCATACGCCTGAGAAGGCGGCAATACAGAGGAAAGTCCTGTGAGTATTGCCACACCAATGCCCGTTAGCTGGAGTCCAAGGTTGCACCGACTCAGATACTGCCGGATCTAAGGCTGAGTCCCTTTAAGCAAAAAAATATTTTTTTATTTTTTTTTTGTCAGTGTGGACTTTTAAGTCCAGACCTGAAGATCCACAAACCACCACTGGGTGTCACTGTTAGCCAGAACTGGCTCAGCTGCGCGCTCTATGTCCTCACTCTCCACTGCTCTCAGGAGGGAATGACCAGCCAGGAAATGCTTTTTTGCTTTATCTGAGACTGACGCTGCTGGCCCGCCCCCCCCCCCACGCCCGCTGCCGTTGTAAAAGGCGGCGCGCGCGCGCCCCCCCCCACGCTGAAACCAACATGGAGGAAGCAGAGAGCAGAGGAGAAGCCCGGACCAGCGCTAGAACACAGACACCTGGTAAGCCACTATCTTTGTAGTGCACACATAGAGGAAGCTGTCTCCCTAGGAACAGGAGTTTTGTCAGCCCTTCCTCTCTATACACGTGGGGCTGCAGTATCATGCTAACAGGCAAATCTGGGGGGAGTAGCAAAATACATATCTTTTAAAAGCATATATATATCTACATGTTATCTGGGTAAACATTAGTACATCCCATCCTGCCTCAACAGACATAGTGGAGATAGTGGCTGATGCACAAGCATACCATTAGCCAACCCAGAACCCCCAGGGGGATACCTACTGTCGAACCAAGTCCCGCAGGTTCCCTCTTACCTGCTCCACGCCGCAGGGTATTGCAAACTGCAAGAGGCCCAGCCTTCCCCCATCTCCGTGGGTATTGTCTTGGACCTTCAGGGACCGGGGTCCTGTGTTAAGGAACCCACACCCCTGGACCTATATAGCATCCTGGCATCAGTAGCGTTTAGTTCTTGGAAGAGACTAAGGCACTGGAGCCCAGAATCCAGCCCTCCAAGGAGAGGCATTATAGGCAAAACCCCACTCCAGCAGGGCCCAGGTACCGTACACCTTGGCTTTGAAGCACTTCGGACGGATCCGGCTAGCTATCCTGGGTCCCGAGACCTTCGAGGGACAGCTAGACGTGACCAACACCTAAGACACTGGCGAAAAAACTGAAGCACTCCCAGTGGGAGGGGGTTATATAGGGAGGAAACTTCCTGTGAAATTGATTACACCAGTGTCCACACCTGAAGGTACCCATATAACCCAAGTGTAATGGCTATGCGCTCTGTGTCCCGTGATGTACGATAAAGAAAAACATTTAGAAGGGAAATGGAAGGAAAAGGTAAGTGAACCAACAATGCAATAGCTTAAAGGAACCTATTTAGAAAATAAAAGACAAACCTTTACAACCCCTTTAAGTATATACATATTTTTTTACACAGGATTTGCCATCATAGGTGAGGGAGTGGATAGGGGGCAGTTTTAAGGTTAGTTAAGTGTAAAGCCAGAATTCCACTTTAAAATGATTTGCAGTATTCTAGCAGTCATTAATCTTTCATTGTTCTGATATCTCTGCAGTGAAGACAGGTACAATCTGAATGCTTGTGATGAAAGAATAACTCCCATACCTTTCTTGTAAATGACTGGCAATCACAGCAAGTTTGTTGTTACGACCCATAAATAAATGGGAATTTCCCATCACCATGACAGCATCCATGCATTTTGGAAGTGTTACCTATTAAACCAAAGATGTAAAGGTTGGTTGAAAATACTCATAGATTTAGATTTCAGGACTCCTTACCATACATTCCTATGTACTTACAGCAGACTGATTGAGTGCTTGCTTTCCCCACCATATGGGGTTCACATCAACGACAACAACTAAAAGATTAACTTCATCATCTATAACAAGAATGGACACACTAGTTACATGCAAATTAAAGTCAGATATCTATTTATTTTTAGCACAATTCATTCCTATTTGAAGCAGAACTACACTCCAAACAAAACAGAAGAATAGGGAAGAGGTAGAACCTTTATTTTAAATGATATCCATATCCCAAATCTGGGAATTTCCCATAATTTCCTGGGGTGTTACTGTGAGGACATTTCTTTAAATGCATTAACAGGTACGGGTTGGCAAATCACAACTGAAAATTGTGATTTACGTTTGGGACATTTCCCCTCACATCCGGTCATTTCACTGGAACAAGTAGCGAGAGGGATATCTCCCCATTGGGATACTAACAGGATTAAAAAAGCTGGCAGAAGCAATTTTTCCAAGTTTGTTTCTTTTTCTTAATGGGCACCACCGGTCTCTCTGGTCTCTGGGAATGTTTGGGTACTTCCTTGATTTATTGTCATGTTAAGCACTTTTCTGTGTACTACGGTATATGGCACAAACTCTACCAGTGAGGCTATGTGTAGCTTAAAGGGGTTGTAAAGGTAAAAAAAAAATCCTAAATAGCTTCCTTTACCTTAGTGCAGTCCTTCTTCACTTACCCCATCCTTCGATTTTTGCTTTTAAATGTCCTTATTTCTTTTAAGAAATCCTCACTTCCTGTTCCTCTGTCTGTAACTCCACCCAGTAATGCAAGGCTTTCTCCCTGGTGTGGAGTGTCGTGCTCACCCCCCCTCCCTTGGACTACAGGAGAGTCAGGACGTTCTCTATGTTGCAGATAGAGAAAGGAGCTGTGTGTTAGTGGGCATCCTGACACTCCTGTAGTCCAAGTGAGGGGGCGAGCATGACACTCCACACCAGGGAGAAAGCCTTGCATTACTGTGAAGTTACAGAAGAATCGAAAGTGAGGATTTCTCAGAAGAAATAAGGACAATTAAAAGCAAAATCGAAGGATGAGGTAAGTGAAGGAGGGCTGCACTAGGGTAAAGGAAGCCATTTAGGAAAAAATAATTGTACCTTTAAAACCCCTTTAAGTTCTGATCTTTTGTAACATTTATTATAGTATGCTCATGTTCTTATGCTGTGGCCAGGGCTCTAGCCTTTGTCCTTTTTGATATGCTGTATTCTGCAGTATTTTCAAGAAAAAAAAGATTGAACGTAAAAAAAAAAAATACATTGACAGAAGCACTAATACTTCTTTGCTGTAAAACTAGAAGGAATATGTGGTAGTTCAGTTCAAACATTGCATTCCAATTTTACCAAGCTTGCTGAAATTCTTGCTAAATGGTGCCATCTAGAGCAGGGATCTCCAAACATTTTAAACAAAGGGCCGGTTTATTGTCTTTCAGACTCTTGGAGGGCCGGACTTTGGTCAGCGGGAGTGAAAATGTTCCTGGCATCAGTGGGGGAGGAATAGTGCCCCATTGCTGGTATCATAAAGAGGACGAGTGCCCCATTAGAGGTGTCACTGCGAGAAATGGAGCTCCATTGTCGATGTCGGATGGCAGAATAGTGTCTAGTTTCAGTGGGAGGCATAGTGCTCCAAGGGCCGGATAAAGGCAAGCAAAGGGCCGCATCCGGCCCTCGGGCCGCAGTTTGGAGACCACTGATCTATAGGATACTAAGAAGTAGGCAGTCCTAAAACCACAACCAGAGATCAGCTCCATTTATTTCTTACAGAAGCTTTTACAAACCCGATATATTTATTTGTATCAATCCAAAACCAGCTATTAAAAACTGCAATAATAAACTGAAATAAAACTTTTATTTAGCTGTATATCAAAAAAGATAGGAGATAATATATTTGAACATGTGAGAATCCTGCAAAAATGTTGGACATTAAAGTGATTGTAAACGTATTTTTTTCCAATGACAAAAATGTCATACTTACCTGCTCTGTGCAATGGTTTTGGCTCCTAGCTCCACCACTTTAGCGAATTCCCCCATAAGAAGCTGCTTCCTATTGAAGCACTTGTGCGGACTCGATTATGAGCAATGCTGCCTGCGTCTATAGACACAGACAGTGCAGCTTGGCCCTGCCCAGTCACAGGCGCTACTATTAATATGCACTGTGAGGAGGGAGAAAGCACAATGAGCTACTGCTCTTGGGCACAGAGCTGGGTTGAAATCAGGCTCAGGTAAGTATAAGTGGGGTTGATGGGATCAAGTTTAAACAGTTTTTTTTTGTGGTACTAAACCCACCAAATTAACAGTTTCAAAAAAGAGTTGGGCTCCATTCACACCTGAGTGACTTGTATCTGGGAAACGAATATGAAAACATGTATTCCTGAATTGCATCAAAATTTGGAACAAATTGGCAACCATGGTCATTCTGGGGCAAAGTCTTGTCCTCACAACGTACCTGAAATGTCTCCTATGCCATCTCTGGTATTGCGTTTAGTTTTATTTGAATGGTTTGTAAACACAGTGTCTGGGCTAGCTATTATTGGGGTTCTAACTCTCTTGTGTTAGTTAAAGGAGTTGTAAAGGAAAACATTATTTTTGCTGAAATGACTGTTTTACAGGGTATAGAGACATAATAGTTAACTGATTCCTTTTAAAAATGATTAAAAAGAAATCATATAATGTGCCTGCAGTTTCAGTTTCGTTTTTCATCTAGTTTCATGCTTCTGTAAAGTACAGAGACACAGAGCCAATACAGGGCAGTGTTTGTTTTTAAAATGAAACTGATTGGTTCTGAGGGGTTTTAGACACACAATAATCACACCTCCTTGATTAGAGACCACAAAGAGAAGCTCCCATGACTTTTTTCATCAGGAAACAGACAACCAGGAAGTGTCCAGAAAGAGAAGCATTACAGCAAAAACAAACAATGAGGACATGAAACCAGGACTGCAGTAAGGTAAAGGAGGCTATTTAGCTAACAAAAAAAAAATTCCTTTAGTGACCCTTTAAGCAGGGGATTATGGTGCTGATGGGTATATTTTGTGAGTGTGTATGTGTGTGAGAGTGTGGATCTTCTTTCTGGGGGTTCTTGGCACCTATAATTTCTAGAAATCTTATTACTGGAATTCACCCTCTGCTCCCCCTCCACCAATATTGTCCTTGGAAGTGTGTGGGTTACTCGGGTTTACCCTTTCATGCTATATGTAGGCATACTGACTACACTTTCTAACTTTGTCTCTTCCAATGGTGCCTCAGTTTACTGTTTTTTTTTGTATGTGTTTATGAAAAAATAAATTTAAATAAACACACCTTTAAAATAAAAAAATAAAAATCTAAACGCATCTGTTATGTCATTATTTCTTAATGGCACCGCAAACGGGGTGCTATTTTGCCACGATTGGCGGGCAACAAAAAAGTGCTTCTGGCTCTGTGACAAGATTTGCTATATGAGCTTCTTTGGAATGGAGGGAGACCCATTCAAATGAATGGTGCCACTCTAAAAAGTTCCACTAAAAAAAAAAGTAACGCGCTGCAGCAGCTTTCGCTGCACTACACTCAGGTGTGAATGCAGCCTTACATTCCCAGCATGTGGTAGGAATGTAACTGTCACATGGTTGTGCGCTAAACCAAACTGTCAAATCATCAAATGACTGGTGTCATAACTGATCACATGTGTGAAGATCAAGCAGAGGCCAAGATGGCAGCTTTTCTGTCTGAAAACGATAGGCACATCACTGATCATCGTAAAGAGCTGATGATGAAGCTCTTTACACATGTGATCAGCTGTGTCCAATCACAGCTGGTCACAGAATCACAGGGCTAGTTGTCCTGTGAAACTGTTAAATGTGTGATTCAGAAAATTGCAGCATTAAAGTGGATGTAAACCACTTTACATTTTTGATGTCACAATGTAGAGTATAAGATTTCCTATCATCTGTGCCCAGTCTTGCCACACAGAGTTAATCCAGCTCTGATCAATCCTCTTTTAATGTTCAGTGAAAATGAACAGCCTTCCAGATAAAACCCTGCCTAAATAAAAAGTCAGTTTTCTCTCTTCTTGCTTTGAGTGAGAGGTTATTTACATATCTAGCTTGGACATGTTTATCATATGTTATGTTATGTTTATCATATGAGGTGATTCACAGTATAAAAAGTGAGAAATCCATCCCCTCCCCCACATAACACATCCTGGTAATATACAATTGACTTTGGATCACCTCATGTTATGATAAACATAACATAACATATGATAAACATGTCCAAGCTAGATATGTAAATAACCTGTCACTGAAAGCAAAAACAGAGAAACGGACTTTATAATTTGGAAAGTTTTTATCTGGAATTCTGTTAATTTTCACTGAACATTAAAAGAGGATTACTCAGCGCTGGATTAACTCTGTGTGGCAAGACTGGGCACAGATGATAGGAAATCGTATACTCTACATTGTGACATCAAAAAGAATAACTTTAAGGCCATTAGTTGTTGCTGATGATCATATTTATTTCCTATGATCGTCAGCTCCATCTAGTGTCCACAGTGTGGTATTTTCCTGATGTATGCTATTCTTATAAATGAAGAAAATCCAACATAAGGGAAAATAGCCTAGTAACAGTCGACTTTGCCACCATTTACATAAATGACCGTACATACTGTTTTACAGGACAACGTTTTTTTTATTTATTTCCATAAAGTAATTACAATATGTTGCAAAGGTCACAAAGCATAACATTGTTATACATAAAGCAAAATGAATAACATCACAACTAGGATAAAGTTTTTTTTAATTACACCCATACAATACCTGGGTAATAGACATTGCTATTGACATACCGTGTTTCCCTGAAAATAAGCCCGGGTCTTATATTTTTGGCAACAAAAGACACAGTAGGGCTTATTTTTGGGGTAGGTCTTACCATGTAATGTGCTGTCTTCTCTCCCCCTCTCCCTCCCTGCCTGTCAGGAATCCCCAGTGTGAACTGAGTCTTGTAAAATCCTATAATCCACTCTATTACAGTATTATATAATGTACAATGTGTGTGTATCTGTAATACAATTGTGCCAAATACCTTCGTTATAACATCGCTCTGTGCTTCTGTGACCCGCTGGGGCTCTCTTCCCCACAATTATATTACAGAAACACACACATTGTACATTATATACTCCAGTAATAGAGTGGATTATAGGATTTTACAGGCATTTTAAACTAGGGCTTACTTTCAGGGTGGGGCTTATATTGCAGCCCTCCTGGAAAATAACGCTAGGTCTTATTTTCAGGGAAACACGGTAGCTTTGTAGTAAGTGGAAATATGTTTTTTTTTTCCCAACTTGTTTTCAGTTTTTCCATATAACATAAGCATAGATTTGGAATTTGTGATACAAAAAAAAAACATTTTACCTCCAAAAACTGAAGAATGTTGTGCTAAAACGGAGTTCCACCCAAAAGTGGAACTTCCGCTTATACACTTCCTCCCCCGCTCCGATGTCACATTGGGCACCTTTCAGGGGAAAGGGGGGAGATGGGAACGGGGACCCATTTTTGACAGGTCCCCTTACCCACTTCTAGGAGACGGGCCGCATCCCGATCTCCTGGAATTTCAGCCCCCCTCCTCCTTCCCCCGCCACCGGGTCAATTGAATAGTGTAGCCGAAAGGCTTCACTGCCTGGTTCTCTTACCAAGAATGGTGGCGGCAGCACCCGGGAGTCGATCCAAAGATTGGCTGGGGTGCCGACATCGCGGGCTCCCTGGACAGGTAAGTGCCCTAATATTAAAAGTCAGCAGCTGCAGTATTTGTAGCTGCTGAATTTAAAAAAGAAATTCACCCAGGCTGGACCTGCTCTTTAAGTACAAATCAGCCAATGGGTTATTAGCAGTTGAATTAAAAGGGATTTCTACAGAGAGTTCTTGAAGCAGATCTAAACCCTCCGAATTTTTTCAGTCAAGGAAGCTGCCAACTTAGCTTCTGTTTGATCTGCAACTGCCATGATGCTGCACATATGATCAGTTATGACACCAGCCATTTAATGGTTTGACAGTTTGGTAGAGAGCACAACCAATGTGGCAGTTAGAATTCCCAGCATGTGCTGGGAATGTAAGGCCCCTTTCACACTGGGGCGTTTTTCGAGCGTTATTCGAGCGAAGCCTCATCTGCAATCCCAATGTGGTGGTAAAGCACCGCTAAGACCCTAAAGTTTTAGGGCGTTTTTACAGTGCCTCAGTGTGAAAGGGTAAGGCGTTTTTACAGCGCTTTCAATTCATTTCAATGGAGAAGGGCGTTTTTGGAGCGCTTTTTTCAGCGCCCAAAAGCTGCTCCAAAGATGCTGCTTGCAGGACTCTGTGTGGAAGGGTCCATTGAGAAACTGTTAAATCAAATAGATTAGTTCAGCTTTAAATTGATGAATTTAGTTCCACTTTAGGCCTTGTTCACACCATGGTGCAGACATGCGTTTTCTGCCCTTGTTCTGCTGGGGCACAACAACAAAAAATTGTTCTCTATGTGACCTGTTCACAGCACACTGTGCAGATTTTTTCTGCAATGTATATTTAATTTTCTGCACGGGAAAAAAAAAACTGACATGACATCAATATTGGTGTTAATAAGGTACATAACTGATGTCTCTGCAAGTGAAATCTGTGTGGTTTTCCCTTTCACACACCTATGGTGTAAATTAGCCCTAAAGGAGATTTTACAGTCTTAAGGTAACCATACACTACACTATCTGATTGTAAAGTCTCTATCAGATCAACTATGTAGGGCAAGGGCCTGCCTGATTTGATACAAGTTGAATGTATTGTTTAGGTCTGTCCTACCAACTACTATGTAGTGCAAGGGCCTGTCTAGATACAAATTGGATAATCTAGGTAGGCCCTCTCATTAAATAGTTTTGGTAATTCTAAAGTTAAAGTGGAAGTCCATGCAAAAAACTAAAATCCCTGCATCTATAGCCACCAACATTCTAACACTAAGGTTTTCTGCGGGCGATCCGACCCGATCTCCAGCAGCGGAAGCTCTGCTGAGGACAAGTCCGACAACGGCTGTGAAATGAATAGCGAGTGACGTCACCCATAGAGTTACAATGGGGCTTCCGTTGTCGGATGTCTTCTCTGCACCTGCCTCCTCAGCGAAGCCGCGTCTGACAGCTCAGTGTGGGATCGGAGCTTCCGCCACTGAAGATCGGGTCGGATCGTCTGCAGAAAAGGTATGTATACTGAGTTTTTTCATTAAAGGGCTAGAGAGGTTAGTGTTAGTATGTTGGTGGCTATAGATGCAGAGATTTTAGCATGGACTTCCACTTTAAAGGGTCACTAAAGGAATTTTTTTTTTTAGCTAAATAGCTTCCTTTACCTTACTGCAGTACTGGTTTCATGTCCTTATTGTTCGTTTTTGCTTTGAAGTAGCTGTAATCCTGCTCTGTTCTCCACACTTCCTGCTTGTCTGTTTCCTTATAACCACCGTACTGGGAGCTTTCTCACGGTCTGAGCTGTCATTACTGTGTGTCTAAAACTTCCCAGAACCAATCAGATTCATATTAAAAACAAAACACTGCCCTGGATTTGTTTGTTTTTGTTCTGTGTGTCTATTTCTACTTTGCAGAAACATGAAGCCAGTTCAAACGTGAAACTAACCTGCAGGCACATTATATGATTGATTTTTATCTATTTTTAATCATTTTGAAAAGTTATCAGTTAACTTTTTTGTCTCTATACCCTGTAAACAGTCATTTCAGCAAAAAAAATGTTTTCCTTTAGTGACCCTTTAACTTTGAAATTAACAAAACTATGTAATGAGAGGGCCTACCTAAATTAGCCTATTTGTAGCTAGACAGGACCTTTGCGCTACATAGTAGTTGGTAGGACAGACCTAAACAATACATTCAAATCAGGCAGGCCCTTGCACTAGATAGTTGACAGAAGATCTGATAGAGATTTTACAATCAAATAGTGTAGTGTATGGTTACCTTAAAGCGGAAGTAAACCCATCGATCTAACAGTTTCAAAAAGCAGTTACAGTTGCATGCCGGGATTGCCAACTGTCACATTGGTTGTGCTATCAACCAAACTGCCAAACCATCCAATGGCTGGTGTCATGACTGATCACATGTGCAGCATCATGGCAGTTGAAGATTAAACATAGGCCAAGATGGCAGCTTCCTTGCCTGTAAATGATAAGTGGGTTTACTTACACTTTAAGACTGACTGTACAATCTCCTTTAGGGCTCATTTACACTATAGGTGCGTGAAAGCTGAAGGGAAAAGCGCACAGATTTCACTTGAAGAGACATCTGTTTTCCATCAGTTTTCACAGGTTTATTTTTTTTCGGGGCTAGAGGGTTTAGTGTTAGAATGTTGATAGCTATAGATGCAGGAATTTTCGTTTTTGCAATCTACTTTAATTGTACAGAAATTATATGGTCAGATTGTAACGCGTATAGTAACCCCTAGGCTCACCACACGTTATAATCTGATTGTAATACCTCTGTTAGATCTACCAACAAGTATTTAGTGCCTAGATAGGACTAATAGTTTAGGTATGTCCTCATATTACATAATGGATCGATGTGAAGCTGATTGTGCAGACATTGTATGGTCAGATTGTAACATATGTGGGGTGCCTTAAAGGAGTTATAAAGGAAAAAAAAATGTTGCCTAAAATTAATGTCTGCAAGGTAGACAGACAGAATAGTGTAATGATTCTGTTAACAAATGAGTAAATACCTATTAAATTCCTTCATCTATATCACCTCCGGCGTTCTAGTTTCTGTTCTCTCATTCACTTCCTGGCTTGCGGCGCTCGTTCATGTAAGAACTAAATTTCCAGGTATGCATTGCGGCCCGCCCAGTAATTCACACCTCCTTGAAGTCTCTAACACGTAGAGAGCGTCCTGCCGCACAGATGTAGTTCTCAGGAGGGGGCGAGCACGTTACTGACCACCGCAGTAAAGCCTCCCTTCACGGTGGTGAGTTACAATCAGACAAGCAGGAAGTTAACAGAACAGATAAGAAATAGAGCAACCTCTGAGCAAAAACGAACAATGAGGAAGTGAAAAGAGAATTTTGTAAGCAGGTAAAGGATGCTTATTTTGGAAAAAAAATTTTTTTTTGTCATTTACAACCCCTTTAAGGTTCGATGGAAAACTTGGCGGTAGTGTGACATGACTCTGGTTGAATCTGCCAGAACATTGTCGTGTGTATGGCCAGCATGCAAAATGTGTCAGATAGCCCCTCCATGTACATCATTAGCACCAGAGATGACCTGATCCTCCCAAACTGTGAGTGCGTGTCCTCCTTACAACAGACCCCCCATATGTGTGCAATGTGTACGGAGAAGACCCCCTCCTATGTACATACCAGCTGCCCCCCTCCCCCGGTGTTATTATTAACATGTACATGTAGCAGAAACACTACACGATGATGACTCTCACCTGAAGCCATAATAAGTCACCACTTCCAAACAATAAAGGCATGGCATACTTCCGTCCCTCACTGATGACGTCAGAGGAAGCGGGGAGCCATGCTTCTGTTAACTCTTTCCAGTGCCGTGTGTTTGGTGCAGTGACAGCCTCCTCCAGGCGAAACACACAACCGTCATGGACGAGAACGGTAAGGGGAGTAACTCTTCCCTGTGGCCCACATCTCTCCTGCCCGGAGCTGGGGGACTCCACATTGTTATTACACCGGAAGTGCAGCTTTCCAATACAGACTGATAGAATCATGGTGACAGGAGGCTTCATCACAACTTTACTACATCTAGGTGGTACCAGGACGTGTGATCAGACAGGGGGGGCTGACTGGACTGGACCGGACCTTGGAGATTACTGGACTGCTGTAAAGCCAGAAGGGATCATGTACAGCAGATGGCAGAGAACATCCATACACTACAAAGCAGATGATGAAAGCTGCATACACAGACATGAAGGGGTGGGGGTAAACAACCAATCAGCTAATAGGTTTGAGCCCCAGTTCCCACTGCCGCAACTTGTCATGTGACTTAATAGTTCAAAGTCGCATACCACTAACAGCAATGGAACCATTTTAAGTGGTTATGACTCAAGTCGCTCCAGCTTAGAAAAAGGTTCCTGCGCTACTTTTGGTGCGACTTCAACATGACTTACATTGACTTCCTTTAAAGAAGTCGTATGCAAGTTGTGCAGGGATGTCGGGGTCAAAGTCGCGGCAGTGTGAGAGCTTAACGCTGAATGCGTCTTTGAAATTGTGCTACGTTACTTGAAGTAGCATGATTTCAAAGCCGCAGGTCAGTGCGTTTTGAGGTGCTACTTGCCTGACATATGTGCGACTTATGCACAGATGTATATGCAAGTCGCACCTGAAATCACAAAAAAAACTGCTCTGAAACCTGTTTTCAAGTCGGTGCAGCACCACAAAGTCGGAGTTGCACCAATATGAACAGTTATGTTGCTGATAATAGGGTGCGACTTGTCATGTGATTCGGAACTGTCAAATGGCATGTCAGGTCGCACCGGTGTGAAGGGTGGCTTATTGTCAAAGCCTAATTGAAGAAGCTGATTGGCTACTATGCACAGTTGCACCAGATTCTGTTTGCGTCAGTTTTAGTAAATCTCCCATGGACTCCTCACAGCAATGTCTCCGTGCCTCCATCAGGGTAATGTGGCTGCATAGTATACTCTATAGGACTGTATAACTACACACTGGATAATTAACAATGAGCCCTGGTTCACACTGATGCAATGCAGGAAACGCACAAGATTCGCTGCATTTACTCGCATCACATTGCATAGCAATCTCAGTGTCCATGCACTCTGCTGAGGGTGTCAGGTAAACTTGCAGTTAGGTTAACAGTGAGCTTGCTAGACACAGTACGATTGCCAGAATCCCATCACATGGGTGTAAACGCCCATGCAATACAATTCAGGTAAGGGGGGGGAAAAAAGGGTCCTGCACCATTCTGGTGTGGATTCAATGTGATTTGATCCATACAAAATGCATAGCTCAAATCGCACCAAACAGACATTGCGTGTGATGCGCACAGAGTTGTAGTGTGACTCGCATGTGGTGTCTGCAACACACAAGTGTGAACCCAAGCTGTCTATAGCAAGCTTTAGAATCCCAAGTGTCTCCAAGCTGCAAATGTCAATGTACAGTAGGTGACATTTGGGGTCCACACCAGGGGCAGAGACACGCTAAGACCAGAGGCGCCATAAAGACACTTTATTCTCAGGGCAGGAGAGCCTCCTCGTTGCCACCCCACCTGTCGCACAGACAGGGAAGCAGCTAAAGGGGTTTAAAAGCTGGGTGGACAGAACCTGATGGGGATTCAAAGACACTTGTTTCCCATCAAAACTGCTCCACTTGGAATTGACAGCAGGCAATGGGTGAATCCATAGCCAATAGATGGCCTGCTATAGAATCTGTCCAATGCCTGCTGTCAATAAGGAGAGAACGGACCTGATGGTTGCTTGGAAGCTGTGGTGGTGACAGCATCCTTAAAGCGGTGCTCCACCCGAAAGAGGAGTTTTGCTTTAACTACTCCCCCTTCCCTACCGCATTTGGCATGCCCAGTGGGAATTTGGCTATGAATCTGCAAGGTGTCACAGCCGGGTGCCCACAGTTGAGATACGGGGGAGAGAAGCGACGGCTCGGGTGAGCACAATGCTGGATCCTGGGACAGGTGAGTGTGTTTAATAAAAGTCAGCAGCTACAGTTTTTTTAGCTGCTGACTTTTATTAAAGACAAAAACGACTGGAGCTCATCTCTAAAGACATCGTTCACCTTTACCAAAAAACTGCCTATGCAGGTAAGCAGCATCTGTACAAAGAAAAAAAATACTGTATAGCTTTGACCAAAGGTGAATAATGCCCTTGCTATAGGTGTGGGCCGTTTACATACCTCCTGAAGTCTGACTGAAAAACTCCCAGAGGTCACATGTGATGTAAATATATTTATGTACACATTTATTGATTCTTAGATTTTTTGTTATTCCTTACAGAAACAATTGAGTATTTTAAATGTCAGCTACGTGAAGACCCCAATGTTGCAACTGCTGTGGCTGCAATTAGAACGTTGCTGGAGTTTCTGAAGAAAGATAAAGGTATGACTGTGTCCTGCACAAAATTATCATTGTTCTTTTTCCATTCTTCTTTTCTTTTTCTTTTTTTTTGTATTGGGTGTAAAGCATGGGTCCTCAAACTATGTCCCTCCAGTTGTTCAGGAACTACAATTTCCATCATGCCTAGTCATATCTCTGAATGTCAGAGTTTTACAATGCCTCATGGGACGTGTAGTTTTGCAACAGCTGGAGGGTCGTAGTTTGACGATCCCTGGTGTAAAGTAACATTAATGCCGACAAAGAGATGCACATATGGTGTTAATTTTCACTCAAAGTAATAGAGAAGATAAAGGGGTTAATTTGTCAAAGACAAACATGCTTTTTACTTTGCAGGGGAACTGTACCCAAAGCTACCCAAAAAAAAAAAAAAAATGTTCTTGCAAATGATTGGATGATTCAGCAGAGCTTCACCTCATTCACTAAGTTCTGGGGAAAATTCTCTTGCAAAGTGTAACTTTCCTTGCAAGTGTGCAGCCTCTTTGCCTATAGTAAATGGTCGTTTTACTTTGCTGAGTAACTAATTACTTTGCCAATGTTGTAACTGAGTCACTGACTCAATTACATTTTCGGACAAGTAATTTGTAACTGTAACTAATTACTTTTCTTTCTCGTACATCACGGGACACAGAGCGGCATATTCATTACTATATGGGTTATATGGAGTACCTTCAGGTGTGGACACTGGCAATCTCAAACAGGAAGTCCCCTCCCTATATAACCCCCTCCCCTAGAGGGAGTCCCTCAGTTTTTTCGCCAGTGTCTTAGGTGTTGGTCACGGAATAGCTTTGCTCCACATCCTTGGGATTAAGGGCGGGCTAACCGGATCTGTCCAAGGAGCCTCAGTGCCAAAGTGGACAGTACCCGGGCCCCAAACCGTGGGGTTTTGCCTATAATGCTCCTCTTTGGAGGGCTGGACCCTGGGCCCAGGACTTGGAGTTTGTAAAAACCATAAGTTCCTGTTTGCCAGGGTGCTATATAGGTCCAGGACAGTGGGTACCTTCATAGGACCCCAGGGCCTGAAGGTCTACTACGCTACCCACGGAGATGGGAGAAGATTGGATCAGTTTGCTGGACAAACATCCTGCAGCATGGAGCAGGTAAGGGGGAGCCTGCGGGACTTGGTTCGACAGCAGGCTCTCCGGGGTAACCTAAAAGGGGGGACAGCCTAAGTATGCTCTGCATGGGCAACCTTGCTCACTATGTCTAAGAGAGACAGGATGACACCTTTTTTCCCCCATCACTAGGTTCCCCTGTCTAAGAATGTGTTGCTAGCTAACCTGCTGCTTTCTTCCTAGGACTAGTAAGGATCCCTAGGGGCCTTTTGGAGTCCTACCTGGCCGGGGGTTTGAATCTGCCGCCTGATACTGCGGTCCTGGGTCTCCAGCAGCGCGGCTCCTCCATGTTCCGGCGTGCGCGCGCACGTCTTATAGACGTTTTTCGCGCCGTTCAGACAGGAGGGCGGGGGGGGGGCGTGCCTGCGGCGTCATACAGGGGCGCGCCTTGTGCTGTTATAGATCAGCAGGCAATTTCAGTGCTCAGTCTGAGGCTGATTTCAGAAGGAGAGGACGCAGAGCGGCAGAACAGTGACTCCCGGTGGCGGAAGAGGGGTAGTACATGCGGGACTTTGTTCCAATGCCTTTTTTGTTAAGCCAAGAAATCCCCCTTTTTTGCATACAGGTTGGAGGCTGGCAAACTAAGTTTGGGGTCACTGTATGTTTCTAAAAAAGAAAATATATATAATATATATTTAAAAAAAAAAAAAAGAGAAAAACATACGAGATCCCATCAGTTTTTGGGCATTAGTGATCTATTGTCCCCTAAACTCTGGTTTTGTACTCCTGGCCACAACAGTCTGTTGTGTGGGCGGAGTCCCTCGATTTTGTATTATGACTTCCAAAGGCTCGGGGTCAAAGGGTACAAAAAAGACCAAAAAACAAAGGGGTTCCCCTTCTGATTCTGATGATATGCCGATACTTTCCCCGCAACTTATTAACATAAAGGGTGCCTTGGATGAGCCATTAGGGGGATCTGGTGCGGAGGCTGGCCCAGATCAGCCCAGCCCTGTGTTTATCACAGAGGAGATGCTAGCCGTATCCCTAGGGGGGCTAGAAGAGAGAATAGCAGCATTGATCGCTAGAGCTATTCCTGGTAAGAAACGGGTTAGATCCCCATCACCAAGAGGTGTATCCTCAGATGCTGAGATTCTCTCTCCAGAGGAATTGGAATCACAGGAGGATCAACTAGACCTGAACCAAGAGGGTTCAGGGATTGAGGGATCTGCCTCTGAGGAACCATTTTCAGACTCCCAGACAGAAAGACTGTGGGTACAGTCTTTGACGGACATGGTCCGCTCGGCATTTAGTTTACCATTGCCAGAGCCTCAGGTTCCTCCGGTATCCTCTCTGGGCTCTTTGAAAGCTCCGTTAAGCAACGCAGTGTTTCCGGTCCATCCTCTCTTGGAGGAATTGATCTTTCGGGATTGGGTACGGCCGGACAGGATTTTTCTGCCACCGAAAAGATTTGCGGTCATTTACCCCATGGAGGAAAGATTCTCCAAGAGGTGGAGGCTCCCAATAGTGGATGCAGCCATCTCATGTGTGAATAAATCACTAACTTGCCCGGTGGAAAACATACATATGTTTAAAGATCCGGTTGATAAAAGGTTAGAGACACTTTTAAAGCATCCTTTGCTACGGCAGGAGCAGTGGTACAGCCAGCTGTGGCTGCAATTGGTGTTTGTCAGGCGTTAAAAGACCAGACAAAAGAAATGTTAAAGGACATGCCTACCCAACAAGCAGAAGAGTTTTCTGACATTCCCAGAGCTCTGTGTTTTGCTGTAGATGCTATAAAAGATTCCATCCAGCAAGCCTCTCGTTTATCACTATTTTTGGTGCACATGAGAAGGCTCCTATGGTTGAAGAACTGGGCGGCGGAGCCCCCATGCAAAAAGCTTCTGGCAGGGTTTCCCTTCCATGGAGGACGACTCTTCGGAGAGGATCTGGATAAATATATTCAGACTATTTCAAATGGCAAGAGTACCCTTTTACCGGTCAAAAAGACGTTCCGGGGTCCTACATTTAAAAGGCAGCTCTTTCCTGTCTCGGGGCCCTCAAATTCCAGGCAGTATCGACGGCCGCCTGCACGATCCAACGTTAACAGTAGATCGCAGGGACAGGCCCCTGGGGGTAAGAGGCCATGGTATCGCAAGCCGACAAAGACAGCCCCTAAGTCTGCCTTATGAAGGGGCGCCCCCACTCTCGCGGGTGGGGGGAAGGCTTCGTTTCTTCTCAGAAGTTTGGGAAGCCAAGATCCCCGACAAATGGATCCGGGCATCTGTAACCACAGGCTACAGACTGGAGTTTCTAAGGTATCCTCCGCCTCATTTTCAAGAATCAAGGCTACCAAGGGATCCAGCAAGGAAGGCATCATTGCTGGCAGCTTTGGATCACCTGCTCTACCAGGACGTAATAATAGAGGTGCCAGCCCAAGAGCAAGGGCTAGGTTTCTATTCCAATCTCTTTGTCATACCAAAGCCCAACGGCGATGTCAGGCCAATCTTGGACCTAAAGAGGTTAAACGGTTACCTAAAGGTTCGTTCCTTCCGGATGGAATCCATCCGGTCAGCAGCCGCCGCGCTTCAGAAAGACGATTTTCTGGCCTCCATAGACATAAAGGATGCTTACCTTCATGTACCAATCTTTCAGTCGCATCAAAGATTTTTACGCTTCGCGGTGGGGCAGCGACACTTCCAATTCAGGGCGCTCCCCTTCGGGCTGGCCACGGCCCCCCGGGTATTCACGAAGATCCTAGCCCCAGTTCTGGCCAATTTAAGGATCCAAGGGGTCACAGTCCTAGCATACTTGGACGACCTTTTAATCATAGATCACTCACGACCGGGTCTGCAAAAGGCAGTAAACCTCACGGTTCGGTACCTCGAAGAATTCAGCTGGGTCCTAAACCGGGGAAAGTCAGCGTTCCAGCCTACAAAGCAGGTGGAATACCTCGGCATGAGGTTAGACACAGAACAGCAAAGAGTGTTCCTGCCCCTGGTAAAGATCGAGGCTATCAAGGGGCTGGTTCAGTTGGTTCTAAACAAGAAAAAACCAACTATTCGCCTGTGTATGCGATTACTAGGCAAGCTAGTGGCCACGTTCGAGGCAGTACCATACGCTCAGATCCACACTCGCGTCCTACAGGCAGCCATTCTAGCAGCCTGGGGCAAGGGGGCACATGCCTTAGAGTCCCCTTTGACGCTATCATCAAGGGTCCGACAAAGCCTGGCCTGGTGGTTGAACCCCCAGAATCTTCTAAAGGGAAAATCCTTCAGCCCTGTTGTCTGGAAGGTAGTTACCACAGACGCCAGCCTGGCAGGCTGGGGGGGCGGTCTTCGATGGGTCCTCTCGCCAGGGAACTGGGGTGAAAGCAGAGAGGCAGCTCCCCATCAATATCTGGGAGATCAGAGCTGCTCGCCTAGCCCTTCTGGCATGGACCTCCAGATTAAAGGGGTTCCCGGTGAGAATCCAGTCAGACAATGCCACGGCGGTGGCATACATAAACCACCAAGGGGGAACCAGGAGTCGGGCCGCTCAGAGGGAGGTGAGCTTGATTTTTCAGTGGGCAGAGGTTCATGTACCCTGCATTTCGGCGATATTCATTCCCGGAGTGGACAACCTGCAGGCAGACTTCTTAAGTCGCCAGAGTCTGTCGCCAGGGGAGTGGTCTCTGCATCCCCAGGTCTTTCGGACAATCTGCCAGAGGTGGGGAATGCCAAATGGCATCCAGGTTCAACAAGAAACTAGACAGGTTCGTGTCTCGAACGAGGGATCCTATGGCCTGCGGAACCGATGCGTTGGTTTGCCCTTGGCATCAATTCAAACTTCTATATGCATTCCCTCCGCTACAGTTACTCCCTCGCCTATTGCGCAAGATCAGAGTGGAGCACAAGCCAGTCATTTTAGTAGCTCCGGCTTGGCCCCGGAGGACTTGGTACTCACTAGTCCTGAAGATGGCAGTGGGAGACCCTTGGACTCTCCCTCTACAACCAGACCTACTCTCACAAGGCCCGATCCTCCACCCTACATTACGGCGTCTAAATTTGACGGCCTGGAGGCTGAATCCCTGATTCTCAGGGGTAGAGGTCTGTCTAGGCAGGTAATCCCTACCCTGATTAGGGCTAGAAAGCCGGTCTCCAGGGTGATTTATTACAGGGTGTGGAGGAACTACGTAGGCTGGTGTGAATCCAAAAGATGGAATTCCCGCAAATATACTATTGATAGGGTGTTAAGTTTTCTCCAGCTAGGAGTGGATAAAGGCCTGGCACTAAGCACAATCAAGGGACAGATCTCAGCTCTGTCAGTGTGGTTTCAGAGGCCGCTGGCCACCCACTCGCTGGTAAAGACCTTCTTACAGGGGGTCTTGCGTATTAATCCTCCTGTCAAGTCACCACTTTGTCCATGGGACTTAAATCTTGTTCTGTCATCCCTACAGAAACAACCTCTTGAGCCGTTGGCTGAGGTACCTTGATTTTACTGACTAGAAAGTCGGTATTTCTGATCACCATAGTTTCGGCCAGGAGAGTATCGGAATTGGCAGCCTTATCTTGTAAGGAACCATATCTCATTTTGCATAAGGATAGGGCGGGGTTCCGTCCTCATCCTTCCTTTCTACCAAAGGTTATATCCAGTTTCCACCTGAACCAGGATGTGGTACTTCCATCCTTCTTCCAAAACCCACCTCTAGAAAAGAGGGGTTGCTGCATACGTTGGATATTGTCAGGGCCGTAAGGGCCTATCTTAAAGCTACAGAGAAGGTTCGGAAAACAGATGTGGTGTTCGTTTTACCGGAAGGGCCCAAGATGGGTCAGGCAGCCGCTTGATCCACCATCGCAAGATGGATTAAACAATTAATTGTTCGGGCCTGCGGTTTGAAGAGGTGCCTCCTCCTTTGTCGGTAAAGGCCCATTCTACCAGGGCCAGGGGCACCTCCTGGGCAGCACATCATCAGATCTCTATGGCTCGAATATGCAAGGCAGCAACGTAGTCATCAGTCCACACGTTTACAAAATTTTATCAAGTGGACGTAAGAAGGAATGCGGATACAGCCTTTGGGCAGTCAGTACTACAGGCCGCGATTCAAGCTCCTCAGGATCTGAGGGGGCTCCCTTGATTTGATTTGAGATATACATTTCTCGTTTAAGTTGGATTTACTAGTATCTGAGTATACCTCTAAAATTAAATCCTTCTTTGGAAGATGTCTCCCTCCCCTCATTAAAGCATTGCTTTCGGACATCCCATATAGTAATGAATATGCCGCTCTGTGTCCCGTGATGTACGAGAAAGAAAAAGGGATTTTTAAATACAGCTTACCTGTAAAATCCTTTTCTTGGAGTACATCACGGGACACAGAGCTCCCACCCCTCTTTTGGGTGACCATTTTGGGAGGCATACTGCTTGCTACAAAACTGAGGGACTCCCTCTAGGGGAGGGGGTTATATAGGGAGGGGACTTCCTGTTTGAGATTGCCAGTGTCCACACCTGAAGGTACTCCATATAACCCATATAGTAATGAATATGCCGCTCTGTGTCCCGTGATGTACTCCAAGAAAAGGATTTTACAGGTAAGCTGTATTTAAAAATCCCTTTTTTTTAAAGGACGATGAGCAACACTGATTTTGATACATTTTTACTGGTAACAAGAATGACAGTAAGGGCTCATTTCCACTGGCGTTTTTACAGCCACTTTTCTGAGCGTTTTTTGCAGCTTAAAAACGCCTGTCCATGTTAGTCTATGGCCTCATGCCCACCATGACGTTTTTGAGCTGTAGATGGCTGAGACGTTTTTAAGCTGCAAAAAGAACACAGTGCGTTCTGAAGCTCCAGCAATAGAGCTGTAAAAACGCCAGACATTAAAAAACGTGCAAAAATGCTAAAAAAAAATATATATATTTTTTTTTTTCTAAAAATAAACATGGACAGGTGTTTTTAAGCTGTAAAAAAACGCTCCGAAAAGTGTCCATGTTTATTTTAAAAAGGGAACAGCAGCGTTTTTGAGCTTTTTTGCGCATTTTTAATGTCTGCCGTTTTTACAGCTTTATTGCTGGAGCTTCAGAACGCACTGGTCCTGCGTTTTTTTTTTTTTTTGCAGCTTAAAAACATCATGGTGGGCATGAGGCCATAGACTAACATGGACAGGCGTTTTTAAGCTGCAAAAAACGCCCAGAAAAGTGGCTGTAAAAACGCCAGTGGAAATGAGCCCTAAACAACAATTTACTAGTTTACTTTGCACTATTTAACATTGGCTAATATTCAACTTTTAGGTGAAACTATTCAAGGTCTAATTGATAGTCTGAAAAATGCAATCGAAACCCTCTCTAAAGCGGATTCATCTGTGGCTGTTTCTTCTGGAGGAGAACTCTTCTTGAGGTTTATCACTCTCACTTCTGAGCTTGAGCATTCAGTAAGTGTTCGCAAGGACTGTACACTAAACTTTAACTGATTGGCTTTGAAAGTTACTGCCCCAATAATTTAATCCATGTATATCATGACTAGTTTGTAAAGCTTGTTTGCTGTGTGTTATTGGACGGAGTTGAGAGGTTTTCTTCTCAACTTTGCTCTACCTTTTAATTTAATGCAAGTATATATCCCGCAGCATAGAGCATTCATGCTGGGGATACATTTTTTATTTTATTTTTTTAAGTGTTCTCCCATCTGGGAGGCACTAGTCAACACTTATGCCCTGTACACACAATCAGTTTTTTGACGGGAAAACCATGTTTTGTATTTTTATCAGCAGGAAAACGGCTCAAATTTGTGCTGCATATACACGGTCACTCAATTCTTGGCTGAAATTCTGAACGTCAAGAACGCGGTGACCTACAACACATACGACGAGCCGAGATTAATGAAGTTCAATAGGCAGTTTGGCTCTTCTGCTTGACTCTGAGCATGTGTGTGTTTTTTTTTTTTTGTGTGTTGTAATTGCATACAAACCACCGCGATTCCCGATAGGAATTGAAATCCTATCGCGAAAATAAATAACCTGCTCTCAATCTTTTCTTGGCAGGAATTCTGACAAAAAAAAGTTTGATGGAGCATACACACGGTCGGAATTCCTGACAAAAAGCTCACATCGCACTTTTCTTGTCTCTCTTATGACGTCACAGTCCCATCATGCTCTGGGTGGTGATGACATAAGGGGCAGGGTCACCGGGTGACATCACCCGGTGACAACGCCCCATACCTATATAAATTGTTGCGCACACGGCATTACAGCAGGAGAGAAATTGTTGAGTCAACATCGGAAAGGAGAGAAGAGGGAAGCAGACGGCGGAGAAGACCGGCCCACTGCTAGTAAAAGAGCTGGAATAATATAGCAGTGTAGCGTGGGAGAAGAGACCCCTGGAGTCGGGAGAAGACCCCCAGAGCTGCCTAATAAATGACTTTAAAAACGTGTGTGTGTGTGTGTTTGTTTTTTTTTTTCTTGACTCTTTTGCCCCAGGTGAATAGGTAGGCGTACCCCATACTCATTCACATAGGGTGGGGGGCCTATTAAAGGGGGCTCCCGGATTCTGATAAGCTCGCAGACCCCGACAACCAATGGCCAGGGTTGTCGGGAAGAGGCCCTGTCCTCCTCAACATGGGGAAAGGGTGCTTTGGGGTGGGGATGGGCTCGCTCGTCCCCACCCCCTTTCCTGAGCGGCCGGGCTGTGTGCTCGAAAGAGGGTCTGGTGTGGATTTTGGGGGGGCCCCGCGCCATTTTTTCAGCGTAGGGCGTTCCCCCTTTAAATCCATACCAGACCCTGGTATGCTCCCGGAGGGGGAACCCATGCCGTTTTTTTATTTCAAATTTGGCGTGGAGGTTCCCCTGCAAGATACATACCAAACAGTGCCTGGTATTGGCGGGGATCCAAGTCGGATCCCCGTTCATTGAAAGTCTGACATATTTCGGATCCAAAGTGGGGAAGAGTGTCGTGTCGCAATAGTGTGAACCCGGCCTAAAGCAGTACTTGATAAACTGATATTATCATTTTACATATTTACATAGTTGGTCAGGTTGAAAAAAGATACAAGTCCATCTAGTTCAACCTGGAGGGGAAAAAAACGCACTACAAAGGTTTTTAAAGTATTAGGCAGATCCGGGGGTTTTCTTGTGTCTTTTTTACTTCTGTCTTCTATGTAAACCAGTGGTTCTCAACCTTTCTAGTGCCGTGACCCCTTGATAACATTTCCCAAGTTGTGGGGACCCGTAACAGTAGAATTTTTGTAGCGTGTGTTTTCAGCACCTAAGGCCAGAAAAGTCATTTACGCCCCTACCCCACAGACATTTAGGGATCCCTAAGTCCCCTACACTCGTACAGTATTAAAATCCCTTCTGGTACATTTTAGGATGTACCACTCTCTCTGTTTTTTCTTTCTTTCACTTTTATCTCTCTATTTTAATTCCTTTCCCACCACCCCTCTCTCTAGTCATCTTTTCTGTTCTTTCTCTTATTCTTTCTCTCCCTTTTTTCTTTGTTCCTCTCCCTCCTTTTCCTCTCCCTTCCATGTATTCTCTTTTATTCCTTCTGTTCTCTTACTCCTTGGGGGTGGGAGTGCTATCGAGGAGTTCTTTCTGATCAGCCAGCTTAGATGCTCTTGATCAAAATCATCTGCTGATCTCAGAACTGTAGTGGGGACTTTAAATGGCAACTCTAATCACAGGTAGTGTTACTCAATGTGTCGCCAGCTCTGTGGTGTCTTGCAGCAGTGACACCTATGCCAAAGTCAGGAGATGTGGTCTCCTCCAGCCCTTCCCACTTCACATTTCTCACCAGTCAGCTGAACTCTAGTCTCTGCCCCACAGCCATGCTGTGAACTTAATGGGCAGGCAAGGGCTCCAGGAGCAGCCCAGCTGGAAGGCCCACAGGCTCCAGGGACAGGCCTGCTGGATAGCTGTAAAAAGGCTGAGAGTGCTTCAGGAACAGCCCAGGATTTGGTGACCCCTGGCAAATTGTCATTTGACCCCCAAGGGGGTCCCGACCCCCAGGTTGAGAACCACTGATGTAAACCTTTTTGCAGTTTATGTTTAGCATTCTTTGTGTCATGTTAATGAATAGATGGTAAATTGATAACTTTATTTTAAATTTTTGTTGAAAATGGTATTATACTTTTTTCCCTCTTCAGACTTATGCTTTATGCAAACAAATGATGAGTGAGCGTGGGGAACTTTTCCTAAAGAGAATCTCTCTGTCCAGAGATAAAATCACCAATCTCTGCTGTCCATTTATAAAAGATGGAGCTGTAAGTACCATGACAGAGATGGAGTACATAGTATTGTTGGCGTGTCTATATTTTGTAGGCATGACTTGCATGATTCTACAAAAAACGTCTTCCTTTTCCTTTTTTTTTTTTTATTATCTTACTTTCATTATACTGCAGCTATAACTGTTGTTATGGGCTTGCTTTTGATTTTTGATAAAATATAAATTTAATATTTTCTTTTAAATTTACTAATTTTTATTATTAAGGAATCACATTTATACCTTAATTATGTCACAGGCAATTTAGTATAAAAAGTAGGGTTGTCCCGATACCAGTATCGGTATCGGGACTGATACTGAGCATTTGCGGGAGTATTTGTACTCCCGCAAATGGCCCCGATGCCAGATCAGATACTAATCCCCCCCCCCCCCCCACCACCGTCACCGCATACTGCAACGCCGCCGCCACCGTCGAGTTAATCAGCGTGTGGGGAACATTACAGCTTTCATTTGAATCGCTGTGTTCCCCGCCGTGCCGCGTATAGACACTCCCCCTTGCTCGGGATTGGGCGGGTGATTTGTCCAATCCCGAGCAAGGGGGAG
Organism: Rana kukunoris; assembly: GCA_029574335.1. Taxonomy (NCBI): domain Eukaryota; kingdom Metazoa; phylum Chordata; class Amphibia; order Anura; family Ranidae; genus Rana; species Rana kukunoris. Next base: position 191,412,078 of record CM056049.1, read on the forward strand.
TGTCTATGTGCGGCGGGGAACACAGCTATTCAAATGAAAGCTGTAATGTTCCCCGCACGCTGATTAACGCGGCGGCATCATCTAGGTATGGGGGACATGGCTGCATCTGTGGGGGGACATGGGTGCGTTTGGTGACACATTTAAAAAAAAGTATCGGTATTCGGTATCAGCGAGTACTTGGAAAAAAAGTATCGGTACTTGTACTCGGTCCTAAAACAGTGGTAATGGGAAAACCCTAATAAAAAGTATACATATATCCAAGTGCAGAGGCGGCAAAGTAACTCATATCTGCAAGATAAAGTTAAGCAGAAAAGAAAGTGTGGAATGGCGTATAGATTTTACACATACACTAGTGGAGTGACTCGGGGTATAATCTTGATATGTATAGTAATGCGAAGGTATAGGAGGCTTTGGGACTTTAAATATATCCTTAATGTCACTTATGTATGATTCAACAGAACATATACATTTTTATAAAAAAAAACACAATTTTATTAAAAACAATTTAAACCATATTGACATTAGATGCATCACAAAGGCAAGCAATCTGTGTCCTTCAGGTCAAGTCTACGCGTTTCTCGGATATACCTCTTCTTCAGGACCTGCAAAGGTATTTGTATGTTCAGAGTGCTTGTCCACAATTATAAAAACAAATCCTAAAAAGGATTAGAGCAAGATGCAGAGGTATACGGGGAAGAGTCAATAGCGTTCCATGCCTGCCGGCCCATAGGTGGATATCCCTTGGGTATATAGTGTATGCACCAAACAGTCCAAAAGTCCAAGCCTTATCATGGATGGGTAGATTATGACGAGTGAGCTGGTTTGCAGTTATAGTCCAGGGTATTAAATAGATGGAATGGGTAAGATAGGTTAACGAATCTGATGATAGATGAAAATTATTGCATTCATACCCATCAGAGACCCCGCCAGTTAACCACTTAAGACCCGGACCATTATGCAGGTAAAGGACCCGGCCAGTTTTTGCAATTCGGCATTGCGTCGCTTTAACTGACAATTGCGCGATGTGGCTCCCAAACAAAATTGGCGTCCTTTTTTTTTTCCCACAAATAGAGCTTACTTTTGGTGGTATTTGATCACCTCTGCGGTTTTTATTTTTTGCGCTATAAACAAAAATAGAGCAACAATTTTGAAAAAAAAATTTTCATTGCTATAAATATGCCCCAAAAAAGATATACAATTTTTTTTATTTTATTTTTTCCCTCAGTTTAGGCCGATACATATTCTTCATTTTTTTTGGTAAAAAAAAAAAAATCACAATAAGCGTTTAACGATTGGTTTGTGCCATATTTATAGCATTTACAAAATAGGGAATAGTTTTATGGCATTTTTATAAAAAACATTTTTAACTTCTAATGGCGGCGATCATTGTGTGGTGTTTTTTTTTTTTTTTTTTTCTCATGACTGCGGCATTATGGCGGACACATCGGACAATTTTGACACATTTTTGGGACCATTGTCATTTTCACAGCAAAAAGTGCTATAAAAATGCATTGTTTGTTGTGAAAATGACAATTGCCACTAGGGGGCGCTGTAGGGCTTAACTCCTAAACTGCAATTGTCATTTTCACAATAAACAATGCATTTTTATAGCACTTTTTGCTGTGAAAATGACAATGGTCCGAAAAAAGTGTCAAAATTGTCCGATGTGTCCGCCATAATGCCGCAGTCATAAGAAAAAAAAAAAAAACACTGATCGCCGCCATTAGAAGTAAAAAAAAAAAAAAATTGTGTGACCTCATATGTGTTTCTAACTGTAGGGGGGGTGGGGCTGGACGTGTGACGTCACTGATTGCCTTTCCCTATTTCAGGGAACAGACGATCAGTGACATTGCCACTGTGAAGAACGCAGAAGGTGTGTTTACACACAGCTCTACCCGTTCTTCAGCTCCTGTGACCGATCGTGGGACACCGGCGTCGAACGGGTCACGGAGCTTCGAACCGGGTCGCGTGCTCACGCAACCCAGGGCTGGGCACTAAAAGGGGACGTACAAATGTGCAGGAGGCGGTCCTTAAGTGGTTAATGGTCACCTTTGGCTGGACAAACGGCAGGTCAGACTCTGGACAAACATGCTGTGAAACCAGCAGTCGACAGTTTCCCAATTGGCACTCTCAGCCAATGGCAGAGAGCACTGATTGGAGGACCGTCCCCCTGTCGGAACACAACAGCTTAGCGGGGGAAATCGCTGCACTAATTTCTGTTGGTTTTTTATTCAACCCACTGGGTTGAACGTTAAAAACTTGTAGTGTGTACTAGGCATTAGGGCCTATTCGCACTTGTGCAATTTTTCATGCAACTTTGACATGACAATTCATAGCCTATTGTTTGCAATGGCACCTGTTCAGCGATTTTAAAAGGTGCCTGAACTACTTTGCTGTGATTTTGTTTTTTTAATGCGACTTGGGTCCAGAGAATGTAAAATTGGAACAAAGTGGCACCAAAAGTTTTTTTAATCAAAGTTGCACTGGAAATCGTGTTGCTTTGAAGACGCGCTAATGTCAATGGAGCCTTATGATTGTTTTGTTTGTGTTAAACAGACAAAACAGGCTTGTACTATGATTAGTTAGCAGGTTGCTTTGGTACTCTGCCTCTACAAAAATGCAAAGATTTGAATTTGGTTACCATTGATGGGTGACACTTATAGAATTTACAGAATATATATCATTTTAATGCTGTTCATTTTCTAGAAAATTCTGACCCATGCCTACTCCAGGGTGGTCCTAAAGGTTTTGGAAGAAGCTGCTGCCGCCAACAAACGCTTCAGTGTTTATGTCACAGAATCGCAGCCAGACCTCTCGGGGTAATTTATGTTCTATTTCTAATGATCCTGTTCTTAACAACAACTTCTACAACAAACCTTGATGACAGATGAGGAAACATTTTTTCCGGATTTACACCTATGTGTTGAGATAACGTGATGTAAATGGCGCATTTCCACAATGCACGTTGACAAATAGTTCTATGAGTGTTGCAGTGCCTTTGATTTTGAATGGCACACCAATGCACATAGACAGCGTGATCACTGTGGATATCTGCACTATACTAACTTCTTTTCTCCAAGCAAGACCATAGGGTTTATATACTAAAGGCCAATCCACTTTGCACTATAAGTGCACTTGGAAGTGCAGTCGCTGTAGATCTGAAATTGGGGGGAAGCTCTGCTGATTTCTGTCATCCAATCACGTGCAGGGAATTTTTTTTTTTTTCCTTGCATGTCCCCTGCCGATCTACAGCAACTTCCTTGTAGTATACAGTGGATTTGCCTTTAGTAAATACACCCCCCCCCCCATGTCAATAGCAGCTGTTTTATTATGTATTGATGAATACATAGTAAGCACTAGTCTGCATAGTCTCTTTTATTTTACTACAGTTCAGAAACCCTTCTGGGGCTAGGGGGAAATCCCAGGGGCAATAAAGCCGGAAACCTAACATGTTTGGTACTTATCTATTGCAAGAAGAAGCATGTATTATACATCTCTGTAAAAAGGCCCCATTTTCTACATTCAGCCATATACCCCTGGAATTCTACATACGTTTAATATCATTTTTAGTAATCAAAGTTTTCCTCTTACAGGAGAATGATGGCAGATGCTCTTCATAATATTAATGTCCCAGTCACAGTGATTCTGGATTCTGCCGTTGGGTAAGTTTGGGACAGATCTTAGCTACAAATCTTTATAAATTGACACTCCTGAATTGATCACTTACATACTATGTTTTTGCCAGTTACATCATGGAAAAGGTAGACCTGGTGATTGTAGGAGCTGAAGGAGTCGTGGAGAGCGGAGGAATTATTAATAAGGTAAAAATAATTATTTACATTTTATGAAGTGTTAACTTTAAAGCAGAACTAAATTCTCTCTTAATCAGTATTAACTATTTGTAATCCTTATGCTGCTAGCATTAGTAAATGTAGGAAGGTATAATATATTTACCTGTTTTAAACCCTTTCGTTCCTTTTACTTTTAGTAGAACTCTAGGCAACACCTATTTTTTTTTCTCATTTTGGATAGAGGAAGAGAGGGTTATAACCCCTGTCAGATTTATTTTGCCATTCATGTCTTATTGCAGAGATTTCTCTTCACTTCCTGGCCCAAGGCCAAAAGAAGTGAGTCAAGATCCCTGCAAATTAAGGGAAATCCTTGGGGACCCACCAGGTCACCAGAACTAGAGTCCCCATTGGAAGATTTCCCCTCTATTACTTTTCTGGGGACAACCCAAAATATGTATATTTACTTACACTTTCAATGATAATGGTAAGCAGGACAAATAGAGAGGATAAATCTCCTTAACAGGGGCACAAACCGGAATGAAACTGTCAAGCATTCTAATCCATCTGCACTCTATCCACAACTAAGTTGCTTCCTGGTTTTTGGCCTAAGCAAAAATAGTCATATATCCCAGGAGTCTTCTTGGCATGTTCTGCTTCTTCCTTTATATATATATATATATATATATATATATATATATATATATATATATATATATATATATATATATATATATATATATATATATATATATATATATATATATATATATAATCATTTTTTTTTTTTTACTTTAACCTGGAGGTGGGTCTTTCTCGGCTAAGCACATCTCTTGCCTGCATGCCTGGCCTAAGGGCACATAGATTCCAGGAAGTAAATGCTGTTTGAATCATTTGCCCTTACTCGAGATGGCCACAGCGAAAAATGCTAGAGGGTGTCCTTCAGTGATTTCTCAGCATGGAGAGATGGGTGGGTGAGTTTGCTTTGAATATTAACCATGAATTAAATAACATTTCTGATTTGTGGTGCTCAGAAACTGTTTAGTTACCCTTTAAAGAGGAAGTAAACCTTGAAAAAGAAAAACAACCTGCAAGACAAAGCCGTAATGAGCTAGTATGACTAGCATACTAGCTCATTATAAATTACTTACCTTAGACCGAAGCAGGAATCCGTCACTCCCAGAGGTTACTGTGATTGGCCGGAGCGGCGATGAAGTCACTCCGCGCGGGAGCCGTCAAATTCAGCATTGCTATTGTTAGTGCGCCTGCGTGCTGTTGTCTACGGCGCATGCGCCATAGACCGCCGTCTTTTCATTCGGCAAATATCATCTAAACTGCGTAGGTTAAGGAGATATTGCCAACGCCTACAGGTAAGCCTTAATCTAGGCTTACCTGTAGGTTTAACTTGCAAAAATGGGTTTTCAACCCCTTTAATGCTTTTTAGCGCTATTAAAGAAAACCCTGCAGCGCCATCAGACAGCATTTGCAGTAACTTTAAATTTCTCTGATTTATTCTTTTTGCCCATTTGTAGCCAACTAATAAAGAATAGCAGCATAATATCATGCATATAGTATGAAACAATGTGATGCACAACATATTTTGTGCATTGCATTGTTTCATGCTATATGCATGATATTATGCTGCTATTCTTTATATGTTAATTTAGCACCTCCTAGCTTCAAATCGTTTTTATATGTATTTTGTTTTACTATATGTAAAACCTGTATTTTCATACATTAGAGGGATGTTGGCCGTTCCTAGCAGATAAACATTGTAACGGAATGAACCGTGACAATCGGAGACTTTGGAAGGATGAGAGATACTCCTGTGCCAGGGACACTAATAATTCCTGTGTTTAAGTCCACCCTGTGCCCTTTGGGTGTAGGCTGGCTAATAGGATCATAATTCATATATTACATGAGATGGGACATTAATAATACATATTGCAGGACTGGAATATTACAAGGGGTTCATTTTGACTTGAGACCAGGTCCACAAGACAGTGACTCATCCCTCTGTATAATAGGCTTTTGAAATGCTAAGTGAAGCCGGCTTGTGAAAGACATTTCATTCTGTTGAAAGGTGTTAATTGCATCTACTCCTAGACAATACATTGTCTATGGTACAAAGGTGTCAAGCCCTTTAGAGACAGTACGTCTGTCTAGATAATGTGATTGAGGTCAAGGCATTGCGTAATTGTTTTTTGGAATGTGATACAATCTCGTCGGTATCAGTGCCGAAATGTCTAGCTACTGATTAGATAATTGGCCTCGGTGTGTGAATGGGGGGTGGAGATTGCATTGTCTTGTGATTTTACTCTAACATCTTGTACTGTATAAAAAGCTGAGAAGAAACCATTAAAGTGTTCATATATTTGGAAACCAGAAGATAGAGCAGTCAGTCTCATTTTCTGGGGAATTGATATGGATCGTGTATGCAAGATTGTCGCAGTGTGTCAGATAAGCTTGTCGTGCTTGGATGGAAGGTCGTAAACGGTGGTGACCGTTACAGACATCTCCAACTTTTGACTATGGAATGAGAACTCTGGATGGAAAAGCTACTTGCACTTTTCATGGTTCTCATCATTTCATTCAATAAAGCAGTAATGTCTTTTGGGCACCTCTAGCATGCAAGGAAGTGTTTTTGTCATCTAGCATTGGGAAAATAATATTTCTTCCTACAATATTTGCAAAATCATCAGAAATTGCACTGTGGAAATGTTTCCAAACTCTAAATGTTGGTTTCACCATTTTACTGAGAGGAGGAAAAGAAAACACATTACTGACCAGACTATGTAAACATTATTCTCTGGTGGATGAGAACATTAATAGAAATGCTTTAAAGCATGGGTCTTCAAACTACGGCCCTCCAGTTGTTCAGGAACTACAATTCCCATCATGCCTAGTCATGTCTGTGAATGTCAGTGTGTTACAATGCCTCATGGGATGTGTAGTTCTAGAACAGCTGGAGGGCCGTAGTTTGAGGATCCCTGCTTTTAAAGGTTTTAAAAATTAAACAAATTTGTCAGACAGATTTACCATCTTATCTGTCAATTAAAGGGGTTGTAAAGCTTTGTGTTAGGATGCATCAAGGTGAAAAAACATCTTGCACTCTGGTCCCCCGAGCCCCTGTTTTACTTACCTGAGCCCCGAATCCCTGTGGGCGTGATCCCGCATTGCTTTCCCCAGCTCTTCATTGGATGATTGATGGCAGCGCAGCCATTGGTTCCCGCTGATGTCAATCAAATCAATGACGCGGTACGCCGGGCTGAGTGATGCACTCGGCGGCTATGGCCGCCAAGTGCATCACATGGGAGCGTGCCTGCAAGCTAACCCCACTTGGGAGAGCGTTTTCCAGAGTTAGCTCTTGCGGGGAGTTGCACTGAGGGACCCCAGAAGACGAGGATCAGGGCCCCTCTGTGCAAAAGTAACTGCACTGTGGAGGTAAGTATGGTATGTTTGTTATTTAAAAAAAAAAAATTAAACCTTTACAACCCCTTTAAGCCCTGATAAAAAAAAATAGGACAAAAACAATCATCTACTGTATCCCAACTGTAGGAGGTATAAAATGGAGCCCATGAGCAAGTTTAACTGGAGCCTTTACCCCGCAGTCCCCTCTAATGGCAAAAATGCCTGTTTCTCTTGTTTGAGAACTGCATTAACAAGTGCAGTGTTACTTGAACTGTATCCCAGGATTTGCTTGTCTTCAGCTGAGAGAACTTGCAAGAATTTTAAAATGTTACATAAAGTCTCAAATCTTTCAAGGTCTAGATGTTCTGTAGCTTAAATACCATGTCATAGATACTGTATATTATTTATCATTGTAAAAGAATATATTTCATACCCTTCTTCTGACAGAGTGTGTGGTGAAGAGAGCAGACCAGCGGTATCTCCTCGCAGGGGACATCCAGACATGTAATCGTGCACTGATCACAGTGCCACTATGTCACCAACCAATGCCAGCAATTGGTTCCCACAAGTGCCAAAATCAGTGCCCATTTGTGATGCCAGTCAGTGCTGCCTATCAGTGCCCATATATGCGGCATATTGGTGTCTCCTCATAAGTGCCATCTCATAAATGCCCACTAGTTCAGCTTATCAGTGCCACCTCATCAGCGCACACCAGTGAAAGAGAAAATTACTTATTTACATTTACTGACAGAAACTAAAGTAAAGTAAACCCTCTTTGGGAAAAAAAAAAGAAAGAAAAAGTTAGTAAAAAAAAAATGAACAGCAGTGATTAAATGCCATCAAAAGAAAGCTCTATTTTTGTGTGAAGAAAACGTATAAAAATGTAATTTGGGTACAGTGTAGCATGACCACGCAATTGTAATTCAAAGTGCGACAGGAAAAAAAGGTGGTGTAAGTGCCCTGTAGGCAAGTGGTTAAAAGCAATATATCAAGGAATACAGGTAGTAAAGGCAAACATAATAAACCGTCACCCAATATGGTTGGTAACTAGGCAAGCATAAAATGGATTAACAATTTTAGCATACAAATGATTAACTGTATGGACTAGGCATGAGATTACATTTGACATGCAGATCAGCTTAAAGTGGAGTTCCAGCCTTTTTTATGTTAAGTCAGCAGCTACAAAAAGTGTAGCTGCTGGCTTTTAATAAACAAACGCTTACCTGCTCCACTGTCAGCGACACAGTGGCCCGGGGCTTCGCTCCTCTTCCCCCTCCCCCTCCTCTCCGCCTGTGCCTCCATTCACACTGTGGGCACCTGGCCATGACAGCTTTCGACTGCGCATGCTCGAGTTGCGCTGCGCTCTAGGAGTGGACAGGCGATCGCCTGCAACCTGTCGTGTCCCAGGTGTTCACCTACAGGGGGGGCCACCTAAGGCGATATGACGATTTGCCTTATCTGTCTCTGGGAGGAAGTGGGACAGGAAGTCCCACTCCTAACAAAGCCCCCACTCCCCCCCCCCCAAAAAGTACATGCCAAATGTAGCATGTAAGGGGGCGAGGAGTGGTTTAAGCGGGCGTTCCACTTTAAACATTAACCAGGCCACCTCAAGTGGAGCAGTAACATTTATTCTAACAAGGGCTGGAACTATACTGGCAGAGTGCATTTATGGCAGCAATGCTAGTCCTAAGCCAACTGGGTATGCACTGTCTAAAAGAAAAGGAGGATGGTGGAGGGGTGGGAACAGGGGAACAACGAGCAGAATAATTATTTTGGAAGATGCAGTGTGTTGAGCTGCTGTTTTGCCGTCTATTGTTGGGGCCCTTTAAGAGCATTGAAGCACTTAATGGTCCTAGTTAACCTTCATATAGGTATGCTATAGTCTCAACACAGGTGCAAGGTAGATGTGTTGCAGATACGGTATAGGGTTGGTATAAGCGCAGTCCAAGTTTAAAATGTGGTAAAGAGTGTAGTATGGGTGCAGAATGGATTGGGTAGACTTGGTGTCCTGCTCTCAGTTACTTAGTCCCTCAGTATCCACAATGCTCTGGTGACCTCTTACCATAGAAGGGGTCCCCCTTGGCCTCTACCCAAAAGCCTCCAGTGAGCAGCGGTGGAAAGCAGAGTGTGGGTGGACGCTTCAGTTATGTGGGTGTTGCTGCACTACCCCCAGGTGTCCTCACTCCCAGTCTCCACTGATATGGTCTCCTGCAGGCAGACCAATATTCAGACAGAGGTGCTCTCTAACTACCTCGATGCCAAGAGTTACGACCCCAGACAGCTTAATCAAGATCATCTCTCCACTCCTCTTACTGAAAAGTGACTATTTGGATCTGTTGTGTAATGAGTCTATTTGTCCTATTTTATATGGCTGCTGTCTCAAACTACAGCTCTTAGACTTCTATGCAGAGTGCTGAGAATCCTATGTTCTTGCTAGGCGTTGGCTCTCCCCCTGCTGGCCAGAGGAGAATGCCATGGTACAGCATAACATCAGTATCTCAATAGAGAGGGAGAGGATTAAAAGGCATTGTCACCGTCTTCATATTGTTGCCGCTACTGGTTACCTCAGTAACCATACTTGGGTATTGTCATGTTTCTGTGCACCTTTTGGCGACTTTTCACACTGTTTGTGTGTTTTTTTTCAGATACACTAAACCTGGACTGTCATGTATCTGTTTTTGTTTAGAGCCTTTGATGGAAAGTAAATATTCTTCCCTCATTGTAACTTTAAAGGCCAATTGAGGCTTCACCAAATATTACTATGATGAGCCAAGCTGCATAAACAGTATTACTGTATTTATTGGTGTATAACACTCACTTGTTTACCCTGAAAATAGAGGGTAAACTGTGTCTGCGTGTCATACGCAGGGGGCTGGAAAGTTGGAAAGTTTTTTTTGTTTTTTTTTTCTCCAGAAACTTTCCTCTTTAACTGCTTGCCGACCGCCCACCGCAGTTATACGGTGGGACGGTGGCACTGCTAGGCGAGAGCACGTAGCTCTGCGTCCTATCTTTTTCGGCCACTAGGGGGCGTGCGCGCTGCCGGCGTGCGCGCTGACGGCGGGCGCGATCGCCGCCGGGCACGCGCGCTCGTTCGTTACAGAGCGGGGACCGGGAGCTTTGTGTGTAAACACAAAGCTCTCGGTCCTGTCAGCGGGGGAAACGCTGATCTCCTGTTCATACAATGTATGAACAGAAGATCAGTGAGGCCACCCCCCCATACAGTTAGAACACACCAGGAACACACTTAACCCCTTCCCTGCCCCCTAGTGTTAACCCCTTCACTGCCAATGGCATTTTTATAGTAATCCAATGCATTTTTATAGCATTGATCGCTCAAAAAATGCCAATGGTCCCAAAAATGTGTCAAAATTGTCCGAAGTGTCCGCCATAATGTCTCGGTGCTGAAAAAAACCGCTGATCGCCGCCATTACTAGTAAAAAAATTTTTTATAAAAATGCCATAAAACTACCCCCTTTTTTGTAAACGCTATACATTTTGCGCAAACCAATCAATAAACGCTGATTGCGATTTTTTTTTTTTTTTTTTTTTTTTTTTTTTATAAACGAAAATTATGTAGAAGAATACGTATCGGCCTAAACTGAGGAAAAAAAAAGTTTTTTTAGATATTTTTTGGGGATATTTTTTATAGCAAAATGTAAAAAATATTGCATTTGTTTTCAAAATAGTCGCTCTATTTTTGTTTATAGCGCAAAAAATAAAAACCGCAGAGATGATCAAATACCACCAAAAGAAAGCTCTATTTGTGGGGAAAAAAGGACGCCAATTTTGTTTGGGAGCCACATCGCACGACCGCGCAATTGTCAGTTAAAGCAACGCAGTGCCGAATCACAAAAAGTGCTCTGGTTTAGGAAGGGGGTAAATCCTTTCCGGGGCTGAAGTGGTTAAAGTTAGGGTGCGTGTTATACGCCGATTAAATACGGTACTTAAGGGCTTGTTTTTATATTTAACATTCCCATTTTCTGCAGCAAGGATGAAAATAGTCATACATACTCCTTGAGCAGCATTTATTGGAGCACTGGGCAGGGGGTGTGTTGAGACCCAGACTACAGCGTTAAGCAGTGCTCAGACTCTCTATAATGCTGCCAGCACAGGGTATTTCAACCCTTTTATGCAACAAATATGACTGATAAAAAAGAAGCCCTCTATTACTGTTTTATGGAGCCTGACTGCTCTCCAATAATTGATGAAACTTCACTCAGGCTTTGAACATACAGAATGCTATATTTTATGTTTTTTGCTGTCATCTGCATAATTTAGCTGACAAAATGTGTTAATTTTAATATACTGCGGAACAGAAAAGGGCCACATTTAAAAATGTCTAGATGAATCTGTTCAAAAATTGCTGCCAACCTATACATCATTTCTATATATTTATAATACAGATTGGTACAAATCAGATGGCAGTGTGTGCAAAAGCCCAGAATAAACCATTCTATGTGGTAGCCGAAAGCTTCAAGTTTGTACGTCTGTTTCCACTAAATCAGAGAGATGTCCCAGACAAATTTAAGGTAAGAGGAATTTTTTTTCAATAGTTAATGTATCGGTCCCCCAAAAAAATAACACTTCTAGGTAAAGTTTGGTGGACTTAAAAAATATTTGTTGGCAAAAACATAGAACTCGTACCTAAAAAAAAAAAACAAAAAACAAAAAAAAAAAAAAAAAAAAAAACACAAATACTTTTTTTTGTAAATTATGCAAAAAATTTGACAACAATACACATTAATATATCTCCATATAATGTGAATAATTGTACCGAGCCCTGTCTTTCAATGCATGCTCAAACCATATATGAATGCTAGTTGGAGTTCCCATGTATAAACAAAGGTGTTACAATAACCCACAGACACTGAAGGAGGTGGGGTGTGTTCTGTGTAGTGTGCATTCTGAAAAAATAAAGTAATCATTTTCAGACAGCATGCATCTAGAAGTCAAGTATGTGAAGAGAGGTGAAAATTCACTGCTCTTATTTGGTTTTGTTTATGGGTAAACTTTCAGTTAAAGGCCATACTATAAAGTTAAATATTTGCAACTGAAACTCTTCTCATCAATCGCTCCCCTCTGATAAATGGGGCACCACAACCTGCTGGGAAACCATCTGCCAGATGTACTAAAGATTAAACAACATAATAGTATTCCAGAACGTCAGACTTTTATGCCCTTCCAGTATCTATCTATATGGCTTTGTTTAAACTGCTGCAACTTGGGATCCGTGACATGTGAAATCCCATTTTAGTCAATGAGAGCTGTCCTAATTGGCACTACTGATGTCATTCCGTCTTTAGAAAAAGGTTCCTGTATTACTATAAGGTGACTTCGATCCAACTTGTACCCATTAACCTTAATGGAAGTCACCTCCAAGTTGGATTCTCATCTTAATTCATGTGATTTGGATCCAACATTACAGGAAGATTACCCAGGCATTCCCTGAAGTTGCTTCAAAGTCGCATCAAGTCACACTGAAGTTGCCTGCAAAGAAGTTGCACTGTAAGTCGCACGACTTTCATGTCGTGGCAGTGTGAACGGACTCTAAGTGTTTGCATTAAAATTAGCATGCAAGTGTTGTACCTATAAGTAACATCCACACTGCTTTATGTAAGTGTCGGCTGTGTCTCAGTTCAGTGAAAAGATAAACGAGAGATGCTTTAAAATCAGGCCTGTCATGAAAACAAACGTGTTTCCATGTAATACCTCTCCTAATTTTCTGACCGCACTGTTCAATTTCCTTTTACGTATGGACAAGGTACCCACCTAAAAAAAAAAAAAAAAGACTTGTATTATTATACAAGTACAGAGAGTTCTCCATCCCTAACCATTTCAAATGCTACAAAGCCATACATCCTTCAGTTACCGCACAGTTGGCCAATGTTGCAAGTTTTACTATTCCAGTGATGGCGAACCTTGACACCCCAGATGTTTTGGAACTACATGGGGGTTGTTGTGGGGTAAAAACAAACCTTCAACCTTTACAACTACTTTATGCACATTAAGCATTCTACTAGGGACATCATCCACTAATAAGGGCACATTAAACATATTGGATATTCTGCTACAGACATTATAAACACAGGAGACACTGCCAGGAAATGATGAATATGGAAGATTCACTGCTAGGGACATGCTAAACACATTATGTATTCATTTAGGGAAATTCTGTCTGGGGGATCTGAGCACATTTAATTCTCTTCTAAACACATGGAGTTCTCTGACAAATGGGGTGATCTGACATATTCGGACATGCTTGTGATAAGACCTGACACGTCCTCTTTAATATAGAATCTGTGTGCTTATTTCTTGGTATAGGCCTTATATCTGAAAATAAACTGGCCTTTTAGGATGACAACATATAAAAATGGACTATGTTATTGATCTTCTTTTTTTTTTTTTGGTAGTACAAAGCAGATACGCAGCAGCAGAAAAAGGACCTGATGAAGGAGCACCCCTGGATAGACTATACATCACCTTCCCTAATTACACTGCTTTTTACAGACCTGGGAGTCCTGACTCCATCTGCAATCAGCGATGAACTCATTAAATTATACTTATAATAAACATTTTTAATAATGAACAGAAGTTTGTGTTTTAATATATATATATATATATATATATATATATATATATATATGTAAATATAATGGAGATGTGCAGATTGTCAAGAAATAAAGTTGACCTCCAAGCAATTAGCCAAGACAAATTGGAATACGTGGAATATGAATGGTTTTACCTGCTGAAGGTTTTGTTATCTTGTTTACCTAGTTTTATAATCCAGGAATCCTTGTCAGGCAGTACAGCCTGGGCCCAGATTTGTCAACAACTTAGATTCCGCCAAGTCTAGAGCCTGTCCTAGGTTGTGAGTTATGCTGCCCATAGATGGGTTAAATTTAGAATCAATATTATTAGGAAAAGAATGTTCTAATAAAGTTTGTGCATTTTTGTAATCATTGGTCGTCAAATTCACATTTTTGACTACAATGATAAGAAAATGCAACATTTTCTCAAGCAAATTTTGTAACCGTGTGTGTGGTTTTCGTTTCGGCAAAGTCCATTCATTCCAAAAGCAAATGTTAGAAGAAAACATTTTTTCCTAAGAATGTTCATTCTAAATATTATGCATCTATGGCCAGCTTAAGAACACTCTCAAGAGAGAAAATGTATGCCCTGTACACACGATCGGTCCATCCGATGAGAACGGTCTGATGGACCGTTTTCATTGGTTAAACGGTGAAGCTGACTGATGTTCCGTTGCGCCTACACACCATCGGTTAAAAAAACGATCGTGTCAGAACGCGGTTAAATCTACCGTGGAGTGACTGGCCTGTTTGCCCATTAATTCTTCTAAGGTGGTCTCCAGGCGCTTAATTTCCTGATCCCGAACTCGCTTCGCCCTAGCTGCAGTTTGTATTAACTTGCCAAGAACAGTAGCCTTATGCGCCGCCCATAATATCGCTGGTGATTCTACTGACGATTTATTGCTCTCAAAGTAGTTTTTTATGTCCTGCTCTATTTCTGCGCATATTACAGGGTCTTTTAATAGACTGACATTTAATAGACTGACATTGAGTCTCCAAGGTGAGGCCTTAGACCAGAGGCCAGTGGTGGACATTTTAATTGGTGAGTGGTCCGACCAGGGGGTATTAAGTATCTTTACATTCAGTATGTAGGGGAGTAGGGAAGTGCGTATTAAGAGGTGGTCTATCCTGGAATAAGTGCGGTGGGCTTGAGAGTAATAGGTGTAATCCCTAACCGATGGATTGACCTCCCGCCACGTGTCTATTAACCCCTGTGAATGAAATAGGCGGGCCACTTTACCACTACAGGACGGCGGTCTTCTAAGAGTCGGGCCTGAAGGGTTAGATTTATCCATGATGTTGTCAAGCGGGATATTGCTGTCTCCCCTCAGTATAACCTGTCCTTGTACCTTAGGTAGCAGTGTCAGAAACATCCTACTAAAGAATGCTGTCTGATCAGTATTTGGGGCATAGTATGAGATAAAAGAAACTTCTTGGTCATGAAGACGACCAACTGTCATGATATACCTACCCCCCCTGTCTTTAATGATTGAGATTGGTGTGAACGGGGTCCGCTTAGAAAAGCAGACAGCCACTCCACCCTTTTTTTTTCTGCACCCCCTGCTAAGTAGAATTGCAGATATTGAGCACTGAGATAGCGGGGTGCAGAAGTCTTTAAAAAGTGGGTCTCCTGCAATAAAAGTACATCAGCCTTCTGTTTGTGATAAAATTGGAAGGCCTTCGTTCTTTTGACTGGGGAATTAAACCTGTGAACATTATGACTTTTTTAACATTGATTGAGGCTCGTTTTGTCAAGGGGAACTGGGTGTGTTTGTTTGTGTTTGTTTTTTTTTTTTTTTTTTTTTTTTTTTTTTTAGAATCGAAGCAGTACTTACCGTTTTTAGAGATGCATCGTCTCCGTCACTTCCGGGTATGGTCTTCGGGGAAGGGTGTTCCTATTTGATTGACAGGCTTCCGACGGTCGGATACATCGCGTCACGATTTTTCGAAAGTAGCCGAACGACGGTGCGCAGTATAGAGCCGCACCGGCTCTCGGCTTCTTTCGGCTACTCGTGACGCGATGTATGCGACCGTCGGAAGCCTGTAAATCAAATAGGAACGCCCAGACCAGACGATCATACCCGGAAATATGATCACAGGTGGAGAGGCCAGCCAGTTGGGTATTTATAGTGTCTCTGATGGACTGTCTCCCAGCACCCCGCCAGGCAGTCCAGTGTGGGTAGTATAGGGGTATATAGCAGGGGGTGTCTGTGACTGTAGATAGAAGAGGGACTTTGCTCAGTTTCAGGTGGAGCAAGATGGTCACTATTAGGAGGCTAAGCCGGATCTGCAAATTGACCTGATGCTCATTGTAGGGCACAGTAGCCGCAGCTGTGGTGTCCAGTGGCACTCCAGAGGCCGCAGTCGGAAGGATCAGGCACTGTGATAGCTGGGAGGCCGAGGATCTGCGCTGGAGCCGCCGCTGGGTAAATGTTGTCAAATGTTGTTGTAAGGTCTCGTACACACGACGGAATTTATCCGCTGAAAATGGTCTGACGGACCATTTCAGCCAATAAATCCGCTCATCTGTAGGGGCAAACGGACAGTTTTGGCCGGATTTCTCCTGCGGAAAAGTTTCAAAGCTTGCTTTGAAACTTTTCCGCCGGAGAGCTAGCCGTCGGATATGTCCGCTGGTCAGTACACTCACCAGCGGACATATCCTCCCACGCAAGCATCGTATGGATGCGACGCATGCGTGGAAGTTGTTTTCTTCCTGGTGCGGTGACGTGGCGGTGTCAACGTCACTGCCACGTCACCGCGCTGTCCGCCGGCGGGGATTTTGATCCGATGGTGTGTACAGCCATCGGACCAAAATAGCCCGGCGTACATATGCGCTGCAAACGGTCCGGGGACCGTTTGCATCGGATAAATTACATCGTGTGTACGAGGCCTCAGTGGACGACTGTTAACAATAGACATTACTTTATAGAATAGGGTCCTAAGTGAAGCATCATCCATTCTTCCGGAGTTCTTTTTTTAACATTGAACTTGGCACATTTCTTATAGTTCTGATTTGTCTTTCCCACAGTCCTCCTGTGTGGCTTGCATGTGGAGCATTCATATGAAAGTCACATTGATTCTGTGACAAGTACTCAGTTACCTTTTCTTTATCGATCTCCTTTAGAGCTTTCTTTAACTCATTTTTTGCTTCGACAAAATTAGATCCTTGGTCAGATCTAAGCTCTCTGACAGTACCTCTAATGGCTATGAAACATCTCAAGGCGTTGATGAATGAGTCAGTTGACATATCTTCTAACATTTCCAGGTGAATTGCTCTGGAGCTCAGACATGTGAATATTAGTCCATATCTCTTGTACTCCTTGCGGTTTTGCTTGGTGATGAATGGGCCGAAGCAATCCATTCCACTATAAAGAAATGGTGCTGATGGGTTTACACGATCTACTGGTAAATCTGCCATTCTTTGTTCTTCGATAGGTCTACGTGCCTTTCTACAGGATATGCATTTATTTATATACTTTGCTATAACTTTGCTTCCTTTCACTATCCAGTAACCACCTTCTCTCAAACAGTTCTGGGTAAAGCTTCTTCCTTGATGCAAGGATTTGTTGTGGTAGTGATCAATAATCAATCTTGTGAAAGTAGAATTTTTGGGTAGAATTGCTGGATGCTTCACTCTGCTTGGTAACGATGCATTTTCCAGTCTCCCTCCCACCTTCAGTATACCATTCTGTAGAACAAGATTGAGCTTGTACAGTGGGTGGTTGTTAGGAAGCCTTTTAGGTTCTTGACGAAGTCTCTTCAACTCTTCACTATAGAATCTCTGTTGAGTGAGTCTTATGACTGTTTCTTCAGCTTTCATTCTTTTCTCTACATTCAATGATTCCTTCTTTCTGATTCCCTTTGCCAAACGTTGAATCGAGCTACTACGTTTATGACCGTATTCCATTTTTAACATCTGGCTAGTCTTTCAAGTATGTTATCTTGAAATTTGGCAGCAGTGCTTAATGTTTGTACAACCTTTACTTCTGGATCACCCGTAGACAATTCTGTGTAACCTTCACTGGGTATGATCTCCTTTTCCCAAAGGAACTCTGGACCGCTGAACCAATTAAAATTTTTCAATTCTTTTACATTCAGACCTCTTGAAGCATGATCTGCCGGGTTATGCTTTGTATCAACGTGATGCCAATGTTCCGGATTTGTCATTTCCCGAATTTTCTGAACTCTGTTGGCGCCAAAGACATGGAATCTTCGAGCTTCGTTGTTTATGTATCCTAGGACAACTTGTGAGTCTGTCAAAAATTATTCTTCATCTATTTTTAACTCTAATTCTTCTCTTAGAAACTTGCTTACTGATGCTGAAACAGCAGCTGCTGTCAGTTCAAGTCTTGGTATTGTCTGAATACTGGTAGGTGCTACTCTGGTCTTTCCCATAACCAGGGCACAATGTATTTTTCCTTCTCCTATCACTCTGATGTAGGAGCACTGACCATAGCCATAACTACTGGCGTCTGAAAAGTGGTGAATTTCTATTTTCTTGTACTCTCCAAAATCATGAGGTACAAAACATCTGGGTATCCGAACTTCTTTCAAATTTTGCAAGTCTCTTATCCAAGTCTCCCACCTTGGCCTCAAATCTTCAGGTATGGGTTCATCCCATCCCAACTTCCGTCTGCATAATTCTTGTAGTAGTTCTTTTGGTTTGAGGATTACTGGGGCCAAGAATCCCAGTGGATCATATATAGAAGCCACTGCAGAGAGAATGGTACGTCTGGTTGCAACTTTCTCTTCAAAGAATACTTCAAAGAAGAACTCATCGTTCTCTACATTCCATCCCAAGCCAAGTACATTCTGAACTGGAAGATGATCATAATTGAGATCTACATTCTTCATTGTTGATGCACGTTCAGAGTCACTGATGGATTCCAGTACCTCTCTGTTGTTTGAGATGAATTTGTGAAGGCGCAGGTTTCCTCTTGCGCATAATTCTTGGCTTTCCTTTACTAATTTGATTGCAGATTCTGTGGACTCTAGACTTATAAGACCATCATCTACATAGAAGTTTTTCTTAAGAAAATTTGCTGCTGATGGACAATCCTTTTTATTTTTATTAGCCAAGTATTTCATACCATAATTGGCGCAACCTGGAGACGATGCTGCTCCAAACAAATGTACTTTCATTCTGTATTCTGCTGGCTCTGTATCTGTATCTCCGTCCTCCCATCATAGGAACCTCAGGAAGTCTCTATCTTCGTTCTTCACATGGAACTGGTGGAACATTTTTTAAATGTCACACATGACCGCTATGGGATACTTTCTAAATCTACAGAGTACTCCAGGCAGAGTGTTTGTAAGATCTGGTCCTTTTAGTAGATGATCGTTCAATGCAACACCATCATACTTTGCTGAGCAATCAAATACTACTCTAATTTTATCTGGTTTCTTTGGGTGGTAAACACCTTGATGTGGGATGTACCACACTTCTCCCTCTTTAGGTTGGTTATTCACCTTCTCTGCATGTCCTTCTTCAAGGATGCCTTCCATGAATTTCAAATAATCCTGCTTGAATTTGGGATCTCTTCCCATCTTTTTCTTCAAGCATTTCAATCTTGCTAAGGGCAAGATTTCTGTTATTTGGCAGACAAGGTCGTTCTCTGAAGGGTAAGGGCATTTCACGATAACCTTGTTGATTCTGCTGAATACTTTCTTCTAGAGTGTTTACGAACTTTATGTCTTCTTGGGATACACTCTTTTCTTCAGAACTTATGTCTGCGAAGTCAGTCAGATTCAAGGATCTTGATTACCTTTGCTAAACGTATAGTTGGTAGCTCTTGGACAGATATTCGATGACACAATCCTGTCACCTGTCTTGAATTTGCAATCTGCTGTTTTCCTCCAACAACACCCCATCCTAGATCAGTTCGAACAGTGTAGGGTTCACCCTTTCCTCCTGTGATTACCTCTCGTGGTACCAAAGCTTTGAGACAATCATAGCCTATTAACAGTCCGACACCAAATTCCTTCAGCGGGGACATCTCATGAGATATGATAGATAGGTGCTCCCATTTATTGGCTGTTTCACAGGTAGGTATACAATCTCGATCTAGAGGTATGTCGTCTTTCGTATAAGATGGAGGTAGATTTAATGTGAAGTTTGAATGAAGTCCTCTAACTCAGTCCTTTTAACCTTTTGACTATTCACTAATGTGCCTCTCCACGTCATTGTGGTGAGCTTGAGCTTCACTGGTTTTGTAGCCAGATTTCTTGATCAATGAAGGTGACGTCGCTTTGGGCATCCAGTAGTGCATAGGCGTATACCTTCTTGTTCCTCCTTTTAAGATTTGAAATGCACACTGGTACAACCATTGATGTGCCGTTGCTTTCTCCTTGCCTTATTCTGCAAGAGAATACTGATACTTTCTTTTCTTCCTCAGCATCTTTAGGTATTGAGGATTCATCCTTCTTTGGACGTTCTTCATGTAGTCCTTAAATGAAAAGAAAAATGTTTTACTTGAAATTGTGTTTTGGATGCTTAAGAAAAGGCCATGTTACAAAGGAGTGTAAGAAAAAGGCTACATGCAGCGTCTGCAAAGGATGCGTAGGATGGCGTCCTTTGCAGACGCTGCATGTAGCCTTTTTCTTACACTCCTTTGTAACATGGCCTTTTCTTAAGCATCCAAAACACAGTGGGTTATATAGTAAAAAAAAATTCTTTTCATTTAAGGACTTCTCTTTCACTTGTTGGCACTTGTGTATGGAGTGTTTCTCTCCACAGAACATACACTTAACCACTTGACTACTGGGCACTTAAACCCACTTAATAACCAGACCAATTTTCAGCTTTCGGTGCTCTCACATTTTGAATGACAATAACTCAGTCATACAACACTATAACCAAATGAAATTTTTGTCCTTTTTTTCCCACAAATAGAGCTTTCTTTTGGTGGTATTTTATCACCTCTGCGGTTTTTATTTTTTTCACTATAAATGAAAAAAGAACGAAAATTTTGTAAAAAAATGAATTTTTCTTCATTTCTATTATAAAATTTTGCAAAAAAGTAATTTTTCTTCATAAATTTGGCCTAAAATGTATACTGCTACATATCTTTGGTAACAAAACAAAAAAAAATTAGATATTATTTAGTCTGGGTGAAAGTTATAGGGTCTAAAAGCTATGGTACCAATTACTGAAAATTGATCAATTTGATCACATCTGATGTACTGACATCCTCTCTCATTTCTTGAGACCCTAACATGCCAGAAAAGTACAAATACCCCCCAAATGACCCCTTTTTGGAAAGAAGACATTCCAAGGTATTTAGAAAGAGGCCTGGTGAGTTTTTTGAAGTTGTAATTTTTCCCACAATTCTTTGCAAAATCAAGATTTTTTTTCATTTTTATTTTCTTTCCACAAAATTTTCATATTAGCGGGTTATTTCTCACACACAGCATATGCATACCACAAATTACACCCCAAAACACATTCTGCTATTCCTCCCGAGTATGGCGATACCCCATGTGTGGGACTTTTACTCAGCGTGGCCACATGGAATGGCGCCAAACTTTGCGACTTAAAAATCCCCATAGGTGACGCTTTAAATATTTTTACTGGTTACATCATTTTAGTTGGAGAAGAGGTCTAGGGCCAAAATTATTGCTCTCGCTCTAACGTTCGCAGCGATACCTCACATGTGTGGTTTGAACACCGTTTTCATATGTGGGCGGGACTTGCGTATGCGTTCGCTTCTGCATGCGAGCTCACGGGGACAGGGGCGCTGTATGCCCAGAGTATTGCGGAGTATGCCCAGAGTATTGCAGAGTATGCCCAGAGTATTGCAGAGTATGCCCAGAGTATTGCAGAGTATGCCCAGAGTATTGCAGAGTATGCCCAGAGTATTGCAGAGTATGCGGAAGTATGCCAGAGTATTGCGGAAGTATGCCCAGAGTATTGCGGAAGTATGCCCAGAGTATTGCGGAAGTATGCCCAGAGTATTGCGGAAGTATGCCCAGAGTATTGCGGGAGTATGCCCAGAGTATTGCGGGAGTATGCCCAGAGTATTGCGGGAGTATGCCCAGAGTATTGCGGGAGTATGCCCAGAGTATTGCGGGAGTATGCCCAGAGTATTGCGGAGTATGCCCAGAGTATTGCAGAGTATGCCCACCAGAGTATGCCCACCAGAGTATGCCCACCAGAGTATGCCCACCAGAGTATGCCCACCAGAGTATGCGGAGTATGCCACCAGAGTATGCCCAGAGTGCGGAGTATGCCCACCAGAGTATGCCCAGAGTATTGCGGAGTATGCCCACCAGAGTATGCCCAGAGTATTGCGGAGTATGCCCACCAGAGTATGCCCAGAGTATTGCCCCCCCCCAGAGTATTGCCCCCCCCCCCCCAGAGTATTGCCCAGCATTGCAGAGTATGTGCAGCAGGGATGGCTGAGCAGGGAGGGATGGATGGATGGATCTGTGACTACATTTGTCACAGATCCATCCCGCAGCACTGGCGCTGCCATCCGCTTCCTCCCCTCTCCTCTCACACTGTACCGATCGGTACAGAGAGAGGAGGGAGGAACCGGCGTCATCAAATGACGCCGGTCTGTTTACATCTGATCGCGCCGTCATTGGACGGCGCGATCACGTGGTAAACCGCCGCTATCAGCGGCGATTTACCGTGATTCGTGACCCGCCGGGTCCTCTGGACCCGGCGGTCACAGACATTCCCGTGTGCGCGCCCCAGGGGGCGCGCGGGAGCGCGACTCTGGAATCACGTTATATAACGTGATCCCAGAGTTAAGCAACCACCTTGCCGCCGTTATTTTTCGGCAGGTGGTTGCTAAGTGGTTAAAGGTAGTCTGAGGATTTGTCGGTTCTGTCTCTTTACTGAACCCAGTAGTGACTTTAAGCTTGCTTTCGCAGGTATCTAGACCTTTAGCTGCTGAATTGATTGCAAAGCTAGTTGCTCTTGCACGTTTTGTATCTCTTGCAGGCCTTTCTTCTAAGGATTTTAAGGCGTAAGATGCTGTTACTGGATTACATGCTATTCGTGCTTCCCTATTAACAAACTCAGAGAACTTTTCAAAACTTGGGAACTCCTTATTTAGATCTAACTGTTCAGTCACATAGTGATTCCATCTAGAAGCCACTTCTTCAGGTAGCTTGGCTGGCATCCTGTGATTTTCTAGATAGTCGTTCAGTACCTCTAGTCCTCGTACATGTGTCTGAAGAGCAGGATACTGTGATCTGTGGGCTGCTGGAACAAATGTCAGTCTTAGAGGAGACTTGTCTTTTCTTGATGCGAAGCTTGCGCTGACTTGCGTTGCTTTGCGATGAGCTGCGATTTGTTGCGATGCTCTGCGATGCTTTGCGATGGGCTGCGATGCTCTGCGATGACTTTGGGCCTGGTGGCGGGAAACTAGCTGGCTGCAGTACGTGGCCTCTTCGTGGATGGCGGTGCAGGCACTCTAGGTCTGGACTTTGGTCTCCCACCATGCGTCTTTTTCTCTCTCTAGGGGTCGCAGGAGGGTTGGTGCTTTTCCGTGACTATCTTGCCTCTCTCCCTCTCCCCTTTTGCAGGGTTAGCTTAGTTGCGTTTGGTTTGTTTGAAGGTATGATATGGTTCGGTATGAATGTATGATGAGTGGTTCGGTATGGTGGAACTATTTTGCCCTTTGCTTCCATAAAACTGATCTCTGTATGTCTGTTCTGCTTTGCTCTGTCTCCATGTGGCTCTGTTTCTGTGTGGAATAATCTAGCACATGTGCTGAGGAACCTCCCAGACAGCATGAATGTAAAGGTGGCTGTGATTGGTCAAAACTCTGCTCAATGTGAGATTGGCTGTGATTGGGCCAAGGCTTCTGATGAGTCACAAAAGCTTAAATCTATGCTTTCTGGCATGAATTCAACTGTCATTGCTTACCTACTGCTGCCATACAAACAAATGATTCTTAAAGGCATATTTTTTCTTTTGCTTTTGTGAACACAGCATACAACTGTTATATAACATCCAAACACAAAATCACAGTAAATATCTTTGCCTTTGTCTCTCACATATAAACATGTACTCTACATTAGGTTCTTAGCAGGTTTAGCTGTATATACATGTAGGTTATATTAGCTACCTAGGACAGGTTCTAGCTGGTCAGCTACATGAGGAACCTGGTACTGCTGCCAGTTTATTCTGTTATACACTCAGAGGGGAGGAAGGTACACCCGTACCCACCTCCCCTCTGATATAAGAATTCAGATGCGATGAGGATTTAATCACTTCCAGCTTCGGTTTGACATGAACAAGCTGCTATTGGCTTGTACAGCATCTGATCAAAATGATCTTGGTTTGATTGGGTGCTTTTAGAGCAGAGGAGGGATATTGGGGCGAATAGACTGCAAAACATTAAATTTGGGGTCAATCACACGCCTCCCTAATGGTGGGACATGATAAATATGTATCTGCTTGTATTTCTCAGCATTTACGACACCACTGATCCTGACCAAAGCAACTCAATTTGGAAAAATACAGTTACAAACTTGAAAAGGAAACTCCACCATGTTTCTTTGTTGCCTGTAGACACCACTATTGTACTGCTCTCCAGCCCTTCACCAACAAACTGCCTCCTGCTACAGCCAAATATTTTAAATATTGACTCATCAATCCCAAGCACCTGCTGCCATTTTTCTGCACCTCCGTTCCTAGGTTTCCATGCCTGAAATATGGCTTTTTTTGCCGCAATATTTCCAGAATATCACTTCTGGCCAGACTTCTCCAGACAGTAGATGGGTCCTAACGATTTCCACCAGTTCTGTACTGATGGCATTGCTGGACATCTGTAGTTGTCCAAGGGAAGCATGTTATGTCTTTCATTTGCTGCATGGGAGTTTTCTTGGCCAACCTTAGCATCTATGGCCCCCAAATGTTACCCGTTTCTTTGAGATTCTTCAAAATAGCTTTAACAGTACATCTTGAAACCTGACTGCTTTGAAATCTTTGCCTTTGAGACCTTGATGCGATATAACAACATTGTGTCTTGCTGCTGTGCTCAGTTTTGCCATGGCATATGACGTGTGACATGAAACGGTCTTCCGCAGCCTCACCTTAGTAGCAGAGTTTGGCCAATCCTAACCCAATTTTAATACTATACAGGTGTTTCTATTTCGACCTATATAAGGAAATTGATGGTCATTAGCACCTGCTTGGTGTAATTGGTTAATCATAAACATGCCTAATCCTACAAACTTCCTGACTTTAGGTCATTTTTTTCAAGCCTCTTCCTTAGCAATTGCCAGTCTTTCTTAAAGGATGAACTCAAGCAGAGTTTTCCTACAGACAGGTCGAATAGATGTGTGATTCTCAGAAACATGGCTGGATGGTACTATCCCTGTGGAGGCCATTGAGATGACAGGCTGCTCTGTCGATTGCCCAGATTGGACTGTGGCAACGGGAAAGACGAAAGGTGGTCTGTGTGTATATGTTAGCAATAAATGGAGCACAGCTACCAATGTAGTTGTGACATACTGTTCACTGGATTTTTTATGTTATGTTAAATGTACACTTTAAGAACAGGAGAATTTACAGTTGTGGCTGTGTATATACCTCCACATGCAAAATTTTCAGCTGACCCTTGAGGAATTTTATGCCACTATATAAAAATTCAGCTGAATGTGAATCCAGAGGGGTGTGGCTGGAGATTTTAATCATGTAGCACTGAAAACAGTTCTTCCTAAATTTCATAAGAATGTAGTTTCCAACCAGGAAGATTTTAGATCCAGTATACACAAACATTCTGAGTTTGAAAAGCAACTTTGTTTCCACAGGTTGATCACTTCCCTGTAATGTTGTTGCCATGTGTAGAACAAATTCAAATATTAAAACTTTACAGGTTTGCACAGAGCGACACTTGCAGGAGTGTTTTTCAAACAGAGATTAAAACGTATTTGCACAGGATGTAGAAATGGCACCATCTGTTCTAGCTTATATTTGTATGGAGAGGTTATTGGTTAAATAAAAAATAAAAAGCCAGGGCTAAATGGCAAAATGAGAGGCCAGCTTACAGTGAGACATGTGGTCTTTACAAAATAAAATAACCCCTCATCCTGCAGTCAGCAGCTCAGTTTGTCAAAAAGCAGTACAAAACTTAAATAAAAAAGGAGGGGTGGGTGCTGTGTCCATCCATGAACTTCAGAGATAAGGATTTTACGGCGAGTACAAAAATCCTATTGTCTCTTTCGTTCATGGACCAACACAGCTCCAAATAATCTTGACAGTAGGGACGTCCCCAAGCAGTGTCAAAAAAAAAAAACAAGGGCTGGGCACAGCAAGCAAGCCAACTTCCACCCAAAAACAGTGCTCCTCAACAGAGGAGTAGCAACCTTAAAGGGGTTGTAAAGGTAAAAGTTTTTTCAACTTAATGCATAGAATGCATTAAAGTGAAAAAACTTCGACAATACCTGCCCCCCCCCCCCCCAGTTTACTTACCCGACCCCTCAAAAGTCCCGCATTGTGAACGCGCTGTCATCTTGGCCAGCTTCACGGCTCACTCCTTGGTTGATTGAAGCAGTGCAGCCATTGGCTTGCGCTGCTGTCAATCACAACCAATGATGCGGCTCGCCGGGGCTGAGTGATACAGTGAGCACGCCTGCAAGGACTCCACATGTGTGGAGTTCTTGCGGGGAGGACCAGAGACAGTCACTGAGGGACCCTAGAAGACATGGATCGGGGCCACACTGCAAAACGAGCTGCACAGTGGAGGCAAGTATAACATGTTTATTATTTTTTTCAATCAAAAAAGCTTTTATTGGAGCAAAACAATAGCCCAGAGGGCACACATACAGCGTACAGGTACAGCATATGACCAGTGATCATGGATATAGTATATGTACAAGTGTGGCAGCAGTGGGTAACATGAAACAGGTGACATAGGATACAACCACGTGTGAACCTAATTACCCCAGAATGTAAGCACAGCACAGCAGGGTTAGTTATCAGTCCACCTGCACCCCTCCCAGACTCCCATTTCCACTCGTGAAGCCGTGAACCCCCTGAGCTCATCTGTCCCCCCTATATGCAGGTTGCAGGTGACTCCAGCCATTTTCCCCAGACTTTTTCATATTTGGCCGGGCAGCCCCTGTGCGAATAGATCAGTTTCTTATACGGCAGTACGCTGTTGACCTCCGCAATCCAGTGTGACAGCTCTGGGGGTTCCGATCGCATCCACACCCGCGCTATTACCTTTCGGCCTATAAAAAGTGTCTCGTGCAAGAATACTTGAAGGAATTTATTGATGCCAACATCCGGGAAAATACCCAGCAGGCACGGTTTAGGCTGTAGAGTAATAGGGGACCCCATTTTGTCATGGAGGAATTTCACCACCTGTTCCCAGAAGGCCTGGATCTTAGCGCACTGCCAGATTAAATGGAAGAAGGTGCCCGTATTGCAGTTACACATTGGGCACGTGGCTGTGGATTCCCTTCTGTACCTGGAGATCCTAAGGGGCGTAAGATACGCTCTATTTATAATGAAGGTTTGTGTAAGGCGGTCTGACAATTTTGGGGATACTAGTTTACAAGCATCAAGAGCGTCACTCCACTCGTGGTTTTCTAGTGGGCCCAACTCCCCCTCCCACCTGGGCTTTAGGGTGTAGGCAGACACTGTTGCAGTCGGGAGTGTGATCATGGTGTGGAATTGAGTGATTCGTTTTTTGGGGTCGGGGCACTTGACTGCTGCCATGAGGGGGTTATCGGCTAAGGCCAGGTCGTCCTGGGGGAACTGTGCTTGAAAGGCATGTCGTAGTTGGGCGTACCGGAATAACATGTGGTCAGGTAGATTGTATTCAGTCTGTAACACGTCAAAGGGCTTTAGTCTCCCGCGTCTGGTAACATGGGACAAGTAGTATATTCCTCTGGTGCTCCACACCTCAATATCTCGGATGCGCTCCAGCTCCGGCAGGGCAGGGTTGTGCCACAGGGAGGTGAAGCCGTGCAGGGGCGAAATACCCAGCCTGTCCGAAACCACGCTCCATATCCTCCTGTAGTGATACAACAGGGAGTGGCGTCCCCCCACCAGCCCTACCCCCCCTGCTATTGTCACCAAGGGGTCGCCTATTGACTGGGTCCATGCAGGGCAAAGGAGGCGAAGGAATCTAGTCCTGTCCACCTTGTCCACGTGAAACAGTTGTGATAGCTGGGCAGCCAAATAATACGCATTAAAGTCAGGTAGCGCCAGACCAGCTAGGTCGGTTGGGTTTTTTAGTCTGTGCCAGGGGAGTTTGTGCCTTGCGGTGCCCCACACAAATGGCTTGAGAAGGGTTTCCATAAGCCTGAAGCACCTGAGTACCAGATACACCGGTGAATGCCACACCATGTAGAGAACCTTAGGCAGCAGGACCATCTTGATTAAATTTATGCGGCCCGTGACTCCCAATGGGAGTCGGGCCCAAGCCTGAGTTCTCAGCTTCAGCATATCGTACAGCGGTGTGACATTCAGTGAGGTATAATCTGCTGGGTTTCTGGTGGTCCGAATCCCCAGGTATTTGATCTCAGCTACTCTCTGCAGTGGGAGAGGGGCCCCTTCACTTGTCACCGGATAGCTATCTAATGGGAGTATTTGGGACTTGTCCCAGTTGATCCTGAGTCCCGAGAAGGCGCCAAAGCGCTCTATCAGGGCCAGTGCCAGTGAGAGGGAGTTAGTGGAATCGTCCAAGTACAAAAGTGTGTCGTCCGCGTATGTGCTTATTCTCTCCTCAACGTCACCCCTCCGCAAGCCCACTATACCTGGATGTGTGCGTATGGCAATTGCCAACGATTCTGCCGCCAGGGCATACAGCAGCGGCGACAGGGGGCATCCCTGCTTTGTGCCGCGTCGCAGGGGAAATTGATCCGAGGACCACCCGATGGCCAGAACTCTAGCCACAGGGGCCTGGTAAAGGAGTTTCACCCAATGGATGAATTTGGGGCCTATCCCGAATTTAGCAAGGCATGTCCACAGGTACCGCCATTCCACCGAGTCAAACGCCTTGGCGGTGTCTAAGGCGACAATTATTCTAATGTTTGTTATTTTTAAAAATTAAAAAACATTTTCCTTTACAACCCCTTTAAAAAGCCACCTGCAAAACTTTGCAGTCGAAGCAAGCATTCGCAGATGCATGCACAGCAATCTTGTAAAATTTTGTGGAGGTGTGAACGGACGACCAGGGCGCCGCCCTACACACCTGTGAGACAAGCGCTTGATGTTGGAAGGCCCAGGAAGCACCTATCGCCCTGGTTGAATGCGCCGTGACAGGAAAGGGAGGCGCCCGCCCCTGTAGGGCAAAGGCCTGAATCACAATCTGTCTGATCCACCGAGAAATGGTGGGCGACAAGACCGCCAGGCCCTTCTTTGGACCAGTCACCGATACAAACAGTGAGTCTGACTTCCGAAACGGAGTGGTAGCAGAGTGATATACTCGCAGAGCTCGGACTAAAGCCAAGGAATGTAGAGCAAACTCTTTGGGATGCAACGGCCGAGGACACAGGGATGGAAGCACTATGTCCTCATTAAGATGAAAGGCCAAAACAACTTTCAGAAGAAAAGGCGGCTGGAATGTATACGGCCGACACGCTCCTCTCTGCCCAGTGAAGGATGCGAGCAACCTCCAATGCTGCAGCCGAGCTTCTTGTTCCTCCTTGATGGTTGACATACACCACCACCGTGGCGTTGTCAGACTGGATCCTGAATGGACGTCCCTGAAGCCTCAGAGACCATGTGGAGAGGCACAATCTGATCGCGCGAAGTTCCAACACATTGATCGGCAAACAAGATTCCTCCTGCGTCTATCAACCCTGTGTTGACTAAACATCCCAGACACCCCCCAGTTGGTCAGGCTGGCGTCCTTCGTGATCACCGTGCAGTGAAAAAGGAGGGAATGACTTCCCGAACTGAAGGGCCGGAGATCTCAGCCACCATACCAGGCAAGCCCTGATCGTTGTCCCTTTATTTGACAATCCAGGGACAAAGGAGACTTGTCCCATTTGGACAGGATTTCCTTCTGCAAGACACGTGTGGAATTGAGCATACGGTATTGCCTCGAAGGTGGCCACCATGAGATCCAGGACTTGCATGCAGAAGCGCATTGTCAATCACCTGCGGGATGCCAACAGCTTCAACGCTGACCGAAGAGTCTGCAACTTCTCCAAGGGAAGGTAAACTCTTGCCTCTGAGGAGTCCAGAATTAAGCCCAGGTACTCCAGGCGCTGAGTTAGCGCCAACACCGACTTCTGTAGGTTCAATAACCAACCGAACTCTTGAAGAGTGATCCTCCATTAATTCTGACCCCTAGGTGGCTCTGAGCAGGAGGTTGTCCAAGTAGCCCATGATAGCAATTCCTCACTGTCTTAGTAAGGCCAGAATCAGAGTGAGCAGTTTTCTATACAATCCTGTTTGGAGTTTGCAGGGGATGTTGGCTGGTGTCCAGTAGCAGATCGGAAGAGGTCAAACCCTTCTGGGTCCTCTTTGAGATCTTTAAGCTGAAGTCCATTAAACAGTACAACCACATGGCTGGATGCTGTTGCTGGATTGTCAGGATGCCTATCCTATCCTCACACCTTAGAGGGAAAGCAAAACCAACGGTCTCCATCCTAATGGTTAGTGTACCCTGGGGGTGCTCTAGTTCCTCTTATTTCTATCAGAGGAAGTGGTGACAGTCAGGAACAGGATTCTGAGGAAGTATACTTCCGCTTGTTTGATGGTTTCTCAGTGCCTCAGTTATCTGGGTACAACGTCATCATGCATACAGATGATTCCTGGAGTGCATGGGCACCTGCGCAAATAAAAATTTCAAGAATTCTACAAGGGAGGAAACAGGATCGAACACTGTTAATAACCGTGTTACTCAGTAGGAGTAGCAGTCCGCCATGATGGAAAGACCTTGAGCGAGTCTCGGTCCATTAGGACCTCTACACTGGAGAATTGCTACGAATAATGTCTACAAGACACTCGGGAAGATGCACTGTGAGGGACTTTAGGTCAAGGCAGGCGGAGATTCCCAGCCAAGGAGGGTAATCTTGAATGCGCTGGGGTTCAAACAGCCCCTTTTATCACTTCGGCCTTACTACAGAGTCAAGGAAGACCAGTCTCCTTGCAGTTGAGCAACAGGGCAGTAGTTACCCAGGAGCTGAATATAGGCAAGACCCATAAAACCTGGGATGGAAGATCCCCAGCAAAATTCCAGATGCAGTTTACCTCCAAGCAGATTTTTTGAACAAGTACAAGCTTCCCAGAGCACAACGAGGGTCTATGTCCCTGGTCTTCTCTGACATGGTCCACAAGTGGGGCCTACCACAGACAGACCTCCTCGTTTCCCAGAGTAATCGCAAACTTTTGGTATGTCTGACTCTGTTTCTGCACCACAAGGCGCAGGGGGTAGATGCTCTGATCTCTCCATGGGACTGCAATGAGTGAGGGAGTGAGTGAAAAACTTGTATAGCGCTACACCTGCGAACTAAATTGCCTCAAGGTGCTTCTTCTATCCATTGTCTTCCTTATCCCTCAGAAGAGGTGGGTCTTCATTTTCTTCCTGAAGGCCCGATTGTTTCTCCCATGCGGATGTCCGTTAGCAGAGCATTCCATAGCCGTGGTCCTTGGACATAGTTGTCATAGCCAGTCCTCCATATTGACCAGGAGGCCCTCGGTTTTCCCTGGCCATTCATTTCAGAATACAGAAGACATTGCTCCTCCATAACCTATGCAGACTGGGGCTGCAAGCAGGGGTACTAAAGGGGGAGGGTGGGCAACTCGGTTGCTCCAGTTTCACTACAGAGTGAGACATTCATCCTACTGCCCTTTCAGTGCCAGCTGTTTTATACTTCCTCCACGCCTTAACCTATCCTCTCATAGCTCACGAGCGTCGGCTATATCGGCAAAAACACATTTAAATGGGCCATGAATCCTTCAGTTGTTACAACTTTTGAGTTTTTGGAGAGTAGGTCTCCAAGGAAAAGATATATTGGAGTTGCTGGTTCTATCAGTTCAACCGTTCTTTCCAACAGAGCAGTGTCCGGTTCAGGCCATCACTTATAAGGCAGTATCAATTGCAAGAACTTTAGGCAGGAGGTTATCGGATATTCAAGCTCCTGGAGCTTCAAAGTAAAAAAATATATGTATGTATGTATATTCTTTTTTTTCCAAAAGGAGTAGAGTTGGTCTTGTAGATCATCTTGCCACAAACATGGCAACAGACTGCTATTTAACAGACAGCTACACATGGCCTAACTTTCCAGAACATCACACAGGAAAGTCTCATGAACTGATAATTTTCATAACTTTAAAGTAGTATCGGTCCACAATTGTCCCTTTCAGGTCATCTAAACCTTTTGTCATTCCAGCTGGGAATCAAGGGAAAGAAGTTACTGCCTGGACCCTAGCAGGCTTGGTTGTACATATATTTCGAGCCTCCGTCAGCGGTGGCGGAGCACTCTACCAGAGCAGTTGAAGCCTCATAGGCAACGCATTCAAAAGAATCTATAGTGCCCATCTGTAGAGGGGTATCGTGGTCTTCCCAACATTCCTACTCAAACTTGACAGAATAGACCCGGGGGTCCTGTCATCAGGGAACTTTGTAGGAAGGACTATTCAGTCCTCTGTCTCATCCTAATTAGAGGATTGGTTGGACAAGTAGATCCCACCCTGTCAGCTAGTTATTTATCACTAGTATGCTGCCATGTTGGCGTCAGGAAAATGGAAAATTGTATCAAATACTTACCGTAATTTTTCTTTCCTGACGCCAAACCATGGCAGCATATGAGCCCACCCATGTGCATTCAGTATGTGACTTGTTACAAAGAATTGGGTGGTGGCTAACCATGCCTTAATTTATGCTATTCACTGGTCCTGAGGGAGTGGTCAAGAGGCGGAGCTCTATCACTAGTATGCTGCCATGGTTTGGCGTCAGGAAAGGAAAATTACGGTAAGTATTTGATACAATTTTCAATTTTCTATGGTACACGTTCACATCTATGCGTTTTGTGGCCGGTGTTTTTAAAAAGAGACGGGGACTTTTTCTCCAAGTTTTGCATGTAATAGACTTTAAAGGAATCACACCAGAAATGCAAGTGTTGTGTTTGTGATGTGATTTTTTTTTTTTTTTTTTATTCTGTTTAAAACACTGTATATAGCTGGTTGCTGAGGAAGAGGACGAGAAGCCAGCCGCCACATCCTTAACACTGCTGACAGCTGAATAAAAAAAAATAAAAACAAATGTGTGGGGTCCCCCGTAGGCCTTTTGGGTCTAGTATGGACTCGGAGGGGAGGCAATTTTTCTTTAAGGGTTATGGGGTCCTCCTAATATGTATACCAGGCCCTTATTCAAGCATGCCGCCCTGCAGGTCAGGAAAGGGAGGGGACAAGGGCCTCTACCCGACAACCCTGGCACCCAGATACCGGGACCCCCTATGTGAATAGGTATCGAGTACATTGTACCCCTAGACTGCATTTATACCAGTAGACTGCATTTATACTCAAACACCATATGCATAAATGCATGTGTAATATGTGGCTTTGGTGAGTTTTTGCCCTATTTTGTTGTCAGCAGTTCCAGTGTTCAGAGGGGCTTTTTCAAAAGCCCCGTGTGCATGAGGCCTATGAAATAATCACTCTGCTGATCTTGATCACCTCATTTTCAGCACACTGATTTCAATATGTTGCAACAGAGACAGCTATCCGCAAGGGAGATTAACAAATGGATGTGTAGTTTAGCACTTAATTGTGTATATTAAGCCAATATTAGTCTTTAAGCCCCAGCTCACATCGAAGCAATTTGACAGGTCAAATCAGAGCCTATTGCCGGCAAAAGGAGCATCCCAATTGGTGCGACGCTGACATTGCGGCACCGCACCATTTTCCAAAAGTAGTTCCTGCTCTACTTTTGGTGACTTCAGGGGCAATTTCAATAGACATCTGTGCATGACACACAGATGTCTTTTAAGTCGCCCCCAAAGTCCAACTGAAATGCGGCTTTGAAATCTGAACTTGCACGATTTCAAAGCTGTGTTCGTTGTGAACGAGGGCTAAAGGGTCTATGAAAGTGTAAATACAGACAAAAATTACTGCTTGCTAGGGAAAGACGCATTTAGTCAGACTGAAAAGCTGCACACCCCAAGATTGAATGACAAAGAAAAAGGAAGGTTTCCCCATGGCGCTTTGGACAACAAAATATAAAATGTAAGGTAGTAATCGGTAAAACATAATTTATTAGGTAATTGTCAATGTCATACAGGTTAAATACAGTATCATATAAAAGAGGACCTTGTACAGGGTCTGGTGATTATAGTAAAAATTCCACAATGTTAAAGAACAATTGTACATAGGTTTACAATATGCTGCGTAGTCTGTGTGCCCCAACGTGTTTCGACCTGTATGTGGTCTCTTCAGGGGGATACTTGATTCTATAAAAATACACATTGTATATGTTTACAGTCAAGAAAACATGTCATTATATATATCACAGAGAGGTATTTACCGTTAACAAGTGAAATGAAAGTTCTGCTGAGCAGGGATGAACAGAGCCATTAGGAAATCCAGAGGGAGCCTCATGAGCACCACCCAAACACCCGTGAGGGGAGAACCACCCCAAAGGGGCTTGCAGGGAACCGCACTGTACACGCCCTCCGAGAACCAGGGGAGCCAATGCCTGTAATGAGCACCCAATTGGTAAGCCGTGAATTAGTATAAAGATTGGATGTGTTGGATCGTAATGTATTATATTGAGATATCAATTTTACTATAAGTATTTTTTAGGACATATAATAACAAATGGACCAGCACCAAATTTATGGGTTGTTCAAAATATTGTCGGTCAAGACCACATGTTGGAGTCCCATTACGGTGACCAACCAATGGACAATAAACGTTAATTTATGTAAGGAAATGTAATTAAAACATACTTGGTACAGATATTAAGTAGGTGAACCGGTAAACACAATGAATAAGGATTCTTATGATACAAGTTGCATATTGTATGGGTGTGGTGTGTGGGGAAAATAATCATTGAAAAAGTGTGCATGGATGTATGAGGCTGTGTTGCCAACCGTACGTATATTTACGAACAGCCCGTAAATTTAACCGCTTTTTTGGGCTGTCCGTTAAAGTCCGCTACGGGCATCAGGTGCCCGTAAAAAAGATGGCCGCGAGCCGACCATACAACTGCGCATGCGCCATTCCCGAAGCCAGCTGGGCTCGGGAAAGCTTGTATGCGTTCAGCCCATGCGCAGTAGATTTCAGCGGACAAATGCTCCCGGCTGTCTCTTCCTTCGCCACCAGTAGATCTCGGGGACTGCTCAGGCTTATGTGTCCCGCACTGTCCAGCAGCATGGGCTGAGCGCCTGTCGCTCACTCCGGCGTATCCCCGAATGTCCCGTCGTGTCGGCTCCCCCTTCCTCGGCGGTAGAGATGGCGGAACTGATCCTGGAAGACGGGAGCCGCTTTACCAGCACCCTCATCGGCCGGTCTCCGGGGAAGTGGGTGAGTGAGGAGGAGATGGACATGGGGGATGTGTTATGCAGTAAGGATCATAATGAGGAGGATGGAGATGATAGTATAGAGGTGGCAATGGGGGTGAGGAGGAGGATGGAGATTCTGGGGTGAGGATGGGTATGAGTAGGGGGGATGACTGTGGACCTGTGGTGCACCTTGCTGTCAGACAGGCACAGGCAGCAGTTTTCTCACAAAACCATGTACCATGTCCGCATAACCATCTCTTGTACCATCTTGTCCGCATAACCATCTCCTGTACCATCATGTCCGCATAACCATCTCCTGTACCATCATGTCCGCATAACCATCTCCTGTACCATGTCTGCAGTCTCTGACCATCTCATCTTGTACCATGTCTGCAGTCTCTGACCATCTCATCTTGTACCATGTCTGCAGTCTCTGACCATCTCATCTTGTACCATGTCTGCAGTCTCTGACCATCTCATTTTGTACCATGTCTGCAGTCTCTGACCATCTAATTTTTTTATCATGTCTGCAGTCTCTGAGGGGGAGCCAGTAGAGGAGTCAAGAGTGGGAGCACCGCCAGATGCCAGACTTCTCGTCAGATGTGTGTGGACAGTGTAGCGGAAACTATCATATAAAACCAGAGCCGCCAAGCTGGAGTTGACTGAGCCCTGCACGGTGCACCTGAGAGGAGGTAAGTCAGAGAAAGGGTTAATGATGTAAGGGGGAGGGAGTGAACACAATAATGTATGGGGGAGCTGAAATTAAGGTTAACCCCCTTACCGTAGTGTATTCACTCTAAGGAAAGTAATATCTGGTCACCAGTCGTCGCTCCCCCTCATTAGAGTTCCCAATTAGGGATGAGCTTCGCATTCGATGCGAACGCATGTTCGCATCGAACATCGGCCGTTAGATTCTTTGTCGAAAACGAACAAATCGGGTCGTTCGTGCCAAATTCGAATGACGCGCAACGGCCCATAATTCACTGCGGCGTTGCGTGCTGATGATTGGCCAAGCATGCACCATGACCCCGCATGCTTGGCCAATCACAGCGCCCAAAAAACAAAGAGACCTAATTGGCCAAAGCCTGGGTGCTTTAGGAGCAAGTACTGTTATTCACATCGCACTTGCTCCTAAAGTTGCGGCAGCGTATCGAAAATGAGCCGGCGGAATTCAAATTGGGCGGGTAGGGGGCGTGTAGTGTTTAAACTAGGCGCGATCCCACGGCGAACGTACTGCGCATGCGTCCACTGTCAGTGCGCATGCTCCAAATTCTGTCAGTGAACGTCAATGACGTCAATCCCCATTCACGGACGTTTTACGCAAACGACGCAATTTTTTTTAAAATCGACGCGATGACGACGGCCATACTTAACATGGGATACTCCACCTAGGGGGCATGTTTTTCTTTACGCCGCGTATCACTTACGGAAATGTCGGAAAGTCACTGCGTCGGGCCCGCGTACGATCGTGAATTTCCAATTCTCGCTGATTAACATATTCTCGGCGTTAATCAGCGGGAACGCCCCGAGCGCCATTTTTAAAATTGCAGTTCCGATACGACGGCGAAATACAATTACGCCGCTCGTATAGGAACTCCAACCCGGCGTATCTTGTTTTCTGCTTACAGAAAACAGATAAGCCAGCTCAAAGTAATGCGTCACTTTCAAAGACGATGTTGCATACACACCATCGTTTTTTTCACAAAAAGCGAGGTTACGTTCACCACACTTTTCCATTGAAGCTCGCTTCATAACTAGCTTCTGGGCATGCGCGGGTTGAAAAACGTCATTTTAAACAACGTTTTTGCTACACACGGTGACTTTTTGTGAAACAAAAAACGACGTTTTGAAAAACGACACAAAAAATTCAAGCATGTTGGAATTTTTTTTTGGTCGTTTTTTTTAAGACAAAAAACAACGTTTTGCCCACACACGATCAATTTAAATGACATTTTTTTTCATCGCAAAAAACGACCGTGTGTACGCGGCATGAGAGTTAGGCTGGCGAATCACTGATACTCCAGCCTAACTCTACCTGAATCTGGCCCATAATAGTTAACTGATTCCTTTTAAAAATGATTAAAAATAGATAAAAATCAATCATATAATGTGCTTGCAGTTTAGTTTCATTTTTAAACTGGTTTCATGTTTCTGTGAAGTAAAGAGACACAAAGAACAAAAACAAACAAATACAGGGCAGTGTTTTGTTTTTAAAATGAATCTGATTGGTTCTGAGGAGTTTTAGACACACAGGGCCAGATTCTCAGAGGCAATACGACAGTGTATCTCAGATACACCGTCGTATCTCAATAGGTATCTATGCATGTGATTCTTACAATCACTTACGCATAGATACACTAAAAATCCGACAGGTGTAAAGGAATTACACCGTCGGATCATAGATGTAATAACAACGCCAGCCGCTAGGTGGCCATAACGTTGTTTTCTCATTTGCCTATGCAAATGAGCCTAATACGCCGATTCCCAAACGTTTTTACGTCGCCCCGTCGTAGTTTACGTTGTTTCCGTAAGGTTTGCGCGGCGTAAAGATAAAGCAGCCCGAAGGTGGCGCATCCTATGTTAAGTATGGCCATCGTTCCCACATCGCCATTTGAAAATTTAACGTTGTTTGCGTAAGACGCCCGTGAATGGGGCTGGACGCCATTTACGTACACGTCGAAAACAATGACGTCCTTGCGACGTCATTTTGCGCAATGCACGCCGGGAAGTTTTTGGGACGGCGCATGTGCAGTACGTTCGGCGCGGGGGCGCGCTTAATTTAAATACAAGCCGCCCCCTTTGATTTACGGGATACGCCGGGCCATTTACACTACGCCGCCAAAGTTACGGAGCAAGTGCTTTGAGAATAAAGCACTTGCTCTAGTACGTTGCGGCGGCGTAGTGTAAATAGCTAACGCTACGCCGCCGAGGATTCTTTGAGAATCTGGCCCACAGTAATGACAGCTTGGACCACAGTGAAAAGCTGCCATGAGATTTTTCATAAGGAGCCAGACAAGCAGGAAGTGTGGAGATCAGAGCAGAATTACAGCAACTTCAAAGCAAAAACAAACAATGAGGACATGAAAGCAGGACTACAGTAAGGTAAAGGAAGCTATTTAGCTAAAACAAAAAAATCCTTTAGTGATCCTTTAATCCAGCTCTGAGCAATCCTGTTTTATTGAACAAGGTGTTGGGGGTCGTGGCGCTGTTGTTGGTAAGTTGTATTACTGGGCCAATAGTTACCCTACTAGGTAAAAATGATAGGCTGTATTAGGGCAACTGTCCCTTATTGTGTGATGTAAAGGTGACCACCTTAGGCAGGGTAAATCTGTGTATGCAAGAGTAGTGGTGGTACCCTCTAGAGACCACTAGAGGCGGTGGTGTTCCTGGTACTAAGTGTTATATATTGTAATAGTGATCTATAATACGTCCACTATTCATATACACAGTACACGGTGTAGCTATTACAAAGATAAAGATAAAAATAAAAATAAAAATAAACCTTGGGCACCAACTTCTATGTACATGCAGACAACATAGTATTAAAGGCAAAAGGTCCAATACATATAAATAAGGTAATTAACATGCAGGAGTCCATATGACAAAAATACAAAAATACAGGCTGCTAGGTGCAAGTGATATGAGGATCAGGGTGCACCTAGCTAAGTAAGGGATCTTATATTATGCAACAAGTGTTGCTCGCTGTGGTTGAAATAATTAACATGCAAAGTCCATAGGTAAAAATACAGGCTGGTAGGTGGAAGTGATGTGAGGATCAAGGTGCACCTATCTAGGTAGGTGGTCTTTATACTGTACAACAGGTGTTGCTCGCTGTGGTCCCGGTGCTCCCCCTTATGGGTCCCCACTCACCAGAGACAATCACCCCTGCTGGGGTAGATTGCGTGTCAGACAGACAGCTGCTCCTCCGTGCCGTGCCCTTGTCTCCTGGTGTGTTTCCTGGGTTCCTGGTGTGGATGGTTTGGACTTCAATTGTTTCTGAATTCCTCCAAAGCAAAGAAAAACGCTCCCATAGAGTAGTACGTTTAAAATATAAAAAAGTTTTATTGGCACTACCAACAGGTGTGCATTAAAACATAAGCAGAAATCCAAAAATAGAAATGCAAAATATAAAGAATAAAATATAAAAAGTAAAAAATATATATATAGTTATGGCGGC
Organism: Rana kukunoris; assembly: GCA_029574335.1. Lineage (NCBI taxonomy): Eukaryota > Metazoa > Chordata > Amphibia > Anura > Ranidae > Rana > Rana kukunoris. The sequence continues at coordinate 191,451,464 of CM056049.1, forward strand.
AGGCTGTGTTGCTGAACTGACACAGCTAACAGTCAAAAGTGCCACAACTAAATGGTTAGCAGCTGCCTATATAAAACGGCGTATAGGCCTGCATGAACACTGCACTGTGATATCCGATGGCTGTTCGTACCAGCGTGGGAACGGCGTGCGTTCCAACCACAGTCAGCTGGTGAACCGGAAGTGCGTGTGGGTGTGCGTGTGTCCGCTTTACGTACGTTTCGTATTGTATTACGTCTTCTGAAGCGGGTACACGCATACCCTAGCTTGCTGCATATAAAGAGGGCGCTACCATGGCAACATGCAGACGCTAAATGACGTAACCACACAGGTGGAGAGTAACACGTAGGCGTCCTATCATAGGAGTAAGCCTGAGGGATTGATGGGGCGTAATCTGACACGCAATCTACCCCAGCAGGGGTGATTGTCTCTGGTGAGTGGGGACCCATAAGGGGGAGCACCGGGACCACAGCGAGCAACACCTGTTGTACAGTATAAAGACCACCTACCTAGATAGGTGCACCTTGATCCTCACATCACTTCCACCTACCAGCCTGTATTTTTACCTATGGACTTTGCATGTTAATTATTTCAACCACAGCGAGCAACACTTGTTGCATAATATAAGATCCCTTACTTAGCTAGGTGCACCCTGATCCTCATATCACTTGCACCTAGCAGCCTGTATTTTTGTATTTTTGTCATATGGACTCCTGCATGTTAATTACCTTATTTATATGTATTGGACCTTTTGCCTTTAATACTATGTTGTCTGCATGTACATAGAAGTTGGTGCCCAAGGTTTATTTTTATTTTTATTTTTATTTTTATCTTTATCTTTGTAATAGCTACACCGTGTACTGTGTATATGAATAGTGGACGTATTATAGATCACTATTACAATATATAACACTTAGTACCAGGAACACCACCGCCTCTAGTGGTCTCTAGAGGGTACCACCACTACTCTTGCATACACAGATTTACCCTGCCTAAGGTGGTCACCTTTACATCACACAATAAGGGACAGTTGCCCTAATACAGCCTATCATTTTTACCTAGTAGGGTAACTATTGGCCCAGTAATACAACTTACCAACAACAGCGCCACGACCCCCAACACCTTGTTCATTTTCCTTTATACTCCCCTAGGGGAGCTATATTCAGGGGGGGCTGCAGTTGCATACTTCCATACCCCCACTTCACCTCCTAAGCGCAGGCCTTCTCCTCTATTATCTTTTCGTATTTCACTTAGGTGCAATATTTTCACCTGCAGCTATGGAAGTTTTTGGGTATATGACAAATAGGAATATTAATGTTGATGGGATTTTTAGTCAAGAAGAAATCATCAACAGTCAAGATATGCAGGGTATGGTCAAACAGCTAAAACATACTATGGAGAAACAACTTAGAGTATGGTGGGATATAGCCACATTGGAGACATACATTAAGGAAAAAATGACCCCCAGGAGGCTGAGATGGGATGTACACCCCAATGATAATGTTGCAGACTCTGGACTAATGAATGAATGGTATAACTTCTTTAACTTGATCGAGAACGAGCTCTTACACCAAATAGTTAAAAGAAGAAATTTTAAACTTAAAACAATAGAATCCCACATCGCAGAAATACAGAAATCACTAACACCATTTTCCAGTCAACAAGATTATAAAGATAAGACAAAAGAATTACAGGAACACATTAAAAAGTATGATCATGATATTCAAGTTAAGAAGCAAAAGAAATTTAAGAGGGATGTCCTGGACTACAAGAATTTGCAAGTTTATAAATGGCAGGCAACCATGGATGGATCCACTGATGATCTCGACGACACTCTCATGGATGAGAGTGAACCGTCCCTAGCAGCCATCTATGCAGACTCTACACCTAGGTTCACAAATCCCCCTGCCACACCCAATAGGAATAGGGAACCTACACAAGGTGGAAACCACACACCCAGATGGCACCAGGGAAGGCCAGAAAACAGGAGGGTGAGATATGAAGATACTAACGATCATAGTAGTCCTAATGAACCGAGGTGGAGATCGCCCAGTAGAAGCAGACCATCTTCAGGTAGAGACTACCAGACCTATGACCAATACCCCCGGCAAGGGAGAAGTATGAGGGAAAATAGGGGTTTTCCCAGGGGAGGTCCAAACACCAGACCACCAGGAAGATGGAGACCACGAGGGAATGCCGGATGGAGAGGGGGGAATGGCAACCGGCCGGATACCCATGGAAGACCCATAGGAAGAGAAGACTACCAAAGGAACCTAAGCCACCAGGAACAGGGACCATACAACAATCAATGGGGAAATCGCACATACAATCAGGAGAGAGAAGACGAACATACTCAAAGAGAAAACGCACCAGAGGGTGCATGGGAGGGCAGAAGAGAGCGCCCCAGACAATACTAGGAAGGGGCATCTTCAATCTTAGTAGTATCCAACTTACTAAAGATGAATTACAAATCCTAGATTTAGGCCTTAAATATGCCCCTGAAAAGACCCTAGACCAATTTGAAGCATACATAGATCTTCAAAAGTTTCTAAGAAAATTGAATCTGCGAAAATTCTTTGCGAATAATACAGAGGAACGGAGTACAGAACCCTCTGAATACACGCAGACTAATCTAAGGAACAATTCAGTATTCAATCCCAATACCCCAGGCAATCAGTGCATAACTGCTTTCAAGAAAATGGTTGAAAATGACTTAAGGAAACTACAGAGAAAATTTTAAAATAAAAACAAGAATGTTTGGGAAACCATTAAAGCAATCGGGAAGAAAAATGAAGTCATCATCAGGCCAGCAGATAAAGGGGGGGGGCTTGTTATCCTTGACAAGGCAGATTATGAAGAAGAAATGGACAATCTACTTAAGGTCCCTAACACATATAAAAAGTTAAACGGCAACCCAAAAGCCAAGTTTAACAAGAAACTGTCCAAATATGTCAAAAAAGGAAAAACCATGGGCATACTGAGCCCTAGTGAGGCTGAATACCTGGTGTCAAATTCCACCAAAACACCGGTGATCTACTATACGCCCAAGGTACATAAAAGAATTACTAAGCCCCCAGGAAGACCCATCATTAGCGGGATTAACTCTGTGTTCTCCAGGCTAGGAGAGTATCTGGACACATTCCTTAAACCTATTGTTAAAGAGGGTAGATCGCATCTACGAGATAGCGTACAGCTTATTAATGAACTTAAAGATGTAGTAGGAGTGGAAAATCTATTGCTGGCTACAATCGATGTCAACTCACTGTACACCAGCATTTCACAAACAGATGGCATCTATGGGGTAGAAAAAGCCCTCCATCAAAACACAAGGCTAAAACAGGAACAGATTAATTTCATCATTGAAGGACTACAAATGGCGATGAGCTGCAATTATTTTTGGTATAAAAATAACTATTATGTTCAAACAAAGGGAGTGGCGATGGGGGCTCGTTATGCCCCCAGTGTCGCAAACCTACTGATGGATTGCTGGGAGGAAGAATATGTGTACAATCGTAATATCCCCCAGATCAAACTATATCGAAGATATATTGATGATCTTGTAATTCTCTGGGACGGATCCTCTGACTCCTTTCAGGAGTTCTTACACAATCTGAACACCAACAGATACGGTCTTACGTTCACGGGGAAGTGTGACATGGAAAGTATAGATTTCCTAGATCTCCAGATCTATAAAGCAGGATCCGAATTGCATACAAAGACCTTCTTTAAATCTACGGATCGTAATGGATACATTCCATCTACTAGCTGCCACCACCCGAAGTGGAAAGCGAACATACCCAAAGGGCAACTCATGCGACTTCGTAGAAACTGCAACTCCATCGCAGACTATAGAAACCAAGCCGATGTAATCATTGAGAGGTTTAAGGAGAAAGGGTACAAAGAAAACAACTTGATGAAACTCAAAGAGGAGGTTCAGAAAATGGATAGGAACAACATGCTAATACCGAAGGATAAGAATAAATCAAGTGCACCAGATGTAGCTTTCATCACTGGGTTCAATTCACAGTATAAGGAGTTTGAACAAATAGTCAAAAAATACTGGCCCATCCTGCACGAAGACCACACCTTGAATAAAATTCTAAAGAAAAAACCTACCTTCATCTACAAACGCGCCCCCTCCTTACGCCACCATCTTGTACATAATGTGATCGACCCGCCCAAAGCGATTAATCTTTGCCCTCAGCTTAAGGGCTTTTTTAAATGCCAAAAATGCTTGCCATGCAGGGTTAGCAAGAAACAACCCAGGAAAAAAACAAGTTTTAAGTCAAGGGTAGACTTCAAAGAATACAAAATCAAAGAACTCATCACATGCCACTCCACTCACGTGACCTACGTTATCGAATGCCCCTGTCATCTACAATACGTAGGCCGAACTACACGACCCCTCAAAGTCAGAATACGGGAGCACATCAATAGGATTAAAAAGGGATCCACTAAACATAACCTCTCACGCCATTTCAAAAAATTCCATCAGAATGACCCGACGGGACTTATTTTTTATGGCATAGATCTAGTTAAGGACCACTGGAGGGGTGGGAATAAGACTACAGCCATTTCCCAGAACGAAACCAGTTGGATCTACCGTCTAGGGTCCTTAAGGCCGCATGGATTAAACGTTGATATAGATCTTAACTTCTTTCTAGCAAACCCCTGATTTGCCCACCTGATAGTCAACGGCCCCCAACTGGCACCACTCATGCCCTATACTTAATACTTTAGGCACTGTGTCTCTTTCGTTACTACATATTTCCTCTTAAGCATTATCTCTTATACATGTACCCCAATATAGAAACTTACCTAGGGCAACAGATAGGAGCCCCAGTTTACACATCGGTAGATGCCTCTACAATGTATACTGTATTTTACCTACACAGTGATATCTGTGTGATAATACCTCTTCTGAACACTCCCGTCTGCCTTCAAAACCCCCCATTTCCATTGCGGAAACTTGCTTAGGGCATCAGTTAAAGAAGCCCAGTGTACATAATATACTCATCTCTTGTACACTTAGGAGATATACATTGGTCTATTCCTCCACAATCAATCACAATATGTAATTCCCTTACACAATGAGAATGTCTGTCACAATACTTCCTTATACTATCTCCCTGTGCACATTTATCACTTATCCTTATATAAATATACTAAGGGCTTGAGTTATTATCCCTAGTAAACACACCCACCTATTAGAATCTTAATTTACTTTATTTTAATTTTTATAGAATTATATCGGTTTATCCCTACATAATCTAATTAAGATTCTCCATATCGCCCACTTCACATTATTTCTACACACTGATGTATAATTGTGCACATGTGTGCAATAATCAACACAGATGTGTACCTTTAAAATTCAGCTATATAGATCACCTGTATCACATTTTACTGTAGCATACAACCTGATCCTACTACTTACTTTTTTGTTTATATATGTCACAGTAATGAGCACACTTAGCTTTACCAAATGTGGGCATTAATGCTAAGTTGAATTATGTGCACTAACTAACGCCCTCTCTGCGAAGAACCTTAGAAACAACATCCCACTACTAACGTAAATTAGTTCACGATTAGATCGGGCTAGATACTCTATACCGTAATATATTGAGTCAATGTCCTGGTTTCCATAGGACGCCATACTCTCACCTTGATTATTAATGACACACACTCCTTGATCATACTTTTTGGGTACCATCGCTGCTATATGGACGCTAGCATGGCAAATAACTTAGCCTTATTGTGTACTGGCCTCACACGTCTATACATCCCTCTTGGGATGCCTGATTGGATGACAGCAGCCGTATGTCACGCCCCATCAATCCCTCAGGCATACTCCTATGATAGGACGCCTACGTGTTACTCTCCACCTGTGTGGTTACGTCATTTAGCGTCTGCATGTTGCCATGGTAGCGCCCTCTTTATATGCAGCAAGCTAGGGTATGTGTGTACCCGCTTCAGAAGACGTAATACAATACGAAACGTACGTAAAGCGGACACACGCACACCCACACGCACTTCCAGTTCACCAGCTGACTGTGGTTGGAACGCACGCCGTTCCCACGCTGGTACGAACAGCCATCGGATATCACAGTGCAGTGTTCATGCAGGCCTATACGCCGTTTTATATAGGCAGCTGCTAACCATTTAGTTGTGGCACTTTTGACTGTTAGCTGTGTCAGTTCAGCAACACAGCCTGCCGCCATAACTATATATATATTTTTTACTTTTTATATTTTATTCTTTATATTTTGCATTTCTATTTTTGGATTTCTGCTTATTTTTTAATGCACACCTGTTGGTAGTGCCAATAAAACTTTTTTATATTTTAAACGTACTACTCTATGGGAGCGTTTTTCTTTGCTTTTTCTTTGCTTTGGAGGAATTCAGAAACAATTGAAGTCCAAACCATCCACACCAGGAACCCAGGAAACACACCAGGAGACAAGGGCACGGCACGGAGGAGCAGCTGTCTGTCTGACACGCAATCTACCCCAGCAGGGGTGATTGTCTCTGGTGAGTGGGGACCCATAAGGGGGAGCACCGGGACCACAGCGGGCAACACCTGTTGTACAGTATAAAGACCACCTACCTAGATAGGTGCACCTTGATCCTCACATCACTTCCACCTACCAGCCTGTATTTTTACCACCACTACTCTTGCATACACAGATTTACCCTGCCTAAGGTGGTCACCTTTACATCACACAATAAGGGACAGTTGCCCTAATACAGCCTATCATTTTTACCTAGTAGGGTAACTATTGGCCCAGTAATACAACTTACCAACAACAGCGCCACGACCCCCAACACCTTGTTCATTTTCCTTTATACTCCCCTAGGGGAGCTATATTCAGGGGGGGCTGCAGTTGCATACTTCCATACCCCCACTTCACCTCCTAACCGCAGGCCTTCTCCTCTATAATCCTGTTTTATTGTTTAGTGAAATAAAACGGACAAACAGAGAAAAACCTTAGTCTGTTCCGCCCCCTTGCTGTGAGTGACAGGTTATTTACATATCTCATGCACTAGCCTGGAGACAGGCATTCTTTTTTAATTCCCACACCCACTCCTTTTCTGAAGTCATGTGTTTACTTTTCTGGATTTTGACTGGATGTTACTGATCATAGCAGAATTTAGTGTAAGGAATACACAGGAAAATGCATGTTGACAAGGGGAGTGTAGAGGTGGGCAGAGAGTCTACTGATATCACAACTCCACCCACCGAGCTCCAGACAACAGATCCGCCACAGAATCTGCAGTTTTTTAGTTCTTATAACAGACAGAGGGGAGACATTTGACAGGTAAGGATACATGCAGGAGGCATGTATATCCTTATAGCTCAGCACTATGGGAGTAGTTTAGAAAGGATGAGAGTGGGTTTACATCCACTTTTTAATGTAATGTCTGGTCCCTGAAATATGGATGAAAATCATTGAGAAAAATAGCATGGGTTCCCACCCCCCCTCCCCCCAAATCATTACCAGCCCCTTTGGCCCTATATACTTTGAACAGCAGTATACAGGCAAACAAGAATAGTAGAATATGTTCTAACAATTTTTAAGCTTTTCTGAAAACATAGAGAAGGGTTATCACCCCTGTAACATGTGTTTAGTTTTGTTTAGTGAAACAAGTATTGGTGATAAAGCATCAGTGGACAGGAGACAGAAGAGAATTTCCTTTCTTAGGGGTAGATTTCCTGTCATTTCCTCTCGTTAGTCTTGGTGGGCGCTGAAATGCCCTGCTGTGAACTATTATATCAAGAACTGTAATTACATGCCATTGTTGAACAGTGGTAGAAACATTGGGCCTTGGGTGCTGGTGCTGGTGCCACAACACTGTGCAGATGAGATACTACACCAAGTGAAAATACTTGCTGATTACTGCCTGTGGTATTAATATGAGAACACCAGCAATTGTATTCACGTAGCTTTAGGTGCACACTGTGCAGAGGACACAGTACACCAAGTGAGAATACTTGCTGATAAGTCACTGCCTGCAGGGCCGGATTAACATAGGGGCTATTGGAGCTGCAGCTCCAGGCCCCTTTCTCAGGATAGGCCCATTTGCCCCCCCCCCCCCCCCAAAACAAGGATCGACTTCGGGGATTGTAGCTCGACGACCAGAGGTCACAGAAACCACACATTTGGTAGGTAGGCAGTTGAAGACCTACCCCACAACTGGTCAAAATATGGGACGGCTATCATTTATGGTTCCGGGGATACGGGCCTGCTTGCACAGCCTGTCAGAAGCTACATACAGAGCAGCCATTATAAATACAAGCTGACACACTGCAGCAGAGGATGAGATCACAGTGCTTATAATAATTATTTGTATATTACTTATGGTAAATAACCCCTTACCACCCAGGCCAATTCTGACACTTCTTTACTACATGTAAAAATCATCATTTGTTTTTTTGCTAGAAAATTGGTCTATGGTGGTCTTTGCACTTTTTATGTTGCATGGTATAGAGCTGCACGATTCTGGCTAAAATGGGAATTGCAATTTTTTTTTGCTTAGAAGTTCACGATTTGTGCGGGGTAACATCATCTTTCACATTAAAACAAAACAAAACAAAAAAAATGGGCTAACTTTACTGTTTTGTTTTTATGGTTTTTATTATTCATTAAAGTAGGAAAATGCACTGTGACATAAAATATTGCAGCAATTGGCATTTTTTTCCCCTAGAGTCTCTGCTAAAATATATATAATGTTTGGCAGTTCCAAGTAATTTTCTAGTAAAAAATATTGCTTTTTAACTTAGGAAACAAGTGTTGGACTTTAAGTGGTTAAATTTACTGCATTTACACACAGAAGTCGAAGTTGATCTAAGAAGGAAGTTGGTTACAATGTTTCATGTTGTTTACAAACTTGGCAGACTGCCCGATTTTTGGCGTATGTAACCTGTGTGTATCTGGCTCTGATACTAGCCAGTGCCTACCCAGCCACTGACTAGTATCTCTCCCCAGCCTGTCCTCACACACCCTCTCACCTGTGGATGAGGGAATCACTCCTGCAGTGTTATTGTGTTCTGCCTGTGAGTACAATGATCAGTGTTGCTAACTATAGCTGGCAGCACTGATTGTTTTGGGAAAAACCTAACAGGCTGGTTGTACTCTCAAGTCAGATAATAGATTGACTTGTGTAAAACCAGCTAGCCCATACATAGATCGACTACGGCTGGTCTCTGCATAATTGGCGTAATTTCAATCCATGTATGACCCGTTTAACCACTACACTACTCCCTAAATATCCTTCCACTCCGGTACATAGTGCTCACTGTCATACTCTCCACACTCCTCTCCTGTACATTGTGCCCACTGTCATACTGTCCACACTTCTCTTCTATACATAGTGCCCACTGTCATACCCTACACACTCCTCTCCTGTACATAGTGCCCACTTGTCATACCCTCCACACTCCTCTCCTATACAGTGTTCACTGTCATACTTTTCACACTCCTCTCCTATACAAAGTGCCCACTATCATACCGTCTACATTCCTCTCCTTTACATACTGCCCTCTGTCATACCCCCACAATCCTCCTGTACATACTGCCCACTGTCATATCCTTCAAACTCCTCTCCTGTACATAGTGCCTGCTGTCATACACTTCTCTGCTGTACATACTGCTCACTGTCATACTCTCCACACTCCTCTCCTGTACATAGTGCCTGCTGTCATACACTTCTCTGCTGTACATACTGCTCACTGTCATACTCTCCACACTCCTCTCCTGTACATAGTGCCCACTGTCATACTCTACACACTTCTCTCCTATACATAGTGCCCACTGTCATACCCTACACACTCCTCTCCTGTACATAGTGCCCACTGTCATACCCTCCACACTCCTCTCCTATACAGAGCGCCCACTGTCATACCCTTCACACTCCTCTTCTCTACATAGTGCCTGCTGTCATACCCTTCACACTCCTCTCCTGTACATAGTGCCTTTTGCCGTACCCTTTGCACTCCTCTCCTGTACATAGTGCCCACTGTTAGACCCTCCACATTCCTCTCCATCACCTGGACATAATTCCCACTTGTATACCGTCCATACTCCTCCCCTATTTCTTTAAAATTATACTGAATACCCTCAATGTTACCAGCTCTATAATGGACACACATTTGTTAGTTCAACTAAAGGAAATCTCAGTTCTCATATTTGTTCTGCCCCATTATTAGTACTCATTTAATTGTGTGATTACTACTGTGATGTATAGAGGAACATAGGGGATCTCAGCTACTCTAAATATAGCACTTATATAAAAAAAAAATGTGATTACTACTTTTTAGAGGGCCTGAAGTAGGTTATGCCACAATGTACGAGTATGCACAGCATATTAGCACATTAGGGTACACTTACATTTTCAGACTGAGCCCTCCAGTGCTGCGCTGTGATGAATCCGGCGGGGGCCCGAGCGCTTCCATCTTCACCCAGTCTTCCTTCTGGGTTCTGTGCCTTTGGTCACTTGCATTGGCCGCGCTGCGTTGATGTCATTCCCACGCATTTATTTATTATTTATAAAATGCCCCACCAAAATCCTCAGCACCAGGCCCATGATGTTCTTAATCTGGCCCTGCAGGGCTGGATTAACATAGGGGCTGTTGGAGCTGCAGCTCCAGGACCCTTTCTCTAGATAGACCCATTTGCCAAAAAAAAAAAAAAAAGATCGACTTCGGGGGTTGTAGCTCGATGACCAGAGGTCACAGAAAACCCACATTTGGGGGGTAGGCAGTTGAAGACCTACCCCACAACCGGTCAAAATATGGGATGGCTATCATTTATGGTTCCGGAGATACAGGCCTGCTTGCACAGCCTGTCGGAAGCTACATACAGAGCAGCCATTATAAATACAAGCTGACACACTGCAGCAGACTGAGAAAAAAAAAATCATCATTTGTTTTTTGCTAGAAAATTACTCTATGGAGGTCTTTGTAACTTTTTATTTTGCACAATATAGAGCTGCATGATTCTGGCTAAAATGACAACTTCAATTTTTTTGCTTAGATGATAGATCACGATTCTCTCAAGATTCGTGCGACAGATTACATTATACCGTAATAGTCACGAAGTGTAGAATTTTTTTTTTACACAATCCACAAAGTCAGCGAGGCTCCAGATCGAGCCCACACAAGTGCCCCATAGCAGGCAAGGGGAGGAGCCAGGAGATCCGACAGGGAACCGTAGAGGAGGATCAGGGCTGCTCTGTGAAAACCATTACGCAGAGCAGATAAGTATAACACTTTTATTATTTTAATGAAAAAATTTACAGTCACTTTAACCACTGAAGGACCCCTTCACGCCATTATACGTCGGCAGAATGGCACAGCTGGGCACATCCACGTACCTGTACGTGGCACTTTAAGCCCAGCCATGTGTTTGCCACGCTCGCGTCCCAGTCCGAAGCTCCGTGACCTCGCTGGCGGGACCTGCGGACCCGATTGCCACAGGTGTCCCGCGATCGGTGACTGGAGCTGAAGGAACTGGGAGAGGTGTGTATGTGTATAAACACACCTTCACCGTTCTTCACATTAGCAGTGTCAGTGATCATCTGTTCCCTGATATAGGGAAAGGCATTCAGTAACGTCACACGTCTAGCCCCTCCCCCCTACAGTTGGAAACACATATGATGTCACACTTAACCCCTTCATCGCCTCCTAGTGGTTAACCCCTTCATCGCCTCCTAGTGGTTAACTCCCAAACTGCAATTGTAATTTTCACAGTAATAAGTGCATTTGTATAGCACTTTTTGCTGTGAAAATAACAATGGTTCCAAAAATGTGTCAAAATTGTCCGATGTGTCCACCATAATGTCGCAGTCACGAAAAAAATCGCTGATCGCCACCATCAGTAGTAAAACTTTTTTTTTTATAAAAATGCAATAAAACTATCCCGTATTTCGAAACGCTATAATTTTTTTTAACCAAAAATAGGTAGAAGATCACGTATCAGCCCAAACTGAGGAAAAAAAATGTTTTAGATATTTTCGGGGACATTTATTATAGCAAAAAGTAAAAAATATTCATTTTTATTTTTCAAAATTGTCGCTCTATTTTTGTTTATAGCGCAAAAAAAATAAAAACCGCAGAGGTGATCAAATACCACCAAAAGAAAGCTCTATTTGTGGGAAAAAAAGAACGCCAATTTTGTTTGGGAGCAACGTCGCACGACCGCGCAATTGTCAGTTAAAGTGACACAGTGCCGAATGGCAAAAACTGGCTAGGTCCTTTAGCTGCCTAAAGGTCCGGTTATTAAGTGGTTAACCTGCATAAAGGATGAGGTCTTAAGTGGTTAGGAAGCAAGAGATTTTAAAATTGAGAATTTTACAATTATATTGGAGACTAGAGAACCATTCACTTATATGGTCAGCTGTACGTGACACCTGCAACTCCCAGAGCACTGAAAAAATGGAAAATTGTATACTCAACTTTCCGTAATTTTCCTTTCCTGACGCATCTTCATGGCAGCACACACTGGGTTGTGACTCCGCCCCCACAACCTGACAGGATTGGTTAGCTATAAATCTGAGTGGGAGACACCCGGCGTCATTCTCCGTATATATCATCATTGAACAGTAGGGTGGGCAGTTGTGTGCTGCCATGAAGATGCGTCAGGAAAGGAAAATTACGGAAAGGTGAGTATACAATTTTCCATTTTCCTGACGCATTCATGGCAGCACAGACTAGGAAATAACTCGCCAGTCGGGAGGGTTCAATGCAAAGTATTTATTCTCTAGAGAGCCGAAGAATTGGCCCTGAAGACAGATCTGCCAAATTCAGCTGTAGCCAAAAGAGCTGCGTCCACTCTGTAGTGGGATATGAAGGTATGCCTGGAAAACCAGGTAGCTGCTCTGCAGATGGTTTCTGACGAGACCCCGCAATATGCTGCCCAGGAGGTCGCCACTGCCCTGGTTGAATGCGCTTTGATGCCTTCTGGGATCTCTAGCTGTTGCATAGAGTATGCCTTTTCTATAGCTCTGACTAGCCAAGAGGCGATGGTTCGGGAAGTGGCCGCCTGGCCTCGCCTGGCTCCGTGAGGGATAATCAGGAGGGCGTCTGACGAGCGAAGATGGGTGGTAGCCGACAGGTAGCTGGAGATTGTAGACTTAATGTCCAAAGCGTGAGGTTCCCCATCCTCGTTAGTAAGGCATGGTAAGACGATATCCTGGCTGTAGTGGAAAGCCGAGGTAACCTTGGGGAGGAAACGGTCAGAAGGCCTCAACACCACCCTGTCTGGTAGAAAAACCAAATATGGCTTCTTGAACATGAGAGCTTGCAACTCCGACACTCTTCTAGCTGAAGCTATAGCGATGAGGAAGGATAACTTCAGGGTCAGGTCCCATAAGGAGATTGAGCTGAGTGGAAAGAAGGGAGGATTGGAAAGTGCTTCTAGTACCACCGAAAGATCCCAGGCTGGAAAGGGTGGTCTTCTTGGAGGTCTGATCTTCGCACAGGCCTGCATGAACTGGGTAATGAGAGGGTGCAGGGCCCATCTAGTGCCAGTCTTTGCAGAAAGAGCGGAGATCTGTACCCTAAGGGTGTTTGAGCTCAGGCCTTTGTCGATACCCGTTTGAAGGAACTCTAGAATCTGGCAAGGGTCTGGCGAGATGTGATTCCAGCCTCTAAGTTGCGCCAAGTGGGTGAACTTTCCCAAAATTCTTGTGTAGACCGTGTTTGTCGAAACCTTTCTGGCTTGCATTAAGGTTGTTATGACTGCCTGGGAGCATCCCTGTTCCCTAAATCTAGCCCTTTCAACCTCCAGGCTGTCAAGTGGAGCCTGTCGGGGGCCGGATGGAAGGATCGGCCCTGGAGTAGGAGGTCCGGTGACGCTGGTAGATGGATAGGAGGACAAGTATTGAGCTGTAGTAGAGTTGTGAACCAAGGCCTCCTTGGCCAGAATGGTATTACCGCTATTACTGTGGCTGACGATCTCCGGAGTCTGCATAGAAATCTCGCTATCAAGGGAGTCGGAGGGAAGGCGTATCCTAGGTTGAAGTCCCATGGGTGGAGAAGGCAATCTGTCCCCTCCGCTGTCGGAAAGGGTACTCTGGACAGAAATCTCGGGCACTTGGTGTTGGCTGGTGTTGCTGCCAGGTCGATCTCCGAAATCCCCCAGGTGTCCGTCAGCATAGAGAACTCCCGGAGGTTCAGGGACCATTCGTTGTTCGATCGAAGTTCCCTGCTCAGGAAGTCGGCTAGCGTGTTTTGATCCGCTGGGACGTAAACTGCTCGTAGGTCCAATAGATGTGTCTGGGCCCATTCCATTATGGGGCGAACTTCCTCTAGTAGCGTGCGACTTTGGGTACCGCCTTGCCTCTGGACGTAGGCCACCGCCACTTTGTTGTCCATACGAATTTGGACGTATTTCCCCTGTAGCAGAGGCTCGAAAGCCAAGAGGGCCTGGAATGCCGCTCGAAGCTCCAGGATGTTTGAGACCACTCCTCGAGCAGGAAAAAGCCATCGTCCCTGGGCTGTCTGATCCCGGTAGTGCGCCCCCCAACCCTTCTCGCTGGCATCTGATGTCACGATTTCCGGACTCGGAGGGACTATAGGTCTGAAGCCCCTGAGTTTGGGAGGCAGAGTCCACCAAAAAAGGTCGGGTCTCACATGGCTGGGAATGTTGATGGGTTGGTGCATTGAGGCTCCGTCCCACTGTCTGAGAAAGGTGCTTTGTAAAAGTCTCATTCGCCACTGGGACCACTGGATCATGGGTATAGACATAGAGCCCAACAGGCTGAGGCAGGACTTGGCCGACGTAGATTTGGAGGATAGTAGGTTTTGCACCTTCCGAGCTAGGGGTTCCACCTTTTCTAGGGGCAACTGCACCCTGTTCTGTCTCGTATCTAACTGTGCTCCGAGGAACGTCATCACCTGTGAGGGTTGTAGGCTGCTCTTCTGCCAATTGATTAGCCACCCGAAGCTCTGAAGGGTTGAGATTAGGATTTTGCGTTGGAAGAGCAGAGTCTCCTGGTCTGCCGCTAGGAGCAGTATGTCGTCCAGGTAATGGTGAACCCGCAAGCCCTTCTCCCTGAGGAATGCTATGAGCGGGAGGAGGACCTTTGTGAATGTCCTGGGTGCTGAAGAGATGCCGAAGGGCAGGCATCGGAACTGAAAGTGGTGTTGCCCGATGGAAAAACAAAGGAATTTCTGAAAGGCGGGGTGGATTGGTATGTGAAGGTAAGCGTCTGACAGGTCGACGGACAGCATCCAATCTCCTAAGTTTACTGCCAGAAGAATAGACTGGAGACTTTCCATTTTGAAGGCTTCTATTTGGATCCTTTTGTTTAGTCGTTTGAGGTCCAATACAGGCCGAAGGTCTCCTGATTTCTTTCGCACCAGAAACAGAGGGGAATAAAATCCCCTGCCTCTCTGGTGGGAAGGGACCTCTATGACTGCTTCCTTCCGAATTAAGTCTGAGACGTACTGCAGTAGAAGTTTCCTTTTGTCTGGGGAGGAGGGAATTTTGGTGGGTTGAAAAACCGTGTGAGGCAATGCCCCCATAAAGCTCCATTTGTGGCCTTGTTTGACCGTGGAAAGGGCCCATTGGTCTTCTAAATGCTCTGCCCAAAGTTGTACAAAATTCCTGAGCCTGGCGCCCACCTGAGCTGGGTGGGCAGGCGAACTCTCAAAAAGACTTTTGCTGGTCCCCTGTGGTAATGGCCTTGATCTTTTGACCCCTAGCAAAAGGGGGGCGAGTAGATCTCCCATCTCTTCTAAATTCCCTGCCTGGGCGATAATTTCTGGCTTCTCTGTACCTATCGGGCAGATTGCGCTTGAGGGTAGGCCCCCTCTGGGGCTTGGGTCTCCTGTCGGAGGGGATAAGCCCCGATTTTCCTCCGGTAACTTTGGAGATTGCCGTATCTAACTTCGCACCAAACAAGTTTACGCCATCATACGGGATCTTGCACCAGTTGGACTTGGAGTTTGAGTCAGCGACCCAGGGTTTCAGCCATAAGGCTCTGCGGGCCATTACCGAAGCTAACATGGAGCCACTGAACCACTGAGGCTCCTGCCACAAAGTCTCCTGCTAGCCTAATTTCTTGTAGAGAGGATATCACCTCCCTCTGGTCAGTCCCTTCTAAGAGGGCCTTCTCCGCATTGGCTGCCCATGTGGACATGGCTTTGGCAACTGCAGCCGTGGCAATAGCTGGTCTACAGGCTCCCCCTGCTGAAGAGTACGATTTCTTTAATTCCAGATCCATCTTGCGGTCAAGCACATCTCGGAACGAGACCGCGTCCTCTATCGGTAAGGTGACATGGCGGGCGAGTCGCATCAGGGATGAATCGACAACGGGAGCGTTGATGAGGGAAGACACCTTGGACTCCATTAGCGGGTACAGCTTAGCAAGCTTATTAGAGAGGCTGGGCCGCCTATCAGGTTTTTCCCACTCATCTTTAATGAGATCTTCTAACTCATCTATGAAAGGAAATAGTTCCGGATCCCTTCTTAACTCGGGAAAATACTTCCCAACCTTCGGTTCTGCCACGGGATCCTCCCAGCCTATAGCCTCCTTAATGGAGCGTGCAAAGGGCTCAACTAGGCTGAAGTCAAATCCTGATGTCATCTCATGCTCTTCCTGGTCGGACAGGGTCCCCGCTAGTTGGGCATAGGGGTCAAGAGCCGATGAGGTGCCTGGGGTGGGGTCACCGCCGGTTAGAGGGGTCCAGTTTGAATCCTGCACCGGATCTCTGGCAAGACTTGTCGCTGTCCTGGCGTCCACCTCCCTTTCTCCAACCGCTTCATTGAAGCAGGTGCGACATGCTAATTTTCCTGGCATTGCAATGGCACCACACACCCAGCAGGCATTAGCCGCAGGACGGGTATGGTAACGTTCGCGGTGCACTGAGGGAGACTGTCTCCGATGAGACCTGCTGTGGCGAGATCGACTATGGCGTGATTGGCTGCGCCTAGATCGGCGGTAGCGGGAGGAGGTTCTTGACCGACTTCTGCGGGATCTCCTAGATGAATGTCTGGATCCCTCCCTGCGCCGTGGGCTTGCATCGCTGGGCCTGGTGGGACTGCGAAAGAAGGCAGTGTTTAGTGGCCGGCTCTCTTTTTTCTCTTCCCTACTTACCTCTATTGATGGCCTACCTACCTTGTTTGTTGGCAGTGGTCTGCTAGGGCAGTGGACTCCATAAAGCAGAGAAGTAGCAGCTAGAGGAAAAGAAGAGGAAGAAAAATAAGGTTAGGAAGGGAGAAGGGCACAGCCATTCTGGGGAGAGGAACAAGGCTTACCTGGGGCAAATAATATAGAGAAGTTTGAGCAAAGCAGCAACTTCAGGGAAAAAAGGGAAAAGTTTCCTATTTAAAGCTGGCGCCGCCGTCGCGGCGTTGATGACGCGTTCGCGCATGCGCAGTAGCGCCGCGCGCGACCCCGCGCCATCTTGGATGAGGGCGAGTAAGCCCCTGACGTCATCGCTCCGCTGCGCGCATGCGCAGAGCGGCCAGAGGGACGCCAGGAGCGAGGAACCACAAGGCCCAGCGGTCTGCGGGCTTCAATAACCTAAATACCAGAAAGAAGGGGAAACAGACTGGATAGACAAGAGGATTCCAAAGGAAGGTAAGGGGAGCCACTGCCAAATCTAAGCTCATTTAGAGCTTGTAGGATGCCAGGTATTCGCCGGGATTTTTGACCCCCGAGACCACCAGAGCGGGGTTCCCCCCATAGAGCTCTATTAGAGACTGTACAGGGGGGACTTCCAAACAGGAGAGGCTGAACCTGCTGGGGCGATAGCGGTAGGAGGCGAGCTGTACATCCGTTCCAGTCCTGTTCAGGTGAGGATAAAAAAAGAGAATGACGCCGGGTGTCTCCCACTCAGATTTATAGCTAACCAATCCTGTCAGGTTGTGGGGGCGGAGTCACAACCCAGTGTGTGCTGCCATGAATGCGTCAGGAAAGTCAATATTTTATACAAGGCATATTTTATAATATTAAATCCACAAAGTCCTCAAAGACCCATGCCTTACAAAAATGTAAGGGATGAAATCTAGGAGGAGCCGCCACTATTAGTAGTAAAAAAAAAATAATTAATAAAAATGCAATAAAACTATCCCTTATTTTGTAAACGCTATAAATTTTGCGAAAACCGACCGATAAACACTTATTGCGATTTTTTTTTACCAAAAATACGTAGAAGAATACGTATCGGCCTAAACTGAGGAAAAAAAATGTTTTTTTATATATTTTTGGGGGATATTTATTATAGCAAAAAGTAAAAAATATTGCATTTTTTTTTAAATTGTCGCTCTATTTTTGTTAATAGCGCAAAAAATAAAAACCGCAGAGGTGATCAAATACCACCAAAAGAAAGCTCTATTTGTGGGAAAAAAAGGACGCCAATTTTGTTTGGGAGCCACGTCGCACGACCGCGCAATTGTCAGTTAAAACGAAGCAGTGCCGAATCGCAAAAAGGGGCAAGGTCCTTTACCTACATTTTGGTCCGGGTCTTAAGTGGTTAAACAGACATATGAGTTGAGTTGAGTTGAGGTGCACTTTCTATAGCGTGGTCAATTACCCCGGAGGATCCCGACATATACTGATTCAACCAATAAAAACGTGGCTTATGCCGCTGTAATGGTTTAACTTTGTCCTTCCTGAAAGATGGCTGGTTTTGGCCATATTTTGGAGAGACAGACTCATTAATTACACAGCTTTGTGTTCAGCTATTTAGTGCTGGCCTGGCTGTGGCTCAGGGCCCCACCCCACAGACAGAAAGTCTGGTCCTGGGAGCCAGGTGTGAGCTCCCAAACCCTCTAAGAGGAGTCAGAGGTATGCATAGGTGCAGCTACTGCATGAGGCCGGTGTCGTGCGATTGAGCAGCAAGGCGCTGGTCAGGAGTAAGTTGGCTGTGTGCTTACTGTTCGGAAACGGGTAGTTCTGAGGAGCAGAACTTGGGCCTAAGTTGGAGGTCTGAAACAGCCGGAGGACAAGATACAGGAATGGTGGAACCCCCCTGCGAGGGCTGCTATTTGTATTTGTGAGTTTGTAAATAAAATTGGGCTACCAGGCCCTTAAAAACGCAGTTCTGTCTGGGTGTACTCACTGGAAAACGCATCTATCACTGGAGTCTAATAACCCCCATCTTACACCGCGTACACACAATCACTTTTTGTGATGTAAAAAAACGCAGTTTTATCTCACGAAACAAAACAACGTTTTTCAAACTTAATTTTAAAAAACGACGTTCCCTACACACCATCGTTTTCTGAAAATGCTCTTGCAAAGCGTGGTTACGTACACCACGTTCGACGGCACTCTGTTCCATAGAAGCTCTGTCTCATAACTTGCTTCTGAGCATGCGCGGGTTTAAAAACATTGTTTTAATCCTCCCAACTGTTTACCAAAAACACAAATATGCTGAAATGGGAAAGAGATCTGGACCAGATTTTTTCTCCGACTCAGTTTACCTGTACAAGGTGATTATACTACTTAAATTGTATATTGAATGCAACTACCTCAAGTGTTATAAATTGATAAACCCAATAAAAATTTATTGATGGAAAAAAAAAAAAAAACGTTGATTTGCCCACACACGATCATTTTTTATGACAAAAAACGACATTCTGAAAAACGACAAAAAAAAAAAATCGAACATGCTTCAATTTTTTATGTTGTTTTTCAGAAGACATAAAACAACGTTTTGCCCATACACGGTCGTTTTTTTTTCATCATAAAAAGTGATCGTGTGTACGCGGCATTAGACTCTGCTTCACAATATAATCTGAGAAGCAAACTGCAAAATATCAAAAACATTTCTGAGAACCGTCCAGCACTGCTATGTGAAGATAACAAAAATAAATTGTACTTTATTGAAAAACTTTTAAAAGCAATGTGTCTGCTTAACAGGATCGGCAAACATTTTTTTTTCCCTGCAGGAGCTCTTACGGCCTGCACCAGAAAAACCTATTGCATACTGGTGCGAGTGTGTGTAACATCCTTTGCACCATGAGGGTTGCCTTGCCCTTGTTGGGGTGCTTACAATGCACCTTATAACTTTAATCATGGGATCAAAGCCTGGCTTCTCTGGTGGCCTCGCTAGTCACTTTCACTTCCTTTGCAGGTTGTGATATCTAGTCAAACTCAGGGTTCCTTCCTGGTAAGTCTTGCCTTGGCAAGGTAGTTGTAGTTCTCTCTAGGCACAAAGTTTCTCTATTTTTGATCCTTATAGATTCAGCTTTCCTATTTAGACAGAATGGTCTTTACAAGGACATTTTCTCATCCAATGTCAGGTTTGGGTATGGGTCCTTCAGACGACTCTTAATCACTAGGCAATACACTGTTTTTTTTTTTTTTTTTTTTTTTGTTGTTTGTTCAACTCTTAATTGGACTGCTTTTGGACACATCGATTATATGTATTCTTCTATCCCTCAATGAATGAGGAAAGAAAAAAAAGGATTTTTAATAACAGCTTACCTGTAAAATCCTTTTCTTGAAGTACATCACGGGACACAGAGCGCATAGTCATTACATATGGGTTATATGGGTACCTTCAGGTGTGGACACTGGTGTAATCAACTTCACAGGAAGTTCCTCCCTATATAACCCCCTCCCACTGAGAGTGCTTCAGTTTTGTAGCAAGCAATTTCTCCGAGGTTACACAATGTTCCCCAAAAGAGGGGTGGGAGCTCTGTGTCCCGTGATGTACTTCAAGAAAAGGATTTTACAGGTAAGCTGTTATTAAAAATCCTTTTTTCTTTATCGTACATCACGGGACACAGAGCGCATAGTCATTACATATGGGATGTCCCAAAGCAATGCTCCATGAAGGGAGGGAGACCGTAAGGCCAAAATTAGCCAAACAGAAAATATATCAGGAGGTAAAAAATAGCTCCACCAACAGAAAAAAGGGGGCGCGAACCGGGCCAGAGGATTCTATACTGCTGCCCGTAGGACCGCCTGCCCAAATGCTGCGTCCGTAGCTTTTGTGACGTCCAACTTATAAAATTTAGTAAACGTATGTACGGAAGACCAGGTTGCCGCTTTGCAAACCTGTGCCATAGAGATCTGATGGTGTGCCGCCCAAGAGGCACTCATGGCCCTCGTAGAATGGGCCTTAACTGATAAGGGAGGTGGAACGCGCTTCAGACCATAGGTCTGAAAATCAGCTGCTTAATCCACCTAGCCAAGGAAGACTTGGCAGCCGGCTGACCCTTCTTGGGGCCATCCGGGAGAACGAAAGCACATCTGTTTTCCGAATCTTTTCTGTAGCCTTGAGATAAACCCTCATGGCTCGGACCACGTCCAAAGTATGAAGCAATCTTTCCTCTCTGGACTGGGGAGTAGGAAAGAAGGATGGTAGGACTAGGTCCTGATTCCAGTGAAAACTGGATATGAACCTTAGGAAGGAAAGAAGGCTGAGGCCGCAGAACCACTCTGTCCTTATGCAGAATCAGGTACGGTTCCCTGCAAGACAAGGCTGCCAGCTCGGAGACCCTTCTGGCCGAAGCCATAGCCACCAAGAAAAACCAACTTTCGGGTTAGCAGCACAAGAGGGATTTCTGTCAGAGGTTCAAACGGCTGCTTTTGTAAAGCTGACAAGACCAGATTTAAATTCCAGGGGCAGAGGGGAGCTCTAATAGGGGGATTCACATGCAAGACCCCCTGCAAGAAGGTTTTCACAAGCGAATGCGTGGCCAAAGGCCTTTGAAACCATATTGATAAGGCAGACACCTGCCCCTTTAGAGTACTAAGAGCCAACCCCTTGTCAACGCCAACCTGGAGGAATCGCAAGATCCTGTCAATAAAAAACTTGCGAGGATGCCCTCCTTGAGACTCGCACCACTCCACATAGGTCCTCTAGACTCTGTAATAGATATTTCTAGAGACTGGCTTTCTAGCCTGAATTAACGTAGATATGACTTGGGCTGAGAGGCCTCTGCCCTAAGAATTAGGGATTCGGCCGCCAAGCCATCAAATTTAGCTGCTGTGAAGCAGGGTGGTAGATCGGGCCCTGAGACAGCAGATCTGGGCGCAGGGGGAGTGGCCACGGTGCCCCTACAGACATCCTCACGATGAGTGCGTACCAAGCCCTTCTGGGCCAGGCTGGGGCCACCAGGATCACCGGCCTGCGCTCCACCCTGATCCTTCGTAGAAGGCGGGGAATCATCTGTAGTGGAGGGAACGCATACAGGAGAGAAAACTGGTGCCAGGGGCAAACCAACGCATCGGTCCCGTAGGCCGAGGGGTCCCTGGCTCGGGATACGAATTTGTCCAATTTCTTGTTGAATCTTGTTGCCATGATGTCCACATCGGGAACTCCGAATCTTTGGCAAATCTCTTGGAATACCTGGGGGTGAAGAGACCACTCTCCCGGGAGTAACTGTTGACGACTCAAAAAATCTGCTTGAGAATTGTCTATCCCTGGGATGAACACTGCTGAGATGCAGGGTACATGGGCTTCGGCCCATGAGAAAATCAGGTTTACTTCCCTTTGAGCCGCTAGGCTCCTTGTGCCCCCCTGGTGGTTTATGTATGCCACCGCCGTGGCATTGTCGGACTGTATCCTTACTGGCAGACCCTGAAGGGGGAGAGTCCTGGCGACCAGGGCCAACCGAGCAGCTCTGATCTCTAGGACATTGATGGGAAGCAGACTTTCTGCCTCTGACCACTGTCCCTGCTGGGTCCGTTTTCCTAAGATTGCCCCCCAACCT
Source organism: Rana kukunoris (assembly GCA_029574335.1). Taxonomy (NCBI): domain Eukaryota; kingdom Metazoa; phylum Chordata; class Amphibia; order Anura; family Ranidae; genus Rana; species Rana kukunoris. The sequence continues at coordinate 191,474,137 of CM056049.1, forward strand.
GTTAGGCTGGCATCTGTGGTTACTATTTTCCACGTGATGGGGCAAAAGGTTTTCCCTTTTGACAATTTTTGAGGGACCAGCCACCAGTACAGGCTGCGCCTGACTCCTGGGGAAAGACCTAATAGACGGTCTAATGCCTGTATGGACCTGTTCCAAGCAGAGAGAATAGCTGCCTGGAGAACTCTGGTATGGATCTGGGCATAGGGCACTGCTTCGAAGGCGGCTACCGTCTTTCCCAGCAGTCGCATGCATAGGCGAATAGTCGGCCTCTTTTTGCCTAGGACTATTTGAATTGTTTGAGTTAATGACCTGATCTTTTCTTGAGGTAAAAATATCCTCTGGCATTCTGTATCTAACCGAAGGCCTAGATATTCCAACTGTCTTGTGGGTTGCAACCTCGATTTTCCTTGGTTCACAACCCACCCGAATTCTTGTAGATGCCGAACTGTGTGGACTACTGCATGATTGAGGTTGGAAGCTGATCTGTCGATAACCAGGAGATCGTCCAGTTCCAGGACCAAAATGCCTTCTGTCCTTAGGACGGCTAGCACCGGGGCTAACACCTTTGTGAATACCCGCAGAGCTGTTGCCAACCCGAAAGGGAGGGCTATGAACTGGAAATGACTTTGATCTATCATAAAACAAAGAAACTTGTGATGTGCTGGGTAGATCGGCACATGCAGATATGCATCCTTTATGTCTATAGATGCTAGAAAGTCGCCTTGATGTAGGCTGGCTGTCACTGAACGTATGGAATCCATACGAAAGGTCTGAATCTTTAGAAAGCGATTTAGGCGTTTGAGGTCTAGAATAGGCCTGACGTCGCCATTGGGTTTTGGTATAATAAAAAGGTTGGAGTAGAATCCCAGACCCCTTTCTTGGGTTGGTACTACAATTACTCCTTGGAGCAAGAGGCGATCCAACGCCTTTACGAGAGAGGCCCTCTTTAACGGGTCGCTTGGAAGACTTGACCCCTGAAAATGAGGAGGGGGGATTTCTCGAAACTCTAGTTTGTAGCCTGTGGCTACCACGGACCGAACCCAAGAGTCGGGAATTCTGGCCTTCCAGACTTCGGAGAAAAACTGAAGTCTTCCCCCCACCCAAGAGAGTGGGGGCGCCCCTTCATGAATCTGACTTGATGACTGGTTTAGCCGGCTTGCGAGACCAGGGCCTCTTGTTTGCCGCAGCTTGTCCCTGTGGGCGGCTATTAACTGCTGAACGCCCGGGAGGCCGTCGATACTGACGGGAAGTCGAAGGGGCCGAGCCTGCAAAGGCCTGTCGTTTAAACGCGGGCCCACGCGGTCTTTCTTGACCGGTAAGGAAGAACTTTTACCACTTGATATGGTTTGGATATATTTATCTAGGTCTTCACCGAATAGTCTTCCCCCATGAAAGGGAAACCCTGCTAAAAGCTTTTTTGCAGGGTGCCTCTGCTGACCAGTTCTTTAGCCACGAAAGACGACGCATGTGAACCACCAGCAGAGATAACCGGGATGCCTGTTGGATGGAGTCCTTAATAGCATCTACTGCAAAGCAGAGAGCCCTAGGGAAATCTGCTAATTCACGAGTTTGCTGAGCCGGCATGTCCTTTAATATCTGTTTTGCCTGATCCTTTAAGGCCTGACAAACGCCAATGGCTGCCACCACTGGCTGAACCATGGCACCTACTGTGGTGAAAGAAGCCTTCAGTAGGGTCTCTAATTTTTTGTCGACCGGATCCTTGAACATCTGGATATTTTCAACCGGACAGGTCCGGGCCCATTTCTTTAAAAATTCCTCTTCCATAGGATAGAGAATAGAGAACCTCTTAGGAGGGATAAAGATCCTATCAGGTCGAGCCCAATCCTGGTAAATCACGCTCCGCAGAAGGGGGTGAATCGGAAAAGACACACAAGTTAATGGAGCCTTTAAAGAACCCAATGAGGATACCACAGGGGCTACTAGTTCTAGCACTGGAAGTTTAAAAGCAGTGCGAACTATATCGGTCAAAGACTGGATCCACAGGCTCTCCGCTTGAGAGGCCGAAAAAATATTCATCTACAGTGGAACCCTCCATGTCTGAACCTTCGGGACTTGGGTCTGCTTGATCCCCTTGTGGGTCCCGTTCCTCCGAAGAGGAGACCTCCACATCTGAAAACACCAAACTAGGTGAGGGGGATCTAGCCCGTTTGCTACTTGGCAAAGGGCGGGCAAACAAAGCAGTTAACCTTTTCTCTAGCCCACCCAGGGTGGTCGCTAGCATTTCTTCCGTTACGTAAACAGGAATGGGTGGATCGGGGGCCGCCTCTGCCCCCAGCATCCCCAATGGCTCTTGTACTATGCTACTCGGTGGTCTAACTGGTGAGGGTGGGGCCGTTGAAGCCTGGCCCAAATCCTCTGACCCCGATGGAGACCCCTTTTGTTTCTTGGCACCTTTTGCAGCCTTGGCTGGTCCTGATGCCTTTGGAGCCATTGCACAACCTTGAGTCACCCCTCTAGCCAACACCTGACTGTTGTAGCTAGGAGTAATTAATATGAGAACAGGCTGAGGAAAATGAAAAAAACATTTTTTTTTTTTTATCCGCCTGGGAGGTGGCAATACTGAGGAAAACCTGTGAGTATTGCAACACCAATGCCCGTTAGCCGGAGTCCAAGGTTGACTCAGATACTGCTGGATCTAAGGCTGAGTCCCTTTAAGCAAAAAAGAAAACTTTTTTTTTTTTTTTTCTGGTCAATAGTGGAACTAAGTCCTAGACCTGAAGATCCACAAACCGCCACTGGGTGTCACTGTGGCCAAAAGACCCAGCTGCGCGCTCTGTGACCTTCTTCCTCTGCCTCCATGAGGGAAAGACCAGCCAGAGAAAAAGTTTTACTTTTAAAACAGACCCTGACGCTGCTGGCCCGCCCCCCCAACGCACGCCGACGCTATAAAAGGCGGCGTGCACGCGCACCCCCCCACGCTGAAAACAACATGGAGGAAGCAGAGCAGAGGAAAAACATGGACCAGCGCCAGGCAGCACCAACAGACACCAGGTAAGCACTAATCTTATTGTAGTGCACAGAGAGAGGAAGCTGTCCCCATGGGCTTCCTAAGAAACAGGAGTTTTCACCAGCAATTTCCTCTTTAAAACATGTGGGGTTGCAGTATCAATGCTAACAGGCAGACCTGGGGTGAGTAGCAAATATATATCTTAGACAAGTATACATATATCTACATGTTATCTGGGTAAACATTAGTATCCCATCCTGCCCACACAGACATAGTGGAGATAGTGGCTGATGCACAAGCATACCATTAGCCAACCCAGAACCCCCAGGGGGATACCTACTGTCGAACCAAGTCCCGCAGGATCCCTCTTACCTGCTCCACGCCGCAGGGTATTGCAAACTGTAAGAGGCCCAATCTTCCCCCATCTCCGTGGGTATTGTCTCGGACCTTCAGGGACCGGGGTCCTGTGTTTAAGGAACCCACACCCCTGGACCTATACAGCATCCTGGCATCAGTAGCGTTTAGTTCTTGGAAGAGACTAAGGCACTGGAGCCCAGAATCCAGCCCTCCAAGGAGAGGCATTATAGGCAAAACCCCACTCCAGCAGGGCCCGGGTACCGTACACCTTGGCTTTGAAGCACTTCGGACGGATCCGGCTAGCTATCCTGGGTCCCGAGACCTCCGAGGGACAGCTAGACGTGACCAACACCTAAGACACTGGCGAAAAAACTGAAGCACTCTCAGTGGGAGGGGGTTATATATGGAGGAACTTCCTGTGAAGTTGATTACACCAGTGTCCACACCTGAAGGTACCCATATAACCCATATGTAATGACTATGCGCTCTGTGTCCCGTGATGTACGATAAAGAAATGACACTTTCATACACAAGGTCCTATATGTTATGAAGTGAAAATAAAAGCTGGGTAAACCATAAATAGTAAAGACAGCAGTTATAGATTTCAGTTATATTTTCTTGAGAATTTTTTTTTCTCCCATTGCCTCTATCCCATTTGGTGCCAGAGGTGCTTTTGCAAATTTTTTTGTTGCACATGTTTACAAATTCACATTTTAGGCCCAAGTTAAAATGATACTAAAGTTTATTTTTTTTGTTTTTTCTTCTTAAAAAATACAAACATATCTATACCTACCTGCTCGGTGTGGCGGTTTTGCACAGACCAGCCCAGATCCTCCTGTTGTCTGGTCCCTCTTCTGTGTTCCTGCCCACTCCCTCCTGTTGAGTGCCCCCACAGCAAGCAGCTTGCTATGGGGGCACCAGAGCCTCAGCTCCCTGTGTTCATTCAGACACAGAGCCACAGCACATTAACATTAAGGCCACTCCACATCATTACATGGTGCAGGAAAGGCACGCTCTGTGAACATTTCCTACATTGCAGGCGAATGCACTGTCCTTGTCATGTGTATGCAGATGCCAATGTATTGTTAATGGCACCCCCAAACACAGATCGCGAATGCAATGCTTTTTCAAGGAATCAAATTGCATAGTAACATGCAGTGTATTTTTAAAAGTAGTGCAAGCACTACTTTTTCCACGGTCCAGTGCATTTTGCAGCCAAAAAAAATAAATTGGCTGTCAAGACGCATCGAGCGCGAATCGAACAGGAACGATATTGGTGTGAACCAGCCCTTAAAACACGTTTTATGCAAGATTATAAAACATAACACTTTGAATCACAAATAGAAAGAACTTTTTTTTTTTTTACAATAAATTAACAATTTACACAGTTTTAAAATGCTGTACAAATATGTTTGTAAGCAATGGCAAAAGGAACATTTACTACAAAATAGATATGTACAAAGTTTTGCAAGTGTAAAGAGATTATGTTCAGTCCGACTTGTCAGGTTCATTCTCAGCTACACCAGTTGATGTCAGTTGCTTCTCAAATTCTTCCTCCGTGATTTTACCCTTCTTCAGTTTTTTCAACAACCTGGTATCACGCAGCAGTTCATCCACATCTTCATCATCTATATCAGAGCCCTGCAATACAAAACAAAATTAGTGCTCACACACAGTGGACAATCCCACAACCCTTGCAGCACCGAAGCATGAATGTTAAAGTTATATTAAAGGCCGTTTAAAAAAATATATATATCATAACAGGTCATACTTACCTGCTCTGCGCAGTGGATTTGCACAAAGCAGCACTGATCCTCCTTCTCGGGTCTACCACCAGCGCTCCTGCCCCCTCCCTCCTGCTGAGTGCCCCCATTGTACACAGCTTGCTATAGGGGCACCCGAGAAAGCTTGTTTCTAAGCCACTGCTTTGTCTGTCTATTCAGACACAGAGCACAGCTCAGCCCTGCCCTCTCCTTACTGGCTGTGACTTACATTAGCGGGAGCCAGTGGCTGTTTCAGCCAATGAGGAAACAGAGACCCCAGAGAGGCGCTGCTCTTGTGCGCATCACAGGATCGAGAAGGGGCTCGGGTAAGTCCCAGATAGACAGCAATTGTGCTACAGCAATTGTGCTACAAGTTTGAAAAAGAACTCGCTAAGCTATTGCTAGACTTGCCAGGCTTCACAAGTTTGTTGCAAATTGCAGCAAGTCTGTATTGCATGACTGCAGATAAACTTACTTTGCAAACATTCTGCAAGTCTGCTGCATGTTCTGGTTGAGTTATGTTGTGAAATAGTCATCCCACCACAGGGGTCACGGTGGCTGAATTTTCATGCTGTAGACTCACAACTGCAATTGTGATTTGAACATATTTGTCTGCTGGCCGTTTTGGTTTGATCGATGTACACACGATCAAACCAAAATCCCCGCCGGCAGACAGCGCGGTGAGGTGGCGGTGACGTTGTCACCGCACCAGGAAGTAAATTACTTCCGCGCATGTGTTGAATCCATTCGACGCATGTGCGAGCAGATAGGTCTGCTGGTTAGCGTACTAACCAGCAGACATGTCGGGCGGACGGGTTCCCAGCCGACAGATTTTAAAGCATGCTTTAAAATCTGTTGGCTGGCCAAATCTGTCTGTCCGCTCGTACACACGAGCGAATCTGTCTGCTGAAACGGTCTGTCAGACTGTTTCCAGCAGATAGATTTGATCGTGTGTACGCGGCCTCAGAGGTCCTTTGGAGATTACAGCTCCTGGAGAGTAAACTTAGGACTGGCCACTTACAGGGGAGGTATTATACCCCTTATTTGCAAGAAGCTTGACTTTTGTTAGTTTTTTCTTGCAGCGACAATGCAGCTTTAAATGAAATGTGTACATGGTTTTAATAAATCATATACATAAATACACAAAGTAATACAGGCACTTCACACTGCATAACAGTAACAAAGACTGATAGCGCTACCATCCTGTAAGCAGTATCCTCCCAAAAGGAAGACTACTTGTTTACATACGATTCACTGACTGTTTTTGTCTTGTGCATTTTGCACTTCTGACCTTGGATGGTGGTCTGTTTTTGCTCTCTTGGAGCGTGTTTTCTGTAATTTCCTTTAAAAAATGATAAAGAATAATAAAGAAATATAAAAAAGCCTCTGCAAGTCATAGGTATGAAAGTCAAAAGAGTCGGCAACTCAAAAGGTTAAAATCCAATCTTCTTTATTGAAAACAATGTTGGGGTAAAACTCCAGGAACCAGATGATGCGTTTCAGCCTATGCAGGCCTTAATCATATGGTTAAGATGAAGGCCTGCATAGCCTGAAACGTGTCAACTGTCTTGGTCCTGGATTTTTGTGCCAACATAGTTTTCAATAAAGACTGAATTTTAACTGGCTCTTTTGACTGTCGTCCTCCACACTGCATGTTTCTCTATCCTTGAAAGAAGTCTCAATGCCATCCCAAAAAATCTCAATATCCAGTCACTAACCTACTGCAATCTACAGAAGTGAACACTTCTTATAATGCTTCCCCTGCTGATAGCAAGCCTTGACTAAAGTACTGTTTACCTCCACAAGGGGTTGCTTCTAGTGTAAAAATCTGGGGATCACTTGCACCAAGGGTTGTACTTTTGTTTACAAATCTTGCAACAAAGAATAGTTATTGCTTGCCAAATTACACAAAAACTGATCAATTAACCTCTTTATGTTTCCTTTTAATGGCGATTTTTTTCCTTTTTTCTTTACGTGTCTTTTGCTTTGACCAGGCCTTGTTCTTGGCATAATTTCTCCTTCCGCCATCTACTTCCTGTTTCTCCTTCCTCTCTTGTAGCATCTTTTGTCTCTGTTTTTCACGGTTTTTATCTCTGTAAGGGATAGAGTCTGTATTGATAGAACTGGTAACAAAGTCTGAGAAATCCTTTCCTCTCAGTTCTGGCATGCGAGGCATTTTCAGCAGAGCAAAGCCATGAGCAAGAGATGAGAAGTCCAAATCTACAAAAACAAAAATTTTCCAAAATCATAAATACACACAGACATAAAACAACCCATAGAAATCAAGCATCCCTACAGATGTGACAATTGTCAACATATTTTAAAACCTTGGCCTTGGTGGGCAAACTATTAGGACCATTGAAGGGATGCCGATATGCCATGTCTGCTATAATCTCATGTTGTCCTCGAGCTGAGAAGTAAACCAAAAATTCATAGTACCAAAAACCAAGAACTGGGAACAAAGTCTGAGAAGTCCTTACCTTTAGCTCTGGCATGCAAGGAATTTTCAGCAGAGCAAAGCCATGAGCAAGAGCTGAGAAGTAAACCAAAAATTCATAGTACCAAAAACCTTAAAGAAGCTCTCAAACGGAAATAGAAGATCTCTCTTCATATTCTATATACGGTTCTAGCAGTCTGAGCTTGGCTTTTAAAACACGGTTATCAAGGGTCAATGTAAATTCTCCAAATAGTATCCACTATAAGCATTGGTGCATGAGCCCTTGGGGAAATACTCCTTAGGAATGCATTAAGGACAAACTAAAGCTAGAGAGTTAGCATGCCAAAAAGACAGTCTGTCTGCTACCATAGTTTTAGAATGGATGCAATTACTAATTTTTTTTTGGGGGGGGGGGGGGGGGGGGTGCTGGGTATTGATCAACTGACTGCATTACAGTAAAAAAAAAAAACTGGGTGGCATTCAACCAGTCTGTTAACAGTAATTAGGTGGAAAGATCGTCCACATCTACATTAAATGCCGACCTTGCTCAAAGGGAATGAATAAATAAAGTACCTTTTACTCTGAATATCAAGTTGCATTCATGTTTAGCATAGGCTTGCACATACGACACAAAAGCTTTCATGCCTTTCTCAAACATTGCCCGGTCATACACTGCCATGGACTTAAGCTTTGGCAGATGATCAACTGTGCATTCAAAGTCAGCCATTTCCTGCAGTGGGCACTGTTGATTACAAGATGAAAAAGTTGTTAGCTTCAATAAATGCAGAAACACAGAAGATTACACAAGAATCTAAAAATCATTAAAATGCAATATTGCTATTCTCAAGCAAGACTAATGCCGCGTACACACGGTCGTTTTTTGCGATGAAAAAAAAATAACGTTTTTTAAACTTCATTTTCCAAAACGATGTTGCGTACACACCATTGTTTTTCCAAAATGCTCTAGCAAAGCGTGGTTACGTACACCACATTCGACGGCACTCTTTTCCATTGAAGCTCCGTCTCATAACTTGCTTCTGAGCATGCGCGGGTTTAAAAATGTAGTTTTCAACGTCGTTTTGCCCACACCATCACTTTTTATGACACAAAAAATTACGTTTTGAAAAACGATACAAAAAATTCAAGCATGTTGTAATTTTTTTTGGTCGTTTTTTTTAAGACAAAAAACAACGTTTTGCCCACACACGATTAATTTAAATTACGTTTTTTTCATCGCAAAAAGTGATCGTGTGTACGCGGCATAAGGCCTCATGCACACTGGACAGTTTTACAGTTGCCATTTGTGGCTTCAGACATAGTTTTTCTGCAGCCAGTAAACTCCCCAGCATGTTTTCCTAAGTGTCTATGCACACATAGGCTGTTATTCACAGTTTTTGGCAGGGGCGTTTTCTGGCTGGAAAAAAAAAACTAGTGGGATTTGAGAGAATCAGCTGCAAAAACACTCTAAGGCCCCTTTCACATTGAGGAGTTTTTCAGGCGGTACAGCGCTAAAAATAGCACTGCTATACCGCCTGAAAAACTCCTTCACTGCATCCTCAATCTGAAAGCCGCCGCAATGTGAAAGAGGCCTTACTCTGGAAAAAAAAAAGCTTAAAAGAAAAAAAGCTTAAAGAAAAAAAGCTTAAAGAAAAAAAAAATAAAAAAAAAAAGAAGACACGGTATTCAGCAATTATCAGCGTTTTTGAGCCATAAGCTTTTGTGGGAGTATAATTTTGTTAAAAAAGGCTAAAAAATAAAAAAGCTGAAAAACACTCCTGCAAAAACGCTGAAAACCTCATTCTACAGCTAACACTACTGGCTTTTTTTTAATGTCCAGTGTGCAAGAAGCCCTAATGTGAGGCAAAAACTAAAAATGTGGCTTAAAAGCAGGGAGCTCATTGTATCTCTCATTAACATATACATTTTGCTTTTGAATGTTATACTCCGGATCCACCTGGAGCTCTCGCAAACCAAATGAAGAGCACCCCCCCCCCCCCCCATGCTCATGGGACAATACCTTTGCCTACCAATAGGCTGCTTTGGAGCAAGTAGCAGTTAGAAGGATGAGACAAACCATTTACCACTGACAGGGCTGCTTAAAATTGATCAACTTTTATTATGCAAGCCTTTTATACAGAAAAAAACAAAAACTGTTTGCTGTAACTGTTTATAACATGTTCGCTGGTGTTTGGCCTCAACTTTAGTGTGTCTAAATCAGGGGGTCTTCAAAATATGGCCCTCCAGGTGTTCAGGAACTACAATTCCCATCATGCCTAGTCACGTCTGAATGTCAGAGTTTTGCAATGCCTCATGGGATTTGTAGTTCTGCAACAGCTGGATGGCCGTAGTTTGAGGATCCCTGATCTAAATCTACTTGTCCATCTAAAATTCCCCTTCCCCCAGACTGAAAATGCTACTGTCCAAAAGGTGTCCCCTATGTTCCTTCTTCATCCAGAGTGGGAGAATGTTAATACAGGAGGTGTATTACTGCCCAAAAAACTATTGCAACCACTACATCTAAGATTCAGTAAGCTGCAATATATTTTCGGCTTGGGATTTAATACAGCTTTCAGTTATAAGATCTGATGTGCTCTACACTGTTACAGTAGAGAGCTTTTGGGGTCCTTTCAGCTTAACACACTATATCCTTTTAGGTTAAACTGTCTTCTTATTCCTCTGTGATTAAATCCAGCATTTCTGGATTCCCAGTTTACTAGGGACAGACAGACTAAAAAAAAAAAAAAAAAAAAAAGCAACACCCACTATAATAAAACAAACAATAAAACCCTTATGCAGAGCTGGTACAGCAAACCTAAAATGTTTTTGTAGGAAAAGCTCACCTTTTGATTAATAGACAGAAAACTGACATAGGACTCTTCCATAGGAAGCAAAAACACAAGTGCACTGCCATAATGACCAATTCGTGCTGTGCGTCCACAACGATGTACAAAGGCACTGGAAGAAAAGACCGACATCGGCAAGCAGTAAAAATAAGAGACCCACAATTATAAACTTGACCCTCAGATTATGAAGTACAATTTCCTTCCTTAAAAGAGCCTGTCTGGAAAGGCAATTTTTATTTCAGTGAAAAAGTGAGTATGCATCTACTTTGGTTTAACATCCTACAAACAAGCATCTACTGGGAATGCTTGTTATAGGGAAACATGTCGGTGGGAGATAGTCCATAGGCGTCACCACATATCAGCAGGCTACCTGAACACTAGCAGCTGTTGAGATTTTGTTTTTCGTCTGCTGTGCTTTAAGATTCTTTTTTTTTTTTTTAAATAAAGCACCATTTGCTTACTGCACTATGAAGTTCTCCTCTTTCTTTTTTAACATTGCACCTTCCACCTAATGAACTTCTTTGAGCTGTATACTCATGGAGTGCAACACTTTATTATCTTCACAAAGTTTGGAGCAGCTGATCAGAGGTGAGGTGAACAACCAGACACCCTCCCAAAGGCTATACTGTTTGAGTGATCTCTGCACGGAGGTGTTTGCGTACTAGACTGGTAAGGGGCCATCTGGCTATCTATATATTACTCTCTCTCTCCTGAACGGGGTGCAATATTGGAAGTGTTGAAACTGACCCACGGTAAAATGCATAATATCTGATATGTGTGGATCATTTAACATAAGCAGGCTGACAAGCGAATAGTGTTGCACTCTGGAGACTGCTGCACCTTTGATAATTATTAGATTTACAATAGCACCTTTGGATGTTTTTTTTATCCTTTGAATGATTTTTGTGTTGTTTTAAACACTGTTACACACTGTTTTTGTGGGACTAATATACAAATTTATATATATATATTTTTTTTCATAACAAGAGAACATTTCACTTTTTTTCCTTTTTCACCAATTTGTTATATTTGGAGAAAATATAAGGAATCACGTTTTTCACTATTAGTTGTTCCTTAGTCAGTGTTTCATCACCTATTCATTTACAGTTTTTGCGCATCTTTTTTTGGTTTTATATGTATTGTTTATGGATTAAGTTTTAAAGCGGATGTAAAGGAAATTTTTTTTCCTAAATAGCTTCCTTTACCTTAGTCCCGTCCCTCACTTACCTCATCTTTGATTTTGCTGTTAAATGTCCTTATTTCTTCTGAGAAATCCTCACTTCCTGTTCTTCTGTCTGTAACTACACACCATAATGCAAGGCTTTCTCCCTGGTGTGGAGAAAGCCTCTTGAGGGGGCAAGCAGGCAAGTCAGGACTCTCTCTACTTTGCAGATAGAGAAAGAAGCTGTGTGTTAGTGGTGTCCTGACACTCCTGCTTGCCCCCTCAAGAGGCTTTCTCCACACCAGGGAGAAAGCCTTGCTTTACTGTGTGTAGTTACAGACAGAAGAACAGGAAGTGAGAATTTCTCAGAAGAAATAAGGACATTTAAAAGAAAAAAAATGTTTTCCTTTACAACCCCTTTAATTCTTTAAGATTGTTGGAACACTCACATTAGGTTTGAGTAGATCACAGCCATTTCACATGATATTGATCAACACTCACATTAGGTTTGAGTACATCACAGCTAGATCAGGTGAGCGCAGAATTTACCTATTATACTATTAGGATGCTCATAGTCACATAAATGATCATTGTGACAAAATACAGCCATCAAAATGTATAATAACTAAAGTTACCATGGTTCCCTGCTAGACACCGCAAAGGGTATTGTATGACTTTTAATCCTTTACTAAATGGTAGGGCACAATTCAAGCATTGCTGAGATAAATGTAGCTTCATTTACTAAGGTAAAATGTATAATATGTTCTCTTAAAAGGTTTCCTGTATGGTTATATGTGATAAACAAAACGCATACTCGGATTCAAAGACTAGCGTCAGCATACAAAAGGTAAAAAACAACTTCTGAGATGATTGCAACAAAAAACTTGGGAATACCGCTTCACTAAGTAGGACAACATACCTGGCACTGCTAGGAGGATCATACTGTATAACCCAGTTTACTTCTGGAATGTCAATACCTCTGGCCATTACATCTGTACACACCAATATGCCACTGAAACAAGATAAATAACCGGTCACTAGTCATATCTCTCAGACAGATAAAATCTTAGTCCTATAATTTTGTTGTTTTTTTATAATAAAAATCCTTACCTGTCTAACTTTCGGAACTCTGTGAAAATCCTATTACGTTTATGTTTCATCTTGCCGTGAATGCTCATAACTTTCACATTCTTTATAAACGCTTCCAGGGCTTTCCCATAATACTCCACACAAGCACAGGTACTAAAGTACAGTAAAAAATAAATAAAAAAAAGACCGATAAGCAGAGGACTTACAGGCTATGTTGTCTAAAACATTACACTGTGTGAGTGGTTACCTGAAAAACACTAAATGCTTCTCTTGTTTCCTCTGACGTAGAAAACTCACAAGATAATTGAACTTCTCATTTGCTCTGCAAATCTGTTAAACACAAAAGTTATTTGGAATAAAAATCAAGCTTAAACAAGAATTACATACTTTATGCTGACATCATTCAGTTTTAAACAGAACATTAATTATCTAGTCTAAGAGGTATGGTCACCTCTGGTCAGTGTCATTTTATGACCACTTCACCTATAGCTCTTGCCCAAACATGAAAGACTATAAAAATTAAGACATTTGGCAAAATCCATATTTTAGATTTTTACAGCTTACCATGTAGTAATTTTGCAGCCTGGTTGGTGTTTTCTGGGTGCTAGTGGCTGCCACTCCTTTCTCCTTTACAGTGATTCGAACAGGATTGCGCAATCCAGCTCGTACAAGATTCTCAACTTCCTGGGTTTGTGTAGCTGAGAAAAGTCCTGTTCTTCTTTGCTTGGGTAGGTGGCCCAAGATAGTGTTAATGCTAAAAGAGTAAGTCAATGTGGGGTTATGTGGAGAAAAGGCACAATAGCATTTTGAAATGATTCTACTGATAAAATAGACATAGACCATATAATGAATCACCTGGCTTCAAACCCCATATCCAGAAGTCTGTCGGCCTCATCCAGAATAAGAACATCCAGGGTCTTGACACTGCTGACCAAATCCAGCCCATCTGCCTGTCGACGGAACATGTCTTCTAACCTACCAGGTGTAGCTATAATGATGTTTCCACTGATCAAAGTAAAAATGATATAAATCATGTTATGTTAAGTAAACATTCGGAAAAATGAAGAACTGACAGGTGAATGAGCTTGATACAGCACACACAATTTATTCACCAAATGGATTGTATGCAACTTCAATACTAATGTAATAATAACATTAATAAGCACTAAAAACAAGCACTTTTAGGCCATTATTAATGTCTTCAACCTATGCAAAATACATTTTTGTGCTGATCACAGCCACCGATTAGATTTGTTCACATTAACTTTGACTGTAAACACTGGCTGGGGCATTGCTGACAAAATTGTTTGGGTTTATACAACACTTTTGGCAATACAATTTAAAAATTGTATTTTATATTTAATACATACTACAAATCACATACCCATGTTCTTTACATTTCTTTATGTCTTCAACTGGATTACTACCCCCGATAAGGAGGATCTGGCTGAAAAAGAAACAGTGAACAAATTACATTTTCTCTGGGATTTCAAAAAATTATTATTATAATAAGTGTTTGCGGAGTTGTACTTATGCATAAAAAAAGGCTGTGGTGACAACTTTTATTCCAGAGCAATTATATAGAACAGAAGAATAAAAGTAAAAAAGGAAGAAATAAAATCTTACCTGAATTGAGGAAAATGTTTTGTGAAATGTGACAGCACCTCATCAATTTGTACAGCAAGCTCGCGAGTTGGGGTGATGATTATGGCACCGACCTGCACAATAGTGGTAGAAAATAAATCTCTTGAATACAGCCAAAATAGATGGATAATAGATAGAGCGAGGAAGAGGTATTTTCTCCTGACTGCTTTTTTTCCCTACTGTGACACCAATGTGGAGATTTTCCTTGACTACCTGACAGCGTCACTTCCTGTTTTCCCTCTCGGCAACAAGTTTTTCATCAGTGACTTTGTAGAAATCACTAGGAACTAATTAATAGCAGTGCAATTTTTTTTGTATGTTTTTTTGTTAAGAAAAAAAGGATTTATCTTACTGCAAAGCTTTGGGTATCAGCAAGACAGGAAGTGAGGGGAGATCTAAAATAGCAACAAAGACCACATTTTTCACACTATACAAACTAAAGAAAAAACGTGGATGAAGTTACAATTAAAGCAAGCATGTACTGAGTAAGGATGGAGGCTGCCACTGCTGACATTCCCTTCTACATATATTCGTATTGTGAGCAACCTGCTGTGGTCATGTTGGCAAGGCCACAAAAGCCCTAAAGAGCTGTAAAAATCGGACATGGGTTCTAATATTTCCAATGCCATCCAAAATAATAAGGCTTCAAATATTAAAGCGGAAATAAACCAATCCATAAAACTGTTTCATATACGGCACATGCCGGAAACATAACAATCCCATTGGTTGTGTTCGCAACCAAACTGTCAAACCATCCAATGGCTGGTGTCATAACTGATCACATGTGCAGCATCATGGCAGTTGTAGATTAAACTGAGGCAAAGATGGCAGCTTCCTTGGAAGAAAATAATAAGGGGGTTTACTTACACTTTAAAAACCCAACATCTTCCTAGTACATACCTGATTTTTCTTTAGCTTTACTTCTCTCTTCAGCAGTATCTCCAGAAGTGGAATTACAAAGGCCAGAGTTTTGCCACTTCCAGTTATCTGTTAAGAGATGCAATTCACAATATACTACTGAATCAAAAAACAATAAACACTGGAATATTAATTGAAATTTATAGGGTTGTCCAGATACCGATACTAGTATCGGTATCGGGACCGATACCGAGTATTTGCGGGAGTACTTGTACTCGCGCAAATGCTCCCGATGCCTAAATAGAATACTTTTTTTGTATTTATCAACATGTTCTGTGAAAATTCTTTGAGTTTTTTACTACTGCGTGACAAGAAAATAAAACATTTTTATTCATTTTTATTCTTTTATAATGTCTTGAGTTAGAGTTCTTCATAATTCTAAAGAAAATATCCTTAGTCTGTATTGTGGTTTGAAAACTGTCACATGACATTTAAAAAAAGTATCGGTATTCGGTATCGGCAAGTACATGAAAAAAAGTATCGGTACTTGTACTCGGTCCTAAAAAAGTGGTATCGGGACAACCCTAGAAATGTATTTTCATTGTACAGCGATACCTCAGTTTGCGAGTAACACTGTATACGAGCCTTTCGCAAGACAAGCTATGTTTTTTTTTTAATCCAGACTTGATTTGCGAGCGCTGTCTCGCAAGACAAGCAGGACTCAAGCCGCTGGAGTAGGTATTATTGTGTGTGGCCAGAGGTCCAGGTGTGCTGGAGAACACAGAGATGCTCAGAGACACTCCCAGCTGGGTGGGGTGGGCGTAACGTGCGCTGGAGTATCCCGAAAGTGTCAACAGTTCCAGAGTGTCTCCAAGCACCCCCGCACCTCTGGCTACATACAGTACTGCATACACCAGAAGTGATTATGGAACAAATAATTTGAATATCCATTATTTCTTATGGGGAAACTTGCTTTGATATACGAGTGCTTTGTATTACAAGCATGCTTCTGGAAAAAATTATGCTCATAATCCGAGGTATTACTGTATACGTTAACAAGACTATTTTACTATGCGTAGTACAAATAAAAAGCAGAATCTAGCTGTACTATAACATAAATACGACAATAAGCTTACCGCTTCTGCAGCAATGTCTTTGTTGCCCATAAAGAGAGGAATAGTTGCAGACTAGGAAAAAAAATACATATAAAACAAGAATGTATGGTTATTTCTATTTCTAGACAGTAAGCAAAAGGGAGTTTGATTCTATTGAAATCAGTGTTTTGGTAAGTGGGGGAAAAAAAAAAAGATATCAAGCTTGTATGGACCACAAAAAGCATTAGAGGAGTTCACAGCAATTCAAATGGAAATGGGGCATGCAATATGGTTACTTACAGCAATTAGATGTCACTTATTAATTTGCTGATAGCAGTCAAAACGACTAAATACGACTGTTTTTACTTACTACACTTGCACATGTTCTTTACGTCTTTAGAAAACTAAGAAATACCCCCAAGGAAACGGGACTTTGAAGGCCAAGTTCAGAAAAAATACACTTTTAATACATAAGTTATAGTATGGACCCAATCACGTACAAATTGATATCTGTTGGAAAGGTGATCTGTATGGTCCACTACCTCTTTGTGGCAATCATAAAGTAGGCATGGAACATCAGGGGTTAGAAAAAAGCACCCAGTGGAAGAAATAGAGGGAAAATAAAATCACATAACAGCACAGTGTATAATACAACATAATAAAAAAGCACAATCTCCGTGGGACAAAGTGGAGAAAGCCCGACGCGTTTCTGGTCTCTTGATTTAGAAGAGAGCCGTCATCAGGGGCCAGGGAGTTGTACCGTATAAAATTATTTCTCAATTCGCTGGCTTTTGCGGAAAGAGAGAGGTCCCTAGTTGGGATGATAGTGGTCACGAGTGGGTTCGAAACAAATCACTGAAGGGTTGTGGCCCTTCCTATATAAATGGTCACAATCCCGATGTGGGAGGGGGGTGATTTTCTTTCAAAATGCCCCCTAAGGTTCTGTGTGATACTTGTCAGGTGATCCCTCTGGATCAAACACGTGAAACAGTTGTTTCGAAGTGTCCACGGCTTGGTGGTGTTATCCCTGGTGTGCATGTAATGCCTTACTTTTTTTTTCCATTAAAATAAACATGTCATACTCACCTGCTCTGTGCGATGGTTTTGCACTCCTCCTCTTCTGAGTTCTTCTTAGCCAAACGCACCCTCCTGTATGCATGTCTACACTAAGGGCTGACGCATTCCAGGAAGTAAATGCTACATAAATTCTCTGCCCTTACTGAAGATGGCCACGGCCAAAAATGGTTGGGGGTGTTTTTCAAATTGATTTCTCACTAAAATTAAGCATGTAGACATGGATGGATGGGTGAGTTTGCTTTGAATATTAAAAATGAATTCAATAGCATTTTTGGTTTGTGGTGCTTAGATTGCAGTGTAGTGAATTCATTAAGGTAAAAACGTTTTACCTTTACAACTACTTTAAATAAATCAAACTTGCAATTGAAATATCACACTGTAAAATTATGATTAGGATGAGGCAGTGATCAGGTCAGTTTGCAAAAAGGGAAAGTGTGTATATATATATATATATATATATATATATATATATATATATAGTGAAAGGCGAGGTGATTATGGGAGGCTATGTATCACCTTGCATGCTTTCATGTGTAGGAAACCAAGGTGGAGTCCGGTCCAGGTGTTCTGGGCCACCTTGGCAGTGTGCGTTCCAAACCAGATTTTTCTTTTCACCTGTTACCAGCAGCAGGTGGTATGAAAAAGGAAGGACTGGAGCAATAGGTTTCTCTTGGCCTAGAACTCAGCAAACCAACCCCAAAAGAGCTTTGTTTTGTTGGTGACTGGGAGAAGCCTTTACCTGCAGGATAAGAATCTCTTCTGTTTGGTTAGCACCTGCATGACAAGGGTTTATTTTCTGTATGGTTTTGTTTGTTTTCCATGCAACCTTTAAAATAAAACTGGCTACAAGTCAGGTTTTTAAGAACAATCTGCTGTCTGGACTACCTTTTTACCAGGGAAGGTGATCCCCACCTGAGCTAACCCCTGCGATATAAATTATTATTATTATACAGGACAGCCTTAACATGATGACCATTAAGGATGAGCTCCAGCGTGTTCGCACAGCCCAGGCGCAGAGCCCGCCAGGAATTCGGCATGGCACTGCACTAATCACAGGCAAGGAGACATTTTCTGATGCGTGGCTGCAGAGATCAGGAAATGTCTCCTTGCCTGCGATTAGCGCAGCGCTGACTTCCTGGCGGGCTCTGCGAACATGCCGGAGCTCATCCTTAATAACCATAACCCGTCAAGGAATGAATTCCACTAGACCTCTGAAGGCATGCTGTGGTGTCTAGCACCAAGCCATCAGCAGCAGATCCTGTAAGTTGGGAGGTGTGGTCTCAATGGATCGGACTTGTTTTTTTTCACATCCCACAGATACTTGATTGGATTGTGTTCTAGACCATTAGGAGGCCAAGCCAACACCTCAAACTCATTGTTGTGGTCCTTCAAACTATTCTTAAATGAATCAGACCAGACCACCACCTTCCAATGCTCCGTGGTCCGGTTCTGATGCTCACATGCCCATTGTAGGCACTTTTGGCAATGGACACAGGTTAGCATGGGCACCCTGACTGGTCTGCGGCTACGGTGTGTCTTGACATTTTCTATCGAAAACAAAATGATCTTTTTCAGTAGTTTGAGCTACAGTATCTTCTCTATAGAATCCAGCCACACAGGCCAGCTCCCCACGTTCATCAATGAGCCTTGACCGCCCATGACACTGTTGCTGGCATGTCAATTTTCCTTCCTTGGAACACTTATTGTAGGTCCTGACCACTACAGATCAGAAACATCCCACAAGAGCTTCAGTTTTGGAGTTACTCTGACCCAGTCAGTCATCTAGGCATTACAGTTTGGCCCTTGTCAAAGTCACTCAAATCCGTACACTTGCCCATTTTTTCTGCTTTTACCTGTGTCCCTCTTTCCGGTCTGATCTATATAGTTGTATATATAATGCACCTTCTATCTTTTAAAAGGTGTTTCCCAGCACTAAACCTTTCATCTGATTTCTAAATTGCTGCATTTGGAAATTCCAATATAAAGGAATAGTAGTGGTAAAAAAAAGCACTTGTGGGTTTAACTGATCTTGTTTTTTTGTATAATTCTCCTTTAAGAGGGCGTGGCATGGGTATGTGCTATGTCTGCATACTTTTGCAGATAGGTGTCCCTCATTCCCCTCAGAAAAAGTTGAGAGGGGTGGATACCTCCCAACTTTTTGAGAGGGGAATGCAGGAACACTATCAGCAAAAGTATGCAGGCATAGCACATACCCCATGCCACGCCCTCTTAAAGGAGAATTATACAAAAAAAAAACAAGATCAGTTAACCACTTGCATACTGGGCACTTACACCCCCCTCCTGCCCAGGTAAAATTTCAGCTTCCGGCACTGCGTCGCTTTAACTGACAATTGCGCGGTCGTGCGACGTGGCTCCCAAACAAAATTTACGTCCTTTTTTCCCCACAAGTAGAGCTTTCTTTTGGTGGTATTTGATCGCCTGTGCGATTTTTATTTTTTGCGCTATAAACAAAAAAGAGCGACAATTTTGAAGAAAAATACAATATTTTTTACTTGTTGCTATAATAAATATCCCAATTAAAAAAAAAAAACACTTTTTTTTCTCAGCTTAGGGTGATACGTATTCTTCTACATATTTTTGGTAAAAAAAAAAAAAAATCGCAATAAGCGACTGGTTTGCGCAAAAGTTATAGCGCTTACAAAATAGGGGAGAGAATTATTATTATTTATTATTTTTTTTTTACTAGAAATGGCGGCGATCTGCGATTTTTATTGGTACTGCGACGTTATGGCGGACACATTGGACACTTTTGACGCCATTCACATTTATTCTGCGATCAGTGCTATAAATATGCACTAATTACAGTATAAATGTGACTGGCATTGAAGGGGTTAACACTAAGGGGGTGAGGAAGGGGTTAAATGTGTATGCTAGGTGTGTTCTAACTGTGGGAGGAGGGGGGGGGGGTGACCGATCTGTGTCCCTATGTAGGAAGGAACACAGATCGGGCTCCTCCCCTCCAGAGACAGGACATTGTCTCTGTGTGAGCCGGCAATGAGAGATGATCTATGAGAGATGATCTATGAGAGATCATCTCTCATTCGCCCACAGATCGCATCACAAACGGCCGCTCTGATTGGCCGTTTGCCGCGATCTGTGATTGGCTGTGTCCAAGGGACACGGACAACACAGGGCTTCCCTGCAGCGCGCTGTACAGCGCGCGCTGGGAACGCCAGAATGACATGCCGTCAAATGACGGCATGTTGGATATTCAGGCCCGCGCTGTTGCCGACATCCGACGGTAGCGCGGGCCTCAAGTGGTTAAACCCACAAGTGCTTTTTTTTACCACTACTATTCCTTTATATTAGCTTTTGGAATTTACAAATACAGCAATTTAGAGATCAGGTGAAAGGTTTAGCACTGGAAAACACTTTTTGATAGCTAAAAGGTGCATTTTATATACAACTATAAAGATCAGACCAAAATGAGGGACATTTGTTCCAAATCAGGGACAGTTGGGAGCTATGTATGTATGTTATGGCTGAGCTGTGTATAACGGGATAAGCTGACTATGTGTCTGATGTGTGCTATTGAGAAGAGTATTCTGGGGACAGCACAGTGAGCTGTGACTTTCTCAGCCTTCCTTCTGTACATAACCAGCCCAGGTATCTGTGTGTGTGATCCAAATACATTACTAGAGTCGTCTCACTGGAGACAGGGAAGTATATTGGCTCATACCTGTACCGGGGTCATGTGACTAAAGTTCAGTTCTCGGAGAGTTTGCCGTATTTTGTCATTTAATCTCTGCGGCAAAGTATCCCATGTCCCCTCCGTTACATTCTCCATTTTCCTGTAAGTAAGAATCACACGTGTGCCCAGTGTGCTCCTCTAAAGCGTCCGCAGCAACACGAACCGTGACTTCCGGGTTCCGGCGCACTGTGAGACAGCATGCAGATGTCACATGTCTGTGTCACGTTGGTGCCGTGCATAGTATACAGTGCTGATTCTCTGGCTGTGCTGTAACCAAGTTCCCACCGACCTCACAGAAACAGGACAGCGAAAGAGGCTGCAATGAGCAGACACCTGGCTTCCTCCTCACACATGGAGAGTACTGAGCTGGAGAGTCTGAGGGAAGAGATCAAGAGGAGAGACCAGGAGATTCATAGCCTAAAGGAACAACTCAGAGACAGGTCATGCCAGCCCCCTGAGGGGTCATCGTCATGCCAGCCCCCTGAGGGGTCATCGTCATGCCAGCCCCCTGAGAGGTCATCGTCATGCCAGCCCCCTGAGGGGTCATCGTCATGCCAGCCCCCTGAGGGGTCATCGTCATGCCAGCCCCCTGAGGGGTCATCGTCATGCCAGCCCCCTGAGAGGTCATCGTCATGCCAGCCCCCTGAGGGGTCATCATCACGCCAGCCCCCTGAGGGGTCCTCCTCCCCACCCAGGCTGCGCAGCACCAATGAAGAGCTCCCTGCACTGTCCCGACTCTCCCTGTCCAACCCAGAAATCTTACGCTACAGCCGCCAGTTGGTGCTCCCAGAGTTTGGGGTCAGAGGTCAGCTCCGCCTCTCCCAGTGTTCAGTGCTGGTGGTGGGGTGTGGCGGGCTCGGCTGCCCTCTGGCGCAGTATCTGGCTGCAGCCGGAGTCGGCCGTTTGGGGTTATTGGACTATGACGAGGTGGAGATGAACAACCTCCATAGACAGGTCCTCCATAGTGAGAAGAGGATTGGGATGCCAAAAGCCACTTCCATGGCGACAGCACTGCAGCAGCTAAATTCAAACGTGGAGTACATCCCATACCAGATGGCGCTGAGTCCTGCCAATGCTGTGCCACTTATCCGCCAATATGACATTGTAGCCGACTGCTCGGACAATGTGCCCACCAGATATCTGATCAGTGACGCCTGTGTGGTCGCGGGAAAGCCGCTTGTATCAGCCAGTGCACTCCGCTGGGAGGGACAATTAACCATATACAACCACCAGGGAGGGCCATGTTACCGATGCCTGTTCCCCATTCCTCCACCTCCAGAAACGGTCACCAATTGCGCCGACGGTGGGGTCCTAGGTGTTGTCCCTGGGATCATGGGGTGTCTACAGGCCCTAGAAGTGATAAAATTGGCCTCCGGACTTGATCCTAGCTACAGCAGCACCATGCTAATGTATGAGGCACTGGACGGGCGTTTCCGCAACATTAGACTTCGAGGTAAACGGAAAGACTGTGTCACCTGTAGCAGTGAGTCAGAGTCTCGTGTCCTTGAGGACTATGAGGCGTTCTGTGGCTCCTCTGCCTCTGATAAGTGTCGGACGTTATACTTGCTGAGTGCCACTGACAGGATGACTGTTCAGGAGTACAAACAACTCCTTGATGATGGTGTGCCTCACCTGCTCATCGATGTTCGATCACAAGCTGAGGTGGACATCTGCCACCTAACACACTCTGTCCACATCCCACTGAGTCAACTTGAAGCTGGAAATGCCGCCGCTCTCCTGGGGGAGAGGACGGGGACAGGCGAGTGCGGCAATCGCTGGAAGAAACTGATCGTTATCTGCAAACTTGGGAACGACTCGCAGAGAGCCGTGAAAATTCTACAGCAACTTTCTGAAGAAGGTGTTAGCGAGCTTACAGTAAAGGATATTGCAGGGGGCCTGATGGCATGGGCTGAGAAGATCGATCCTGCCTTTCCTAAATATTAGAGAGCATTGGAGGAAGGCTGTCATAAGCTAGAGCACACTGCTCTTACCCTGGATGCGTTAGGGTGGGTGAGAGACTAATTTTTGACAAGACAGCTGCTGTTTCCCACCACCTTGTGGTACCTCATGTCGCCCACCTAGAGCTATTTATACGTATTGATTAATAAATCTTACCTTAAGAGCACCTGTAGTGTTCTGGAAGTTAATATGCTTTGGGTTGCGATTGGGAAGGGTGGGCATTATCCTTTCTTTTGGTTTAGGGGTGTTTATTTCTGGTACTTATATACAGTAGTGCTGTCAATTTATGCAGTGCTTTATATAATAAATAAATATATATTACATTCACATCAGTCCCTGCCCTTAAGGAGCTACAATCTAAGGTCCCTGGTCAAAAGGCTTGATTTAAATCAACTCGAACTAAATCATAATTTTTTTTGTCCCCTCTGTTTCACAGCGACTCCTCCTCTGACCCGCTATTGACTCCCTGACAGTCCCATTCATTTTAATGGGACGCCTGGTGGATGTGGCAGTGACGCAACAAGGTGAGGGACACGGTGGCAAAAAGTGAGTGGATGCCCGCTAACATCCGCTGCCACGATGGAGCTGAAATGACAGATACTCTTTAACTTTAGGGACTCATTCTTGCTGGTAGTTAGAATATTTAATATTTGCAAACAAATTAAAGGTTTCCTATTTAGAATAATAAGCTGTCAGGTTAGTTAAATATTCCCAAACTGGGTCTCTTTTTACGGCCTGCTACCATTTTGCTCCTCAAGGGAGGAATAAAGCACTTGATGCTATGTGCAGAAGGATCAAAAGGTTTAGAAGCTGCTTAGAAGGTTTCACTTTTACTGCGTGCCCTTCCTCCTCACAATTAGAGCCTGGTACAGATGTATTTCTTGTCAATCATACAGTTTGTAGTGTACATAGATTTGCAAAACAATGAGATAAAGTAATATTCCTGAACTTTGTTTTATCTCATGGTTACTGTAATATTGTGTGAATGCAGTGCATGTTATGTCCGCTTGCAGATCTTGGATTCATTGAATGAGATTATCAAAAAATTTTATGTTTCAGAATATACAGCCTCCATAACTAAGCTCAATTTCATGCTGAATAGACTAAATTATTAATTTATCTTAAATAGAAAACTATCTTTAGATAGATTTTTACTCCAATAGCATTTTCATTAAAGTGGTTGTAAACTCTTTTTTTGACTTTTACCTACAGGTAAGCCTATAATAAGGCTTACCTGTAGGTAAGGAGAATATCTCCTAAACCTGTACGGTTTAGGAGATATTCCCCTCG
This sequence comes from Rana kukunoris, assembly GCA_029574335.1. Classification (NCBI taxonomy): domain Eukaryota; kingdom Metazoa; phylum Chordata; class Amphibia; order Anura; family Ranidae; genus Rana; species Rana kukunoris. The sequence goes on from CM056049.1 coordinate 191,498,390, forward strand.
CAATGCGCCGCTGATTGCAGCAGCGCATGCGCAGGGGGGATTCTCGGCTAAAGGACCGGCAGCCGCCGGACCTTGCCGAATTGAAAACTCCTGCGCGCATTCGAGGGAGTGACAACATCGCCGCTCCAGCCAATCACAGCGCTGGATCGGCGATACCTGGAAGACACGCCAGGGAAGAGGACATCTCGCTCGGTGTGGACCAGGTAAGTTCCTCTCACCTCGTTCCGAGGTAAGTATTTTATAATGAGCTAATATGCGGTGCATATTAGCTCATTATGGCTTTTCCTTTGCAGGAGTACAAAAAAAATATATATTTATGCGGGTTTCCAACCGCTTTTAAACTTAAATCTTTTTTTTATATATATATATATAATATATCCGCCCTGTCCCTAGCTCCCATTCATACATCCACATACTGGGACCAATTTACACAGAAGCCAATTCACCTACCAGCATGTCTTTTTGAATTGTGAGGGGGAACTTAGACACAGGGAGAATATGCAAACTGTGTGCAGGTAGTGCCATGGCTTGGATTTGAACTGACAATCCCAGTGCTTCTTGGCAGAAAGCGCTAGCCACTGTGCTTCCCCTATGTTGGGGCCCCCTTATGTTCTTACCACTCATTGAGGCATATTGTGGTCTGGTTTAGGTGAATTACACCAGCTTGAGTGTGATAGGACACCCTGAGGTTGATTTACTAAAACTGGAGAGTGCAAAATTTTGTGCAGCTGTGAATAGTAGACAACCAGCCTCTAACTTCAGCTTATTTAATTAAGCTTTGATGAATTAAAAAAAAAAAAAAAAAAAAGATTGTTTTTAGTAAATCAACCCCCTCTGTGTGGCTGCTGTCTGGTGTTCATGCCGGTCTCCCATTGGGATTCAGCCCCAGTGGGCAATGTTATCGGGATGTATCACATGTCACAGTGCTGACTGTCATGTGGTTCGGTACACCGCCTTGGGCTGCACATGAAGGTTGCTGTGGGCATGAGTGTTCCCTTGCGGAGTTATGGTGACATTTGTAAATTTTAAGCGGTGGCTCCGCTATGGGCCAGGCTGTTATGGTGGGATGGAGAAGGTACATGAAAATAATTCAGAAATGATGTATTATACCTGGGGCTTCACTACAGGTGTGTAAATGCACAAATCCAAATCCTGTCAGGAGAGAGAAGACAGATCGTGTGTTCCTAGTATATAGGAACAATGATAAATCTCCTACCAAGTTGGTCCCCCCCCCCCCCAGTTAGAAAACAGTGAGGGAACACATTTAGGCCCTTGATCGCCCCCTAGTGTTAACCCCTTCCCTGCCTGTGACATTTACAGAGTAAGCAGTGCATTTTTTTAATACTGATCGCTGTAAAAATCTGTCCGCCGCAATCCCGATAAAAATCGCAGATCACCGCCATTACTAGTAAAAAAAATAATAAAAATTACATAAATCTTTACCCTTTTTTGTAGACGCTAAGGGCCAGATCCATAGAGAGAGTACGCCGGCGTATCAGTAGATTTCAAATTACCCGCGTCGTATCTTTAGTTTGAATCCTCAAACCAAGATATGACGGCATCTGAGTTCGATTTGCCAGGCGTACGCCTTCGGATCGTAGATGCAATACTTCGGCGTCCGCTGGGTGGAGTTCTCGTCGTTTTCCCGCGTCGAGTATGCAAATGAGCTATTTCCGACGATCCACGAACGTACGCGCGGCCGTCGCATTCTCTTACAGCGCCTCTAGTCGGCTTTTTCCGGCGTATAGTTACAGCTGGTATTTTGCGGCATATAGTTAGACTTGCCATATTAAGTATGGCCGTCGTTCCAGAGTCGAAATTTAAATTTTTGAATTTTTTTGCGTTAGTCTTCCGTGAATAGGGATGGGCGTAATTCACGTAAGTTAAAAAAAATGACGTTGTTGCGACGTAATTTAGCGCAATGCACGGCGGGAAATTTCGGAACGGAGCATGCGCAGTTCATTCGGCGCAGGGACACGCTTCATTTAAATGAAACGCGCCCCATAATCGCTGATTTGAATTACGCACCCTTACGCCGCTTGAGATACACTACGCCGCCGTAACTTACGGCGCAAATTCTTTGAGGATTGCAAGAATTTAAAAGTAAGTCACAGCGGCGTAGCGTATCTCACATACGCTGCGCCGATGCAATTGTATGTGGATCTGGCCCTATAACTTTTGCACAAACCAATCAATATACGCTTATTGCAATTTTTGTTTTCTATTTTTTTTACCAAAAATATGTAGTAGAATATATATTGACCTAAGCTGATGAAGAAATTTGTTTAGTTCTTTTCTAAATTTTAATATTTATAATAGTAAAAAGTAAAAAAATAATGTTGTTTTTTTTTGTTTTTTTTTCAAAATTGTCGCTTTTCTTTTGTTTTTGGTGCAAAAGAGGTGATCAAATACTACTATTTGTGGAGAAAAAAGGACATAAATTTTGTTTAGGTACAAAGTCGCACGACCGCGCAATTGTCAGTTCAAGTGACGCAGTGCCGTATCGCAAAAAATGGCTTAGTCAGGAAGGGGGTAAGTCCTTCGAGGCTGAAATAGTTAACCTATGTGAGGGCAGGCAGGGTATTGTATATCATCGCTGTATAAAGTTTGAATTGTTTGAGATATTGGGCACGCAATGGCTAAGTGGTTAACCTGGCAGCACTAGGGTTGTCAGTTCAAATCCCAACCATAGCACTATGTGCCTGGAGTTTGTATTCAGTTTGTTCTCCCTGTGCCTGCGTGGGTTTCCTTCGAGTACACCGGTTTCTTCCAAAGACATGCTGGTAGGTGAGATGGCTCCTGTCTAAATGGGCCCTATGTGTATGCATGAATGTGAATTGGAGACCTTTAGGTTGTAAGCTCCTTGAGGGCAGGGACTGATGTGAATGCACAATATACAGTAAATGTAAAACACAGTGTAAAATTGTTGGTGCTGTATAAATACCTGTAATAATAATTAAAATATGATTGACAGTAAAACAGATTAAATGAAAAGATTTGATTTTTTTTTTTTCTCCTCTGTTTAATGATTGTGTCTTTCTAGCTAGCTGAGTTAATGCTTCATTGCAAATCTGTAGAGCATGGGTGCTAAACCTGTGGCCCTCCAGGTGTTGCTTTACTACAAGTCCCATCATGCCTCAGCCTTTGGCAGTCATGCTTACAACTGTCAGCCTTGTAATGCCTCATGGGACTTGTAGTTCCTCAACAGTTGGAGGGCCACAGGTTGAGCAACCGTGCTGTAGAGCAGGGATATGCAATTAGCAGACCTCCAGCTGTTGCAGAACTACAAGTCCCATGAGGCATAGCATGACTCTGACAGCCACAAGCATGACACCCAGAGGAATTATGGTACTTGTAGTTTTGCAACAGCTGGAGGTCCACTAATTGCATATCCCTGCTGCAGAGGATGTTTTTTTTTTTATTTACTTATTTTTGCTTTTGGGGGGGCTCTGCCCTGGTCGGAGGTTGTCGGGGTCTGCAGGCGGGGGGTTTATCAAAATCTTGATGCCCCCCTTTAGGAAGGGGGCCCTCATATCCCGGCCCCCCCTTATGTAAATGAGTAGGGGTACCCCTATCTATTCCCCTCAAAAAAGCAGTGAAATGTAAACAAATCCCAGATACAGTTTTCTATAAGTATTCATATCTCTAAATATGTGCAGTTTGCTAACCTGCAGATTATTGTCCAGCATGACATTTGCTTTGAAATGAACATAACTATGACAGGTTTCAGATGCCTAGTTCGCCTAGGAGATAAATTGGCATGGTTCTGCTCCCTGTAATGCTAGGGCAGTAGTGTTTTGGCCCCAAACGCTATGAATTTACTGAGGGAGGTAAATTTGTCCATATTCTGGCTGGACATAACATGCTGACGTATTATGCCGCATACACACGGTCGTTTTTTGCGATGAAAAAAAAAGACGTTTTTTTAAAACGTCATTTAAATTGATCGTGTGTGGGCAAAACTTCGTTTTTTGTCTTAAAAAAAACGACCCAAAAAAAATTCCAACATGCTTGAATTTTTTGTGTCGTTTTTCAAAACGTCGTTTTTTGTTTCACAAAAAGTCACCGTGTGTAGCAAAAACGTCGTTCAAAACGACGTTTTTCAACCCGCGCATGCCCAGAAGCTAGTTATGAAGCGAGCTTCAATGGAAAAGAGTGGTGAACGTAACCTTGCTTTTTGTGAAAAAACGATGGTGTGTAGGCAAAATTGTCTTTGAAAAGTGACGTTTCAAAAACGTTGTTTTTTACTTCACAGAAAACGTTGTTTTTTTTCATCGCAAAAAATGACCGTGTGTACGCGGCATTAGGGTTATAACTGCTAACCTGTCTGCAGAAATTGGTTATCTGCTCCAACTGAGCTATTTACCACAGGTATCTGTTCGTTCTCTGGGTTGCTCAGCTTGCGAGGGTGACGGTTTTGTTGGGTAATGGCAAAATTTGCATATCTTATTGATGTATTGATTAGGTCCTGGCATCAGTTAACAGTTTGTGTTTTCTATAAAGTGAAGGGAGGAGGGGGGGGGGGTGGAATTAGAGTTGCAGGTTCTCTGGTTTTAAAACGGAGAAGCTAATAAAGTGTAATGGCTGAACGTGAAGAAAAAGTTTGCTACACACTTACATCTATTTGTGAACCCAGTATGCATGACCATTACAAGGGGCGAGAAGAGCTACAGATGTGCACAGCGCAGAATCAAATGAGTTCTCAGATGAGGACACATTTTTTATCTTAACCACTTGGACACTTAAACCCCCTTCCTGCCCAGGCCAATTGTCAACTTTCAGCGCTGTCATTCTTTGAATGACAATTTGACGGTCATGCTACACCAGGGGTGCCCAACCAGTGGCCTGTGAAGCAGGGACAGGAAATGAAGGGAAATTTCACTAATGGCACAGGTTAACAAAATAGAAAAAAAATATTGTGTTTTTTGTTTTCAAAATTGTTTTATTTTTTTATTTTTTTGCACTGTAAACAAAAAAAGACTGACACGATCAAATACCACCAAAAGAAAGCTCTTTTTATGGGGAAAAAAGGACATCGATTTTGTTTGGGCGCCACGTTGCCCAACCGCTCTATTGTCATTCAAAGTGTGACAGTGCTGAAAGCTAAAAATTGGCCTGGGCTGGAAGGGGATAAAAATGGTTAAAGGAGGCCTTTTTAAATAGATAACATATGCATAAAATAAGTGAAATTAATACATAACCTTATTGCAAGATTGTTGTTAAAATGAAAAATTTACCAACAGTAGAACTAAAGGCAAATCTTTTTTTTTACATTTTGCTATAATAAATATCCAATTAAAAAAAAAAAAAAAAATAATAATTTTTTTCCTCACTTAAGGGCGATATGTATTCTTCTACATATTTTTGGTAAATCGATTGGTTCGCGCAAAAGTTATAGCGCCTACAAAATAGAGGATGGATTTATGAAATTTGTTTTATTTTTTTACTAGCAATGGCGGTTAGCTGCAATTTTTGTCAGGACTGCGATATTGCGGCGGACAGTTTGGACACATTTGACACTGTTTTGGGACCATTCACTTTTATACAGCGAACAGTGCTATAAATATGCACTGATTACTGTATAAATGTGACTGGCAGGGAAGGGGTTAAGACTAGGGGACGATCAAGGGATTAAATGTGTTCCCTAGGGAGTGATTTGAAATGTGGGGGGAGGGGCCTGACTGGGGAAGGTGACCGATCGGTGTCCCTATGTACAAAGGAACACACTATCCATCTCCTCCCTGACAGGACATGGATCTCTGTGTTTACACACAGAGATCCACGTCCCTGGCTCTGTAACTGCCGATCGAGTACCTGGCAGGCATTGCGGCCTGCCAGGCTCGTGCATCGCCACCCGTGTACGCCCTCTAGCGGCCGGGAGGCCCGAGGACGTCATATGACGTCCACCAAGCATGGCAGAGCCACCGGGGTGGACGTCATATGACAATACGCTGGTATTGAAATGGTTAAGTGAATATCCAAAAAGTTCTAAAGGCAGAAGTTTTTTTTTTATCTTAATGCATTCTATGCAATAGGATAAAAAATCTTTCTGTGTGTAACATCCCCCCTAAGTCCCTGTAATACTTACCTGAGCCCCATCTCTATCCAGCGATGTTGCACAAGAGGCTCGGTTGCTTGTGACTCTCCCTCCTTATATATTGGCTGAGACAGCAGTCAGTGAGCATATAAAGAAAGAGGGGGTGGGGTCAGGCCGCAGCTCTGTGTCTAAATAGACAAAGGGAGTTGCAGCTCGACTTGGGAGGCCCCATATCAAACTTCTTGCTATGGCACTCAACAGGAGGGAGGGGCCAGAAGAGGAGGATCCAGGCTGCTCCGTGCAAAACCACTGCACAGGGCAGGTAAGTATAACATGTTTGTTATTTTTAACAAAAAAAAAAAGACTTTAGTATCACTTTAACCACTTCCCGCAGCTGATTTTTAATAGACTATCGGGTGCCGCCAACATCATCTCCACAAAGGGAAACCAGTAGTGAAGCCTTGTGGCTTCACAGCTGGTACCCTACTGAGCATGCCTAAAGCATGCTGTGCTTTGTGAATGGCCTGGCGGTGGGGGAAGGAGGAGGGGCCCGAACTTTTCTGCTGAATTTGCTATCAGCCGGAAGTGTGAGCAAAACAAGGTAACAAAACAAGGCCTTCTCCCATCCTAAAGGTGCCAAATGTGGCAGCAGAGCGGGGGGAGGCAAATTAGCGGAGCTTCCCTTTTAGTAGAAGCTCCACTTTAAGTAGAATGAACATAATGGCTGTGCGCCAAATGGCTGCGCGCCAAATGGCTGCCTTGCAAACCACTTCCACGAAAACTTCTGTATGTTATGCCCAAGAAGTTGCAACTGCCTTGTTGAATAAGCTTTGTCTTAAGCCAGCAGAGATAAGCCCTTATGCTATGCATATCATAATTTTGTTTTTGGTAAGGAGCAATGACCTTTAACAAGTCCGCAGCTGCTTCTTCTCTCCTAGGACCTCTAGTGTAGACAACAGGCTGTCTGAACAGCCAGTGAAGAAAAGTCCAGTGCTGACAACACCGATTTCCACTTGCATAGTATGACATAGACACCTTTGGCGTAAACTTTGTCGGGAAAACTTTGTTGGGAAAACTCATGCAGAAAAGTGCCCGAGACTTGTAGCCCAGATACTCTTCTCCCCAAGGTAATTGCTGTAAGAAATTCTATTTTTCCAGGTTTTTGAGATTCCAGATTAAACAGATTTCAGACTGATGAAAAGATTCCATCAATGCCTGGAGAATTTAGCAAGTCCCAAATCTGAAAGAAAAGTCTTAATGAAATTACAAATTCAAGGATCCAGTTTAACAGCTGGTCCACCCACTTGAATTCCATATTATCAATATCTGTACTTTGAGAGTGTCACGTATAAATGGGAATCAATAAATCAAGGTGCAGAGTCTAAGGCAGGCCATAGATTATGCAATTTTATTTCCTTTCACCATGGGTGGAAGGAAAGAAACTTGCTAGATTCCCTCATCAACACAGTGTTGATGGGGGGATTACCTCCTGCAGCGTTATTGTGTTCTGCTGACGAGAAGCCTGTGGAACCTTTCCTAATGGTAAAACACAAAGATTAGTGCTGCTGGATATAGCCTGTGGCACTAATAGTGGGAAAAACCTGATAGGCTCAATAGATGGACTCCTAGGAGTTAGTGAAGTGCTAGAGAGTCTAATGGCACCAAGGAGTTGGAATTGCAGGAAGGCAGGAGTACACAGGGACACACTGGATCTATAGAACTGACTGGAGTACACACAATCACTGGAGCAGCTTAAGGGTACTAGGTTGCAGTGCACTTTGTCACAGGAGCAGAATGCAGACTGAGGTGCACTGGTCACAGGGGCAGAATGCAGGCTGAGGTGCACTTTGTCACAGGAGCAGAATGCAGGCTGAGGTGCACTTTGTCACAGGAGCAGAATGCAGGCTGAGGTGCACTGGGTCACAGGAGCAGAATGCAGGCTGAGGTGCACTTTGTCACAGGGGCAGAATGCAGGCTGAGGTGCACTTTGTCACAGGAGCAGAATGCAGGCTGAGGTGCACTTTGTCACAGGAGCAGAATGCAGGCTGAGGTGCACTGGGTCACAGGAGCAGAATGCAGGCTGAGGTGCATGGGTCACAGGAGAAGAATGCAGGCTGTGGTGCACTAGGTCACAGGAGCAGAATGCAAGCTGTGGTGCACTGGGTCACAGGAGCAGAATGCAGGCTGAGGGCACTGGGTCACAGGAGCAGAATGCAGGCTGAGGTGCACTGGGTCATAGGGGCAGAATGCAGGCTGAGGTGCACTGGTCACAGGAGCAGAATGCAGGCTGAGGTGCACGGGTCACAGGAGCAGAATGCAGGCTGAGGTGCATGGGTCACAGGAGCAGAATGCGGGCTGAGGTGTACGGGTCACAGGAGCAGAATGCGGGCTGAGGTGCACTGGGTCACATGAGCAGAATGCAGGCTGAGGTGCATTGGGTCACCGGAGCAGAATGCAGGCTGAGGTGCACTGGGACACAGAAGCTGAATGCAGGCTGAGATGCACTGGGTCACAGGAGCAGAATGCAGGCTGAGGTGCACTGGGTCACAGGAGCAGAATGCGGGCTGAAGCGCACGGGTCACAGGAGCAAAATGCGGGCTGAGTTGCACTGGTTCACAGGAGCAGAATGCAGGCTGAGGTGCACTGGGTCACAGTTGCTGGGTAAGAGTTGAAGTGCTAAGTCACATTAGGACACATAATGCAGGACTACTGAGGATCATTAGGAACTTTCAAGGGAATTGGTGCTTAGGGTTGCCACCTTTTCTTTCTCGTACATCACGGGACACAGAGCGGCATATTCATTACTATATGGGTTATATGGAGTACCTTCAGGTGTGGACACTGGCAATCTCAAACAAACAGGAAGTCCCTCCCTATATAACCCCCTCCCCTAGAGGGAGTCCCTCAGTTTTTTCGCCAGTGTCTTAGGTGTTGGTCACGGAATAGCTTTGCTCCACATCCTTGGGATTAAGGGCGGGCTAACCGGATCTGTCCAAGGAGCCTCAGTGCCAAAGTGGACAGTACCCGGGCCCCAAACCGTGGGGTTTTGCCTATAATGCTCCTCTTTGGAGGGCTGGACCCTGGGCCCAGGACTTGGAGTTTGTAAAAACCATAAGTTCCTGTTTGCCAGGGTGCTATATAGGTCCAGGACAGTGGGTACCTTCATAGGACCCCAGGGCCTGAAGGTCTACTACGCTACCCACGGAGATGGGAGAAGATTGGACCGTTTTGCAAAACGTCCTGCTGCATGGAGCAGGTAAGTGGGGAGCCTGCGGGACTTGGTTCGACAGCAGGCTCTCCAGGGGGATCTTAAGGGGGGTAGCCTGAGTATGCTCTGCATTTGCACCATGGTCACTATGTCTGATAGACAGGATGCCCTGAAATGTTTCCCCCCATAACTTGATCCCCCTACCTATCTATGTATGTTTGCTAGCTACCTGCTGCTCGCTGGTTGAAGATCTTTTGAAAAAAAAAAAAAAAAAAGATCTGTCTCTAGGCTAAAGGGACTCCTTAGGGGCCTGTGTTAGCCTTACCTTGCCGGGATTCAAATCTGCCGCCTGATGCGTCCTCCATCCTGCATTCCTGGGCTCCAGAGTGCGTCTCCTCCTGGGCTCTCCTCCCCCGACAGTCGCGCGCGCGCGCACGCGCGCATGCATATAGAAAATTTTCGCGCCGTTCGGGAGGGGGGGGGGAGGGGCGGGAGTGTGACTGCAGTGTAGAGTGGGCGCGCCTTTAATTGCTGTTATACACAGCAGGCGCGTTCTTAGCTCAGTGCAGAGCTGAGCTGGAGAGAGAGAGGACGTAGAGCTGGCAGCACAGTGACTCCCGGTGGCGAGAAGGGGTACTACATACTGGAGTCAGCTCCAATACTTTTTGTTAAGCCAAAATCCCCTTGGCAACAGGTTGAATGCTGGCAAACATGTTGGGGGTGGGGCTGTATGTGGTGAATAACATATAAAAGAAAAACATACTGAGCCCCACCGGTTTTGGGGCATTAGTGATCCTATTGTCCCCTAAACCTTATTTTTTTGTACTCCTGGCTATAACAGTCTGTTGTTGTAAGCGGAGTCCTTCGCTTTTGTATTATGGCTTCCAAGGGTTCAGGATCAAAAAAAAAAAAAAAAGAGAAAGGCAAAGACAAAGGGGTTCCTCCTCTGGTTCTGATAATATGCCAATACTTTCCCCACAGGTTATTCCTATAGGGGGTCACCCTGGATAAGCCATTAAGGGGGTCTGGTGCTGAGGCTGGCCCAGGTCGGCCCAACCCTGTGTTATCACAGAGGAGATGCTAGCCGTCACCCTAGGGGGGCTAGAGAAAAGAGGTTAACAGCTATGATCGCTGGCTCTTTTTCTGGCAAGAAGCGGACTAGATCCCCATCGCCAAAAAGGACAGAACCTAGAGGATCTACCACTGTAGAATCGTTTTCAGCCTCCCAGGCGGAGAGTCTGTGGGTCCAGTCTTTGACAGACATGGCCCGCTTGGCATTCAATTTGCCATTTCCAGAGCCTCAGGTTCCTGCGGTATCCTCTTTGGGTTCTTTTAAAAACGCCTTTAAACAACGCAGCGTTTCTGGCCCATCCTCTGTTAGAGGAATTGGTTTTTCCAGGATTGGGACGACCGGACAGAATTTTTTCTGCCGCCTAAAGCTGACGAGAGGGTAGTCTTTATGCACGTCTGCCAGGAAATATTTGTGCTTGCAGGCACTCTTTCCCCTGACCAAGTGCTCTTTAAAAAGGGGGCCCGGATGGCTCAGTTGGTAGAGCATCGGACTTTTAATCTGAGGGTCCAGGGTTCAGGTCCCGGTTCGGGCACTGCTTTTCAACTACCCGTGAGGTCCTTGAGGCCGCATCTCCCGGAAAGCGCCCGATCTCGTCTGATCTCGGAGGCTAAGCAGGGTCGGGCCTGGTTAATGCCTGGATGGGAGACCACCTGGAAGGTTTTCTGTTATTTACCCTATGGAAAAAAAAAAAAAAAAAACATTTTTTCTAAGAAAGGGGGCGCTCCCAACTGTGGACGCAGCCATCTCATGGGTGAATAAATCATTAACTGGCCTAAGGGGAAACATACAAATGTTTAAGGTCCCGGTCAATAAACGTTTAGAGACACTTTTTCCAGCATCCTTGGCTACAGCCAGCAGGGGCTGCAATTGGAGTTTTGTCAGGCGTTAAAGAACCAGACAAAACAGATGCTTAAGACATCCCTGCCCAATAGGCAGAGGAGTTATTGGATATTCCCAGAGCTCTGTGCTTTGCGGTAGAGGTTATAAAAAGACTCCATCCAGCAGGCGTCTCGTTGTCACTATATTTAGTGCATATGAGAAGGCTCTTATGGTTGAAGAACTGGGCGGCCGAGCCCATGTAAAAGACTGCTGGCAGGTTTGCCCTTCCATGGAAAGATCTGGATAAATACATTCAGACTGTTTCAAGTGGCAAAAGTACCCTTTTACCAGTCAAAAGAAGTTCCGGGGTCCTGCGTTTAAAAGGCAGTTCCCCCCCCTGTTCCGGGGCCCTCAAATTCCAGGCAGTACGGACCTCCTGCGCGATCAAACTTTTAAAATGGATCGCAAGGAAGGCCTCTGGGGATCGATCCCCGACAGAGGGGGTCCGATCATCTGTGGCCGCAGGCTACAGATTAGAATTTCTAAAAATTTCCTCCACAAGTAAGGCCTCAATGCGGGCGGCGTTGGTTCATCTGCTTACCAGGGCATAATGGTAGAGGTACCAGCCCAAGAACAGGGGCTAGGTTTCTATTCCAATCCTTTTGTCATACCAAGGCCCATCGGCGATGTCAGACCAATTTTTGGACCTAAAAGGTTTAAATGCTTACCTAAGGGTTCGCTCTTTCCGGACAGAATCCGTTCGGTCAGCAGCCGCCACACTCTAGAAGGATCTAGCTTCTATAGACATAAAGGATGGTTACCTTCATGTACCAAGTCTTTCAGCCACATCAAATATTTTTGTTTTTACGCTTCGCAGTGATACAGCGTCACTTCCAATTCGTGGCGCCCCCCTTCGGGCTGGCTACGGCCCCCGGGTATTCACGAAGGTCCTTGCTCCAATTCTAGTCAGTCTAAAGGATCCAAGGGATCTCGGTCCTAGCATACCTGGACGACCTCTTAATCATAGATCACTCGCTTCCTTGGTGGAATGCGTAGTAACCCTCATGGTTCAGTACCTCGAGAGGTTCGGCTGAGTCCTAAACTGGGGAAAGATCAGCATTTCAACCTACAAAGCAGTTGGAATATCTCTGCATGAGATTAGACACAGAACAGAAGATGGGTGTTCCTGCCCCTGGTAAAGGTCGAGGCTATCAAAAGATTAATTCAGTTGGTTCTAAGCAAAAGAGAACCAACTATTCGCCTATGTATGCGATTACTAGGCAAACTAATGGCCATGTTCGAGGCGATACCACACGCTTCCACACTCGGGTCCTACAGACAGCAATTCTAGCAGCCTTGGTTCTGCCCAGTGGTCTGGAAGGCTGGAGAGCGGTCTGGAACGGGTTCACTCGCCAAGTAACTTGGGCAGAGGCGGAGAGGCAGCTGCCCATCAAGGTCTGGGAGATCAGAGCGGCTCGGCTAGCCCTCCTGGCATAGACATCCAGATTACAGGGGTCCTCGGTGAGAAGTCATTCAGACAATGCCACAGCGGTGGCATATATGTGAACCACCAAGGGGGAACCAAGAGTCAAGCCACTCAGAGTGAGAGGAACTTGGTTTTTCGGTGGGCAGAGGTTTATGTACCCTGCATATCGGCGACATTCATTCCCGAGGTGGACAACCTGCAGGCGTACTTCCTAAGTCGCCAAACCCGGTCGCCGGGGGAGTGGTCCCTGCATCCACAAGTTTTTTTCAGACAATCTGCCAGAAGTGGGGAGTGCCAGACGTGGAGGTCATGGCATAAGGATTCAACAAGAAGCTAGACAGGTTCATGTCTCGAACGAGGGACCCTATGGCCTGCGGAACCGATGTGTTGGTTTGCCCTTGGCATCAATCATAGCTTCTATATGCATTTCCCCCGCTGCAGTTACTACCCCGCCTGTGGCGCAGGATCATAGCACAGGCCGGTTATCCTGGTAGCCCCAGCTTGGTACCGGAGGGCATGGTACTCACTAGTCCTGAAATTGGCAGCGGAAGGCCCTTGGACTCTTCCTCTATGGCCAGACCTACTCTCACAAGGCCCGATCCTCCACCCTGCATTACGGCGTCTAAAATTGACGGCCTGGCGGCTAAATCCCTGATTCTCAGGGGTAGAGGTCTGTCTAGGCAGGTAATCCCTACCCTCATTAAGGCTAGAAAGCCGGCCTCCAGGGTAATTTTGTTCAGGGTTTGGAGGGCCTACGTAGGCTGGTGTGAGGCTAAGAGATGGGTTTCCCGCAAGTATACCATTGATAGAGTATTTCGTTTTCTCCAGCTAGGAGTGGATAAAGGCCGGGCATTAAGCACAATCTAGGGACAGATTTCAGCCTTATCAGTGTGGTTTCAGAGGCCGCTGGCCGCCCACTCGCTGGTTAAGATCTTCGTACAGGGAGTCTTACGTGTTAATCCTCCGGTCAAATCACCACTTTGTCCATGGGACTTAAATCTTGTTCTGTCATCTCTACAGAAACAACCCCTTGAGCCGTTGGCTGAGGTACCTTTGGTTTTACTGACTAGAAAGTCGGTATTTCTGATCACCATAGTTTCGGCCAGGAGAGTATCGGAATTGGCAGCCTTATCTTGTAAGGAACCATATCTCATTTTGCATAAGGATAGGGCGGGGTTCCGTCCTCATCCTTCCTTTCTACCAAAGGTTATATCCAGTTTCCACCTGAACCAGGATGTGGTACTTCCATCCTTCTTCCAAAACCCACCTCTAGAAAGGAGGGGTTGCTGCATACGTTGGATATTGTCAGGGCCATAAAGGCCTATCTTAAAGCTACAGAGAAGGTTCGGAAAACAGATGTGGTGTTCGTTTTACCGGAAGGGCCCAAGATGGGTCAGGCAGCTGCTTGATCCACCATCGCAAGATGGATTAAACAATTAATTGTTCGGGCCTGCGGTTTGAAGAGGTTGCCTCCTCCTTTGTCGGTAAAGGCCCATTCTACCAGGGCCAGGGGCACCTTCTGGGCAGCACATCATCAGATCTCTATGGCTCGAATATGCAAGGCAGCAACGTCGTCATCAGTCCACACGCTTACAAAATTTTATCAATTGGACGTAAGAAGGAATGCGGATACAGCCTTTGGGCAGTCAGTACTACAGGCCGCGATTCAAGCTCCTCAGGATCTGAGGGGGCTCCCTTGATTTGATATGAAATTTACATTTCTCGTTTAAGTTGGATTTACTAGCATTTGAGTATACCTCTAAATTAAATCCTTCTTTGGAAGATGTCTCCCTCCCCTCATTAAAGCATTGCTTTCGGACATCCCATATAGTAATGAATATGCCGCTCTGTGTCCCGTGATGTACGAGAAAGAAAAAGGGATTTTTAAATACAGCTTACCTGTAAAATCCTTTTCATGGAGTACATCACGGGACACAGAGCTCCCACCCCTCTTTTTGGGAACATTTTGGGAGGCATACTGCTTGCTACAAAACTGAGGGACTCCCTCTAGGGGAGGGGGTTATATAGGGAGGGACTTCCTGTTTGTTTGAGATTGCCAGTGTCCACACCTGAAGGTACTCCATATAACCCATATAGTAATGAATATGCCGCTCTGTGTCCCGTGATGTACTCCAAGAAAAGGATTTTACAGGTAAGCTGTATTTAAAAATCCCTTTTTCTTCAGGCCAAACCCGAACACTTCAGCGTTGCACAGCAATTTTGTTTTCCTAGTATGCAGAAACTATGCATAGATGTTGCTATTAAATAATATTTCTAATCATATGAAGCTAATCAAAAGAGTCCCCCTTTTACATCAGAGTCCACAGAGTTCCCCCTTTTACATCAGAGTCCACAGAGTTCCCCCTTTTACATCAGAGTCCACAGAGTTCCCCCTTTTACATCGGAGTCCACAGAGTTCCCCCTTTTACATCAGAGTCCACAGCGTTCCCCCTTTTACACCAGAGTCCACAGAGTTCCCCCTTTTACATCAGAGTCCACAGAGTTCCCCCTTTTACATCAGAGTCCACAGAGTTCCCCCTTTTACATCGGAGTCCACAGAGTTCCCCCTTTTACATCAGAGTCCACAGCGTTCCCCCTTTTACACCAGAGTCCACAGAGTTCCCCCTTTTACATCAGAGTCCCCCTTTTACATCAGAGTCCACAGAGTTCCCCCTTTTACATCAGAGTCCCCCTTTTACATAAGAGTCCACAGAGTTCCCCCTTTACATCTGAATCCCCAGTGTTACCCTTTCCCTGTAAGGGAGAACTCTGGGGACTCTGATGTAACTTAGAGGCAGGAGAGAGAAGGGGGGAGGGGGAGACTTAGTCCAGTGTGAATAATGTGTCCGGGTCTCAGACAGTGTGAAACCCGGACGCATGATTCCAAACCCAAACTGTCCGGGTGAATCCCGAACAGGTGGCAACCCTATTGGTGCTAGGCCTCATGCATGCTTGATATGTGGCCAACTCTCCTAGATGACTATCCTCCTAGCCACGCCCGGATTTCCCACAAGGCCACCAAGGCCAGGCCTCGGGGCGGCAGGGTGCCAAGGGGCGGCAGTGGCATGGAGTCCCCCGACTGCCGTAACATACAGTTAAAGGAACACTAAAGGTTCGTTTTTTATTAGTTCAATTGATTGCTGTAAGCTAGAGCATTTAAATATCACTTACCTCGTTTTTCCTTTTGACCTTCAAAATACAGTAATCCAGGTTTGAAAATGCCATTTCCTGTCTCTCCTCTTCTTGCTTTCCACCAGCATCTGAGCTGTTTGGCATGGTGGAAAGCAGAATGTTCTCACCCCCTCCCTATGACTACAGCCCTGTGTGAAGATGCTCTCTTATTCCTCACAGGCATGGAGGCTATGCCTAATGGGAACTGTAGTTCCCATTAGGCCGTGATGTAGCAAGAATGAATGCGCACCGCAAACCAGGAAGTCAGTGAGAATAACGATTCAGGAGTGAAGGAGGTGAATAAAACAGCTTGATTTCAACAGGTTTCAAACTAGTTATAATGCAAAACATTACTTTTTACTTGATCAGCTACTGTCAGACTTTAATTTAAGAGGAAAATATTTTTGTCTTTACAACCCCTTTAAGGGCGGTAAGTTGCTGTGTGGGGGAAGCCGCTCGCTCGTTGTCGATGTCTCCAAAATCACTTGTCAAATGTGTGCTGCTGTCCGTCCTACCCTACCCCCACATACCTCTGCCTTCGGGACTCCTCCGTCCTCACCCCAGCCGCCGAGTCTGTTTCCTGTCCCTGCCTCCGATGTGCACAGTAAGAGGGGTGAGCTGTGCTCTTCCCATCTCAGCTGTGACAGGAGTGCTAGGACTGTTTTGGAGGTGACAGGGTCAATAAAGAGAACCTGTCACCTCCAATTGCTATCTCACAGGGAATTGTTTTCTCCTGTGTGATAGCAATAAAGTTAAGTGAAAAAAAATTGATAAAAAATAATAATAATTAATTTAAAAAGTAATTAAGAAAAAGAAAAAAAGTGCTAAAAAAAATAAAAAATAAAAAAAGAAACAAAAAATATTTGAACTAACCGTGTCCCCTCCGGTTGCCATTCTCCGTTGATTGTGGGGGGGGGGGGTTCGTTTGGCGGGGAGGGGGTGCATTGTGGAACCTGGTCTTGGGGCGGCAGGGAGAGCAAATCCAGCCCTGCTCCTAGCAGAAGCTTTTTGGCAGAAAAAATAGCGCTTATAAACGTGTTTAGGCGAGACAAGCACTTGGACATTAATCCATTTCAATGCCCTGAATAATAATTTATTTTGGCCATTGAAATTAATTGAAGGTCAAGCGCTAAACACACCTACACCACACGTTAAAACTAATTTAGCTGCCTAAATTCTACTGTTCCTGGGTGCATTGGCAGTGTTTTTTTTTCTTTATGCCTCTGAACGCCTATCAATGTGGAATTGTTCTGCCCTGAGCTCAGGAATGTACAGTGCCTTGAAAAAATATTTATACCCCTTAAAAATGTTCACGTTGTGTCATATTATAGCCAAAAACATAAATGTACCTTATTGGGATTATATGTGATAGACCAACACAAAGCGGAACATAATTGTGAAGTGGAAGGAAAATGAGAAATGGTTTTCTATAGGGTTGTCCCGATACCGATACTAGTATCGGTATCGGGACCGATGCCAAGTATTTGCGCTAGTACTTGTACTCGCGCAAATACTCCCGATGCTTAATTAGCTTAATACTTCCCATTGACATGACATGGCTGCAATATGTGGGGGACAGGACATGGCTGCAATATGTGGGGGACATGACATGGCTGCAATATGTGGGGGGACATGACATGGCTGCAATATGTGGGGGACATGACATGGCTGCAATATGTGGGGGACATGACATGGCTGCAATATGTGGGGGGACATGGCTGCAATATGTGGGGGACATGGCTGCATTTGGGGACACATTAAAAAAAGTATCGGTATTCGGTATCGGCGAGTACATGGAAAAAAGTATCGGTACTTGTACTCGGTCCTAAAAAAGAGGCATCGGGACAACCCTAGTTTTCTAAACTATTTACAAATAAATATCTGAAAAGTGTGGTGTGCATTTGTATTCAGCCCCCTTTACTGTAATACCCCTAACCAAAATCTAGTGGGAACCAATTACCTTCAGATGTCACCTAATTAGTAAATAGAGTCCACCTGTGTGTAATGTTTTTTTAGTATAAATACAGCTGTTCTGTGAAGCCCTCAGAGGTTTGATGGAGAACCTTAGTGAACAAACATCATCATAAAGGCCAAGGAACACACCAGACAGGTCAAGGATAAAGTTGTGGAGAAGTTTAAAGCAGGGTTAGGTTATAAAAAAAAATATCCCAAGCTTAGAACATCTAAAAGAGCACTGTTCAATCCATTATCTGAAAATGGAAAGAGTATGGCACAACTGCGAAACCTACCAAGACATGGCCGTCCACCAAAACTGACAGGCCGGGCAAGGAGAGCATTAATCAGAAAAGCAGCCAAGAGGCCCATGGTAACTCTGAAGGAGTTGCAGAGATCCACAGCTCAGGTGGGAGAATCTGTCCACAGGCCAACTATTAGGGTCCTTTCACACGTGCGGACCGTTCGTCCGTTTTTAGACGTCCGTTTTTTGACCGCAATGCTTTCCTATGGGTCCTTTCACACGCATCCGCTAACGTCCGTCTCCGTTAAACTCCGTTTTTTTGAACGGAAGAAACCCCTATTTTTCTTCCGTCAAAAAAACGGAACGGACGAAAAACGGATGTTAGCGGATGATCCGTTTAACATCTTGTCAGGTCTTCAGCCATATCTATGCCAAAGTGATTCTAAGAATCACTCGCATAGATACCCGGCAAAAACAAACGGCGATACGACGGGGTATCTGAGATACTGCGTCGTAGCACCTCTGAGAATCTGGCCCTAGGTGTGGTGGAAAACTAACACCGTACGTCACCACCCTGAACACACCTTCCCCACATCTAACTCCCCCTTATTCTGAGAAGCTAGGATCACAGCAACAGTGGCTGATGAATTAGGCAGATAATTGAAATAGTGAAGAAGATTTTTGCTAACAAGCTATTTAGGGGCTTGTCTATGTAACTTGATATAAAAATCTGTAACCGTTCGTTCAGAAGGGGCACACTTTGTCTCTTGGTGTTAACTGGGACAGAGTGTCTTTTTGCTGGCAAAAATAAAAGTTTGTTCTTCTAGAGTCTGTTTCCCAGAACTTGCCTGTGGCCTCCTCTACCGAGGAGGCCACAGGCATCATTTAGATATCTCCGTCTTCAGCCGGCGATTCTGTGCACCATAAGAACGATCCAAGCGGTGGAACCGCCGCTTGGATCGTTCTTATAGGCAGCGGGAGGGGACACCCCCCCTCCCGCCGCCATCCGGTGCTTCTCTGGGCTCTCCCGTGCCATCGGGGGCCCGGAGAGCGAATCGGCCGGCGCTTGCTGCAGATCCATAGAGATGACTGGTGACCAGACGGTCACAGTCATCTCTATGACCGTCGGAGGACCAGACGCGACGTTATGACGTCACGCACGGTACCCAGAAGTAAACAAAGCCGCGGCCATGTGATTGGTGATTTTTTTTTTCACCGATTTCATGCTTGTAAGCCTGGAGGAGAGATGTGGGGTCTTATTGACCCCACATCTCTCCATAAAGAGGACCTGTCACACGGATTCCTATTACAAGGGATGTTTAAATTCCTTGTAATAGGAATAAAAGTGATCCAAAAAAAAAAATGTAAAAAAAAGTGTCAAAATAAAAAATATTAAGTAAAAAAAAAAAATTAAAAAGCCCCTGTTATCTCGCGCGCAGAAGCGAACATGCATACAAGTCCCGCCCACATATGTAAACGCCTTTCAAACCCCACATGTGAGGTATCGTCGCATGCGTTGGAGCGTGTGCAAAAATTCTAGCACTAGACCTCCTCTGTAACTCGAAAATAGTAACCTATAAACAATGTTAAAGCATCGCCTATGGAGATTTTTAAGTACCAAAGTTTGGCACCATTCCATGAGTGCACGCAATTTCAAAGTGTGACATATCGTCAATAGGTATCTATTTACTCGGCGTAACTTCATCTTTCACATTATACAAAAAAATTGGGCTAACTTTACCGTTTTGTTATTTTTTAATTCATGAAACTGTTTTTTTCCCAGGCGTTTGAAAAATTATTGCGCAAATACTGTGCGAGAAAAAAAGTTGCAATGACAGCTATTTTATTCCTTAGGGTGTCTGCTAAAATATATAATGTTTAGGGGTTCTGATTAATTTTCTAGCAAAAAAATGTAGATTTTTACATGAAGGAAAGAAATGCCAAAATAGGCCCGGTGGACAAGTGGTTAAAGAGTGCTCCAACAGAAGCTGCAGTTAGCAAAATGTCACCGGCAAGTTCCTTCCGGCTGGCCGCCGCTGTATGTGGTGACATCACATTAGACGCCGCCCTGCGCGTTTCGTCATACGTTTGACATCGTCAGGGGCTAGTCACTGTATAATCATGTATTTCTGATATATCTACACTTAGTATGAATTATATGGAGTAGGTTTGTATCTTTTGACCTGTGCCAGCAGCTGTCTCTTTTCTTTCTTTCATTTTATTTTTTATCTAGTGTGGATTTTCACATGGTTATATAATGTTTTATTGCTACCCCTCTAACCTTGAAGGCATTTCTCAATGACAATGTAAAATTGAAACAGGAAGTGAAGGGAAATCCTTCCAACAATTAAATTACAGAAATAACTTTCTTTATTAAAGGAAAGACCTACAGCATCATTTTATTGCTGCGCTCCAACTGAAAAGGTCCCTCTCACTTCCTCTTACAGTAACAGGCCTGTAATAGGGACATACGTAAGGGAACATCTCCACTGTGGGGTTACACAGAGCAATAGATACATGATAAAAGATCTAACTCTTCGACACCCTATAGAGAATGTAATACAGTCCTGATATACATGTTAGAAACCCGCTCTGCCCACACTTAAAATGGCCTCCCCGGCGTCTCAGTGAGCTGCACGTATGCAGCGCTGCCAGGTTTCTGTGTGCCCGGATGTGAGCGTGTCCCAAGCTGGCTGCCGTAGACTCATTACGTGGCATTAGCAGCTCGTTCCCCGGCTGCCTGGAGAGGTGACGCCTCTTTCAGACTGAGGCCCAGACTTGGTAACAACACTCCCGGCCTGTGCTTGCTCGCTCCCCCCCTTGTCTCGCCATGTTCACCATATCAGAGCTCGTCGCCCTGGTCGCCTTCTTCTCTGCCACCGCCTCAGGTTACTTCGTCAGCATCGACGCTCATGCAGAAGAGTGCTACTTCGAGCATGTGACGTCCGGCACCAAGATGGGCCTGATCTTCGAGGTGGCTGAGGGGGGCTTCCTGGACATCGATGTGGAGGTGAGTTGTGAATGCTCAACGTATGTCTCTATAACAATGGGGGATGGGTAACCTGCATTGGGCCGCATGTGTTCATTCACCTGTCATCTCTGCATTATCACACGTCCTATTCCTCCTCACTAGGTACATCCAAGGGGAAGGTAGATGAGACTGGGGGGGCACCTGTCATCTCTGCATTGTCACACGTCCTATTCCTCCTCACTGTGTGTAGTGTACATCCAAGGGGAAGGTAGATGAGACTGGGGGGGCACCTGTCATCTCTGCATTGTCACACGTCCTATTCCTCCTCACTGTGTGTAGTGTACATCCAAGGGGAAGGTAGATGAGACTGGGGGGGCACCTGTCATCTCTGCATTGTCACACGTCCTATTCCTCCTCACTGTGTGTAGTGTACATCCAAGGGGAAGGTAGATGAGACTGGGGGGGCACCTGTCATCTCTGCATTGTCACATGTCCTATTCCTCCTCACTATGTGTAGTGTACATCCAAGGGGAAGGTAGATGAGACTGGGGGGGGGCACCTGTCATCTCTGCATTATCACACGTCCTATTCCTCCTCACTAGGTACATCCAAGGGGAAGGTAGATGAGACTGGGGGGGGCACCTGTCATCTCTGCATTATCACACGTCCTATTCCTCCTCACTAGGTACATCCAAGGGGAAGGTAGATGAGACTGGGGGGGCACCTGTCATCTCTGCATTGTCACATGTCCTATTCCTCCTCACTATGTGTAGTGTATATCCAAGGGGAAGGTAGATGAGACTGGGGGGGGGCACCTGTCATCTCTGCATTATCACACGTCCTATTCCTCCTCACTAGGTACATCCAAGGGGAAGGTAGATGAGACTGGGGGGGGGCACCTGTCATCTCTGCATTATCACACGTCCTATTCCTCCTCACTAGGTACATCCAAGGGGAAGGTAGATGAGACTGGGGGGGGGCACCTGTCATCTCTGCATTATCACACGTCCTATTCCTCCTCACTAGGTACATCCAAGGGGAAGGTAGATGAGACTGGGGGGGGCACCTGTCATCTCTGCATTATCACACGTCCTATTCCTCCTCACTAGGTACATCCAAGGGGAAGGTAGATGAGACTGGGGGGGCACCTGTCATCTCTGCATTGTCACATGTCCTATTCCTCCTCACTATGTGTAGTGTATATCCAAGGGGAAGGTAGATGAGACTGGGGGGGGCACCTGTCACCTAGGATGTCCCAAGTGTCAGTCTTCTATAAGAAGACCATCTTGTTTACATCCCCCCATGAGATATGGAGTGCAAGGCTCTGCCTGATCTCATTCTTATGCAGTGGATTGTTTAATGGTCCCTTACAATGATCTTTTTTTTTTAATTATTTTTCTATATAAAACCCTTATCCCAAAAAGGTAAGAAAAAATAAATAATCTGCTGTAACTAACTATAAAGTATTAGTGTAGTTGGGCTTTCATTTTGTATGGCTTTGTGCACACTATTGTATTGACACTCTCATTTTTTATTTTTTTTCATATAGGGTTTAGCAGCAGCAAAGCAGGGGGGGGGGGGACGTTTTTATTTTTTCCAGACTAGGGCATCTGGAATTAATCCATTCTATTGACCTGAGTTCTGATCATTATCCCTGGTTCACACTGGTGCGTTTTTAAAAAAGCGATTTGACATGTCAAATCGGCGGCATTTGTCAGCAAAGGCACTGTGTTAATCAGCGTGGTGCTGCACCGATTTCAAAAAATAGTTTCTGTACCACTCTTTGCGATTTCGGCCCGTGATTTACAAAAAAAAATCAGGACTGACCAGCGGGATTGAAATCGTGCGAGTTCAGCTGAACTCGCACAGCTTCACTCTCGCAGCCCAGTGTGAACCTGGGCTCAGGATGAATGTGTCAGTTCATACTGTAGCGCTGTCAGACATTGCATGCATTGCAGCTCATATGCGATGTCTGTGCGATGCATATTCAGCCATACAGATTGCATGGTTGAATTTGCATCACATTTGGACCAAAATCTTGCAGGGCCCTTTCTTTTTATTGTCTGCACCAGACTTTGATCGCATAGGTGTGAACGCCCATGCGATCTGATTCCTGTCTGAATTCACAGTTCGCACTGTGATCCGATATAGGGGTGTCATTCACTTTCTTTTGACGCCCGCAGTGGTTCACATAGTGCTGTGTGTACTGCTTGCGAGTTCTGTGCGATGCGGGAACCCGCACTGGACTGAGTGTGAACTGGCACTCAATGTGGGAGCTCACCTAGCATTAATGCACTTTTGAGCATTTATTTTTATGCTCAAAAGCTTCTCTCCTAAACGCACAAGTGATGGTGTGTGTGTTTTTTTTTTCTCCCTCTAAATTTCTATGTGTGCATTGACACAGGTTAACATGGAGGGGCTATTGGAGACCACTGTTGCAGTGGTTGCTCTGCAAATCCACTGCAACAGAGCAGGTAAGTATAACATGTTTGTAAAGTCTTTTTTTTTTTTTGTTAAAAATAACAAACACTTTAAGGGCTCTTTCACACGTCCGTTCAGTTCGTCCGTTTTTTGGACGTCCGTTAACGGACCTCAATGCTTCCCTATGGGTTAGCGTCTGTTAGCGGATGAGCATCCGTTAACATCCGTCTGCGGTAAGCTCCGTTTTTTTGGACGGAAGAAAACCCTATTTTTCTTCCGTCAAAAAAACGGAACAGACGAAAAACAGACGTTAGCGGATGATCCGTTTACCATCCGATCCGCTAACGTCAGTTTTTCATCAAAATATGTAAAAAAAAAATTCTAAAAAAAAAAAAACGTATGAAAAAAACTGATGAAAACGGACGAAAAACGGATGAAAAAACGGATCAACCGAAGGGGGAAAAAACTGATCTAAAAAACTGAACGGACGTGTGAAAAAGCCCCAAGGCTTTGTGTACGCTACATTTACTAAACTTGCGTTTAGGAACTTTTGTTTGTTTTTTGTTTAAAGTTCCTAAACTCAACTTCATAAAAGCCTATGTGTAAATGTACACATAGGGTTTGGCCAGAGTTTACAAGCTGCTGTGGTTAGGGGAGCTTCAACCGCACTCTTGAACGAGCAATGCTCAAATTCGGGGTATGATTTTTGCTGAATTTTGCATAATCCTACTGCCGGTGGTCAAAGTAGGCTATGTGTGTATGAGGCCTTGGTGTATTTGAATCTGCTAGTACGTTTTACTCCTCCCCCAGAACGACCATGCTGTTTTTCAAAGGTGTCCCCTGCTCTTCATCCAGAGTGGGGGTAATCTGGCAACACGGCGGAAAAGGAATGCCGCTCTAGGAAAGGTGTCTGGAAATGTAGCTCTTCTCAGAGTAGGAACAGCAGGTGCAGGCTAAGCATTAGCAATTGGATGAGGGGAAAATCAGGACAGCCAGCTGTCCAGAATTTTCTCCTCATCCAATGGGGGTGCTCTTACTGGCCAGATCACCAGAAAAAACAAATGCAGGCACCACATCTAAGGGCTCTTTCACAAGGAGCGCCTGTTCAGGTCCGCCTGCCAGTTTTTTAAGCAGACCTGAACGGGTGCTCCATGCTCCTCTACAGAGCCGTGGATGTCAGCGGTGACATGCCCGCTGACATCCGATCCGCCAAAGTGTGACGGAGGAAAAACCTACTTTTCCATCTGTCGATCGGATCAGGTGAACACGGACAGACGGTCCGTGTTCATCCAATTTCCCCCCCCCCCCCCCCCATAGGGGAGAGCGGAGAAAAGACAGGGCGGTCCCTGCACAGTGTGCGGGGACTGCCCTGTCATCCGCCGGCTCTGCAGGGATCAACGGAGTGATCCCCCGCAGAGCAAGTGGAGGTTTAGAGCCCTAAGGGTCAGTAGGCTGCAATATAGATATATTTTTGGGTTTAATACCGCTTTAGGCACAAAATCATGTGACAAATGTGGCAATAATGTGTTTGTGCGTGCTTTTTTCATGCATTCCCATTAAATCCTTTGGGCCAAAAATGTGCTATGCTGCACCAACAGAAGCACATGCACCTCTTCAAAACGGCGCAACGCATAAAAAAAATCTTACTAATGTGAAGGGGGCTGGGGCCCTAGGGGTCTCCTATCTGTACTTGCAGGGGGTTGGTGCTGAGACTCTTGCAGCTGCTACATGATACCTTGATGCTGCTCACTTCTAGTACACAATAGAAGCAGGTAGCACACTATGTGGTGCTCCAATCATGAGCCCGGTTTGCAATAGGCAAATGATTTTTAGGTGTTTCCTACTCTCCCTGCCTGATTTGTTTATTACAGGAATTTATTTATTACAGGAATTTATATAGCGCTTGCGAATTACACAGTGCATTGCATACCATGTTCCTGCCCTTAGGGAGCTTGCAATCTCGTATGCATACCAGGACCAATTAACCTACCAGCATGTCTTTGGAGTACCTGTAGGAAATGCATACAACCTCCATGCAGATAGTATCCTGGCTAAGCTTAAAACCAGGGACCCCAATGCTGCAAGGCTAAATAATTTGGTCTGAGACTTGTACGCCTTATTTTTTTTTCTCATTTACCTTTTAATGCTATTTGGACTGAATTGTAAGTCTCCAGGAAGAAAACTGTTTTAAACAGTTAAGGAGGTGTTTGCTTTCAGATCCCAGTTGCATATTATCAAACCTGAGCAAGTTCAGAATATCCCCATGACCACTTTTGATGTGTCTGCCCACCTCTGTGTCTCTCTCCACACAGTGAATTAGTCTGTACTGTGGCAGTAGTTTGGTGGGGTGGTTACTAGAGCTGCACGATTAATCGTTATAAGATCTCAATCTCGATTCACACCCCCGCCATCTACAGGCTGGATTATCCGCGATTTACGTATCCCCGCCGGATCCACGGAACCAGCGTGGAATGCAAATGGCGTATATCGGAAATGACGTCAATCATCAGAGCGTGATGCGGTGCAGCGGCATGCCGCTGAATCTTGATAATGCCTGGGCGGGTTACATTTCTTTTGGCCGGGAAAAAAAATGAGCACAGCAGTGAGTGTGCACGGATCTGATTCCAACACGTGAGTGAGCTTCCTTGTGCCCTACCATGTAACTACAACTGAACAAACGAAGTACAACATACATATATTATAAACACCACACCACAGTGGGTCAGCTATGTTATACAATGCACAGCTGCTTCTGCCTTGGTGACTTTTCCTCTAAGGCCCCTTTCACACGGGCTTTCCGATCAGGCCTGTCTGTCAGTTTTTCAGGCGGACCTGATCGCCGACATGTCCACTGTCACCCGCTGCTAATCCGATCCTGTCTGTGAAATCCAGACGGATGGTGACCCTGGTTTCCATCCATCCGTCTGGCGGATCGGATGAAAACAGACAGGCGGTCCATTATCTGGTTTTTCCCATAGATGAGAGTGGGACTCTTGACAGGACCTGCCATCCGCTTGCTTAGCGGGATCAGTAGATCTATCCCCCACTGAGCAAGTGGATCCGCCAAGCATGGATAAGCCCATGTGAAAGGAGAGTGCGCATGTTTTTTTTTTTTTTTTTGTTTAATGTATATCGTTGTGTATTGTGGTTAACTAAAATGTGCTATCGATATTCAGAAATTTGTTTACACTCTAGCATCGCAGAGGTTCTGTGTGAGTGTGCAGTTAGGATATGTATACTTGGGTGTCTTTGATCACACTATTCTAATCAGAGCAAATACAGGGGAGGGCCAAATGTGCACAACTGCGAGAACAGATCACCTGTTGCAAATCTAAACTGGTAGGTAACATTATATTACAGTTTACCTTTTCTTAGATGTGATTGTTGCATTCATATATTTTTTATTTTTATTTTCACTTGGTGATCCAGCCAGTGATTCTTCTATCATTTTTCAAAAGAACAAGCTGTCCAGTTGTACCAGTTAGGGCCCTTTCACACTAGCGGACGAACGGTCCGCTCATTACAAGTCCGTTTACGGACTTGTAATGGGTCCCTATGGGAGCGGATCCGTTAGCGGATGATGCATCCGCTAACGTCCGCTCGATCCGCATCCGTTTTTGCGGACGGAAGAATGTCCTATTTTTCTTCCGTCCGGGCAAACGGATCGGATGCAAACGGAAAGACGGTCCGTTTCCATCCGACTCCCCATAGGGGAGAGCAGAGGAGAGACGGGGCGGTCCCAGCACAGTGTGCGGGGACCGCCCCGTCCGCCCGACAGCTCAGCGGAGACCCCCCGCTGAGCTGACGGACACACGGAGCGGACCGAAAAACGGACCGCTCCGTGTGTAAGGACCCTTAAAGACATGAGACTAACCATTTAACACTGTTTGGGTGCTTGCAATGATCAGCTTTTATTTATGTTAAATCTTTATTCCAAAAGGAAAAAAGTGATTTGCTGTAACTGCTTATAAAGTTTTGGCTGGAGTTTCAATTGGACACTAGACCAAAGCCACCTGAACTATCTTGCTGTGAAGTTTGGGCTTTGACCAAAGCTGCCTGAGCTTATTCTCAGTCTTGTTAACCCTCCTTCGGCAAGGCGGGACATTGGGGTTCCTCCACCTCTTGCAGACGGATGCAAGGAAGCCACATGTCTAAATGTATCATGCTGCTCTCTGCTGGCCCCCCTCTCCTGTCCATCTCAGGCGCATGTATGTGACGTCATATGGCATGGATGGGAAAGGAAGCCTCACAGAGATCAGTGCGTCAGCGGAATGTGCCACCGCCACTTGCCTTCATTTAGTTAAAATCAATACCCTACTGTCTTCTGTCCTTTTAAGCTACCCCACCTCTGCCCTGCTAACCTCTGTACAGTGCCCTGCTGACCCTCTTTACCTCTGAACGCTGCTTCACTGACCCCTGTCCTCTGCCCTACTTACTCATGACCCTTGTACTCATATTTTGCATAAAAATTACCCATGTACACTGCCCTACCTGCTACTGACCTCTGTACATTGCCCTACATATTACTTACACTGGCCAGAACTCAGAGCACATGGCCAGTATAGCACTGAGACCAACCGGGTCTAAATCTAGTCAAACAAGTCGGCCTGCAATACCAGTTGTCCTGCCTTCATGATAGACTCCTGCATCAGCCTTGAGGTGACCAATTAGGCCTCTTTTACATGGGGTAAACGTCCAGTGGATCTGCCTGCGGGGAAAATCTCTCTTCTGAGCAGGCGGATGACATTCCAGCCTGCTCTCCTTTATGGGGCGGTCAGATGGAAACGGACTACTTGTCCTTTTCACTCAGACTATCATCCGACCCGCCAAACGTTTCCCCATCTGTCTGTTTTTGGCAGCCTAGATCAGATGCCAGCGGGTGTCGGTGGACACGTGTTCACTGAACAGGAAGTCATGGAAAGTTTACTATGAACAGAGCTGTAAAAGTCTGATAGTTCTCGCCTTCCCCTACTCTACTAAAGAAAAACCTTTTTCTATTGCTGTCCCTGTTGCTCTAGTACTGTAACTCTGCACTTTCTGTTGTGTAAAACGTTGGTAGCAGGACAGGAAGTGAGACTTCCTTGGTTTACACTGCTGTGTTTTGACATGTCAAATGGGCAGCAATTGCCAGGTATGACACCGTCCTAATTGGTGCGACGCTGCACCAATTTCAAAAAGTAGTTTCTGTACTACTTTTTGTGACTTCCATTGACATCTGTGCACAGATATCTCCTGTAATTGGGACTACCAGCGGAAGTGAAATTGTGCGCGTTAAGCTGATGTCGCACAGCTTCACTCCCGCAGCCCAGTGTGAACCTGGGCTGATTCTCTGTGGCAGAACTCTTGGTAGCAGTAAAAACCTGATGGGTTTTATCCCTCTATGCAAACCCAAGAAAAAAATTGTTGGTTGATCTTATGGATTTGTTCACATTGAATGTTTTGTGATGGACACAAAGTACTTTCTTTATAAATTTCACCATATCAATTTCCAAATATTAAATCACTAAGGAAACACATGAGTGGAGGTTTTAACCTGAGGGTGAAAGGGCTGATTTTGTTTGGCCTGTATAGTTCTTTTAATTGCCATATTTCTTTTAACTAAAAAAGTAATTTTGTTACAGATCACTGGCCCTGACAATAAAAACATTTATAAAGGAGACAGGGAATCGAGCGGGAAGTACACTTTTGCCGCACACATGGATGGAACATACAAATTTTGCTTCAGCAACAGAATGTCAACAATGACTCCGAAGATAGTGATGTTCACTATAGATATAGGTGAAGCTCCGAAGGGCCAGGACATGGAAACTGAAGGTTAGTGTTCTTCCACTGAACCATTCACAAAGTATTGTCAGAGTTTATTGCTTGAGAAGACTATGCATACAGAGGAATATAAGAAGCAGGGTGGATTTTATTTAAATCGCTAGTAAAAAGGCTTGATTTAATTCAACTCGACTTATGCCGCGTACACACGGTCGGTTTTTGTGATGAAAAAAAACGACGTTTTTGAAACGTCACTTTCAAAGACGATGTTGCATAAACACCATTGTTTTTTTCACAAAAAACGAGGTTACGTTCACCACACCTTTCCATTGAAGCTCGCTTCATAACTAGCTTCTGGGCATGCGCGGGTTGAAAAACGTCGTTTTAAAGACGTTTTTGCTACACACGGTGACTTTTTGTGAAACAAAAAACGACGTTTTGAAAAATGACACAAAAAATTCAAGCATGTTGGAATTTTTTTTTGTCGTTTTTTTAAAGACAAAAAACGTTTTGCCCACACACAATCAATTTAAATGACGTTTTAAAAAACAAAGCTTTTTTTCATCGCAAAAAACGACCGTGTGTACGCGGCATTAAAGAGGGAGTAAACCCTTCTTCTCTTTTTTTTTTTTTTTTTTTAAGCACCCTGCAAGACAAAAGCATAATGAACTAGTCTGCATAGAATACTAGCTCATTATAAAGTACTTACCTGAAATCGAAGCCCCCGCAGAGGTCCTCGTTCCCTTCCTATGGAAAAATCTCTCCAGGAGTGACCTCCCCATATCACGGCCCCGGCACTGTGATTGGCCAGAGCCGCAATGACGTCATGATCGCCTTCACTAACAGCACGCTCAGTGCGCCGTTGTCTATATCGTGCATGTGCCGTAGACATCGCTGCAGGCTTTTCTGTAAATATCTCCTGAACCGTGTAGGTTTAGGAGATATTTGTTACACCTACAGGTAAGCCTTAATCTAGGCTTACCTGTAGGTTAAAGTGGTCTGTAAGGGTTTACAACCACTTTTTAAAGCGGTATCCCCCCCCCAAAAAAATAATTAAAAACCAGCAGCTACAGATACTGCAGCTGCTGGCTTTTAATAATGGGGCACTTGCCTGTCCTGGAGACCATCGATGTCTGCACCCGCAGCTGATGTTTCCATCAGTTGTTGGGGATGCTGCCATTGCGGTTAAGGGTACCCGGCAGTGTAGCCTTTCAGCTTTACGCCGGGAACCCTATTGCGCATGCATGAGGCCAGCTCCTCTCTCTTACTGGCCCGACCCAGTCATGACATCAATATCTGTGGCTGAGGCTCCTGGAAGTGGAAAAGGATACCTGTCAACCTGCCAATTGTGGCACCTTTCGGGTGGAGGAGTCAGATAAGCGGAAGTTCACTTTTTAGGGTGGAACTCTGCTTTAAATCATCATTTTTAAAGAGCAACTGTCATCTGTCCGGCATCGGCTTCTCCTCTGACCTGCTGTTGATTCACCGACAGTCCCATTCACTTTAATAGGACTACTGGTGATGTGCCAGTAACACAACGAGGTGAGGTATGTGACAGCAGCAGGTGAGTGAATGCCAGCTAACAGGCAATGCCATGATTGATCTGAAATGACAGGTGCTCTTTAAATGTAAGGACCTATTCTTGCTGGTAGTTAGAATCTTTAATACTTGTAAACGAAATGAAGGTTTCCTATTTAGACTAATAAGCTGTCAGGTTGATAAACCGGCGATATCGGAACCGATTCACTCATAGCTTGTAGAGTAGAGCATTTTGCAAAACAATGGGATAAAGGGATATTCCTGAACCTTGTTTTATCTCATGGTTACTGTGAAATTGTGTAACTGCATCAATGCAGTGCATGTTATGTGGGCTTGCAGAGCTTAAATTCATTGAATGAGATTACAAAAAATGTAAATCTTGAAGAATATACAGCCTCATGCTACATAATAAAGCTCGATTTCATGCTGAATAAACTAAGTTTTTATTGTATCTTAAATGGAAAACTTTCTTTTAGATTTTTACTCCAAAAGGCATTTTATTAAAATGTAATAAAAATCCAAAAAAATTCCTTTTTTTTAATTAATAAAAAAAAAAATTTCTTGTATTTGTATCCACCCTGACCACCCTACAGGTTTTTTTTTTTTTTTTTTTTTATATATATTGATAGGACTTGCTAGCAATTTTTTTAATTGATCTCCTAACATAGCCCTCTACTCTTCTGGGCATGTCTTTTTACTTTCTGTGCCGACCTTGGTCCTCCACCCCTACTTTCACTTCCCTTCATAACCTTTTATGTGGCAGCTGGGGAATGAGTGAATTGGGAAGGCTATTATGTGAGTCTGTATAGGCTGCGGACATGGTCATACACACACTGGCGTAGCGGGGGGGCAGGGGGGTGCTCCTGCACCGGGCGAAAAATTGCGGGGGGCGAAATCCTGGCGTCCGCGGAATGCGCCGCCGCCTTAGGAAAGGCCGCGGCTTTGGCCTAGCTCTGGAGCTGTCGGCCATCTTGGTACACCCGGCGGCGGCGCGCCTGGTTGGCTGGTGGAACTGTCTGTCTCCCTTGATGTGGGAGTGGCGGGAAACACCAGCCAACCAGGCAGAAGGGCGCGCTGATTGGCCTGGAACATGTGTTTACAGCGCGGCGGCATCTCCATCTCCAGCAAGGTAAGTGGGGGGGTCGGTGTAAATCTAAAGGGGTGCTCTGCCTGATCTCCACCTATCCACCTCAGAGCCTGTCATTTTAGTTAAACTGCTGGGACTTGTAGTTCTCCATCTTCTCCTGGGGCTCATGGAGATTGGAGAACTACAAGTCCCAGCAGGTTATACATTATCATACAATAAGGCTCTGAGGTGGATGGGTGTGGATTGCATGCACCTAAACCCCAGGAGACGATGGAGAACTACAAGTCCCAGCAGGTTATGATATAAGGCTCCGAGGTGGATGGATGTCCGGACACCCATCCATCTCGGAGCCTTATATTATAACCTGCTGGGACTTGTAGTTCTCCATCGTCTCCTGGGGCTCAGGTGCATGCGATCCACCATCTATGGGACTACAAGTCCCAGCAGTAAGAAAAACTGAACAAAGATGGTGGATTGCATGCACCCGAGCCCCAGGAGACGATGGAGAACTACAAGTCCCAGCAGGTTATAATATAAAGCTCCGAGGTGGATAGATGTCTGGACAGTGACAATTGGTGGCACAGTGGTGACGATTGGTGGCACAGTGGTGACGATTGGTGGCACAGTGGTGACGATTGGTGGCACAGTGGTGACGATTGGTGGCATGGTACAGTGACTGCATTTGATGGCATGGCGCCCTGTGATTGGGCGTATGTGGTTATGCGCCGGGGGGGGGGCGAAAAAAAAGTTCTGCCCCGGGCGCCCATAACTCTGGTTACGCCACTGCATACACAGCAATAGTACTAGGGCTTTTGGGTGTCTACACAAGGTAGGCTTGTGTAGGTAAGTACTATGTCAACTGCACATATAATCTTGTAGGAAGTTTGAGATGAAAGGTCTGGTGACTAAGTCTCATTAAAGAGAAATACATTACGTTATACCTTATACAGTGTATGTCAATCCTGAAAAAAACTCCAGTTTCATTTATAAAACCATCGGCAAGAAGGATGCACTTGGTATCTATTCGACATAATGTTCATTATAAAGCAACAGGTTACATCTGGTGGTTTGTTTTAGTCATCACACCACTTTTTACTTTGTCTAGTTTTTATTTATTTTTTCCCTCCTTCCATCAAGCCATGTATATGGAGGAGCAGTAAATGTGGTACTCGTGGAGCCGCCCTATTTATTCAAGCATCTGAAATAATGCATCACTACAATATGGGTGTGGTGTTAGCACCCCCCCCCCCGGAGCTGCTGACTGTAGTGGTCCGTCTGTCACCCTGCCCCAGCCAGGTGCACCCTTTTCACTCGCTCATAGACATTAAAGCAGTCCTTGCACTTGTATTTTTATTGAGGGGAATTAAACTTGGATGGGGTTAGGAAACGTATGAGATGCCCAGGTAATCATGTCAATGTTGGGACCAACTATCTACACCTCAATATACAATCTACTCTTCCCCCTCCTGCACTTCCGTGCTTGCAGACTTTGGGGTCGTTATGTTGGAATACTGCCCTGCCGTCCAGTCCCTGCAGGGAGGTGATCATGCTCTTCAGTATGTCACAGTACATGTTGGCATTCATGGTTCCCTCAATGAACTGTAGGTCCCCAGTGCCGGAAGCACTGATGCATCCTCAGACTATGACACTCCCACCACCATGCTTGACTGTAGTCAAGACACACTTGTCTTTTGTACTCTTCACCTGGCTGCTGCCACACACTCTTGACACCATCTGAACCAAATAGGTTTATCTTGGTCTCATCAGACCACAAGATATGGTTCCAGTAATCCATGTCCTTGGTCTGCTTGTCTTCAGCAAGCTGTTTGGGCTTTCTTTAGAAGAGGCTTCCTTCTGGGACAACAGTCATGCAGACCAATTTGATGCAGTGTGCGACATATGATCCAAGCGCTGACAGGCTGCCCCCTTTAATCTCTTCAGCAATAATGGCAGCACTCGTACATCTATATTCCAAAGACAACCTCTGAATATCACACTGAGCATGTGCACTCAACTTCTTTGGTTGACCATTGGAGGCCTGTTCTGAGTGGAACCTGTCCAGTTAAACAGCTGTATGGATTTGGCCACCTTGCTGCATCTGTTTTAGGGTCTTGGCAATCTTCTTATAGCCTAGGCCAGTTATGGTGAAATTTGGCACCCCAGATGTTTTGGAACTACATTTTCCATAATGCTCGCACACTCTGCAGTTTAATTGAGCATCAGGGGAAATGTAGTTTCAAAACATCTGGGGTGCCAAGGTTCGCCATCACTGGTCTAGGCCATCTTTATGAAGAGCAACAATTCTTCGTGGGCGCCTAGGACAGGTAAGTGTCCTTATTAAAAGTCAGCAGCTACAGTGTTTGTAGCTGCTGACTTTAAAAAAATAAAAAAAATCGCGGGTGGAACCCGGCTTTGGATCAAATCGGCACAAGGGAAGGAACATCACTTTGTAGAATGTGTCAGTGTGTTGTGCAGATTCCTCTTCTTCTTCTTTATTTTTTTTTTTATCCTTCACTGTCTATGGACAGAGGAGTACTTTGGCTAAGAAAGAGGAATTGGCACAAGGGACTCATTCTGCCGACAGTTATGTACCCTGTGCTGATTTTTCTGGTTTTAATTTTAGCTATGTTTTTAGGTTTTAAAAACGGACATAATTGTTTTTAAAATTTTGGTTCACTTTAGTGGCAGGTGAAATGCTATTCATTACATTTCTTTAAAGACACATGATTAGACTGTCTTATTTTCTACATTAGTCACTTTGATTTGTTCTCTTTACAATCCTCTTAGGTGGTGGAGATACTTGGGACGGTAGGTTTTTTGCAGGGTAAAGGTTTTTCTGCTGCATTGTGTAAAGCTTAATATTCTTTCAGGTTTCCTAACATCTGCCTGTTTTGGCATGGCGGTGATATGGGTTAATGCAACATTGGATGATGCAGTTTGGTTACTTTAAATTCTAACATTTTACTGCTTGTGAAGTGCTGCTTTACAAAAAGATGGCATGCAAGTGTTTTTTTTTTTTTTGTCAAGACTTTTTAATTGAAAAATAATATTCAAAATTTTACCGATGAGTTGATTCTTGATTTTGCATGCATTTTCTATCAGGAGTATTGCTTTCTGTGGAGTGCTGGCTTGAAACAAAAGTCTTTACGCTACAGAAAAATCTACTTCCGCTAGGGGGTACTGAAGGCAACAAAAGTGGAACTTGTAAGGCAAGTCTGCTTTGTAGTTGTCATATATTTATTATGGAGAATCCACTGGGGGATGGTGAAAGGCTCCACAGCTAGTGCAGATCTACCTTCTGACCCCCCCCCCCCTTTCCCCAAGAGCTGGCAGGATACTGAACCGGTTGCCTTTCACCCCCTCCTGTTTGTACTACTTGAAGGAACACTTAGGGATCCATTTATAGAAAAAAGTTGCTATGTAAATTTCTCAGAATTTGCACAGACGTTGTTAGCAATCACCATGATGTTTGTAAAGATGTGTAAAATGTTTTTTCTATGTACTGTATTTCCTATGATCTTTGGCACAAAAATACCACATTATGGCCACTAGATGGCACTGACAATCATAGGAAATGCAATAATACCTCGGACTGCGAGTAACTTGGTTAACGAGTGCTTCGCAATGCAAGTTATTTAAAAATCCTGACTCAGTTTGCGAGTGTTTTTGTCTCACAAAACAAGTAGGATTCAAGCCTCTGCGGTGTGCAGTATCGCATTTGGCTAGAGGTGCTGGAGCGCCGTTTCTGAGTGCATCCGACTGGTCTGAGTACTTCCAAGTCTCTCCGCCCCCCCCCCCCCCCCCACCTCTGGCAACTTGCTGTACTGCATACAATATAAGTCAATGTGGAACAAATTATCTTCAGTTCCATTGACTTCTATGGGGAAATGCACTTTGATATGCAAGTGATTTGGATTGCAAGCATTCTCCTGGAACGAATTATGCTCATAATCAAGAGATCCACTGTACATAGAAAATGTTGGTGTTTTTTTTTTTTTTTTTTTTTTTACATTTGGCAGATGGGACGTTCACTTAAAAAAAATATTTATAGACCCCCTAAATGTACTATAAAATTGACCAGTATCGCCTACACCATTTACACTGATGTAATTAAGTTTTTGCTTTTGGGCTTTGTGAATAGATGTGTTGTGTTCCCTCCAAATGTATTATTTTGCTGTGAGAGAGTGAATTCTAACTGCAGCTAGGAATTCTTGCATTGTCTTTAAATGATGGATATGTTTGCTGTACTGGGACATTTTGATGTTGGAAAAGTTGAAATATACGTATGTCTGACTTTTCACTTTGAAATAAATGTGTAATCATTTTCATGCAGCCCATCAGAACAAGCTTGAAGAGATGATCAATGAACTTGCAGTGGCCATGACGGCTGTAAAGCATGAACAAGAATACATGGAAGTGCGGGAAAGAATACACAGAGCAAGTGAGTTGTATTAAAG
The DNA here is from genome assembly GCA_029574335.1 of Rana kukunoris. NCBI lineage: Eukaryota > Metazoa > Chordata > Amphibia > Anura > Ranidae > Rana > Rana kukunoris. Next base: position 191,534,618 of record CM056049.1, read on the forward strand.
ATTACTAATAGTTAAAAGTGAATAAAAAGTTGAAGTTCATACGTTTTTAGGCTAGTTTATTTATTTTTTTAACAAAATGTGTATTCTGTGCTTTTTAATAGATTTTGAATTAAATCTTAAGTCTGAATTTGAAATTCAGTCGCTTTCTACAAATGGGTGTCTGGTTTTTCTGATTTCTAGTTCTAGCTAAGCAGCAAGAATAAAAAGAATGTGTTCTATTGGTTCTGAATGTGGTAAAGATATTAAATCATGTATTGGTCTACATGTATAAAATTCTTCATTACCAGTATAGCAATATTTGTGTGCATTGACGCGCGTGTACTCAAATGTAAAATATAAAAAAAGTTTTTATTTTTTACACCTGTGTGCAAGAGGCGCTATTGTCAAGGTTTAAAAGTGTAGAGTTTCAAATATATATATAATTTATATTTTTCATGGTTTTCATTTTTATAAGGAATTTAAACACCAGCCTTCAAGACCCATAGAGGGGGCAGTTGGTCAGATTTGTTGCAAACCCAAAATATGTGATTTCACAGGTTTTGCTAAGAAGGTTGAGAAGCGCTTGGGAAAACTGTCTAATCTAAATTTTGTAACATAGCCCATTAGTGATATATTTAGAGCTGTTGATTATGCCATATTACAGTGCTCTTAGGATGGTTTCAAAGCAAAAATGCTTATTTCCACTAGAGCTGCACGATTCTGGGGAAAATGAGAATCGCAATTCTTTTGCTTAGAACAAAGATCACGATTCTTTAAAATGGTAAACTTAAAGAAAAATCAGCTGTAGACGAGTGTACTAAAAAAATAAAAATAAAAAAAAGGCAACCACGGTCCCTTATAATATATCATGAATATTACCACAGTCTGCGTCAGCTACCCATATTATGAATATTACCACAGTCGGCTACCTCAGGGTCTTGGGTAGCTGACTGTGGTAATATTCATAATATGGGTAGCTGGCACAGACTGTGGTAATATTCATAATATATTTTAAGGCCTCTTTCACACGGGCGGATCAGTAAGGATCCGCCCCGTGAACCTCTGCTTGCTCAGCGGGGATCGCTCTATTGATCCCCGCTGAGCCGGCGGAAGACAGGGAGGTCCCCTCACACTGTGCAGGGACCGCCCTGTTTTTTTTCTCCGCTCTCCCCTATGGGGGGAACGGATGAACACGGACCGTCTGTCCGTGTTCATCCGATCCACCAGACGGAAGAAGCCCTAAGGGATATTGGTTGTTGGTATTTAAGTACCCTTGTCCCAGGCTCACATGCTCCCCTTTAATAGCCTGTCTGACTGTCATCTGCAGTCTGCAAAGACTTTGGGCCGGGTAGCTGACTGGTGGTGGTAATATTAATATATAATATTGCACTAAGGCACAAGAAAGCTCACTTGCGGTGTTGCGTGTTCTGGCATCGGATCAATCTGCTGGTGCACTATGCGTTGTTTCCTTTTTACCGGCCAAGAGACACTGTAACGCCCAGGCATCATCGACATCCAGCGCACACCGCATCACGCTATGATGATTGGCGTCATTTCCGATATCCGGTTGCGGAGAGACACAAAAATCGTGGGGGGGGTGAATCGAGATTGCGATCTTATCTCGATCGCGCAGTTCTAATTTCTACCTTCTATTTGACCATATCTTATGAGTTCATAATCTCTTTTTGAATAGAGTAAAGGATTAACCTGTTATGGACTGACCCAAGCAAATATACTGTGGCAGGGCGGCCCTCCTGCTTGAAATCGCATAACTGAACATGATTTTGTGCACTGGGGCATGCGCGGCGACATGCTCCTGCGTTGATTGGACACTGCAGGAGCCAGCCGATCGTTCCCGGGATTGGCAGAACGACGGTCTGCCTATGTTAACAAACGTTCTGTGAGAGGGTAAGATGGAGTTCTTGTTTTCCTGCTAATTGGGAACACGGATCTGTGTTCCCAAGTCAAAAGCCCCCAGTCAAAGCACCCCACACAGTTAGAAAGCACTCCCTAGGAGCACGACCAATTTTTATTGGGTATATTTAATAGCATAAGGTGTAAAAATAGATGGCTCTCTATCTCTTCAGTTCTGTGAATGAACCAAAAGTACCTTTGGCCACCCACATGGCCGCGTTATTCAGTCACAGAATTGTGAGAATGAATGAGCCCCCATGGCCAACAGCTTATAGTTCTCAGTGAACTGTGAGGGCGCTGGTGAGTGCTCTCATAGGACCTTGAGCTGTCTGCCCATATCGGATGTGTGGGCAGACAGTATAAATTTATTTTTACATAAAAATTTATGTTTTTGCGTGTGTCTGTGTGTTTTTTTTTTTGTCAGTCAAAGGTAAACTTTAACCTTTTTAAGGTAAGCAATGTTTTTGAGCTTAGAACCACTTTAAGTTGGAAGAAATTGTACTGAGAGCTAATAGTGCCTTATCACTCCTAGCATGCACATTTAAGAGTCCTAATGTAGAGTTGTTAATTTTATACAGTAGTCATGTCTTTCATGCAGACCTAACTAACTTGACTTTTTACTTATTTTTTGTGTCTTTTTTCTTTCCCCCCCCCGAACAGTTAATGACAACACGAACAGCAGAGTGGTGCTCTGGTCATTTTTTGAAGCCCTTGTACTGGTTGCTATGACACTTGGACAGATCTATTACCTGAAGAGATTTTTTGAAGTCCGGCGAGTGGTTTAAGCAGCTATTTTGTGGGGATTTTTTTTTTTTTGTCTTAACTGATGATCCCAAACATTTTATTTTTGATCCCAAACTTTGTCCTAACTGATAATACCAAACTTTTTTTTTTTGTTTTCCCTTCCTGTCATCTTGGTCAGAACAACTTCTTCAGAATTTAGTTTTGCTATGGAAATGCTGATTGTAGCACAAATAAGACACCATGCTGCATATGTTACCTTCAGGAAAAGTCCCCAAGAAATCAAAAGCAAAATACATTTTTTGGAAAGATCCTAGAGCACTCTGTTTTGTGGTACCGTCCGGATTGGAAGTACATCTAGTTACATTTTGTGTTTCTTTACACTTTACTTTTGCAATGATGATGTGTCGTTTTTATGAAGACATCGAACCAAAGTGGTTCGATATTACGATGGCTGTGAACAAGCCACACACAGGTTTAACCTGCAATAGTTGTATCCAGCTAATTAAATCCTTTTTGATCCTTACCATAAATTTGCCACCTCTTTTGTGCATTGCATAGTCTTGCCTTTTCTATAATTCATTGCTTAATATGTTCTGCCTAGAGGAAAGTTTTGTGCTTCTGTGAAAAATGGCCTGTTCGAAATGTGTTTGAAAGACCTTGGTTTCTAAAAATAGTGGAGAGAGAGGCAACTTTGTGTTTGTTTTTTTTGTTTTTTAAATCAGTTAACTGTTAAACCTTTTGAAGTCAGAAAAGGCTAGAGCATGTCTTTGGAATTTTCTGATGAGGATGGGGTTAATATTGTATTGTTGTGTCATCTTGCTGCCTTGTGTCCATTTGCTATGCAAATAAGATTCTAAAGTAGTGCTGAACATTTGGTGCTTCTCTGCACCATAATCGTGCTTCGCTGTCTAAAGTGACCATGATGAGTGGTGAGAACTGTATACTGTATTTAAAAATCGGCACCATAGTTTAGGGAGACATGCTGCAGATAAAACTTTGCAACTTCTGACTGTAACAGGTTTTAGTTTTACAGTTCATAATCCAGCAATCAAAAGGACTCTTGTTTTAAAAGCAAACATCTGTGGTTTAAAGCCGAGTTGCACCTAAAAATGGAACTTGCGCTTTAAGGGAAGGCGACCCCCTGACATACCACATTTGGCATGTCATTTTTTTTTTGGGGGGGGGGGGAGTGGAAACTTTTTTGCCACTTTCTCCCCGGGGCCGGAAGAAAGTTCAGCTCGGCAATCATCTGGGACACGTCACAGATGATTGCCCGGCTAATCGCGACGCAGTGCATCCCGCAGCCAGGCACCCACAGTCACGATGCCGCAGAGAGGAGAGGGAGACGAGCTAGGTTTTGTACACCTGCATTACTGGGACAGGTGAGTGTCCGATTTAATATGTCAGCCGCTACAATTTTTGTAGCTGTTGACTTTTATATTGGTGAAACTCTGCTTTAAATAGCCATACACTGAAATAAAGACAACATGCCTATTCCTGGGCAGTGACAATCCAGATGGGTCCACCCTCGCTACACTAGAGCTAGTATGCAGCACAATTTGTGAAATTCAAGAAGGCATCGCAAATCAGGAATCTCTTTAAAACCACACATTTCCCAGTGGCAAATTCAGCGGTTGGTGATCATTTATAGCATATTTGAAAAAAATAAAATGGGCAGGGAAGGCTTGCATTGTTCTCTCATGTTATATAGGTATTGAGAAAAACAAATACGAAAAAAAAACTGAGTAGCCTGCTTACTTGAGATGGCCATACATTGAGGCCAGTAGCTGTATGATCCAAATAGTGGCACATTCATGCAAAATGTTGCCTTTAGAGGAATACACATAGATTGATTCTAATTGAACAGAGATATGTTGGTGCCACACAATGGAGGACTCTTACAATTTGCAATGATGTGCATGTTGTCAAAAGTAAATAAATGGGCCCAATTATTTAGTAACTAATTCCTTTGTGCATGGCCAGCTTTTTTATATTTGGTGTCACGCTAGTCACTAAATACTTGAAAAACATTTTAAAGCAGGAACAAAAATGTCATTAGACTTTTGAGGCTTTGAAAATAAAACGTGTAACTATTTTAAAGCCACTCTTCCCATTTTTCTTCTTTGGCACATATGCCTGTCTGCAACTGTTTAGTTTTAGATGAGAAGAGGTGTTTTTTCTTAAGCTATTTTTTCATCTGTTTGTTGTTTTAATGCATTAAAATACATGCTTCTGGTGTTGGTGCAGATCAGGATTAAGTAGTGAATTATGTAATTTATCAGCTTGTATTATTTTCCTATTCTTACACACACACACACACACACACACACACACACACACACACACACACACACAATGGTTTTATATAACTGTTTTCTTAAGTATCTCAATGTTTAAAGAATATTTTCCATCTTGGGCAAAACCTCTCATGCAGCAAGTTTGAGAATATTTAAATGGTTCTTTTTGTAAGGACTGTTGCTTTCCAACTTGTTTGAATATCACTTTAAAATTTAAAATTCAAAGATGTACATTTAAAAGAAAAAGATGCTTGTCTAAATATTACCTGGGTTCGGTGAAAATAAACATTCTTTAACAAAAGTGTTTCCTGTGTTCATGTTAAAGAGAAGCTGTATATAAAGGAGTAAGTATACTTTCTTGATCGTACATCACGGGACACAGAGCGCATAGTCATTACATATGGGTTATATGGGTACCTTCAGGTGTGGACACTGGTGTAATCAACTTCACAGGAAGTTCCCCCCTATATAACCCCCTCCCACTGAGAGTGCTTTAGTTTTTTCGCCAGTGTCTTAGGTGTTGGTCACGTCTAGCTGTCCCTCGGAGGTCTCGGGACCCAGGATAGCTAGCCGGATCCGTCCGAAGTGCTTCAGAGCCAAGATGTACGGTACCCGGGCCCTGCTGGAGTGGGGTTTTGCCTATAATGCCTCTCCTTGGAGGGCTGGATTCTGGGCTCCAGTGCCTTAGTCTCTTCCAAGAACTAAACGCTACTGATGCCAGGATGCTATATAGGTCCAGGGGTGTGGGTTCCTTAACACAGGACCCCGGTCCCTGAAGGTCCAAGACAATACCCACGGAGATGGGGGAAGGCTGGGCCTCTTGCATTTTGCAATACCCTGCGGCGTGGAGCAGGTAAGAGGGAACCTGCGGGACTTGGTTCGACAGTAGGTATCCCCCTGGGGGTTCTGGGTTGGCTAACAGTATGCTGGTGCATCAGCCACTATCTCCACTATGTCTGTTGAGGCAGGATGGGATTCTAATGTTTACCCAGATAATATGTAAATATATGTATACTTGTGTAAGTTATATAATTTCTACTCACCCCAGGTCTGCCTGTTAACACTGATACTGCAACCCCACATGTTTTAAAGAGGAAATTGCTGGTAAAAAACTCCTGTTTCTTAGGAAGCCCATGGGGACAGCTTCCTCGCTGTGTGTGCACTACAATAAGATTAGTGCTTACCTGGTGTCTGTTGGTGCTGCATAACGCTGGTCCATGTTGTTCCTCTGCTCTGCTACCTCCATGTGGTTTCAGCGTGTGTGCGCGCGTGTGTGCGCGCGCGCATACGCGCGCGCGTGCACGCCGCCTTTTATAGCGTCGGCGTGCGTCGGGGGGGGCGGGCCAGCAGCGTCAGGGTCTGTATAAAGGAAAAACTTTTCTCTGGCTGGTCTTTCCCTCCTGGAGGCAGAGGAAGAAAGGATACAGAGCGTGCAGCTGGGTCTTTTGGCCACACAGGGACACCTAGTGGCGGTTTGGTGGATCTTCAGGTCTAGGACTTAGGTCCACTATTGACCAGAAAAAAAAAAAAAAAAGTTTTTTTGCTTAAAGGGACTCAGCCTTAGATCCAGCAGTATCTGAGTCTACCTTGGACTCCGGCTAACGGGCATTGGTGTGTCAATACTCACAGGTTTCCTCGGTATTGCCACCTCCCAGGCGGGTAAAAAAAAAAAAAAAAATTTTTGAAGAAAAAAAATAAAAATAAAAAAAGAGAAATATAAAAGAAAAAGAGAGAAATTAGTTCTTTTTCATTTTTCTCATACCTGCCCTCATATTGGTTACTCCTAGCTGCAACAGTCAGGTGTTGGCTATAGGGGTGACCCAAGGTTGTACAATGGCTCCAAAGGGATCTGGACCAGCCAAGGCTGCTAAAGGTGCCAAAAAGCAAAAGGGGTCTCCATCGGGGTCAGAGGATTTGGGCCAGGCTTCTACGGCCCCACCCTCGTCAGTCAGGACACCGAGTGGCATAGTACAAGAGCCATTGGGGGTGCTGGGGGCAGAGGCGGCCCCCGATCCACCCATTCCCGTTTACGTGACGGAAGAAATGCTAGCAGCCACCATGTGTGGGCTAGAGAAAAGGTTAACTGCGTTGCTTTCCCGTCCTTGCCCAAGTAGCAAGCGGGCTAGATCCCCCTCACCCAGTGTGGGGTTTTCAGATGCGGAGGTCTCCTCTTCAGAGGAACGGGACCCACAAGGGGATCAGGCAGACCCAAGTCCCGACGGTTCAGACAGGGAAAATTCCACTATAGATGAATATTTTTCGGCCTCTCAAGCGGAGGGCCTGTGGATCCAGTCTTTGACAGATATGGTTCGCACTGCCTTTAAACTTCCAGTGCCAGAACTAGTAGCCCCGGAGGTATCCTCATTGGGTTCTTTAAAGGCTCCATTAACTGGTGCATCTTTTCCAATGCACCCCCTTCTGCGGAACGTGATTTACCAGGATTGGGCTCGACCTGATAGAATCTTTGTCCCTCCTAAAAGATTCTCTGTTCTCTACCCTATGGAAGAGGAATATGTAAAGAAATGGGCTCTCCCTACAGTGGACGCAGCCATTTCCTGCGTGAATAAATCCCTGACTTGTCCGGTTGAAAATGTCCATATGTTCAAGGATCCGGTCGACAAGAAATTCGAGACCCTACTGAAAGCAGCTTTCACCTCAGTAGGTGCCATGGTTCAGCCAGCAGTAGCAGCCATTGGTGTTTGTCAGGCCTTGAAGGATCAGGCAAAGCATATATTAAAGGACATGCCGGCTCAGCATACTCATGAATTAGCAGAATTCCCTAGGGCTCTCTGCTTTGCAATAGATGCTATTAAGGACTCCATCCAACAGGCATCCCGTTCATCTCTACTGATGGTTCACATGCGTCGTCTTTTGTGGCTAAAGAACTGGTCAGCAGAGGCACCCTGCAAAAAGCTTTTAGCAGGGTTTCCCTTTCATGGGGGAAGACTATTCGGGGAAGACCTAGATAAATATATCCACACCATATCAAGTGGAAAAAGTACTTCCTTACCGGTCAAGAAAAGACCGCGTGGAGCTGTGGTGGCTCAACGTGATTGGCACTGCGCTGACAAGCCATTCACCTCTGCAGCCAAGGGTTCGGATCCCGGGCTCGGCTACATGTGAATTGAGTTTGGTGGTCTCAGCCCGGCTCCCGGTGGGTGTGCTATGCAAGGTACGCCTGTGCTTAGTACGCCCACCCCCCCCCCCCCCCCACAAAAAACCACCACACTTGCACGCACACAAAATTGGTTTAAAACACATGCACTTTGGCCATGCGGTCTCTTAAAATAAAGAGAGGCGAAGGACCTACGGGGCTGGCTGGGTGGGCTAGGCCCCCTCACTCCCTCATAGGGGGAGTCCCTCTGCCCCATTGGGGTCCCGTTGGGCCCCAGTTGGGCTCCCAAGAGGAGCAGGTAGGGCGGGGTGAGTGGGAGGCCCCCCTTCACACCCGCCATTGCCACCAGGGGCATGGAGAAGGATGGCGATTGCCTCCGGGGGGAGGGTCTGCCTACTCCCAACTCCTGCAGTCCGGCTCCTCTCTCTCGAGTTCACGCACAAAAATACACTTAAAAAAAAAAAAAAAAAAAAAAAAAAAAAAAGAAAAGACCGCGTGGGCCCACGTTTAAACGACAGGCCATTGCAGGCTCGGCCCCTTCGACTTCCCGTCAGTATCGACGGCCTCCCGGGAGGTCAGCAGTTAATAGCCGCCCACAGGGACAAGCCGCGGCAAACAAGAGGCCCTGGTCTCGCAAGCCGGCTAAACCAGTCATCAAGTCAGATTCATGAAGGGGCGCCCCCACTCTCTTGGGTGGGGGGAAGACTTCAGTTTTTCTCCGAAGTCTGGAAGGCCAGAATTCCCGACTCTCGGGTTCGGTCCGTAGTAGCCTCAGGCTACAAACTAGAGTTTCGAGAAATCCCCCCTCCTCATTTTCAGGGGTCAAGTCTTCCAAGCGACCCGTTAAAGAGGGTCTCTCTCGTAAAGGCGTTGGATCGCCTCTTGCTCCAAGGAGTAATTGTAGAAGTACCAACCCAAGAAAGGGGTCTGGGATTCTACTCCAACCTTTTTGTTATACCAAAACCAAATGGCGACGTCAGGCCTATATTAGACCTCAAACGCCTAAATCGCTTTCTAAGGATTCAGACCTTTCGTATGGACTCCATACGTTCAGTGACAGCCAGCCTACATCAGGACGACTTTCTAGCATCTATAGACATAAAGGATGCATATCTGCATGTGCCGATTTACCCAGCACATCACAAGTTTCTTCGTTTTACGATAAACCAAAGTCATTACCAGTTCGTAGCCCTCCCTTTCGGGTTGGCAACAGCTCCACGGGTATTCACAAAGGTGTTAGCCCCGGTACTAGCCGTCCTAAGGACAGAAGGCATCTTGGTCCTAGCATACCTGGACGATCTCCTGGTTATCGACAATTCAGCTTCCAACCTCAATCATGCAGTAGTCCGCACAGTGCGGCATCTAGAAGAGTTTGGGTGGATTGTGAACCAAGAAAAATCAAGGTTACAACCCACAAGACAGTTGGAATATCTAGGCTTTCGGTTAGATACAGAATGCCAGAGGGTATTTTTACCTCAAGAGAAGATCAGGTCGTTGATTCAAACGATTCAAATAGTCTTAGGCAAAAAGAAGCCGACTATTCGCCTATGCATGCGACTGCTGGGGAAGATGGTGGCCGCCTTCGAAGCAGCGCCCTATGCCCAGATCCATACCAGAATTCTGCAAGCAGCTATTCTCTCTGCTTGGAACAAGTCCATACAGGCATTAGTTCTTTCTCCAGAAGTCAGGCACAGCCTGTACTGGTGGCTGATCCCTCAAAAATTATCAAAAGGGAAAACCTTTTGCCCCATCTCGTGGAAAATAGTAACCACAGATGCCAGCCTAACAGGTTGGGGGGCAATCTTAGGAAAACGGACCCAGCAGGGACAGTGGTCAGAGGCAGAAAGTCTGCTTCCCATCAATGTCCTAGAGATCAGAGCTGTTCGACTGGCCCTGGTCGCCTGGACTCTCCCCCTGCGGGGTCTGCCAGTAAGGATACAGTCCGACAATGCCACGGCGGTGGCATACATAAACCACCAGGGGGGCACAAAGAGCCTGGCGGCTCAAAGGGAAGTAAACCTAATTTTTGCATGGGCCGAAGCCCATGTACCCTGCATCTCAGCAGTGTTCATCCCAGGGATAGACAATTCTCAAGCAGATTTTTTGAGTCGTCAACAGTTACTCCCGGGAGAGTGGTCTCTTCACCCCCAGGTATTCCAAGAGATTTGCCAAAGATTCGGAGTTCCCGATGTGGACATCATGGCAACAAGATTCAACAAGAAATTGGACAAATTCGTATCCCGAGCCAGGGACCCCTCGGCCTACGGGACCGATGCGTTGGTTTGCCCCTGGCACCAGTTTTCTCTCCTATATGCGTTCCCTCCACTACAGATGATTCCCCGCCTTCTACGAAGGATCAGGGTGGAGCGCAGGCCGGTGATCCTGGTGGCCCCAGCCTGGCCCAGAAGGGCTTGGTACGCACTCATCGTGAGGATGTCAGTAAGGGCACCGTGGCCACTCCCCCTGCGCCCAGATCTGCTGTCTCAGGGCCCGATCTACCACCCTGCTTCACAGCAGCTAAATTTAATGGCTTGGCGGCTGAATCTCTAATTCTTAAGGGCAGAGGCCTCTCTGCCCAAGTCATATCTACGTTAATTCAAGCTAGAAAGCCAGTCTCTAGAAATATCTATTACAGAGTTTGGAGAACCTATGTGGAGTGGTGCGAGTCTCAAGGAGGGCATCCTCGCAAGTTTTTTATTGACAGGATCTTGCGATTCCTCCAGGTTGGCGTTGACAAGGGGTTGGCTCTTAGTACTCTAAAGGGGCAGGTGTCTGCCTTATCGATATGGTTTCAAAGGCCTTTGGCCACACATTCGCTTGTGAAAACCTTTTTGCAGGGGGTCTTGCATGTAAATCCCCCTATTAGAGCTCCCCTCTGCCCCTGGAATTTAAATCTGGTCTTGTCAGCTTTACAAAAGCAGCCGTTTGAACCTCTGGCAGAAATCCCTCTTGTGCTGCTAACCCGAAAGTTGGTTTTCTTGGTGGCTATGGCTTCGGCCAGAAGGGTCTCCGAGCTGGCAGCCTTGTCTTGCAGGGAACCGTACCTTATTCTGCATAAGGACAGAGTGGTTCTGCGGCCTCAGCCTTCTTTCCTTCCTAAGGTCATATCCAGTTTTCACTTGAATCAGGACCTAGTCCTACCATCCTTCTTTCCTACTCCCCAGTCCAGAGAGGAAAGATTGCTTCATACTTTGGATGTAGTCCGAGCCATGAGGGTTTATCTCAAGGCTACAGAAAAGATTCGGAAAACAGATGTGCTTTTCATTCTTCCGGATGGCCCCAAGAAGGGTCAGCCGGCTGCCAAGTCTTCCTTGGCTAGGTGGATTAAGCAGCTGATTTTTCAGGCCTATGGTCTGAAGCGCGTTCCACCGCCCTTATCAGTTAAGGCCCATTCTACGAGGGCCATGAGTGCCTCTTGGGCGGCACACCATCAGATCTCTATGGCACAGGTTTGCAGAGCGGCAACCTGGTCTTCCGTGCATACGTTTACTAAATTTTATAAGTTGGACGTCACAAAGGCTGCGGACGCAGCATTTGGGCAGGCGGTCCTACGGGCAGCAGTATAGAATCCTCTGGCCCGGTTCACGCCCCCTTTTTTCTGTTGGTGGAGCTATTTTACCTCCTGATATAGTTTCTGTTTGGCTATTTTTGGCCTTACGGTCTCCCTCCCTTCATGGAGCATTGCTTTGGGACATCCCATATGTAATGACTATGCGCTCTGTGTCCCGTGATGTACGATCAAGAAAAAGGGATTTTTAATAACAGCTTACCTGTAAAATCCTTTTCTTGGAGTACATCACGGGACACAGAGCTCCCACCCCTCTTTTTGGGAACATTGTGTAACCTCAGAGAAATTGCTTGCTACAAAACTAAAGCACTCTCAGTGGGAGGGGGTTATATAGGGGGGAACTTCCTGTGAAGTTGATTACACCAGTGTCCACACCTGAAGGTACCCATATAACCCATATGTAATGACTATGCGCTCTGTGTCCCGTGATGTACTCCAAGAAAAGGATTTTACAGGTAAGCTGTTATTAAAAATCCCTTTTTTTTGCATATCTCAAATCAAATGCAAGATGTACATGTTTTGTTTAATAACAGGGCATACCCACCCTAGAAACAATAGAGTTGATTTTAGTAAATCAACCGTAGAGTTGATTTACTAAAAGCAAATGGATATGTACTTTCCAAATGCAGTTGAACTCATTTTTCCTTGGTGTATATGGTGAAATTTTACTTGGTTGTCCACACCCCCTGGGTATTATTTACAATGAGGCAGGTGCTCTCTCAGCCCCATCCTGATTCGGCAACATCCTGATATTACGTACTGAGTGGTGGGATTCTTCCCTCATACATTGCCTTAGCTCCTTCTTCTCTGCTGTTTTCACAACATTAATGGCATGACTAAGAACAAGGATTTGGCGAAAGCCGATCACTCCCAGCAAGATAGCGCCCTTCCACCGCACACTATTAAAGAAAAACTTTGGGACACAGCGGCCCGCCTGGGGTCTTTTGCTGGTGCAAAATGCTCAAGTGGACCCATCAAACGGCAAGACCCAGTGCCACCTGTCAGTGGGTTTTACCCTGAATTATATATGATGGATCAGAACACAATAGTTAAGTTGTTGAAGTAAAATTTAGAAAAATATGCCTATGTAATATTCACCCCCTTTGTTATGAAGTCCATAAAAGGCTCTGGTGCAACTCGTTGCCTTCAGAAGTCACATAATTAGTGAACTGATGTCCACCTGTGTGTAATCGAAGTGTCAAATGATCTGTCATTACTTATACCAGTGATGGCGAACCTTAGCACCCCTGATGTTTTGGAACTACATTTCCCATGATGCTCCACTACACTGCTGAGTGCATGAGCATCATGGGAAATGTAGTTCCAAAACATCTGGGGTGCCAAGGTTCGCCATCACTGACTTATACACACTTTTTTTGAAGGTGTGCAGCATCTAAGCAAGAGAGGAACCACTAGCCAAATGCTGCCATGGAGACCAAGGAACTCTCCAAACACGTAAGGAACAATGTTGTTTAGTACAAGCCAGGGTTAGGTTATTAAAAAAAAAAAAAAAATGGAAATCTTTGACAATCCCTAGGAGCACCATCAAATTTATCATTGCCAAATGGAAAGAACATGGCACAACAGCAAACGGCCGCACACCAAAACTCACGGATCGGGCAAGGGGTGCATTAATCAGAGAGGCAGCACAGAGACCTAAGGTAACCTTGGAGGAGCTGCAGAGTTCCACAGCAGAGACTACAGAGTATCTGTACATAGGATGATAATAAGCCATACGCTCCATAGAGTTAGGCTTTATGGCAGGCTGAGTGGCCAGAACAAAGCCATTACTTTCAGCAAAAAACAATTGCATGTTTTTCAGTTGGCTAAAAGGCATGTGTGAGACTCAAAAATGTATGGAGGCAGGTGCTCTGGTGTGATGACAAAAATGTTACCTTTTGGCAATCAAAGAAAACGCTATATCTGGCACAAACCCAACACATTGGCAGTCGGGACTGGGAAACTGGTCAGAGTTGAGGGAAAGATGGATGGTGCTAAATACAGGGATTCTCTTAAGCAAAACCTGTACCACTCTGTGTGTGATTTTAACTTGGGACGGAGATTTACCTTCCAGCACGACAATGACCCCGAACACACTGCTAAAGCAACGTGTAAATGTGTTGGAATGGCCTAGTCCAGGGGTGCCCAACCTTTTGAAGAGCAAGGGCCACTTGGTAACCAGTCGCAGGCCACAATGAGCGAAGCGGGTAGATGGCAGCTCACTCAGCTCTTTAGAGGCCCACTCTACTCTCAGCCCACCAAACTCGCAGGTAATAGTCTCAGTGCAGGTAACCCACAGGTGCACTTCTCTATCCTAATGGATCAGTTTAAAGGCAGCCCAGTAACCACTGCAGAACAGATATGTCTATATATATATATATATATATACACACACACACACACACACACACACACACACACACACTGTGGGCCAGATTCTCAAAAGAGATACGCCGGCGTTTCGTAGGAAACACCGTCGTATCGTTTCTTTTTTAGTGGGTATCTATGCGTCTGATTCCTAGAATCACTTACGCATAGATACAGTGAAGAACCGACAGGTGTAAAAACAATTACCCCGTCGGATCGGAGATGTAATGACATCGGCGGCCGCTAGGTGGCCTGTACGTTGATTTCTCATTTGCCTATGCAAATGAGCCTAATCCGACGATTCCCGAACGTTTTTACGCAGCACCGTCGTAGTTTCCGTACGCGTAAGGCTACCCCTGCTATATGAGGGGTAACCTTACGAAGTTCCGTCGTATGCCATGTTAAGTATGGCGTCGGGTCAGCGTCGTCCTTTTCCGTCGGTTACGTTGTTTTACTAAGTCGTTCGCGAATAGAGATTTACGTAAACGACGCTCACGTCGGTTTCATTCACTTTTTCCGACGTGAGCTGGAGCATGCGCACTGGGCTATTTTTAAGGCCGGCGCATGCGCAGTTCGATTGACGCGGGGGTGCGCTTAATTTAAATACAAGCCGGCCCCTTTGAATTACGCGGGGATACGTAGAGCCATTTACACTACGCCGCCGCAATTTACGGAGCAAAGTTCTTTGGGAATACGGCACTTGCTCTGTTAAATTGCGGTGGCGTAGCGTAAATAGCTTACGCTACGCCAGCGGGGATTCTACGGGAATCTGGCCCTGTGATTTTAGTAAAAAAAACGTACCTTTTAATAACAATATTCTATTTTATTCCATCCCAGAGCAGGAGGTTGCGGGCCACTTCAGAGGGCTCCGTGGGCCACTGGTTGGGCACCCCTGGCCTAGTCAAAGCCCAGACCTCAATCCAATAGCAAATCTGTGGTCAAACTTAAAGATTGCTGTTCACAAGCGCAAACCATCCAACTTGAAAGAGCTGGAGCAGTTTTGCAAGTAGGCATGGGCAAAAATTCCAGTGGTAAGATGTGGCAAGCTCATAGAGACTTATCCAAAGCGACTTGGAGCTGTGATAGCCACAAAAGGTGCCTCTACAAAGCATTGACTTTAGGGGGGTGAATAGTTATGCACATTTCTGTTATTTTGTCCCATTTGTTTGGTTTACAATTCTAAAAAAATAAAGTTGTGGGCATGTTCTTTAAATTAAATGATGCAAATCCTCAAACAATCCATGTTAATTCCAGCTTATGAGGCAACAAAACACAAAAAATGCCAAGGGGGTGAATACTTTTGCACGGCACTGTACGTCCCGCTTGCTCCATGGGACCCAGGTGGAATTTGAGAGGGGGTGACAGAGGCAGCTCTTCAGCTCTGAAACCCTGTCTGCACCTTTGCCTTAGCTGGTGTAGCGGAGCGATAATATGCACAGTCACTTGTACAGGATCCCCTGCACACTCGACCAATGGCACAGCGAGCAGGGAGGAGGCTGGTGGAATGTGGAAAAAGCACTGTGAATACTTTCAGGATGCACTGTATAAATAGATTGCATATGCATGTTCTCTAAGGTTGGGCGAACGGTTTGGGCCCAGCATAAGTTCATCTTAAACATTGCTAGTTTGGGTGTACAGCTGAATGAAAGAAAAAACATTGCAGCATTTTGCCAATAGAAAATGTATGGTCATTTGTAATGCATTCCATGTATACATAAAAGTAAAGGTACAGATATTATCAGGCAATGTTTTCTGTTACACAATCATGCTCGACATCTTGAATTTTACTTAGACAATAGTAGTTACGTATCTGATGCTAGCAGTTCACAGTAAATGCATTAATATACTTTTTAACAATATATATCAACTTGCATAAAATAAAATAGGAGGCACTAGGGGACTCAGTGAAGGGAAAGGAAAGAGATGGTGAAAGAGTTATCATCGGATTGGCTCATCTACCTGTTCAGTGTGGGTCCTCCTGGAGGTGTCACAGCTCCCAGACCTTATCATGAGCCTCCAGTTTGTTCTATATTTTAGCAGTCATTTTCTCCATAATTTACACATCTTTAATTCTGGCATATAGGGCCATGGGGGAGGGAGGGGAATGCCGTTTCCAATTTAGTGCCACAAGTAGGGATGAGCTTCGAGTTCGAGTAAAACTCATGTTCGACTCGAACAGCAAACTATTTGGGGTGTTTGCGGCAAGTTCGTGTGAACTTTAGAACCCTGTTAAAGTCTATGGGACTCAAACATTTGAAATCTAAAGTGCTAATTTTAAAGGCTAATATGCAAGTTATTGTAATAAAAAGTGTTTTGGGACCTGGATCCTGCTCCAGGGGACATGTATCAATGCAAAAAAAGTTTTAAAAACTGCAGTTTTTTTGGCAGCAGTGATTTTAATAGTGAGAGTGAAGTCGGCTCATCCATTGCTCTCTGGTGGTTTCGCCGGACACATCTGGGCCCCAGGGGTGTTGGGAGGGAGGGAATTTCTGCCAGAATGTCACAGAAAGCGGGTAAGTCCTCTAGGTATCTTAGCACGGCAGTTTTGCCTTGATGTTTCACTGTGGGACTAAAGGGAAATACCCAGCTGTAGGGGATGTTCTCATCTTGCAGGGTGCGCAATAAAGGTTGAAGAAGTCTGTTTTTTGCAGGGTGATCCAGGTATAGCTGAATTTGGACATCATCAAATGTCACTTTGCGAGCGAGACTTGCCTGTCTCATAATTTCCTCTTTCAGAGGGTAGGAGCTGATCCTGCTAATGATATTTCGGGGTTTGGAGGAAGCTCCTTTAGGACTTCGGGGCGGTGAGTCCATTTCAAGATGTTTAGCAGGGGGGTTCACCGAGCAGTGTGTTGAACAGGGCCTGTGCGGGGGGGGGGGGGAGGCCTCTCATTAAATCCCATGGACACAGAGGGAGCAGGGAAACAGGCCATCCGTGCGTAGGTGGTAGAGGGGGCAGCATGGGCTTTGGGGAAGCTGGGGTCTCGGGAGCGAGACAGCCGCTGTGTCTTGGTGGAAGGTGGAGCAGCTGTGCAGTCACCATAGATGGCTTGGGATCCATCCCACAGCAACAGGGATCAGACGCTGTCTGCAGTAACCTCGGTAATGCATCTGTGCATTAGGTGTACTTCTGCTGTGGGAGGCCCAAGATGGTAGCCAGCAAACCTGGCGGTGAGGCCTCAGGAGGGGAAGTAGGCCGACAGGACGGACTCACTGCTCTGGATTGTGAGGAGGCATCCCCGGTGTACATCGCTGACAGCTGGGGGTCCGATTGCTGTGCAGTAGCTGAGGGGGAGAGCTGCGTAGAGGTCCCCGAGCCACCCATGGTAATGTGGTGGAAAATCCCCAAAAGTGCCTGTTTTGTTAAGGACTGAGAGAGAGCCGAGAGGTTAGGCTTCCATACAGGATGACTTCCAGTCACGCCCCCTGGTATGGATTTTAAGGGTAATCTGATGCCAAACTTAAAAAAAAAAGCCATGGGGTCCCTCACAAGATCCATGCCAGACCCTTATCTCAGCTTGTAGCCTGGCAGGCCAGGAAAGGGGGGTGAGCGAACCACATGCCCCAACATGGGGTGGTGCTTTGGGGCAATGTACAATGACACATTGTACCCCATACTCATTCACATGGGGGGCGGGATCTGGAGACCCCCTTGTTTAAGTGGCTTCCAGATTCCGATAAGCTGCCTGCCTGCAGAATCCCACACCCACCGCCCTGGGTTGTCAGGAAGAGGCCACATGCGCCTTGTCCCAAGGTTAAGGGCATGTGGCCTGGTATGGTTCAGGAGGGGGGCGCTTGCTTGCCCCTCCCCCTCTGCTGGCCTGCCAGGCTGCATGCTCGGATAAGGGTCTGGTATGGATTTTGGGGGGACCCCACACCATTATTTTTTTTTAAATGTTGCCGTTGGGGGTTCAACTCAAAATTCATATCAGACCTAAGGGAAATATAATCAAATGACATGGCTCCCCAAATCATCACATCTATTCTATATAGATGTGTTGCACACAGTGATTTAAGAGTTTGTTTTTTAATTGAATTTTATTTTATGAGATGCTCCCTAATCTCACTTTTCTTTGTTTAGAAAAAAAAAATCTATAAATAGACTGTACCCAGCTTGTTCTATATATAGTTTGCACCCGTTTGTTATATACATAGATTACATCTGCATGTTCTATAACCCTATGTTCACACCTATGCATGTTTTTTGGGGGAATTTTGCTGTTTGCAGAATGCACTACAGTCCATTTAATTTTTTTTCCTATGGTACAGGTTCACCTTTATGCATTTTGCATTTTTGGAAAGGGTCTGGGACTATTTTCCGTGTAATAGACTTCAATGCAATCGCACCAGAAACGCAAGTGCTGTATTTGTGATGTGATTTTTTTGATGTGTTTTGCAGTTTTTATTTTTTCATTTTAATTGGTTGCAGCCCGCCTACCGTCAAATAACGCCGGAGCGGTGCGGCTCTCGTTCTGGGACAACGTCGTATGATGGCATTCCAGAACGGCCGCTCTCGCTCGCAGAGATTGCGGCTACACCATGTTACTAGGACACGGCGAGACCCCGATCTTTGTAAAGAGCAGCGTCCGTGGCTCTTTAACCATATGATCGGCTGTATTCAATCACAGCCAGTCACATGTAAACACGGAGATGCTGGTAATCGGCTCTCCTTGCCTCACACTGACAGAGTGTGTGGCGAGGAGAGCCGATCAGCAGCATTTCCACGCAGGGGGACATTTAGAAATGTAATCCGGGCACTGATCATCAGTGCCCTTATTACAGTATAGAAATTGAGTGCCACCAATCGGTGCCCATTAGCAATGCCAGTCAGTGCTGGCTATCAGTGCCGCCCGTCACTGCTGTCGATCAATGCCCAGTGTCATCCATCAGTACAGCCTATCCATGCCGCCTAACAGTGCTCATCAATGCCACATTTCGATGCCAGGGGGTGTAAGTGCCTGGTAGGCAAGTGGCTGGCAGCCGCATCCTTAACAATGGATGAGTCATCCACTGTCAGCGGGTCTAGCATGGATTCGGTTGGAACCCTTTATGCCCATTTTTTTTTTTTTATTATTGGGTGGGGGTCCCCCCCAAATTCCATACCAGACCCTTATACGAGCATGCGGCCCGGTAGGTCAGGAAAGGAAGGAGATGAGCGAGCACCCTCCTCCTGAAATATACCAGTTCATATGCTCTTAATATGGGGGTTGGTAGGTGATATGGGGCAGGGGGGCCTATGTTGATGAGGACAAGGGCCTGTTCCCGATAACCTCGGACAGAGGTTGTTGGAGTCTGCGGGTGGGGGAGCTTATGGGAATCTGGAAGTCCCCAGATCCTGCCCCCCCCCCACATGTGAATGGGTATCGGGTACATCGTACCCCCACACATTCACCAAAAACAACTGTGAAATGTTAACAAAATACAAGAGACTGTTTTTGACAAGTCCTTTATTAAAGCGGAGTTCCACCCAAAAGTGGAACTTCCGCTTATTTGTTCCTTGACAGGTATTCTGTTCCCACTTCCGGGAGCCACAGATATTGATGTCACGGCTCGGCTCCCTCCTCTCCCCCCTGTCGCCCCAGCTAGTAGAAAAGAGGAGCGGAATATAGGTAAGTGTCCCATTATTTAAAGCCAGCAGCTGCAGTACGTGTAGCTGCTGGTTTTTAATTTTTGCAGCAGTGGGCAGACCTCTTCTTGTGCTGACTTCTCCCACGGAGCCAAATTCTTCCTCGCCGTCGGTTACCTGCTAAAAAAAAAAAAAAAAAAGCCTGTCTTGTCCTGTAGCTGTCTTCCCCCGTTCTGATATCCCCCGCTGTCCAGCATCCCTTATATAGACATGGGAGTGGGACGTGGCCATCCAATGAAGTCGCCCAGAGACCCCACCCCTTGAGACTGGGGCAGAGGTTCACCTTCCAGCAGGACAAGAATCCTAAACATACAACCAGAGCTCTATTGGAATGGTTTGGATCAAATCATATACAGCATGTGTGCTAGAGTAGTCCAGCCAAAGTCCAGACCTATATCCAATTGAGAATCTGTGGCAAGACTTGAAAATTGAATGAACAACATTTTCACTGTAGAATGCACAAAGCTGGTAGAGACATACCCAATAAGACTTGCAGCTGTCATTGCAGCGAAAGGTGGTTCTACAAAGTATTGACTCAGGGGCTGAATACAAACGCCACACTTTTGAGATATTTGTAAAAAAAAATTGAAAAACATTTATCATTTTCCTTCCACTTCACAATTACTGTTTGTGCCACAATTACATGTGTACATTTACATTTTTGGTTGTAACATGACAAAATGTGGAAAATTAAAAGGGGTATGAATACTTTTTCAAGGCACTGTATGTCCATACTCATGGACATGGATGTGTTCATGCTCATGAGTGTAAATTCTAATGACCTGCATGTACCACAGCGCACAGGCACGCCCACAGATTCTGGCACCCGGAGGTTTATTTAACCACTTGCATACTGGGCACTTACACCCCCCTCCTGCCCAGGTGAAATTTCAGCTTCCGGCACTGCGTCGCTTTAACTGACAATTGCGCGGTCGTGCGACGTGGTTTACCAAACAAAATTTACGTCCTTTTTTCCCCACAAGTAGAGCTTTCTTTTGGTGGTATTTGATCGCCTGTGCGTTTTTTTTTTTTGCGCTATAAACAAAAAAGAGCGACAATTTTGAAGAAAAATACAATATTTTTTACTTGTTGCTATAATAAATATCCCAATTAAAAAAAAAAACACATTTTTTTTTTCAGTTTAGGGCGATACGTATTCTTCTACATATTTTTGGTAAAAAAAAAAAAAAAAAAAAAAAAAAATCGCAATAAGCGACTGGTTTGCGCAAAAGTTATAGCGCTTACAAAATAGGGGAGAGAATTATTATTTTTTTATTATTTTTTTTTTACTAGAAATGGCGGCGATCTGCGATTTTTATTGGTACTGCGACGTTATGGCGGACACATCGGACACTTTTGACACATTTTTGGCGCCATTCACATTTATACTGCGATCAGTGCTATAAATATGCACTAATTACAGTATAAATGTGACTGGCATTGAAGGGGTTAACACTAGGGGGTGAGGAAGGGGTTAAATGTGTATGCTAGGTGTGTTCTAACTGTAGGGGGAGGGGGGGGGGTGACTGGGGGGGTGACCGATCTGTGTCCCTATGTAGGAAGGAACACAGATCGGGCTCCTCCCCTCCAGAGACAGGACATTGTCTCTGTGTCAGCCGGCAATGAGAGATGATCTATGAGAGATCATCTCTCATTCGCCCACAGATCGCATTGCAAACGGCCGCTCTGATTGGCCGTTTGCCGCGATCTGTGATTGGCCGTGTCCGAGGGACACGGACAACACAGGGCTTCCCCGCAGCGCGCTGTACAGCGCGCGCTGGGAACGCCAGAAAGACATGCCGTCAAATGACGGCATGTTGGATATTGAGGTCCGCGCTGTTGCCGTCATCTGACGGTAGCGCGGGCCTCAAGTGGTTAAACCAGAGGCCTGCCTAGTAACACTGCTAGATGGTCTTCAGCTTTTACCTTGTGACTTGTTGTTCCTGAAAGCCCACTATCCTGTTACTGACTCTTCTTTGGTTTGCCCTTGCCTACTTATGTCTGTCACTAATTCATGTTACTGACCCCATCCTGGAGTTTTGACTAAGATTTTGCCTGCTGATTTTGAACCTTGCTGCCAGCATGTTGCCAACCCTGGCCAGTCTCTGACCTGGACTTTGATCATGATTCTGTACCTATCTGCCAGGCTGTTACTGAACTTTGCTTGTAACTTGACTCATCACTTTTGCTCATCCCACCTCAGCATCTCCAAATCAAGTTTGCTGCACCAAACTCCTGGCATCTGCACCTTCCCTCTGCCCTAGCAGTCCCTGTCTCCAACACCAGGGGTGCTTGGTTGGTAATTGTGAAAATGGCCACCCTCATCATCTCAAGTTCCCCTAACAGGTATGTGACAAGGTTCTTGGGCACTTTACACTTGTATCTCTTAGATAGTAATTGTGAACAAGCTTGTCTGACAAAGGCACTACCCCATAGACCCAACACATCTTGCCCTTTGGTAGCTATGAGAGCTTGGGGCAAGAGAAACCGATTTCTTTGACCAGAAACGAGCAGGGCTTGAACAAACAAAATATAAACAAAAAAGTCAGTGCTACTACCCATACCCAGAGCTCCCGGGTGCTCAATCCACAGTCGCTGGCTGCGTAGAATAACGAGGAAAAGATGATCTGCACTCCGATCGTTACTCTTAAACAATTGATGTATTTATTGACAAGCCATAGTAGACGAACGCAAATAGGAAAGGTTGATGCGTTTAAGCCTATAAGGCCTTAGTCATAACCACTTGGACAAACAAACCAGCCAATAAGAATGCAATATTTAAAAAAAAGAGCTTACCATAGAGAATGGCTCATAGTTGGCAGACACATTCAAGCTGTTGCACATAAAAACTTGGGCTAAAAAAATGTGAGGTGGATGTGGTGTGTGTGAGCTAGGAACCACAGTGGTGTGCATGCGTGCATTGTCCGTGTGCCATGATGAATGTGTGTGTTTATTGTGCAAAGATCCACGAGGCAACTCCTGACTGCTGTTCCCAGCAGACGGGGTAGCCTCAGGCAGGGGGGGACTGTGTGGTTCGGGGGTCAGGTCATCACATATGTCAATCTCCAGGCCCTTTCTCATGGCGTAGTTGTGCAGCACGCAACGGATCATGCACCGATGATCTGGCACACAAAGTTTGGGGACAACAGGGCACCCCCAGAATTATCCAGGCATCGGAAACGGGACTTCAGCATGGCAAATGTGCGCTCCACCACTGCACGGGTACGTATGTGTGCAGCATTGTATCTTCTCTCTCCTCAGGTTTGGGGATTTTGGTATGGAGATGGGGCCCAAGTGCATATGCCGAGTCACCTGGAAGGGAAAAGACAGGAGGATGTTAGCCGTGCATGTTCCCCTTGTGATGTCTGCATCATGGAGTCAGACAGTCATGCCTGCCACCCATGTCACTCACCAACCAGCCAGCTGTCCCTGTACACGTTCTGTTCGAATTCTGTTGGGATGGTGCTTTGACGGTATATGTAGCTGTCATGGCTGTCCCCGGGGGGGTTTGGCATCGGCTATCACCTGTACGTTGATGGAATGCCAATGCTTGCGCTTGCGGTATATGTGCTCTGTGGCACGGGGCGGCTGTAGTGCCACATGTGTGCAATCAATGGCCCCGATGGTGCGTGGGAATATGGCAATGCTGTAGAAATCCTGCATTGCCTTCTGCCGCAGATGCTCATGGGTCGGTTTAATGATGTGGTGGGCCATGCGTGTGAAGATTGCGGGGACAACCTGGTGCACACATCTGCTCATGGTGGATTGTGACATCCCAGACACAACTCCACTTGTACGTTGGGAAAGATCCACTGGCAAGGAAATGCAGTGTTGCCAGTATCTTGACCAGTGGCTGCACTGCATGTGAGCATTGTGTCTGGCTGGTGATTTCTTCATGCAGGGCTGTGGCTAATTCCCAGAGGCATCAGGGCTGAATCTGAAGATGCGATACACCTCAGACGTTTATGCTTGTTCGGTATATCGTCTCCCATGCCCTCCTCCTTCGTGACTGTGGACACAGTAGTAGTGCTGTGACCATGGCTGCCCCTGGCATGTTGGCATACAGATGTGTTGTGCTGCAAGTGTGGTTGCTCAGCTTGTCCATAACGGTGCTGCTGCAGCTGCTCTCCAGCTGACCTGTGCACGTCTGTTGCTGAGTTACACCTCTAACACCTACCTAGGTAGGGGGTGCTACATGCATAACCCCTCTCCCTATGTTATGGGGGTTAAACAGCCGGGAAAGATTGTTCTGTAGTCCTAAAACACTCCCCGTTCTATTGCTCCTCCTTATAAATACAGTGCAGTGAGTGAGGGCTGTCATCCTAGTATAGGAAGTGTGTTACTGGCAGGTTTACCAGGTTCAAATAAAAGGAAAAAGGTCAGAAAATGTAACAAGCAGCAATCACATATAAGGACTGGTAAGCAGCTTGTGCTTGGGTTTAGATATGTTTTACCAGGAGAGCTATGTTTAAAATGTTCTGCCAGGCCTTTCCTGTAGATTTAATGACAAAAAAAAAAGTCTAAGATTTCCTTTTCCTGTTTTCAAATGGATTTGTTGTTGTTTTTTTTTTTTTTTTAATCAGTCACAACATGAGGATTATGTGTGTGTGTGTGACTATGTATCCATCAATCAACATCTCTCAAATTCTAGGCTATTCTATTATTGTCCTTTCATACTACAGTGCACTGTGTCCACGTGACAGTGCTGCATATTTTCCACTCTCATAATACTCCACTGCCAGCCATTTAAAGTTTTGTCTAGTAAAAAAATATGCCTCTTGTCTTATTGGTATTTGAGAATGATAGTTGTGTGCATGTGGTACAGTGTTGCCAACCTACCAGATTGAAATTTACTGGCACGAAATCCTGAAATTTACTGGCACAACCACGTTTTTAATGGCATTTCACAGAAGTTACTTAATTACATTTTTAGGTGTATATTTCAGTATTTAGGCTACAAATAAGTACGGTAGGCAAATAGCAATGCAATTTAAGATAGATATTAAGGTAAAAAAAAACATATTTTTGATATAAGGGCAAATTTTTAGTCACCCCCTCTGCGGTGCCACAATCTCCCTCTGCCTCCTCCAATTTCCCTCTGCCTCCTCCAATCTCCCCCTGCCTCCAATCTCCCCCAGGCCCCCTGCTTCCAGTCACCCCCTGCCTCCATCCCCCTCTGCCACCACCCCCCTCTGCGGTGCCACAATCTCCCTCTGCCTCCTCCAATCTCCCTCTGCCTCCTCCAATCTCCCTCCTCCAATCTCCCCCAGCCTCCTCCCCCCTGCTTCCAATCTCCCCCCTCCAATCTCCCCCAGGCCCCCTGCTTCCTCCCTCTGCCTCCTCCAATCTCCCCCTGCCTCCACCCCCTGCCACCAACACCCCCTGTCCATCGCCCCCTGCCTCCCCCCTCTGCCACCAACACCCCCTCCCCCTCTGCCACAATCTTCCTCTGCCTCCTCCAACTCCCTCTGCCTCCACCCCCTCCTCCAATCTCCCTCTGCCTTCAATCCCCCCTGCTTCCAATCACCCCCTGCTTCCATCCCCCTCTGCCACCAACACCCCCTGTGCCACAATCTCCCTCTGCCTCCTCCCTCTGCCTCCTCCAATCTCCCTCTGCCTCCAATCTCCCCCAGGTCCCCTGCTTCCAATCTCCCTCTGCCTCCACCCCCTCCCCTGCCTCCCCCCTGCCTCCATCGCCCCGTCGCCATCCCCCTCTGCCACCAACACCCCCTGCCTTCACCCCCCTCTGCTGTGCCACAATCTCCCTCTGCCTCCTCCAATCTCCCCCTGCCTCCAATCTCCCCCAGGCCCCCTGCTTCCAATCACCCCCTGCCTCCATCGCCCCCTGCCTCCATCCCCCTCTGCCACCAACACCCCTTGCCCTCACCCCCCTCTGCGGTGCCACAATCTCCCTCTGCCTCCAATAACCCTCTGCGGTGTCACCAACAACCCCTGTCCCCATCCCCCACCCCCACCCTCTGTGGTTCCACCAACTCCCCCTGCCTCCAATCTCCCCGTGCCTCTATTGCCCCCCTGCCTCCACCCCCCTCTGCGGTGCCACCACCAGTGTTGTAAGTAACGGCGTTTAAATAAACGGTCCAGGACCCCGGGGACACTCACCGTGCCAGCAGTGCACCGACCGACCATGGGCCGTGGCCCTGTGCAGGTGAGGAGCCGAGGCGAGCAGCATCGGATTGGGAGTGGGGGGGCCGGGGGGGGACAGATGACCGGACACTCCACCGGACCGCTCCACATGCATCATCACACTTTACCTGCTCAGGCAGCAATACTGTACAATATAGATTCAGTGTGAGTGACACTTCTGCAGTGCACACTGAATCTATATTGTACAGTATTGCTGCCTGGGCAGGTGAAGTGTGATGATGATATTAATAATTGTACACAGTATTGCATTTGCTGGGCCTGCCATATACTGTACTATACTGTATAACCACTACAAAATTCCTTTACAAATAATGCATATTTTAAAATGTTATTAGTAATAACATGTTTGTAAAAGAATTTTGTAGTGCAGTTATACAGTATAGTACAGTACAGTATATGGCAGGCCCAGCAAATGCAATACTGTGTACAATTATTAATATCATCATCTCATCATCATCATCACACTTCACCTGCCCAGGCATCAATACTGTACAATATAGATTCAGTGTGCACTGCAGAAGTGTCACTCACAATGCACACTGAATCTATATTGTACAGTATTGCTGCCTGGGCAGGTGAAGTGCGATGATGATATTAATAATTGTACACAGTACGAAATGTTCTAAAATACTGTATATAGTGTTTTTATTCTTCAATCAGTTAATATAAACATCTTTGATATTAAAGATGTTATAGAACGTGATTGCATTGTAGAATATAAAAAAAAAATATCTCAGTTACTTTTCCGAGTAACTAGTTACTTTGCCAATAAAGTAACTGAGTCACTAACTCACTCACTTTTTCGGGCAAGTAACTTGTAATTGTAACTAGTTACTTTTTTAAAGGAAGATGAACAACACTGGCCACCACAGCCACCACCACCCCCTGCCTACAATCTCCATGCGCAGTTCCAAGCTGAATCAATTTTGGCTATTTTTACTGGCACATTCCCGCAACCACAGACATTTACGAATGGGGGAAAAAAGTGCGGTTGGCAACACTGATCTGGTAATATTACCCAAGAAATCATGGTGTACCCTAAGTTCTAATACACTTCCTGTCATAGGGAGACAACACTGCTCCTTCATATATACAGCACCATGAGTGGGCACAATAGGATGGACGTGTGTTACTAGCAGGATCATTAGGTGAAAATAAAGTGCAATATGCCTGAAAAAAAGAAAAGTAATGCAGCCACCACATCTAAGGACTGGTAAAATTCAATACATTACGTTTTTGTTCTCGGGCTAAAAAGTATAAGTTCACCACTTCACAAAAATATGAAAAGGTGAACAAATAACACCCTACATCCCCACCGCTGTTTGTGAATGATTAGCTTTTACTGTCCACACAGCTGGTGCAGCAATACAGAGATTTGATCCATCCTTCTTCCTGGATGGATCAGAGAGGTTCTGATCCTAAGGGAAGAAGGCGACAAATCCCCAGTCTGCTGCTCCAGCTGTACAGGCTGTGAAAGATGATCATGTACTAAAGTAAGGCAGACCATAGATGATGCGATTTTCTTTTCCTGCAACTCCCGTAAAGCTATTGTATTCTCCTGCCAGAAAGGGGGAGGTTGATGGGCGCCAGGAGTCGTCCATGCCTGGAGAACACAGTGATTATTACTAAAGCCACAACCGCCCCACAACACTGATCGCTTTTCAGGGCGGTGGCAATGGGCTGCCGCACATATGAATGAGCCCCTAAAGTATTTTTAAAGGAAAGTTGAAAAAAATCCCAAATTTTGCGCTGACACCAGAACATAGAGGGGGAATCTTCAAATGGAGACACTAGTTCTGGTGACATTCAGGGATTCTCTCACTTTGGAAGGATTTCTTCTCACTTCCTGTTGTGACTATGAAACAGAAAGGAAAGGGAAATCTCCCCAATGGGAAACAGATGGCAAAAAGGAAACTGTCCAGGGTTATAACTCTCCCATAGTTTGTCCAAAATAAAATAAATATTACATTTAGTTCTTAAAAAAAATAATATATATATATATATAAAATAAATGTAATAAAAATATTATATATCCACTTGCTGACCAGTCACATACCTGGTATGTCATCAGTCTTTAAATGGTTGTACTATATGCAGGTATCACCCCAGCAAAGTTTTTTAAAGCCAGCGGTCGGTTCTCTTGTAATAGCATTTGGAGCAGCTAACTAGCCGCCTAATTGCTTTTACAAGCAGCAAAAGTGATTGCCCCCCCCCCTCCCACTGCCTCCTGCAGCTTTCATAGTCTCTCCCATCCCACCTGTCACCAGCCTATTTACTATCACAAGGATGTTTACATTCCTTGTGACAGCAATAAAAAGTGATGACTTTTTTTAAAGCAACAGTGCAAAAAAAAAAATGAATGTGTCCCCCATTGCCCCTGTAAAGGCAAACGCTTGCGCTGTTCCTGCATTTACCCTTCTTTTATATTTTACTCAGTGTACCATCGTGTTTTTTATTTAAAAAAAAAATGAGTTATGTATTGTCTATTTTTTGTGTATTTTTTCCCAAAAAATTGCGTTTGACGCAGCGCAAATATTGTGTGACATTAAAATTTGCCACGACCCACTAATTTATTTCTAGGGCCTGAGCTTTAAAAAATATATATATGATGTTTGGGGGTTCCAAGTAATTTTCTAAAACTAAAAATGTCAGAAAAAGCCTGGTCCTTACGTGGTTAAATATACTGTATAAATAAATCAAATTGATCAGCTGCAATATATTACATTTGTGTTTCTGGGATTAGACACACGATAATGCTGGGAAAATAACTTTCCGGTCCCCTTACGTATTAGGTAGAAGAAGCCAACATTCCCCATTCCAAATTTATGCTGGGAAGTTTCCAAGGAGCCATGATAAGCCTGGGCACAAAGTTGGATCAGGGAATGGGTTAATGTAGATGCCAAGCTGGACATGCGCAGTAGCGCCCTCTGGTGTCATGTATCCAGATCGCGTGTTGGTTGGCTTGGAGTTGTCTGGCAGCTCTGGTGCCCTGATTAGAAGGCCAGTGTAGGCTGGAGGGAGCGGTGAGGACGATGTAGTCCGTCATGTTATATGAGATCCCCCACATGATCTGATCTCTCTCTCCGCACAAGGAGCTCGCCCTTCCCCCGGCCCGGCCATCCAGCAGCGGCAGGAGGGAGGAGGAGGAGGTTGCATTGAGGGCAGGAAGGAGGTTGGGAGGAGGGAAGGAGCCATGGAAGAGATCTCAGCCCTGGAGAAGAATGTGGCCGAGCTGACGGTCATGGATGTGTATGACATCGCCTCTGCGGTTGGCCAGGAGTTTGAGAGGGTCATTGATCAGTATGGCTGCGAGGCCATAGGCAGGCTGATGCCCAAAGTGGTGAGGGTGCTGGAGATCCTGGAAGTCCTGGTCAGCAGGAACATCAACCCAGAGATGGAAGAGCTCAGACTGGAGCTGGACAGGCTGAGACTGGAGAGGATGGACAGGATAGAGAAGGAGAAGAAACACCAGAAGGTGAGGAGGAAGGGGGGATCACAACTCTCATCATCATCGCACAACTCTCATCATAATCATCATCCTCATCACACAACTCTCATCGTCATCGCACAATTCTCATCGCACAACTCTCATCATCACACAACTCTCATCATAATCATCATTCTCATCACACAACTCTCATCATCATCACACAACTCTCATCATAATCATCATTCTCATCACACAACTCTCATCGTCATCGCACAATTCTCATCGCACAATTCTCATCGCACAACTCTCATCATCATCGCACAACTCTCATCATCACACAACTCTCATCATAATCATCATCCTCATCGCACAACTCTCATCATCGCCGCACAACTCTCATCATCATCATCATCATCGCACAACTCTCATCATCATCGCACAACTCTCATCATAATCATCATCCTCATCACACAACTCTCATCGTCATCGCACAATTCTCATCATCATCATCATCACACTCTCATCATCATCATCATCATCTCATCATCGCACAACTCTCATCATCATCATCATCATCGCACAACTCTCATCATCATCATCATCATCGCACAACTCTCATCATCATCATCGCACAACTCTCATCATCATCATCATCATCATCGCACAACTCTCATCATCTTTGCACAACTCTCATCATCATCATCACACAACTCTCATCATCTTTGCACAACTCTCATCATCATCACACAACTCTCATCATCTTTGCACAACTCTCATCATCATCACACAACTCTCATCATCTTTGCACAACTCTCATCCTCCTTATCATCATCATCACAAAACTATCATTATCGCACAACTCTCATCATCATCACACAACTAATATAGTTGTGTGATGATGATGATGAGAGTTGTGCGATAATATTAGTTGATGATGATGATGATGATGAGAGTATAATATTTATCGCACAACTCTCATCATCGTCATCATCCTCATCACACAACTAATATTATCGCACAACTCTCATCATCATCACACAACTAATATTATCGCACAACTCTCATCATCATCATCATCACACAACTAATATTATCGCACAATTCTCATCATCATCATCATCATCATCATCATCATCATCATCATCATCATCATCATCATCACACAACTAATATTATCGCACAACTCTCATCATCATCATCATCATCACACAACTAATATTATCGCACAACTCTCATCATCATCATCATCATCATCATCGCACAACTATATTATCGCACAACTCTCATCATCATCACACAACTAATATTATCGCACAACTCTCATCATCATCACACAACTAATATTATCGCACAACTCTCATCATCATCACACAACTAATATTATCGCACAACTCTCATCATTATCATCGCACAACTCTCATCATCATCCTCACACAACTATCATCATCGCACAACTCTCATCATCACTCCTGCCAGGATAGAGTCAGAGCCCAGTGTTCTATGGAATGCATGTTGTCACACTATGACATTGTTCTCCCCTCTATAGATCTGTCAGTGTCAGACACTGCAAAGTCTGCGATGACATCAGGACTTCTTTCATATACTCAATTCTCCTAACCCCAGCCTGGAACAGCCACTGTATAGGTGCAGGACCATGACAACCTAACATTGTCCTCCCCGGCTGTAGTCATAGTGTTCAGGCTGGCTCAGACACTGTAATGTGTCGTACAATGACAACCGGCCATTGTTCTTTCCTGTTGTCATCCAGAGCAAAGTTCAGGCTGACTTCGTCCCCGAGGGGTATATACTATAGAGCAGTGAATGCGCCCTTCACCAGACATTCACTGGCAGTGAATCAGTCACTGTCACTTAAACACATGCACCCAAAGGATTCACCCACATTGGAGGAGTCCTGCTGTCAGAATACAATACCACAGCTGGGAGGATTCCTTCATCCTCCTCAACTGTGTGGATAGGGAAATCCTTTTCTTTTTTTTTCTTTTTTTTTTTTAAAACAGCCAGTGGGCTGTTAAAGAACAAAACAAAAAGATCCATGTATGACCAGCTTAATACAAAAAAAGTATTCGGCCAGGCATCGGGAGCATTTGGGCGAGTACTCCCGCAAATACTTGGTATCGGTCCCGATACCGATACTAGTATCGGTATCGGGACAACCCTAGTCATTACACTACAGTGTTTGAGCCAGCCCAAAGCTGAACTACACCGGGGGGGTCAATGTTAGGCTACTTACACACTGGGGTATTACAGTTGTTGGCGGTAAAGCGCCGCTATTTTTAACAGCGCTTTACTGTCGTTTTTCAGAATAGAGGGTTAAAACTACCTGCAAAGCGTCGCTCCAGCAACACTTTACCGGCGGTTCGGAGGCGCTGTCCATTGATTTCAATGGGCAGGGGCGCTTTAGGAGTGGTGTATTCAACGCTCCTACAGCGCCTCAAAGATGCGGCTGGGAGGACTTTTTTGTCCTGCAAAGCGCCCCAGTGTGAAAGCTGCCTAAGTGTACAACAAGAAAGTATCATTATCCTGCACTCTATGGCGTTTGAGCCAGCCTGAACCCCAACTACACCAGGGGGGGGGGGGGGAGAGATCAATGTTAGTGTACAACAAGAAGTCATGGGGGTTGTAGTGCAAAGAGGATTTGCATTTCGTAAATAACCCCCATGGTGTCATTGTGCACTCTACAGAGTTTGAGCCAGGATGAACGTTATGACTACAGTAGGGGAGAACAACGTTAGAGTTGTTGGGTTGTCATACTACATTTTACAGTATCTGAGACAGGATGGACTCTATGAATACAGCTAGCAAGAACAATTTTAGTGTATAACAAATCACGGTGTCATTCATTGTATCACACTTCAGTGTCTGGCTCAGCCTGAACTCTGCGATTACAGCTAGGTGACAACAATGTTTATCAACATGTTCTGTGAAAATTCTTTGAGTTTTTTACTACTGCGTGACAAGCAAATATTTTTTTTTTTATTCTTTTATAATGTCTTGAGTTGGAGTTCTTCATAATTCTAAAGAAAATATCCTAATGCCGCGTACACACGGTCGTTTTTTGCGATGAAAAAAAACTTTGTTTTTTAAAACGTCATTTAATTTGATCGTGTGTGGGCAAAACGTCGTTTTTTGCCTTCAAAAAAACGACCAAAAAAAAATTCCAACATGCTTGAATTTTTTGTGTCGTTTTTCAAAACGTCGTTTTTTGTTTCACAAAAAGTCACCGTGTGTAGCAAAAACGTCGTTTAAAATTAAGTTTTTCAAGCCGCGCATGCCCAGAAGCTAGTTATGAAGCGAGCTTCAATGGAAAAGAGTGGTGAACGTAACCTCGCTTTTTGTGAAAAAAACGATGGTGTGTATGCAACATCGTCTTTGAAAAGTGACGTTTCAAAAACGTTGTTTTTTACTTCACAGAAAACGTTGTTTTTTTTTTCATCACAAAAAATGATCGTGTGTACGCGGCATTAGTCTGTATTGTGGTTTGAAAACTGTCACATGACATTTAAAAAAAGTATCGGCGAGAACATGAAAAAAAGTATTGGTACTTGTACTCGGTCCTCGGGACAACCCTAGTAATGACAACCTAACAACAACTAACATTGTTCTCCTCAGCTGTAGTCATAGAGCTATAGCTGGCTCAGACACTGTCAAGTGAAGTACGAAAATAGCCCCTCCTCATACTAACATTGTTCTCCTCAGCTGTAGTCATAGAGCTATAGCTGGCTCAGACACTGTCAAGTGAAGTACGAAAATAGCCCCTCCTCATACTAACATTGTTCTCCCTGGATATAATCAAGGACTTGAGGCTGGCTAAAGCCTAGTACACACAATCAGAAAATCTGAGGTAAAATACAGCTTTCAAATCGATCGTTGGTACACAGCTTTTGAGAGCTGATCACTGCAGTTCATGCAAAATGATTCGAAGGGACAAATACAAAAAAAATTCTCATAGGAAACGAGTTTGATCAGTACAGTATTTGTCTGAAAAAAATCAAGTGACGAAGGCCATGCATGCTCAAAAATTAAATGCAATACAACACATTACATCACTTCCCAAGTGTATTCTGTTGTATGAGAATTTCCGTAATGCCGCGTACACACGGTCGTTTTTTGTGATGAAATAAAACAACGTTTTAAAAAACGTCATTTAAAATGATCGTGTGTGGGCAAAACGTTGTTTTATGTGTTCTGAAAAACGAACATGCTTCAATTTTTTATGTCGTTTTTCAGAATGTCGTTTTTTGTGTCATAAAAAATGATCGTGTGTACGCTAAAACAACGTTTTTAAACCCGCGCATGCTCAGAATCAAGTTATGATGCGAGCTTGAATGGAACAGAGTGCTGTAGTACGTGTTGTACGTAACCGCGCTTTAAAAGAGCATTTTAAGAAAACGATGGTGTGTAGGCAACGTCGTTTTTTTAAATGAAGTTTGAAAAATGTTTTTTTACATGACAAAAAACATTTACATCGGACTGCATGCGATCCATCTTGAATAGGTTTAAAAAAGATACAGACTTGGTCCATTTTTATTTTCTGGATCTGGACGGACCCGAAGGCGAGCGGATGTAAATGGATACACGTATGTTTACATTTGCCTGCCCATAGACTTGCATTGAACTTCTGACCAGGTCTTCCTTAGAAATTGATAAGCAGAACTGATTGGACCACCCAAGTGACACAAACCTTACATTGTCCTCTCCTGCTGTAATCATAGAGGCTGGTTCAGACACTGTAAAGTATAGTACAATGACATTACTCAGGTTATACACTAATGGTAGATTTAGACGTGTCTAAATCCCCCTTTCCTCAGAACCCTAATTCGTGCTCAGATTGTCCTCCGGAGACTACTGACAGGCAGTGAGGAAGTGATGTGACGACAACTCACCTACTGGTTTTACCCCGTTTTTGCCGACAAATCTGTCGCAACCATGTGCATTGCATGCATTTTGCCTATGTACTTGAATGTGTAGTGTTCGGCGGGCTTGCCGTGCCAGATAAAGTTTGCTACAGGCGCGAAGCATCACGCCCACAGCATGTAAACATCTCTGCCTATTGCAGCTTAAGGGGGGGCTTTGCTGGGCAGCAAAAGATGTACAATTTAAGCAAGTCTTAAAGGGGTTGTAAAGGTAAAAAAAAAATGTTTTTCCCTAAATAGCTTCCTTTACCTTAGTGCAGTCCTCCTTCACTTACCTCATCCTTCCATTTTGCTTTTAAATGTTCCTATTCTTCTGTCTGTAACTCCACACAGTAATGCAAGGCTTTCTCCCTGGTGTGGAGAAAGCCTCTTCAGGGGGCGAGCAGGAGTGTCAGGATGCCCACTAACGCACAGCTCCTTTCTCTATCTGCAAAGTAGAGAGTGTCCTGACACTCCTACTCGCCCCCTCAAGAGGCTTTTTCCACACCAGCGAGAAAGCCTTGCATTACTGTGTGGAGTTACAGACAGAAAAACAGGAAGTGAGGATTTCTCAGAAGTAATAAGGACATTTAAGGCCTCATTCACACGGATGGAACGTTCGGGTTTTGACGGCGGACCTGAACGGCTGCTCCATGCATTCCTATGGAGCGTCAGATGTCAGTGAAGAAATATCCGCTGACATCCGACCCTAACCGATCCGCTAAAAACAGACGTATGGGGGAGCTTGTCATCCGTCGGCTCAGCGGAGATTTGCAGACTGATCTCCCGCTGAGCTGGCAGGAGCAGACGGACTCCGTCGCGACGAACTGCGACGGAGTCCGCCTCGTGTGAATGAGGCCTAAAAGCAAAATCAAAGGATGAGGTAAGTGAAGGAGGACTGCACTGCCACTGAGGTAAAGGAAGCTACTTAAGGATTTTTTTTTTTTTTTTTACCTTTACAACCCCTTTAATGAAGCCTAAGCTTGTTCTTTCCTGCTGTATTCATAGAGTTCAGGCTGACTCAGATTCTTTAACATTTAGTACAGTGACACCATGACATCTTGGTATACACTAACATTGTTCTCCCTAGCTGTAGTCATAGCGTTCTGGCTGCCTCAGATACTGTAAAGTTTAGTTTACTGACATCATGGAGTTGATTTACTAAAAACAAATACACTGTGCACATTGCAGTTGCACTTGCAGGTTGTAAAGCTTCACTTTGTAAAGAATATCCAATCGGGTGCAAGCAAAATAAAAAAACTTTTTTTTTCCCCACTTGCCCATGATTGGATGATGATAATCAGCAGAGCTTTACCGCATTTACTAAGCTCTGGGGAAAAGGAGTGCAACTGCACTTGCATAGTTCACGGTCTATTTTCCTTTAGTAAATCCACCCCATGACTTCTGTGACAGGCTCAGCCTGCTCATCATTACAGAGCCTGCACTTGTTATTGCTTACAATCAGCAGTTTTTCTCCGTTTACAGCACTGAGTAATCCAGCTTGGATTTGTCTCGTGCATTTCAGCTCCCATTTGACACTTCATTGTCCTAATAAGAAGAACGAGGCTAGTCGTGTTGTATTAGGTTGACTAGTGTTGCTCACTTTAGTCATAATGTCTGCAGAAGTCACAATGTATGAGATTTGCAAAAAACAGGCAACCTGGTAAATCAAATTTTCCAACTTACTGAAATATCTTTTAAGTCAATCATGACAGTTCAAAGTGGCATGACAAGTCTCGCCCCATTTGCGCAAATGGAACTGTTCAAATCGCTGACTTTGAAAAAGGTCCCTGCACTATTTCAGTGCGATTTCGATGCGACTTGCATTGACATCTATTAAATTAAGTCGCACTGATAGTTGGCTTTGAAGTCGCGCTGAAGTAGCATAACTTCAAGGCCCCACTGGTGTTGACCATGGCTAACAGTTGTATATTCCATAGGACATAAAAAAGTGGTTGGGAGAGGAGACGCAGAGACTATAGACAGCCCCTGCTGACAGGAATCCTCAATCTGTGCACATTGAGGGTATGCCACTGACCCTACCTGCAGGCCGGATGTGGCTCACGAGCCGTAGTTTGGAGGCCCCTGGTTTATAGGGCGATAGTTATTGCAGGATTAGGATGGTGATGCACAGCTTGAGGCCCCATTCACATCTGGCAGATTGGGATCTTGGGTAGAATTGCTGCCATTCTGACCACAATCCCAAATTGCACTGCAATCAGGGGCGGACTGACCGTTGAGTCACTCGGGCACTGCCCGATGACCCCATGCCACTAGGGGGCCCCATCAGGGTTGCCAGGCTCAGTAAAACCAGGGACAATATGTAAAAATCTGTTTTTTTTACATCTGTCCCTGACATGCTTTTGATGTGAAAATCCAGAGATTTTAGCTGCCCCGCCTCTGCACTGCCCCCTGGCGTGGTGGCCACCTGTAAGCCTGGGCGCCCTATAATCTTCTATTGCCCGGGGGCCCCATGATTTAGCAGTCTGCCCCTGACTGCAATAGTGCCAAAACGCCCCACACGTGTTTGTGCCATTCATTTTTAATGGCACCTAAACGTGAAGTGTTTTTGCCAGCGACAAATCATGCTGCAATCACGACAAACCGCA
Organism: Rana kukunoris; assembly: GCA_029574335.1. Lineage (NCBI taxonomy): Eukaryota > Metazoa > Chordata > Amphibia > Anura > Ranidae > Rana > Rana kukunoris. The sequence goes on from CM056049.1 coordinate 191,571,345, forward strand.
TCACACAAAACTTATCACCAAAACAGGAACCGGACCTCTTTTTTGGGGCGATAAGCTTTGCTTTGCGGTTTGCAGTGTGATTTATCGCAGCAAAGCTGCACAGCCTTTAGGTGCCATTAAAAATGAATGGCACTCAAACGCACGTGGTGAGTTTTACCACTAAAGCTGTGCGAATTTGGATCACAAGCAAAATGTCAGCAATTATGCCCGAGATCCCCCCAAATTCCAGATGTGAACGGCCCCTTAGGTGATTTTAAAGCTTCCGTTTAAAAAAAAAAAAAAACATGTCATGCATACCTGCTCTGTGCAATTGTTTGACCAGAGTAGACCTGATCCTCCTCTGCCAGCGGTCCTGGCTCCCCCCCCCCCTTCCCTTGCCAAGTGCCTCCATAGAAATTTCTTTCCCAGGGGACATTTGCGTGGGTCAGCATCTATTGACACAGACAGCGGAGCTCGTCATAGGGTTTTATTGACAGGGAGCAGGAGCCAATGACTCCCACTTCCTTTCAGTTGTAGCCCGTCTTCCCGTACAGTGTAGAAAAGGGGAAAAAAGCATTGATTGTGCATGCACAGATAAAAATTTACTAAACCCAGGACCCTGCATTCACTATATCTGGTCTCCCACAGTACACAGAAATGCAATGATTTTACTAAAGATAAACTACTAAATACCTTTTCTCATCAGCAGTATATAGAGAATATGAATAATAACACACACACTTTTCTTCCACTCATGGTTAGTGTTTGGCTGAGACCATTTATTATCAGTCAACTGTTTTTACTTTTTTTTTTTTTAAATCATAATGGCGACAGAAACTACCCAAATGACCCTGATCAAAAGTTTACATACCCCAGTTCTTAATACCGTGTATTGCTCACTTTAACATCAATGACAGCTTGAAGTCTTTTGTGGTATTTGTGGACGAGGCTCTTTATCTTCTCAGAGAGTAAAGCTGCCCATTTCTCTTGGCAAAAAGCCTCCAGTTCCTGTACATTTTTGGGCTGTCTTGCGTGAACTGCACATTTTTAAGATCTCCCCGGAGTGGCTCAATGATATTGAGGTCAGGAGACTGAGATGGCAACTCCAGAACCTTCACTTTATTCTGCTGTAGCCAATGGATCACTATCATGTTGAAATGTCCAAGTACGTCCCATGCGCAACTTCCTGGCTGATGAATGCAAATGTTCCACCAGTATTTTTTGATAACATAGTGAATTAGTCTTGCCATCAATTATTATAACCAAATTTTCTGTGCCTTTTGTAGCTCGCACATCCCCAAAACATCAGCGATCCACCTTCATGTTTCACAGTAGGAATGGTGTACCTTTCATCATAGGCCTTGTTGACTCCTCACCAAATGAAGCGTTTATGGTTGTGGCCAAAATGCAAAACTTTGGTCTAATCGCTCCAAATGACTTTGTGCCAGAAGGTTTGAGGCTTGTCTCTGTGCTGTTTGGCGTACTGTAAGCGGGATGGTTTGTGGCATTTACATAGTAATATGTTTCTTCTGGCGACTTTACCATGCAGCCCATCTTTCTTCAAGTGCTTTCTTATTGTGCATCTTGGAACACCCACACCACAAGTTTTCAGGGAGTCCTGTATTTCACCTGAAGTTATTTGCGGGTATTTCTTTGCATCCCGAATAATTTTCCTTGCAGTTGTGGCTGAAATTTTAGTTGGTCTACCTGACCGTGGTTTGGTTTCAACAGAACCCCTCATTTTCCACTTCTTGATTAGAGTTTGAACACTGCCGATTGACATTCTCAATTCCTTGGATATGTTTTTATATCCCTTTCCTGTTTTATACAGTTCAACTACATTTTCCCACAGATTCTTTACCAGGGTATGTAAACTTTTGATCAGGGTCATTTGGGTAGTTTCTGTTATCATTATGACTTAAAAAGAGCAAACACAGTTGATTGATAATAAACGGCTTCAGCCAAACACTAACCATGAGTGAAAGAAAAGTTTTTGTGTCATCATTAATATTCTCTTAAAAAATGGCCAAGAAATCATAAATTCTACCAAGGTATGTAAACTTATGAGCACAACTGTAATAATGTGAATAACCACATAGTTAAGAAAAAAAATTGTACGGGTACAAAAACAATGTGAAATAATGTGAGTGACCGCAAAACTTAAACACTAATATAAGTCCATTTGCTGTCTTGTAAGAGTTGTTATATCATGAATTGATAAAGAAATGGTGATAAAAAGAAGTACACTAGATCAGGAGAAAAGAAAACGTGTTCCTTGTGACGTCAATGTTGGGTGAAAAAACAATACGACCTCCACCGGTTATGTGAAGGCTTACCGGAGTGAAGGGATTCAAATGGGCATACACTCAATGTCCACAATGCTTGTGAAGTAAACGCCAATCCATGAGACATAGACGAAACGCATTGGGAGAGCCCTGCTGATGCCATTGCATTGCCTATACTGTTCATTTCAAGCGCTTGTTCATCTATTAAGGCTGTACTTCTCCTGTGTATCAAAGAAGTGCAGTTTGTTCTGCACTACTGTGACCTGTTTTCAGCTGACAGCAGACTGAACCCTGCTGTCGGCTGATGCCACAGATCCGGTCCAGGGTGGGGAAAGATCATGACCATGTGGTCGGCATCCACCCTGGAGCCTGGGCGGGCACCTGGCTCAGCCTCTCGGCCTTTTAGCCAGAATCCAGTTTTGGAAATTGGACAATATACCCACACGCGCACATGAGATCCATGGTGAAAAGAATTGTATTGGTAATAGTATGATCTTTCAGGAACTGGAACTGGTAGAAGATGTATGGAGAGGCGAAGCGCAAGACCTCCTAGGTCAAATAGCTCAGCTACAAGAGGAAAACCAACACCTACTATCAAACTTGTCCTCAAAAGATGTCACGTTAACTGAGGAGGAGTTTCAGAGGCATGAAGGTAAGCACAACTAGTCTTAATTTTTTATTTTTTTATTTTTTCTGGGAAGTAGTTATTTCTCCTTTTACTTAAAGTGGAGGTCCACCCTAAAAAAAAAAAAAAAGAAGCTGCAAATCCGCTTTAAAGAATCATTCCACCGGTAAGTGATGTTTAAATTCTAGGTGAACCATAAGCCCCAATGTATCTTGGCTACCATACCACTGAGATCTCCCTGCCAAAACTTGACACTGGTTATTTGATAGTTTGGGATGTTCCCACTCACCTTTTTGGGTGTTCCGAATCCTCTCTTTCCATTTTCTGCAATATAATATCCTAATGGCCACAACAGGTGTTTCGGCAAAATTACAAATAAGCTTCAGAAATGGGATCGTGTGTACATACCAGAAATGGTATGTACACACGATCAAACCAAAATCCCCGCCGGCAGACAGCGCGCTGACGTGTCTGTGACGTTGACGCCGCCACGTCACCGCACCCGGAAGTAAAACACTTCCGTGCATGCGTCGAATCCATTCGGCGCGTGTGCGAGAAGATATGTCTGCTGGTTAGCGTACTAACCAGCAGACATGTCGGGCGGACGGGTTTGCAGCCGACAGATTTCAAAGCATGCTTTGAAATCTGTAGGGTGGCCAAATCCATCTGTTTGCCCGTACACACGATCGAATCTGTCTGCTGAAACAGTCTAGCAGACCATTTCCAGCAGACAGATTTGCTCGTGTGTACACTCTAAGCCAGCCATTCCATTGTGTTTGAAAATGCAATATATTGTGGTATTATGTTTTTCCTGAATTTGCTGTATTATTTTTACTACCGTTTTCAATATTTTGTTGCTTTTGTAAAATAAATACTTTTATTGTGTATGTAATCTGAGTACAGGTTCACTTTAAGCTGTTCCCTAATTATTATTGCCTTGCCTTGGGGTATGAGGGTTGTAACTCCCAACCAGGTGATCCCACTGCCGGTGCCTTCGAGGACTTCTAGAAGCTAGCCTGGGGTTTAGTACGCACTCGTTCATCTTGTGGTTCAGGTTGAGTGCACTTTATGGCTGGGTTCACACTGCTGCAAATTCTTTTGCGAATTTAAGCCGCTGCGATCACTCAAATTCACAAGTCATTAAAATAACACATTGTTTTCCATTTGTAGCGTTCACATCAGTGCGGTGCGAATCTAAGCTGCGAGAAAAAAGGGTCCTGTGTGAGTTTGATCCGTGCATTGTGAATTCAGCTCTATAGACATTCCCTGAAATCGCGTCCGCAAAATCGATTTTGAATTCGCAGCAGTGTGAACCTAGCCTAAATACTAAGTCCTCCCTAGTATTGGACCCATTCTGATGATTTAAATTTAGCTGTGCTTCTTTAGGTCATTCATCTGTTCTAGACAGAAATACATCTCCACGTCCGTGTTTTTACTTAGAATAGAACAGCTTGGTTTGGAAACGGTGAAGCATGTTTGTCTGATGGGGAATACAGATGAGTCACTAATGCTGTCACCAGGATGTCTGCTTTAGCATTATTAAATATCTGGAAGGTGAGATTTCACAATAGGATGGGAGTCATGTGGAGTCATGCTAGAATGTGTTTTTATTTAAAACATTTATTATATTTGCTGTAAAAGCAAAAATGTTTTATTGGCTGTACAAGTTACAGAAAAGTTTTCTATTCTGTAACAGTGTCCAGATTTAAAGTGGTTGTACAGCCACTTTGTCCTATTCCTAGAATCCACAGTGTTTGTTACGTGCCGCAGTGTATGTGCTCTATAAAAAAACTTGCAGCTTTATACATTTCAAAATGCCTTTTGCCGCTGATGTGACCTCCTGCCGCTCTCCTCTCCTGATCTGAGAACTACAGTGGGAGGGGCTGGGAATCTCTCGCTAACATCACCCGAGAGGAGGAGAGTGGTGGGTGGTCACGTGAGCTTTGAGCGGCGCTCTGAAATAAGATATGAAGATGCATATTTTTATAAAGCACACACACTGGGGCACATACATTTATCTAACACTGGGGATTCTAGGATATGAAGTTATTTTAGCAGTATTTAGTATTTTAGCAGGAAGGGCGGCGAGCAGATCGGCAGAGACTAGCTGACAGGAAGGGAGGAAGAGGAGAGACAGCGGGATGATGGAGGCATGTAAACTGACCACGGTATAATGGATCAGCAACCATGATAAATGTGGTCAGTTTACAAAGGGGAGGGCAGCACAAGGCAGGATCAACTAGGTATTTTAGATTATAGAAATGGACAGACAAATTGCACAGCACAAACACTGTGTTGTTGTTCATGCTTTAAAGCAACAGGATCAATTTATTATTTTTTGGGGGCTTACAACCGCTTTAATATTCAGAGTCTGTTTCTCATGTGCAATCACCTCATATTTAGGGTATGTGTAAACTGCATTTAGCTCGGCCAGAGTCATCACCAATTGCTTCTTTTACTGTATGTGCTTTGCTCAGTTTCCATGACTGATGTTTTTGACCACTTTAATATTCTGGCACATTAAATGAATTAACACTCAAGTGCTAGACGCCTGTTAACGCACCTCATTGCGCTACTCTTTTTTTTACAAGTGTCATGTTTTTTTGTCTGCCAAAAAACTGCTGCCAGGAGGAAAGTCTTTTGGGAGGGTTCCCAAAATGTCATGTGTCATGAGCCCTTAAAGCGGAGTTCCGCCTGAAGATTTTATTTTTTTATAAAGTCAGCAGCTGAAGCTCCAGGAAGCCCGAAATGTCCTCACCCGAAGCCGACCTGTCCCTTGGCTCCGGGTACAGGCGCCAACATCCTTACTAATGGAGCCTTGCGGCTTCACGGTCTGTTTTTTACTGTGCATCCGCAAGTTTCTTCTGGCTCCCGTTCTTGCGCTGCCGACGTGCCTCATGGTACCCTTGGGACTCAGCTGATTGCAGAAGTAAACGAGGGCCGGTTATAAGCTTCTTTTTTTTTTTCTTCACGCTGTCAGCGTGAAGAAAAGAAGAAAGCCATTAGCCGGCTTCTGTCCGAGGGACATCAGTCCCCTCAGTGCCATCTATCAGTGCCCATCAGGGTTTGCCACCTTTCAGTAAATTTAGGAACAGTTTGTAAAATCCATAATTGTTGCATCTGTCCAGGAATGTCTGTTAAGGACATGCAGCCTACATGTCCGTAATGGACATTCAAGGACAGTTGCAAAAAGTATAGATTTTGCCAACTGTTCGTAAATGTACTGAAAGTTGGCAACCCTGGTGCCCATCAGTCCTGCTAATCGGTGCCCATCAGTGAAGCCTTGTCGGTGCCTCCTGATCAGTGTCCATCAGTGAAGAAGAAAAGTTACCTGTTTACAAAATGTGTGTGTGTGTGTTTTTTTTTTTTTTTTTTAGAAAAAAATAAAACAGTGGTGATTAAATACCATCAAAAGGAAGCTCTATTTGTGTGGGGGGAGTATAACAATTGCATAGGGGTACAGTGTTGCATGACTGTGCAATTGTCATTCGAAGTGTGACAGCGCTGAAAGCTGAAATCTGGCCTGGGTAGGAAGGGGGTGAAAGTGCCCAGTAAGCAAATGGTTAAAGCGGAACTTCAGTTATTTTTTCATCTTTCCATCTATTAAATCTTCTGCTCTTGTTGTTTTAACCACTTACGACCCGGACCAATATGCAAGTTAAGGACCTGGCCCCTTTTTGCGATTCGGCACTGCGTCCCTTTAACTGACAATTGCGTGTTCAAGCGATGTGGCTCCCAAACAAAATTGCCGTCCTCCCCCCCCCCCCCCCCCCACAAATAGAGCTTTCCTTTGGTGGTATTTGTTCACCTCTGGTTTTTATTTTTTTTGCGCTATTAACAAAAATAGAGCGACCATTTAAAAAAAAATACAATATTTTTTTACTTTTTTTTTCTATAATAAATATCCCCAAAAAATATATAAAAAAACATTTATGTTCCTCAGTTTAGGCCGATACGTATTCTTTTACATATTTTTGGTAAAAAAAAATTGCAATTAGCGTTTATTGATTGGTTTGCTCAAAATTTATAGCGTCTACAAAATAGTGGATAGTTTTTATGCCATTTTTATTAATAATTTTCTTTTTTTTACTATTGATGGCGGCGATCAGCGTTTTTTTTTCTTTTTTTGGCGAACACATAGGACACTTTTGACAACATTTTTTGGGACCATTGTCATTTTCACAGCGAAAAGTACTATAAAAATGCACTGATTACTGTGAAAATGACAGTGGTAGTGAAGGGGTTAACCAGGAGGGGGCGCTGTAGGGGTTAACTGTGATCTAAGGGAGTGTTCTTACTGAGGGGGGCGTGGCTGTGCGTGTGATGTCACTGATTGTCATTACCTAACACAGGGAACAGACGATCACTGACAGCCACACTAGGAAGAACGGGGAAGGTTTCTCCCCGTTCTTTCGCTCTGTGACCCGATCGCGGGACATTGGCGGTGATCGGGTGCTGCGGTCACGGAGGACAGGACCGGGTCGTTTAAAATGATTGCATCCAGACTCGGTGGAGGGAGATTTCTGCAGCATATTTGACAAGTACAGAATCGCAGTATAAACAAAATAATATGCAAAGTGGTTGGAGGGAAGCTTCAGAATGGCAAAGATGTTTTTATTACAGATTATGCGAGCAGACTGCAGTTCCTCTTCATCTGTACCTCAACACTGTAATTCAAGAATGCATAAGCACAATATCATTGTTATATGTGCTGGTCATATTCATTGGTATTTCCATAATAGTCTGTTACCTTTTTTCCCTTTCATCAAAAACTCTTATGCCGCGTACACACGAAAAAGTCTGATGGAGCTTTTGGTCGGAAATTCCGACCGTGTGTATGCTCCATCGGATTTTTGCTGTCGGAATTTCCTCCAACAAAAGGTTCAGAGCAGGTTCTCTATTTTTCGGAAAATCCGCTCGTCTGTATACAATTCCAACACACAAAAAAACACGCATGCTCAGAATCGAAGCAGAAGAGCCAAACTGACTGTTGAACTTCATTGATTTCGGCTCGTTGTACGCCACTGCGTTCTTGACGGTCGGAATTTCCAGCAAGATTTGTCTGACCGTGTGTATGCAACACAAGTTTGAACCAAAATTTCCGATCGTGTGTACGCCGCATTAGATGAAAAAGAAAGTAGATGTTAGGAACTGCTCATTTTAGAAGGTAGCAATCGCACCTGTAGTCTTAAGTATCTTACTGTATCAATAATGCTTGTGTACAACCTCACAACGGAGTGCCTCAGATATGGCTGGGAGTGGTGATTTTGAGGGAAACCTCTCCAGTGAACGTGGGGCTTGGGGCTAATGCCTTTTACATCCCTTCCTTTTGATTAATATTGCAAACCTTTTTCTTTTGTCGATTATATGAACACTTCGGATTGCGTAAATTATACATTGCCCAAATATCTATATTGTTTTTCTAACCTTTGTGAAAAACTTTAATAAAAACATTGAAACAGAAGGTAGCAATAGGAAAGCAAGTAATGACAAGGAGTGATGGAGGTAGATGTAGGGGCATTAAAGTAATTGTAAAGTTTTGTGTTTTATTTTTATTTTTCTTTTCTCTTGTTACATGTTATTCTTACCTTCTCTGTGCAGTTGGTTTTGCAGAGAGCAGCTCGGGTCCCTCTTTGTTGGCCCCTCCCTCCCTATCAAGTGCCCCCACAGTCAGCAGCTGTCTATGGGGACACTGGAGCTGAGTCATAGCTCCCTGTGTCCATTCAGACATGGAGCCCCAACCCAGCCCTGCCCCCCTCTCCCCTGGCTGGCTGGCTGGCTGACTTTTACAGCCGTAGGAGCTAATTGCGCCACTGCTATGTCTCAACCAATCGGAGGCGTTGACATTCGTGGACATCAATGGAGAAAGATGGGGCTCAAGTAAGTAATAAGGTCGGTAGAGGGGGGGGTGCTGCACACAGAATTTTTATTTTTTTATATTTTTTATTTTTTTATTTTTTTATTTTTTTTATCTTGATGCATTAAGATATGAAAAAAAAAAAAAACTTCTACTTTTACAACCCCTTCAACCACTTGCCGACCAGCCGCCGCCGATATTATGGCAGCAGGTCAGCTCTGTTTTGCAAATCGCCATACTGGTACAGCACTCTGTGTAATGGATTACAGCGGGCATGTGCACGGCGCTGGTGGCCACAATGTCCTTTTTTGGCTTATAGCGCAAAAAATAAAAACTCTAGAGATGATCAAATACCACAAAAGAAAGCTCTATTTCTGGGGGGGGGGGGGGGGAGGACATAAATTTTGTTTGGGTACAGCATTGCACGCTCACGCAATTGTCAGTTAAATCAACGCAGTACCGTATTTCAAAAACGACGGCCTGGTCATTAAGGGGGTAAATCCTTCTGGGGCTGAAGTGGTTAAGAACAGATGGGTATGAAGATGAAAGGGAGAAGAGAAAGAAGAATTAAAAGGAGGTAGGAGCTTCTGTTGCTTAAGAGTTATTTATTGATTGTGGTGAAGTAGTTGCAATAAAATCGGCTATTACGGAATGTATCTGCATTCCATTAAAGCAGCCTATTCATTTGGCTAGAGCAGGGGTCTCCAAACTTTCTAAACAAAGGGCCAGTTTACTGTCCTTTTAGGCTTTAGGAGGGCAGGACTGTGGCCAGTGGGAGTAATGAAGGTTTTGACATCGGTGGGGAAAAAAATAACGCCACATTGCTTTTTTCAGTGAGAGTAATTGTGCCTCATTATTGGTGTAAGTGGGAAGATGTTTGCCCCATCATTAATGTCATAGAGCCCCATTGTTGGTGTCATTGGGAGAAATAGTGCCCCGTTATTGATGTCATAGGACCCCATTGTTGGTGTCATTGGGAGAAATTGTTCCCCGTCATTAATGTCATAAGGCCCCATTGTTGATGTCAGTGGGAGAAATTGAGCCCCATTGTTGGTATTATTGGGAGGAATTGTGCCACTTCATTGGTGTCATTGGGGAGAATTATGCCCCATTGTTGCTGTCAGTGGATGAAATAGTGCAGCAAGGGCCGGATAAAAGCAAGCAAGGGGCCACATCTGGCCCCCGGGGCCGCAGTTTGGAGACCACTGGGCTAGAGCACCAAAGCGGGGTGCGTGCATTTTGTTTTTTGGAATGCAACACACCACGGTGCAGGGTAGTGCACTGTGCCTTGTGGTGCATTGGCAAGGTATCTTGGAGTGCCATTAAGATTTAATTGCCCCACAGCACACCATGCATTTTTATGTCGCAGCACAACGGTGTGAACACGGCATTCTGTTGTGTATGCACATCATGTTGTCTCACACCAATAATTATGGAATTTCTATGAGAAATGTATAAGAATTCATTCTAGGTAGAAGATACAAACACCACACTGCTGGGAATTTGGTATGTGCTTTTGGCTTAGAAGACAGTCTGCTCAAAATTATTCTTGCAATCTCTGAAGGTAAAAAGAGTGCTATTTTTTTTACAATGTTGCAATCTCCAAGGAACTCCTTCTGCAAGTGTGTTTACTGTTCTCAGACTTGGCATGCCATAACTGCCTCTGCAGACCAATTCAAAAATATACCACAAACTGAAAAGAGTATGGGTGATAAAATTACCTTTAAAATGGAAATAAATGTATACAATACGTTCTTGCAAAGGCCTCCGTCACTATGCACAATATATACAGTAGATATAAATGAAGACCTAGGATCAAGAGCTTCTATACTGGCAGGTCTCGGACTTGCATTGCATCCACTCTGCCAAGCTAGCTTGAGGAAATCATACAAAACAATCAACTCTTAAAGTCTCCTAAGGATGTCAAACGCCCATAACCTACTAAGTAGCTAGACATAATAGGATCTCTGGTATTCATAATGCAGCATTTTTTAATTAGTTTTTTCAGAAAAGTACCACATTATGGCCACTTGATGGCGCTGGCCATAATGGAGATAATTGTTGTCTGCTTGAATACTGAAGACATACGCACCTAGGGCCAGATTCTCATATGAGATATGACGGCGTATCTCCAGATACGCCGTCGTATGTCTGTTTTTCCAGCTGTGTATCTATGCGACTGATTCTTAGAATCAGTTACGCATAGACTTTGCTTAGATCCGACTTGCGTAAGTCACTTACACCATCGTATCTAAGTTGCAATGTTACGCTGGCCGCTAGGTGGCGTTCCCGTCGATTTCTGCGTTGAATATGCAAATGAGCCTGATACGCCGATTCCCGAACGTAATTGCGCGCCGTCGTCGTAGTTTACGTCGTTTGCGTAAGGTTACCCCTGCTATATGAGGGGTAACCTTGCGTAGGTCCGGCCTACGCCATGTTAGGAAGGACGTCGGGACAGCGTCGTGTTTTTCCGTTGTTTACGTAACTCGTCGCGAATAGGGCTGTGCGTTAATTACGTTGACGTCGAAACCAATGTATTTGGGGCGTACTATTGAGCAAGCGCACTTGGCTACGTTTACGTCCGGCGCATGCGCCGTTCATTCGGCGCGGGGGCGCACTTAAAGCGGAGTTCCACCCTTAAAATCACTTTTTTCATTACATCCAGCATACTGGCGTCAGAGCCAGTATGCTGTTTTTTTTTTTTTTTTAATGCTCGTACTTACTGTTTCTCCCAAATTTCTCCCGAGTAAAAGCCGAATGCTAATCGGCTGTTTCCGGAAGGCGTGACGCCTTATAGCGGCGACACTCCGTAGTGCGCCAGGAAATTAAATTTGGGAGAAACAGTAAGTACGCCAGTATGCTGGATGTAATGAAAAAAGTGTTTTTAAGGGTGGAACTCCGCTTTAATTTAAATAAAAAAAGCCACCCCCTTTGAATTACACAGGGATACGCCGGGCCATTTACACTACGCCGCCGCAAATTATGGAGCAAGTGCTTGGAGAATACGGCACTTGCTCCTGTAAGTTGCGGCGACGTAGTGTAAATGGCATACGCTATGCTACGCCACCAGATATTATAATCTGGCCCAGAATTTTTTTTATTATGTGTGTGTTTTTTTTAATATATACATAAACCCATATGTGTCAGGTTTGCAAAGGATATATGTGATATAGCAGAACTCAGAACTTTTTATTAGAAGTAAAATTATGTTGTTATGTTGGTGAAGGTGACCATATTGATACATGTGAAGTGTGATCATTTTTCGTTTATTTCTATATGTTCCCAAGAAATAAACACTTTGGTCCACCTAATAACTTGCACCTCCTGTAAAAAATAAAAAAAAAGAGAGAGAGAAATACTCGTAGATCCAGAATAAATGTAGAGATCTGAAGTCTGCATGCATGTGTTCCGGGACAGTGAATTTGAAATTATTGTAACCAGAGAAGCCAAGCAACTGGCATTTTTTTAAAGGGTGGTCAGCAAAGGTTGCTTTCTAATTTCAAGTATTTCATAAAGTATTTTCTTTCCTTCTTCTAGGCATGTCTGAGAGAGAAAGGCAAGTGATGAAAAAATTAAAGGAGGTGGTGGATAAACAGAGAGATGAAATAAGAGCAAAAGACAGAGAGCTTGTACTTAAAAATGAGGATGTAGAAGCGGTGAGTACTGGAAATACTTCCTGTAGTTATAAAGGGAGGAGAAGCCTAAAGAGTCAATTCAGCAAACGTTTCTTAAAGGGGTTGGAAAGGAGAAAAAAATATGTTTCCCGCCCCCCCCCCCTAAATACCTTCCTTTACCTTAGTGCAGTCCTCCTTCACTTACCTCATCCTTCCATTTTGCTTTTAAATGTCCTTATTTCTTCTGAGAAATGCTCACTTCCTGTTCCCTGGTGTGGAGAAAGCCTCTTGAGGGGGCGAGCAGGAGGGTCAGGACGCCCACTAACACACAGCTCCTTTCTCTATCTGCAAAGTAGAGAGTGTCCTGACTTGCCTGCTCGCCCCCTCCCTCAGGAGGCTTTCTCCACATCAGGGAGAAAGCTTTGCATTACTGTGTGGAGTTACAGACAGAAGAACGGGAAGTGAGGATTTCTCAGAAGAAATAAGGGCATTTTAAAAGCAAAATTGAAGGATGAGGTAAGTGAAGGAGGACTGCACTAAGGTAAAAGAAGCCATTTAGGGGGGGAAAAAAAAAATCCTTTTTTTTTTCAGCTGCTTTTTCTTTTAAGTGGACCGCAAAGAGTTTGATGAAAAACTTGAAGCTTCCACGATCTTCAATTTGTGTAATGTGTTAGGCCTTATTTACACCTGGGCATTTTTTGTGCATTTTGCAGATTTGTACTACAGAACATGTTCCATAGGAAACCATGGTAAATGAACTGTAGTGCAAATCTGCAATAAGCACTAACAATGTATACGTGTGAATGGAGCCTTATGGTGGAATAAGCAATATCAGAGCATATCATAATATGGTTTGGTGGTGGCGGCCGGCCTAGAGTACATGTCCTTTTTTGAAATTTCAGGAGACTTGTGTAAGAGTTGAGCCTCGTACACACAATTGAATTTTCCGGACAAAGCGCATGACTTTTGTCCGAAGGGCATTGGCAATGAACTTGTCTTGCATACAAACGGCAAAGAATTGATGGCTAACAAATACGAATATACGTAGGTTTTGTGCTCTTTAGCACCCTTTGGGCAACTTCTGCTAATGTTGTGTTATGGTTAGCATTGCTTCTGAGAAGTTTGTTTTGCACTGGTCTTCTGGGGTCCATCTGCAGCTGTCTCGGCTCCTCCCCGCAAGAGCTAACCCCCTTCTTGGTAAGCGCTCTCCCAAGAGGGTTAGCTTGCAGGCGGGCTGCCATGATACAGGCAGCGGCTTTAGCCGCCGACTGTATCACTCGGCCCTGCCCCCAGGCGTACGGGATCATTGATTTGATGGCAGCGGAAGCCAATGGCTACACTGCTATTAATCTCCAATGACGAGCCGCCTCCAGCTGAAGGAAACCATCGGGGGAACGAACCCATGGAGTTTCGTGGCTTAGGTAAGTAAAACGGGGGGGACTGGGGGGCCCAAGATTGCAAGGTGTTTTTTCACCTTAATGCATAGGATGCATTAAGGTGAAAAAACACAAAGCTTTACAACCCCTTTAAACTTGGCTGCAATGGATTATATAAAAACACACATTAAATGGGTTTCCTAGAAAGCATTAGCAGGTCACCGACTGAAATTTGCTTACTTTATAGCATAGGTGGCAAACACAAGGCCCGGCGGGCCATATCCGGCACTTCAAATCATTTCATGTGGCCCTCGCAGCTTTCCAGCAGCTGCAGGAGACCTCCAGACCCTGTACTTTCTGCTTTCAAGCAATGCATCCAGATTCTTCCCAGCAGCAGCATAAGGAAAGGGGGTGCACTGTGATGTAAGGGAGAGTGGGGGCTCTTGACATCTAATGTAAGATGAGGGGATGCGCTGGACATCTAATCTTGCATATACAACCGGCCCTTTTGAGGGCAATCATAATGCTGATGCAGCCCACGATGATATTGAGTTTGACACCCCTGCTTCTATAGTATAATTTTCTTGTAAAACCACACAGTTGCAGCAACAGCAGAGTCGACTCATGAAGATTAACCATGACCTGCGACACCGCACCACAGTGGTAGAGGCACAAGGGAAGTCGCTAATAGAACAGAAGGTGGAGCTGGAAGCATATCTTCAAGCAAAGGAACAAGAGGCCACTAACATGAAACTGGAAATTGGAAAGCTAAGAGAGAGAATGAGAGGAGAGCAGCTGCAGAACGGAGAAGAGAAAAAAGATCAGGTAATGGTAGCATGAACTGAACTTTGGACAAGTAATATTTTCTATATTTTCCTGGTGCAATAATTTTTATTGCACTCAAAAATAACATTACAACTGAACACCCACGCAGGGGATATACAACAAAAAAACAAGTCCTATAAACCTAAGTGAAATCTTGTGCAACTAAACGTTTTGGCAATATGCAACTTCTACTGGATGACCACATGGTAGGAGCCATGGGTCATGTAAGTTGCCCAAGCCCGCGGGCTTAGGGCATACCGCGGGGAAACACAAGTAGTGAAATGGCTAGCCAGGCAAGAAAGAAAACTGAGAAAGGGAGAGAGAGAGGAAGGGGGGGGGGGGGAAAAGAGGGAAAATAAGAAGGGGAGAGTGTGTAAAGCCCTGTACGATTGATTTTTTTTTTCATCAGATATCCGATGAAGCTGACTTTCATCAGTCTTTCCTACACACCATCAGTTAACCACTTCAATACCGCTTCACGTCCAAAGACGTGAACAGCGCGGACCTGAGGCGCCGGGGTGTCACGTGAACGCGCGCGCCACAGGGTGGCGCGCGGCGGGGAAAAACAGTCCCGACGCATCACCGAGGATCCGATGCTGTACCCGGCGGCCGCGATGTCGTCAGGTACACGCGATCGTCGGTGAGAAGCAGGGACGTGGAGCTGAGTGTAAACACAGAGCTTCACGTCCTGTCATGAGGTGACAGATGCTGTTTCCGTACATAGGGAGACAGCATGCACCTCCCCCAGTCACCCCCCTCCCCCCACAGTTAGAACACACCCAGGCAATACATTTAACTTCCTCACCCCCTAGTGTTAACCCCTTCAATGCCATCACATTTATACAGTAATTAGTGCATTTTTATAGCACTGGTCGCTGTATAAATGTGAATGGCGCCAAAAATGTGTCAAAAGTGTCCGATGTGTCCGTCGCATATCGCAGTCCCAATAAAAATCGCAGATCGCCGCCATTACTAGTAAAAAAAAAATATAAAAAAAAAATCATAATTATATCCATTTTGTAGGTGCATAACTTTTGCGCAAAGCAGTACTTATTGTGATTTTTTTTTATTTTTTACAAAAATACGTTTTTTTCAACAAGTAAAAAATATATATATATTTTTAAATTGTCGCTCTTTTTTTCATTATAACGCAAAAAATTCAAATACCACCAAAAGAAAGCTTTTTGTGGGGAAAAAAGGGACGCATCACGTCGCATAATTTTAAAGCGACGCAGTGGGCTGAAATTTACGAAGGGGGTTAGGCCCAGTAAGCAAGTTTAAAAATACATTTGCGGAACGCGGTGACGTAAAACACTACGTTGGAAAAATGCATTTCCGAGCATGGACACTTCATTCTGCTTGATTTTTAACCTATGAGCCCACAGACAATTTTTTTTTCTAAGCGTTTTTAAAAGCTGAAAAAAATCTCAGGTGTAAACAGGGCTTTAGAGGCCAATGGATGTGGCCATGTATTGTAAAATCTTGAATGACAATCTTCTTCCCTCAACCAGAACACTAAATATGGATTGTGGATGGGTCTTCCAGCATGACAATGACCCAAAACATACAACCACAAAGGCAACAAAAGAGTGGCTCAAGTAGAAGCACATTAAAGATCATAGAGTGGCCTATCGAGTCCCTAGACCTTAAAGGGGTTGTAAAGGTAAAAAAAAAAAAAATCCCTAAATAGCTGCTTTTACCTTGGTGCAGTCCTCATTCACTTACCTCATCTTTAGAAACAAATTTACCTTTACAACCCCTTTAACTCTATAATAAATGTATGGAGTGAGCTAAAAACTTCTAGTTGCCAAGTTACAGCCAAGAAACCTTAAAGGAACACTAAAGATTAGTTTTTTATTAGATCAATTGATTGCTGTAAGCTAGAGCATGTAAATATCACTTACCTCGTTTTTCCTTTTGACTTCCAAAATACAGTAATCCAGGTTTGAAAATGCCATTTCCTGTCTCTCCTCTTCTTGCTTTCCACCAGCATCTGCATGGTGGAAAGCAGAATGTGCTCACCCCCTCCCCATGACTACAGCCCTGCGTGAAGATGCTCTCTTAACCCTCATAGGCATGGAGGCTAAGCCTAATGGGAACTGTAGTTCCCATTAGGCCGTGATGTAGCAAGAATGAATGCACACCGCAAACCAGGAAGTCGGTGAGAATAACGATTCAGGAGGTGAATAAAACGGCTCAATTTCAACAGGGATCAAACTAGTTATAATTCAAAACAATACTTTTTTTTTTTTTTTTTTTTTTAATCCACAAAGATTTTATTAAGAAATAAATGGTGACAACAGAACAAGACAAGTAGTTCCATCAACATGTAATACAAGGGTACATATGAGGATCTATATCTTAATGTGTACTATAGTGAAATAGGCAGAGATCAAACAGGTACAGTCTAAAGCAAACAACAATCTCACATTTAATGGCAATACAAAAAAAAAATTGCGGGGGCAGTTCCCAATACAGATGTACATTAAAGGTGTCTACTAGTGCCCCACTAGTATAGAAGACGTAAGAGGTTAGTACATCAACCTATTAGCCCAGATCTCTTGTCAGCCTAACCCCAACCTATGCCTATTGCATGGATCCTCCCATATAGGAGGGGATGAGTGAGGGAGCGGGCTCGAGACCACCCCGTCCTCTCATCCCTCCATCAATGAATGGAGAGAGGCCATAAAGAAAGAGGCCACAAGGAAAAAGATAGAGAAGAGGAGGAAGAGGAGGAGAGAAAGAAGAAGAAAAAAAAAAAAAGGGGGGGGGGGATGAGGAGAGGGTATCAAGTCATACCCTAAAACAATACTTTTTACTTTATCAGCTACTGTCAGACTTTAATTTAAGAGGAAAATATTTTTGTCTTTACAACCCCTTTAAGGATTTAGAGAAGATCTGTAAAGAAGAGTAGACCAAAATCCCTCCTGAGATGTGTGCAAACCTGGTAACCAACTACAAGAAACATCTTACCTCGGTGCTTGCCAACAAGTACTAAGGGTTTCTCCACTAAGTAATTTTTTGCTTGAGGATCAAATACTTTTTCTACTCGCTAAACTGTAACACCATTTATAACATTTGTATCATGTGTTTTGTTTTTTTTTATACATTTTTGGTTGATATTCTGTCTTTTAAAATGCACTTTTGATAAAAAATTATAGACCCTTTAATTTCTTTGTAAGTGGGCAAACTTACAAAATCTGCAGGGGATCAAAGATTTATTTTGCCCACTGTATTTATATTGTTGCAATTTGAAATCCACAAAGATAAGTTTGTCCAGCAGTAGCTTGAACTAATAAAGCAAACTGTTGAATCTTAACTTCTTAATTTTTTTAGAAACTTTAGTAAAAAAAAAGCTTAAGATGCTTAACTACTTTTTATATGTTTATACCATAGTTGCACACATTTGGTGCTATTAATTTAATGCATACCTTCTGACCTTTTCTTCAGGCTGAAGCCATGATTGAAGACCCCATCTTTGATTCAGACAAAACGCTGTTTGACCTTAAAGATTCAAATCGGCCCAGGTTTACATTGCAAGAGCTGCGGGATGTTTTACATGAGAGGAATGAGCTGAAAGCCAAGGTTTTCATGCTACAAGAGGAAATTGCTTACTATAAAAGGTAGTAATGAGACAGAGCCTAATGCATGTGGTCTAAATGTAGGCAGTGGCTCCAAAAGCTACTCCTTGACTCTAGTGGTAATACTCCGATTGTCACTTTGTGGGTCTTGTGGTAATGGCGGTGATCATTACCTCTCTATTGTAAATACATTCTAGCAATCCATGGCTGCACTGGAATTC
Source organism: Rana kukunoris (assembly GCA_029574335.1). Taxonomy (NCBI): domain Eukaryota; kingdom Metazoa; phylum Chordata; class Amphibia; order Anura; family Ranidae; genus Rana; species Rana kukunoris. The sequence continues at coordinate 191,589,708 of CM056049.1, forward strand.
TAATGGTTATACCCTGTTTTATTTTTATTTTATTGCAAATGGCAGTCATTCCCTAGTTATATGGTGCTAGATAGTGGTCACTGCCTTACTGTAATGGTGATTAGTTATTAGCTGTAGTTGGGCTAGTCACTTTCTGGCTGTAGCCATGATCATTCCCTGGTTGTTGTGATTGTCCCTGAGCTATTGCAGTGGTCATTCTCTAGCTGTTTTAAGCTGGCCATGCATTATACTAGGGGTCTCCAAACTGCGGCCCGAGGGCCAGATGTGGCCCTTTGCTAGCCTTTATCCGGCCCTTGGGGGACAATTCCTCCCACTGACATGAGGCACTATTCCTCCCATTGACACAAACAATGGGGCACTATATTATCTACTGATACCAATGATGGGATACTATTCCTTCTACTTATAGGGGGACTACTCCTCTTCCCATTGACCACCAACCCTGAGGCCATATATGTTCTCACTGATGCCGGGCCCGTGCCCTTTTCTTCCCTTGCTGGCCCCAATCCGGCTCTCCTGAAGTCTGAAGGAAAATAAAGTGGCCCTTTGTTTGAAAAGTTTGGAGACCCCTGCATTATACAATTATCTAGTAAAAATTTCCTTTTCAGCCCCGTAAACGTGGGCCGACCGTTGAGCGCCATCAGCCGTTTCAATAAAAAACATCCGACATTCGGCCAGTGTGTAAGGCAGCACGTCTGACAAAAGCTGGTCAGCTTCTGATGAACGAGCATGCTGGAAAACTTGCAGCCGACGACTCTTTGCAGAATGTACAAGCGATGGGGGAGGGGGGCTCCCACTTTGTTGCATGAAATAAAACTAATGGTGTGTACCGGGCTTAAGATTTACCAAACCCATATAATATGAATCAATTTGTATGAAGTTAGGTAGGCCCTTGCACTTCATTGTTGAAGGTAAGTCTAAAGGAAAGCGAATAGGAACATTGTATAATATATGGCCAGCTTTAGTGATTTGTCTTAGGCCGCGTACACACGATCGAATTTATCTGCTGACAAATTTGATCGTGTGTACGGGCGAACAGACAGGTTTTTCCAGCAGACAAAGTTTAAAGCATGCTTTAAAATCTGTCTGCTTAAACCTGTCCGTCCGACATGTCCGCTGGTTAGTACACCTAACCAGCGGACAAAAATCTCCCGAATGCGCCGAATGGATTCGACGCATGCGTGGAAGTATTTTACTTCCTGTAATGGTGACGTGACGGCTTCACCGCCACGTCACCGCGCTGTCTGTCGGCGGGGATTTTGGTTTGATCGTGTGTACACGGATCAAACCAAAATCTCCCAGGAGATATGTCCGATGAAAACGGTCTGTCGGACCGATTCATCGGACATATCTCCTCGTGTGTACGCGGCCTTAGAGTTTTACAGTCCTCAATCCCTCGCCTTAGCAGATATTGTACCTGTGACAAGTTTGATGAACACTTGTTAAAGTGGAGTTTCCATCCCAATTTTTTTTTTCCATTATTGTGCTCATTAGACCTAAAAAAGGAAAAGAAAACTTTTTTTTTTACTCATCTGGAAATGCCTGTTGCTATGCTGTCCCACGAAATCTTCCTTTGAAATCACCTAGGATTCTGACATCATCTCCCTCTAATGCTCCTGGGAAATGTGTGTCATCATTTCCCAGGATGCAGTGCGCTGTCCAATTATCACTCCCCATCCAAGACTTCCAGGAAGTAAGTGCTTGTTGGCTTCACAATGCCCACAAGCAAAATGACAACGTTGTAGACATAGTTTTATAAACTATCTTTTTTTAATAACTATGCGGAGCGTAAAATAGTAAGTGACCGGATTTATAGTAAAAAAACGCAGGATGAAAGGACATACTTTTAAAAAATGATAATTTTGGTTGGATTTTCGCTTTAAAGCAGCTTTTTTAGTCTATCAGAAAAAAAAACCTAATGTAAGATGCACTACATAGCGAGCATCATAGAATAACTGCTCTTGTCTTCAGCCTATTCCACGCAATCCCTGTTATACTTTACTTCTATATGAAACACATGTGCACATTATTTCCTTCCCACTTTGTAGCAATCCATGGCAGTGCTGCCAATTGCTGCACTAAGTCATCTCACATGGGTGGTTAGTGTCCAAGCCCTATGCAAAAAACATGTTTTAGAACATCAGTGTTTTCAATGGCAGTTTGGAGCATTGAGCAGTGGTTAGACGGTATGGATAGGCATCTTGTCATACAGTGGAACCTTGGATTACGATCATAATCCGTTCCAGGAGAATGCTCGTAATCCAAAGTACTTGCATATCAAAGCGAGTTTCCCCATTGAAGTCAATGGAAACAAAAATTAATTTTTTCCGCATTGACTTCAATGGCATGCAATACCGCATGCGGCCAGAGGCGGGGGGGGGATGCCGGAGAGCCTCCTAAAGGCCCGATGACAATTCGACTGACCTCGGAAAGACTCCGTTCACAAACCCTTTCTAAGGTTTGCCAAGGTCAACCAAACTGTCCTTTCTGTGCATTTCTGAACAGCGTCGATCAGATTCGGCATCCTCAGCCTCAGGCCAAAAGCGGTACTGCACACCGCTTTGGCCTGAATCCTCCTTGTTTTGGGAGACAAACCGAGTTAGGATTTTTAGAAATGCAGTGCTCGTATTGCGAACCGCTCGTTAACCGCATTACTCGCAATCTGAGGTTCCACTGTACTTGTTATACAGTGCATTATTGTGTTTTTTTTTTGTAAGAATACAGAATTGCTTTTAGCTGAATGACACCTGTCTCTAGTTGTGGTCATGTGTCTAGTTAGCTAGCGCTGTATATTTTAACCCTGCTAGATGTGCAGGAGAGAAGATGGAAAACCTAGTGGACCACCATTCACAAGGAATAAAAAAATACATGTGCCACCACCCTAACTGAAATTTTGATTTATTTTTTATTTTTTCAGCGAAGAAGCAGATGAGGAAACCAAGCTTCCACAAACATCACCCATTATTCATTCCAGAGCGCCCAACCCACAGGAATCTGGCATCAAAAGACTGTAAGTAATGCCCTTCAGCTGGGTTCTGTATCGTTTCTATTTAAGTAGATTCTTTGGCAACAACAGAAGGAGGTAACAATGTTTTAAAGGAGTAACATACTGCAGTTTTACATAAAACTTTAAAAGAATCCAACACTGAGGAATAATAGACACTGCCATTGGTGACCTCGCCTTCAGAAAACATATTTTTCTGCCCATCTAGTGCCCCCAGTATTTTCTAAATCAGTAACCTGGATGAAGTATGCAGATTAGGATCTCTGAACTTTGAAAATAAAGTCAGCAATGCCAACCCCTTAATTGGTTCAGTATAGAATTTAGATAAATTGATCCTGTCACTACAGGAAAAAAAAAGTAAAACCATACCTGTGAAAGAAGACTAGACATGTCTGCCTGTGCTGCTGAGCTCTGCTCCAGTGCTGAGAGAACTACTTCTGAAGTCCACACTGAAACCAACATTTCCTTAAAGTGTTTGTAAACACTTACAGACCACTTGCACCTACAGGTAAGCCTAGATTAAGGCTTACCTGTAGGTGCTGGAAATATCTCCTACACCTACATGGTTTAGGAGATATTTATTATGTCCCTGATTACCTCTTCTGCACATGCGCCAATGTATTCGGCGCATGTATTCGCTGTGCTGTTTCAAGCTGGGATAATGCGGTGACTGGCGGCTCCCGTGCGCATGCACGGAAGTGTGGTCACGCAAATCCAGCCAGTCACAGAGCCGTAGTTCGCGGCCCCAGAAGGAAGAGGGGGAAGAATGGACGCTTCCTGCCAGTGAGGAAATTGAGGACATCTCAGGCTTTGGTTTCAGGTAAGTGACACATAATGGGCTACTATGTGATGAATAGTAGCCCATTATGCTTTTACCTTTGCAGGGAAACAAAGAGGAAGTAAAACCCATCAGGGTTTACTTCCTCTTAAAGTATCGATTTTCCTGGGCTCTCACTGGTTCCTGCTGTTGACCTCCACGTCTCTACTGTATCCAGTAATAGGTGAGAGGGTAGCACTAGGGAGAGCTGCGGAGGACCCAGTAGATTGAAACTGACAGAAGTGTTGGTTTTAGTACAGACTTCAGCAAAAATATTTTTTGGCATTTGGTGGTGCAGGCAAGTAAGAAAGCACTTTTACAGAAATGGCTGGCTTTAAAACTTTCTCTATAGCAACAGGGTCACATTAACTTACATTGCCCATTATTGCATGTTCAGAGATGACAAATAGTTTATACGTTAAGTACTGACAAGCACATCAGATCTTTATGTGAATAATTCCTATGGATTGTTTTTGTTATACGGTCTACTTAACTTTTTTTTTTTTTTAAATGGTGTGCTCACAGATGAGTGCTAGTTTCCTGCCTTGTGCTGTATAAAGCTACAAACCTTACATTCAGATGAGCCTAAAGCCTCATACACACAATCGGACTTCCAACTAACTTTTCTGTGGATTTTGCTCTGAAGGGCGTTGTCCGTGAACTTGGTATGCATACACACGGCAGGACTTTTTCAGCCAACAAACACGAACGTAGTGACGTAATAGACGTATTATGCGTTTTTTCTGCTCTTTAGCCCAGGTTCACACTGGGTACGATTTAGTTCAATTTGAGATGCGATTTCACAGTTTCACTAAACTCCCCTGCCGTTCTAACCACAAAAGTAGGACACAAGCCTCACACATGGAACACAACTGCTTTTTAAATAATTTTTACATATTGATTATAATATTTAACAACATACTAATGTGTCACTTGGCACATCGAATAAAATAAACCAATAGCAAAGTCAGAGTCTATGTAGTTTAAAGCGGAGTTCCACCCTAAAATCCGCTCATCGGATTCCCCTCTCCGGTGCCACAATTGGCACCTTTCGGGGGGACAGGATACCTGGCAAAAACTGGTATCCTTCCCCACTTCCAGGAGTCTGGCCGTGGCGTCACCACAGGGCTCCCTCCTCCTCCTCCCTCCTCCCTCCTCCCCCCCCCCCGACCGCCGGGCTAATAGGAAAGTGGACCGAGCCTCGTCCATGCGCAGTAGGGTTCGTAAAGCGGAAAGGCTACACTGCTGAGTTCCCTTACCCGCAATGGCCACGGCAGCACCCAACAGCTGATGGGAAACATCAGCTGCGGTGCTGACATCGAGGGACACCAGGACAGGTAAGTCTCCATTTATTAAAAGCCAGCAGCTGCAGTTTGAGTAGCTGCTGGCTTTTAATAATCATTTTTTTGCCCGGAACACCCTTTTAAGTTAGAAAAGGAATCGCCGCCTTGGACTTTTTTACATTTTGTAATGTTGTAACTTGGTATTAAATGGATCGTAACTGAGATTTTAGGACACTGATTTACAATAAAAAAAAATAAAAGTCCGTAATCTTGAAACTGAAAAAAATCGTGTTAAAAAAAGAAAAATTTTAATTTTATAAAAAATATCCTAAAAATGAAAAATCCAATATAGAACAATTGGGAATTTGCCTAGATAATACCAACCACAGTAACTATGTGAGAAGCTGAATATTAAAGGGTCACTAAAGGAAAACATTTTTTTTGCTGAAATTAATGTTTACAGGGTATAGAGACATAAAAGTTAACAGATTCCTTTTCAAAATGATTAAAAATAGATAAAAATCAATCATATAATGTGCATGCAGGCTTGTTTCACTTTTGAACTGGCTTCATGAATGAATGAATGAATGAATGAAAACTTGTATAGCGCGGCACATGCGAACTGAATCGCCTCTGGGCACTTGTTGTTCCTGTCTCCTTTGATATCAAAAGAGAAAAGTCTTGACCTTTTTCCTAAATGCTAGGTGGTTCTCCTCCAACCGAATGCTGGTTGGTAAAGCGTTCCATAGTCTGGGGCCTGGATCGCGAATCTTCTTTCTCCTTTGGACTTGAAGTTGGCTTTCGGAACCTGGAGCAGGTTCTGATTCGTGGATCGCAAAACGCGATTGGGATTATGCGCTTTTATTATTTCGCATAAATAAAGGGGTGCATTCCCATGGACACATCTATGCGTAAGACAGAGAGCTTTAAAAGCAATTCTGTCTTTGACTGGCAGCCAATGAAGGGCTCTCAGTGAAGGTGAGATGGATTCCCAGGGTTTTTTCCCAGTCACAAGTCTGGCGGCCGTATTCTGAACGACTTGCAGACGAGCGATTTGGTACTTGGGGAGTCCGAGGTAAAGGGCATTTGCATAATCCAACCTGGAGTTTACAATTGCTCCCACCACGACCGCTAAATCTTCTTTAGGGATGAACGGAGTGAGTCTGCGTAGTAGGCGCAGTAGATGGTGAGATCCGCTGACTACTACCGCATGTTTCTGCAAAGTAGAAATGGAAACACAGAACAAAAACAAACAAATCCAGGGCAGTGTTTTGTTTTTAAAATGAATCTGATTGGTTCTGGGAAGTTTTAGACACACAGTAATGACAGCTTAAACCATCGTGAGAAAGCTCCCAGTATGGTGCTTATATGGAAACAGACAAGCAGGAAGTGTGGAGAACAGAGCAGGTTAACAGCAACTTCAAAGCAAAAACAAACAATAAGGACATGAAACCAGTACTGCAGTAAGGTAAGGAAAAAAAAAAATTCCTTTAGTGACCCTTTAACCTCCCTGGCGGTATCCCCGAGCGTGACTCGGGGTGTTTTTTTTTGCAGAGATCGGTATCCCCGAGTCACGCTCGGGGTAGCCATGCAGAGCCTGCAGCGCGCGCTGTCTTACCTTCTTCCTGGATCCAGCGATGCATCCCCGCTGTGTGAGCGAGCGGGTGCTCGCTCGATTCACACAGCGTCCCCGTGTGCCGCCGATCTCCGTTCCCTGCGACGTTACGACGCACGGGAGCGGAGAACGGCGCCAAATTTAAAAAGGTAAACAAACACTTTACATACAGTACAATGTAATCTTATAGATTACAGTACTGTATGTAAAAAATACACCCCCCCCTTGTCCCTAGTGGTCTGTCCTGTGCCCTACATGTCCTTTTATATAATAAAAACTGTTCTTTCTGCCTGGAAACTGTAGATTGCCCATAACAACCAAAAGTGTCCCTTTATGTCAAAAATGGTTTTAGATCAGCTAGAAAACAGCGATAATAAATTATAATTACTTTCAGAATTGAGCGATAGCGATTTGTGGGGAAATTTGTCATAAAAAAAATAAATAATGACAGCGACAATTCTGCAACTGAGCAAATTTCAGTGTTTTTGAGTTGATTACATTATTGAATATTTTTTATTATAATTTGTTATAATTATTTATAGTTTTTTATTATATAAAAAATTATGATTTTGTTTTTCAAACTTTATCATACCCGGGATGTCTTGTTTGGACAGATTTAAGCAAGTTATTCCTAAGAATTGCAGGCCTACAGTATAAAACGCCAAACTTCCATGCAAATAATTGTACCGCTTTTGGTACGTAATTCCAGACAGAATCATACCGCCAGGGAGGTTAAGAGAAGTAACCCACTGGCAAGGGATAGCGCTGAGCAAGAAGCGATCCACAGCTGAGGTAGCAGACACCCCTCTGAGACACAAAAGCCAGGCTTTATGGAAGTGTCGCAAAATGAAAGACATTACTAAAAAAAAGAGTGGAGTTGCGTTTCATTGGCAGGCAGGCACTGAAAATTTTGTCAGGATTAGGGGTAAGATGTATATAAAGCAAGGCATTCTACTAAACAATTGTTTCAAACAGGAAGAGCCGACGTAGGACATTTGTTGCCAGAAAGTTTGTTCTCACAGTGAACATTTATCCGATGGAAAAAGCAAAAAATGTGTCCGATGGAGCGTACACACAGCAGGCATTCTACTAAACAATTGTTTCAAACAGGAAGAGCCCTCTGATTTGGAGAAGCAGGACAATGGCACAAAGCTAGACTTGAGTAGTTTAACCTCTTCCTACCGCTATGATGTCATATGAAGTTCTGAACTTGAAGTGCCGCTTTTTTTTTTTTTTTCAGCCAGAAATTCCCTAACGTAAAGGCCGTCCTAGCAGCTGACTAGCCACTGGATGGCTTTTACAGGGAGCAGGAGGAGACGTCACCCACCGGCGGCTCTCCCGTGTGATCTGAGAGCCCAAGGTCAGATCCAGCAGTGGTGGCAGGTTACCACAGAGCTGGCCGAAGACCGGATGGTCTCCAGCCATCTCTATGATCCACGGAGGCTGGAAGTGACATCATGACACTTCCAGCTCTGGCGGATGTAAACACTGCCATTTTTTCCTGGAAAGCTAAGATCAATGGGGTTTTTTTTTGTTTTGTTTTTTATATCTCATGCTTTCCATGGTAGGGGAGAGATTTGGGGTCTTAAAGATAAAGAGAACCTGCCATGCCTTATTTTGATCACAATGGATGTTTACATTTCTTGTGATGGAAATAAAAGTGAAAAAAAAATGAAAGGCTGCAACATTACAAAATGTAAATCTGTCGGATGGGGTAAATATTAATTCAAGCCACTGTATGGTGCTGTAGGCATCTTTTTTCAGCATATTTCTGTAATTGCCTAGATTCAGGAATAAGGAGTGGCAATAGTTGAATTTCTTATAGAGTTGGCTTATGAAGTAAGGTAGAAAAAGAACCATAAATGTTGTTGTGCACAGTTACATGACAACCAGTTACATTTCACCTTCAGATGGGAGCAGTAAAACAAACAGTGACTTAATCTTCCATGTTATGTGTTTATGCATTTATATCCTTAGCTAGGCCTTAGTATAAAGCAGTAAACTATGCAATTGAATGGCATGGAAAAAGGACATAAACATAACTATTTTTAGTCTGCTTGTAAAATGTGTGCCCTAATTATTCTCAATAACTGGGACAAATATAAAAAAAAGATTTCAGTTCTAAAAAATATATTTTCATCTTTTTTTAGCAATGGTTTCCACCCAGCATACAATTATTTGATTATTTTCACATCATGGCTTGTCTGTCTCCTCTCCATGATGGTATTTTCCAGGTAAAAGGTCTTCCTTTGCTGTCCAGTGACCTCCATACATGTTGAGAGTTTTGCCATCTTCTGACTTCCATACCCATTGAGCATGTAGTGACCCTGAAATGCATGAGTTTAATTTGTGCAATCTGTATGATGTCATATGTTGCATCAGCGTCATAAGTTTTATACATTCATGTGTAAAACTGCTGCCTGTTTTTTACTCATTGCGTTTTTTTTTGCAACAGTTAAATAGTAATCACAAAAGGAATGCATCTACATTTTCAATATATATATTATTCTGTGCGAACTAGCCTTAAAGTAAACCAAATCATTGTGTCTGCATGCGATTCATCCTGTAACGGTGAGGCTGATTTATTAAGAAATTGAGAATGCAAAGCAAGTGGACTGCCATGATTCCCTTAGGCCCCGTACACACGGCAGAGATTCTCGGCAGAAACCAGCGAGAAGCTCTCTGGGATCCTCATTCTGCCGAGAACCTCGGCCGTGTGTACGGTTTCGGCGAGCATCCCGTCGGGAAAGCCGTCGAGCCAAAATAGAGAGCAGGTTCTCTATTTGCTCGATGGCCCATCGAGAACCATGGCTCGGCGCCTTTCCCGACGGCTTGGTCGACGATTTTGACGGCCGGGCGAGAACCTCGACGGGCGGAACGATGTGTTTGGCCCGTCAAGGTTCTCGTACGTGTGTACGCGGCCTTACTGGTTAAGGACAGTTCAGATTGACTTGTATGCAGGCACCAAACTCCTCCAGCAATAAAGTCCTGCAAATAAAGCCATCAAAATAAAACTTTTATCAAATTGACTATAATCCAGTTAGCTTTAAGGCATTGGCACTTCTGACCAATGATTGGTTCTGCGTTCAGCCACAGTATTTGTTTGTCAGATTATAACAGGTTGCTGGCAGTGGGACTGAACACTTATGACTGCATTATTTTATTAGTAGAAGTCAACCCTGAGCTCATTTGGCTGGGCTTCTCCTATGGGTCACAGGAGTGCAATTCTTTTGCACTCCTGTGACCCGTTTTTAGCAGAGAGAGGACTGAAGTTAACTGTCCGCTGATGTCACAGGATTCGGTCCAGATTCGGCCTCTTAGCGAGCCACTGAGAGCCCCTCACTCGGTTCTCAGTGCAGAGGCGATGCGGACCAATGCTGCATCAACCTGGGCAAGTATGATTCTGAAAAAAAAAAAAATATACACCTTTTTTAATAGACCTGTCCACCTTTCTGGAAGTGTGGAAAGTACGCGCTACATGTGGCCTCTGAAGATGAGCGATGGGTATCGCTTCTCAATAGTACAGTAAAACCTGCTTGTTATTTTAGTGAAGGATCCCAATAGGGCTCGTTGATGTATTTTAGTTGGCACTTTGGATTTGTTTCATAGGACACATTTATTCAATTAATGCATTGGGGGTAATTTACAAAAGGCAAATCCACTTTGCACTACAACTGCAAAGTCCACTTTAAATCGCACTGAAAGTGCAGTCGCTGTAAATCTGAGGGGCAGATCTGAAATGAGGGGAAGCTCTGCTGATTTTATCCAAGCATGTGCAAGCTAAAATGCTGTTTTTTTTATTGTCCTTGCATGTCCCCCTCGGATCTACAGCGACTTCAGTTCCAAGTGCACTTTCAGTAAAATTTCAAGTGCACTTTGCACTTATAGCTTGCACTTGTAGCTTCCTGTGTTTGGCTAATTTAAATGCAGGAGAAATTTATTTGGGAAGTATAAACACGCTTTATGCTTCCCAGATGGTGCAGTTCTCTTGCATTTAAATGTATTTGCATTTATGTACAATTATATGGATTAAGATGCGTTTGGAGCATCTAATCTGTCCCTTAACACATGGAATTCTGTTGTCTCTAAACGCAGCTAAGCAGAATGCACAGGTCAACGCACAATGAATTGTACCATTTAAAATCAATATATTTATGAACTAAAGATACAGTTTTTTTTTTTTTTCTTGTGTTTTTTCTTATGTTTGTTTTAAAAACGAATAAAAGAAAAAACACAAAAAACTGAACCATTTCCTTGTCCTTTAAAGCAGGGGTCCTCAAACTACGGCCCTCCAGCTGTTGCCGAACTACACATCCCATGAGGCATTGTAACACACTGACATTCACAGACTTGACTAGGCATGATGGGAATTGTAGTTCCTGAACAACTGTAGGGCCATAGTTTGAAGACCCATGCTTTAATGGCTGTGTGAGTTTGTTTGAGTGGACAGCAAATTGACACTGTTATACAAGCTGTACACTCACTACTTTACATTGTAGCAAAGTGTAATTTCTTCAGTGTTGTCGTTCATTCATTTTTATCCACCCTGCTTCAGATTACATTTTTTACACTGCAATTTTCCTAGGCAGTTTCCTGTGAAAAAAGCTGTTTGGTCTACAAGATTTATTTTCCATGTGATTACAGCTACCATCATGTTCTAATTGACATTGATTTTCAGTTCAATTGATGTCCAAGCCAGCTCATCTTGCTGTATTGTAATAAATGTGGTCAGAACTTGTATGTTGTCTGCTGCAGGCAGGTTGTCATTTAAGATACAAGGAACTAATGGGAGCAGTGTGTTTTAGTTTATTTTAATATATATATATATATTTAATACAAGTACGCTTACACACCTACATTTATTTATTTATTTTCACAAGAAAAATACACACCTACATTTATAAGTAAGTGGTTTATAATGACTTCCATTCCATATGTTAATTTCTGTCATGTCTATTTATGTCTCTCCATTAGGATGTTTACAGCCATTATGCCCATGGTAGCAGCTGGGTTGATTGCTGATGATCCCACTTTGCAGCCAATCAGCAGGCTTATCTCTCTTGTAGGATTCATTTTCATTGCCTTTGTATTGCTGTGTGTCCTTTTTTGTGTGTGTGCATTTTGTGGGTATGTGCTTTCTTGCTGGTGGCATTCTGATTGGCTCATTGTGGGATTGTTACAAAGAAATGTTTTTGGATTTGGCTGCCAATCAGAAAGCCATGCGGTATCCCTGGCCTCAATTCATCATGTTCTCATAAAGGTATTACCGTGGAAGAGTAGACCCTTATCATACATTAACCATTTAGGATCCTTTTAGCCAATCACTGAGATGCTGGCTTACTAAACTGTAAATTCAGGTGAAGTAACCTTATTAAACTGGCCATGGCCTACGACATGGTGGTTGAGCTTGCCGACATGTCTAACTGCATAATCATTTCTTTCAGTCATTACAAAGATGATATTAAAAAAGTGGTTATGTTCCTGCCATAGCCAGGAGTTTGCAGACACCCTTGTTATTGGTCTTATCTTAACAAATTCAGTCTTGGGATCTTTTATTTCAGACATGTCTGCTTTTAATTTGGTATCAGATTTAGGTACATTTCGTTCAATTACTGAGGTTTTGGTAAGGCAGAAAGCAAGCTAAAAATTTGGAAAAATATGTTTAACATTATTTACATAGCCTCAAATATTTTCCCCAAAATAAAACTGACACAGTCGCATGATTAAGAAGATATGAAATAAGTGCAATGTTTTTATATGTAGTGGAATGATAAGGCCAGGTTTACACATCTGTGGTGCAGTAACGTATACTACTTTTTGTACATTAACATGCTTTGCTCTAAGACCACTATTCATTGAATACTCCGACATTGTACCCCAACACAGTATAGTGTGTTTTAATATGCTGTAGTTGGTGCCTTGCTTTATGCCGCGTACACATGATCGGAAATTCCGACAAGAAAATTCTGATGTGAGCTTTTGGTCGGAAATTCCAACCGTGTGTACGCTCTATCTGACTTTTACTGTCTGAATTTCCGCCAACAAAAGATTGAGAGCAGGTTCTCTATTTTTCAGACGGAAACATTTTCTATCGGAAAATCTGCAATTCCGATGTGCAAAAAAAACACGCATGCTCAGAATCAAGCAGAAGAGCCAAACTGCCTTTGAACTTCATTGATCTCCGCTCGTTGTACATCACCGCGTTTTTGACGGTCGGAATTTCCGACAAGATTTGTGTGACCGTGTGTATGCAACACAAGTTTGAGCCAACATTCCGTCAGAAAAAATCCACGGTTTTCTTGTTGGAATTTCCGAACGTGTGTACGCGGCATTAGAGTGTTTGGGGTGCTATTCAAAATGAATGGCATCTCAGTGCAATAACAAACCTAATGTGCATTACACAACTCGGCTTTGAACCCGACCTAACGCTCAACGTGAAGGTTGAGCTTTTAAATTCTACAAAGTTTTTACCATTTTAAAATGATCTCAGGCAAAGCCTCCTGTCAAAAACGGGACAGCAAAGATCTTCAAAAAACAGTGTTGTTAGTATAGTATACTGAAAGTGCTGGGGGAGGGATAAGGAGAAGAAAGAGATATGGTGCCTTGAAAAAGTATTCACACCCCTTGACATTTTGTCATGTTACAACCAAAAACGTAAATGTATTTTATTGGAGTTTTATGTGATAGAGTAGACCAACATAAAGTGGCACATAATTGTTTTTATTACACATAAATATCTGAAAAGTGTGGCATGCATTATGTATTCGGCCCCCTTTAGTCTGATTCCCCTAACTAAAATCCAGTGGAACTAATTGACTTCACAAGTCACCTAATTGGCAAATAGTCCACCTGTGTGTAATTTAATTCTCAGTATAAATACAGTTGTCCTATGAAGCACTCAAAGGTCTATTAGAGAACCTTGGTGAACAAACCGCATAATGAAGGCCAAGGAACGAACACACACAGGTCATGGGTAAAGTTGTGTAGAAGTTTAAAGCAGGGCTAGGTTATAAAAAAAAAAAAAATATTGCAAGCTTTGAACATCTCATGGAGCATTGTTCAATCCATCACCCAAAAATGGAAAGAGTATGGCACAACTGCAAACCCACCAAGACATGTCTGTCGAGCTGGGAGAATCTGCCACAGGACAACTATTAGCCATGCACTCCACAAATCTGGCCTTTAAGAGTGGCGAGAAGAAAGTCATAAGAAGTCCCGTTTGCAGTTTGTGAGAAGCCATGTGGGGAACACCACAAACGTGGAAGAAGGTGCTCTGGACCAAAATTGCACTTTTTTGACCTAAAAGCAAAACGCTATGTGTTGCGGAAAACTAACACTGCACATCACCCTGAAGGCACTATTTCCACCGTGACACATAATGGTGGCAGCATCATGGTCTGGGGATGCTTTTCTTAAGCAGAGACATAGAAGCTAGTCAAAGTTGAGGGGAAGATGGATGGAGCCAAATAGAGGGCAAGGAGAAAACCTGTTAGTCTGAAAAAGACTTGAGACTGGGGTGGAGGTTCACCTTCCAGCAGGACAAATACCCTAAACATACAGCCAGAGCTACAATGGAATGGTTTAGATCAAAGCATAATTATGTGTTCGAATGGCCCAATCAAAGTCCAGACCTAAATCTAATTGAGAATCTGTGGCAAGACTTGAAAACTGCTGTTCAGACGCTCTCTATCCAATGTGACAGAGCTTGAGCTATTTTGCAAAGAATGGGCAAAAATGTTACTCTAGAATGTGCGAAGCTGGTAGAGACATCCCCAAAAAGACTTGAATCAAAAGGTGGTTCCACAAAGTATTGACTCGGGGGGGGGAAGAATGCAAATGCATGCCACACAGTGCTTCGTTGATGGGTGATAATGCTGAATAAAAAAAAGGTATGGTACATGGGGAGAAAAAGTAGTCCAGCTAGCACATTACTTTTCTATGTGTTTTTAAACAAAAAAATTAAAGTGTTCCGCTGGCTTTGGGAGTCTGAAGCAGAGGCAACGAAGCAGAGTGTAATATATTAATTAATAGGAGTTTTGCAGATTAGAACTGAGAGCTGATAACTATATCTGCTGTCTGTTATAAATCGCTCCCTTGGTGCATAATATTATGAAGCTCATTAATCTGCTTTCTCAGTTCTCAATGGATTTTCCAGTACGCATATTGCATATCTAAGTTTTCTGTGCACATTTAATAGTATTCGTCGTCCACTATGCATGCACAGTGCATGCAATGTAGTGCGTGACTATTAACTGCATACTTTTCAACACACCAACCTAACACAATGGGATGGGGCACACATAAAGCTGGAAAAAAGATGAAGTTGCTCACATAAGTGAAATAAAAGGTGAAACTTGATTTATTATTGTCTAAATTAGTTACTATAAGCAACAACTACTTTGTGTTAATTTTGTGTTTTTTTTTCTCAGTTTTGATGAGTAAACTTTGAAGATTGGGGAAAAGATTTTTTTTTATCTGTAATGCCGCGTACATACGATCACTGTTTGTGATGAAAAAAAAACGACGTTTTGAATCATGAAAAAAAATGACGTTTTTCAAACTTCATTTTCCAAAATGACGTTGCGTACACACCATTGTTTTTCTACAAAGCTCTAGCCAAGCGTGGTGACGTACACCACGTTCGACGGCACTCTTTTCCATTGAAGCTCCGTCTCATAACTTGCTTCTGAGCATGTGCGGGTTTAAATACGTCGTTTTCTACATCGTTTTGCCCACACACCATCACTTTTTATGACACAAAAAACGACGTTTTGAAAAACGACACAAAAAATTCAAGCATGTTGGAATTTTTTTTGGTCGATTTTTTTTAAGACATAAAACGACGTTTTGCCCACACATGGTGATTTTAAATGACGTTTTTGAAAACGTCGTTTTTTTTCATCGCAAAAAGTGATCGTGTGTAAAAAGCAAAGATCAATGTATTAATTTGTCATACTAGCCAGTCAATTTCACCAAAAAAATGGTTTGAGTGCATGTTGCTCTAGCTAGCACACTGCTTTGTAACTACAATGGCAAGTAAGACTGTAAATGCGGTGCGTTGCCTTCTGGTGACTTGGTGTCCCATGAGCCCCATTGGCACAGTCCAGCCATTTGCTGCACAATTATAAAGGACATGGACAATTTTAGCAGCTTGTAAATTGCTCCATGATCAAATAAGTGCCAACGAGTTGCACTAAGCATGAAATATACAGGATGTAAAAATTTCACAAGTTTAGGTACCTAAGCAGAGGCTGCCATGAGCTATCTGAAAGAATACAGATTTATATTTGATTGTAGCCCTTATGTTTTAGAGCAGGGGTCTCCAAACTGTGGCCCGAGGGCCAGATGTGACCCTTTGCTAGCCCACAATTCCTTCCACTGACGGCAACAATGGGGCACTATATCTTCCACAGATACCAATGATGGGATACTATCCCCCCTACTAATAGGGGGAATACTCCTCCTTCTATTGACCACCAACCCTGAGGCCATATTTATTCTCACTGATGCTGGGCCTATGACATGTTCGGCCCCTGCTGGCCACAATCCGGCCCTCCTAAAGTCTGAAGGACAATAAAGTGGCCCTTTGTATGAAAAGTTTGGAGACCCCTGTTCTAGAGAAAAGCCCCATATCTAAATTGGACTGTTCAGCAAAAAGTCACCTTTATTGCGTGTGAAGCTGAAAGCTGGGTATACACCAGCAGGTTGAACAAAAAAAATAATAATCAGATGCATCCACGGGAGTGATGTCGATGCAGGGATCTCTCCCTCTGTGCTACTGCATGAATACACATCAGTGCTGCAGCTGTTGGCTGCATATGCTGATAGAATGCTCATTTTTCAGCAGGAGTATTAGGTTGGCTTATGTTAAAATAGAGAGGGTTGTACACGTACCAAAATTCCTCTGGTTCCTGCGGAGCCATCCCAATTTCCATACATGTATGCTTAAGATGGACGTTGTCATTCTCGCTTGTAAGTACAATGCCTTGAAAAAGTATTCATAGCTCTTGCATTTTTCCACAATTTGTCATGTTACATTCAAAAATTTAAATTTATTTGGGATACACCAACACAAAGTGGCACATGATTGTGAGTTTTTGCAAATAAATGTTAAAAGTGTGGTGTACATTTGTATTCAGCCCCCTGAGTCAATACTTTGTAGAACCACTTTTCTCTGCAATTACAGCTGCAAGTCTTTTTGTGATGTCTCTACCAGCTTTGCACATCTAGAGTGTTTGCCCATTCTTCTTTTAAAAATAGTTTAAACTCTGTAAGATTGAATGGAGACGTCTGGACAGCAATTTTCAGGTCTGGACAGCAATTTTCAGGTCTGGACTTTGACTGGGCCATTCTAAGGCGGCGTACACACGACCAAGGTTCTCGCTAGAAACCAGCGAGAACCTCGCTGGGAGCTGCATTCCAGCGAGAACCTCGGCCGTGTGTACGCTCCTGGCTCGCCCCGCCCGTCGGGAATCCCGTCGAGCGAATAGAGAGCAGGCTCTCTATTTGCTCGATGGCCCACCTGGATGAATGGCTGCTTGCCATTCCCGACGGGCGGGTCGCCGATTTCGCCGGCCGGCCGAGAGCCTCGACGGGCAGAACGATGTGTTCCACCCGTCGAGGTTCTCGTACGTGTGTACGCCGCCTAACACATGAATATGCTTTGATCTAAACCAGTGGTCGCCAAACTTTTCAAGCAAAGGGCCAGTTTACTGTCCTTCAGGCGGGCCGGATTCTGACCAGTGGGGGTAGAAAATCCCCCCGGGGCCGAGCATTAGTGAGAATAAACACTGCCTCAGTGTTGTTGGTCAGTAGGAGGAATAGTGCTCCATCATTGGTATTGGTGGAAGAAATAGTGTCCCATTGTTGGTTCCATTGGGGGCAATAGTGCCCCAAGGGCCAGATGAAGGCTAGCAAATGGCCACATTTGACCCTGAGGCCGCAGTTTGGAGACCGCTGATCGAAACCATTCCATTGTAGCTCTGGCTGTATGTTTGGGGTCTTTGTCTTGCTGGAAGGCGACCCTCCACCCCAGTCTCAAGTACTTTGCAGACTCAGGTTTTCTTCTAAGATTGCCCTGGATTTGGCTCCATCCATCTTCCCATCAACTCTGACCAGCTTCCCTGTCCCTGCTGAAGAAAACCCCACAACAGGATGTTCCCACCACCATGTTCCACGGTAGTGATGGCGTGTCCAGGGTGATGTGCAGTGTTAGTTTTCTGCCACAAATAGTTTTGCTTTTAAGCCAGAATGTTCAATTTTGGTCTTATCTGACCTAAGCACCTTTTTCCACATGTTTGCTGTGTCCCCCACATGGCGTTTTGCAAACTGCAAATGGGACCTCTTATGGCATGGGTGCTCAACCTGTGGCCCTCCAGCTGTTGCAGAACTACAAGTCCCATTATGCTTTTAGGAGTCATACTTGTAACTGTCAGCCTTGTAATACATGGGACATGAGCATCCATCTCTTCCATAAAGACCAGATTTGTGGAATGCACGACTAATAGTTTCTCCCACCTGAGCTGTTGATCTCTGCAGCTTCTCCAGAGTTACCATGGGCTTCTTGGCTGCTTCTCTATTTAACGTTCTCCTTGCCCCGCCTGTAAGTTTAGGTGGACAGCCATGTCTTGGTAGGTTTGGATTTGTGCCAAACTTTACATTTTCAGATGATGGATTGAACAGTGCTTCTTGAGATGTTCAAAGCTTAGGATATTTTTATTTATTTTTTAACCTAACCCTGCTTTAAACTTCTCCACAACTTTATCCCTGACCTGTCTGGTGTGTTCCTTGGACTTCATGATGTGGTTTGTTCACTACGGTTCTCGAACAAACCTCTGAGGGCTTCACAGAACAGCTGTATTTATACTGAGATTACACACAGGCGGATTCTATTGAATAATTAGGTGAATTCTAAAGGCAATTGGCTCCTCTAGGTTTTAGTTAGGGGGTATCGCAGTAAAGAGGGGATGAATACAAATGCATGCCATACTTTTCAGATATTTGTAAATCATTTTGAAAAACATTTATAATTTTCCTCCCACTTCACAATTCTGTGCCACTTTGTGTTGGTCTATAACCTAAAATCCCAATAAAATACATTTACGTTTTTGGTTGTACCATGACAAAATGTGAAAAATGAAGGGGTATGAATACTTTTTTCAAGGCACTGTATAGTCAAAACTTATCCTATGCATTCATATTATATGTCAGTGGCTCATAAACTAGTATAGAAGCCAAGAAACTATCATTTCCACCAGACAAAGTCAACATTGGCAGCCCGATGTATTCATATTTATCTTGGCACAGGCGCTGTGTGTTTTTAGAATGCAAACTGCATGTGACTATTGTTTGTAGACAGGAAGGACTTACAGTAAGGAATATAATCTATTAATGTTAAGACTGCATGTTCAAGGATGAAATAAAAGAAATTAAATGGATATTGTTACATCAAAGTACGTTGCATGAGTTTTCTACATAGCCCTTCAAAGTGATGCAGTTAACAGCTGAATTAATGAATTTATGCTTATTACGTGTAAGCAGTGTATTTTAAAAATGTCTTAAAGGGGAGTTCCACCCACAATTTCACTTTTTAAATATAAATACCCCTGTAATACACAAGCTTGGTATTCTATTAGCTTTAGTATTCTAGTAAAGTTAGTCTGTAAACTAAGGTCCGTTTTATTAGGTTGTTACAGCATTTATAGTCTAGAACTAGACCGTGGCCATCTTAAGTATGGGCATCATGAAGCCAGACTGTATGACTTCCTGGATTTCAGCTTTGCATATCTCGCACATGCTCAGTGCTGCACAAGCAATGTAATAGGTTTCAGTCAGGTTTGCAAGGACTACTGGGAAACATGATGCCTATCCCAGAAACCCTTGCAAATAGCCTTGTGACTTAATAGCCTAGGCTAATAAGGAGGAGGAAGTAATGAAGGACTACAAAATAAAGGTATTTACAAGCAACAAAATAAATAAAAATTGTCCATTCTGAACACTATGACATTAGGGCATGCAGCACAGATAAACATAAAAAAATGGGTGGAACTCCACTTCAACAATCTTTGGGAAAAAAAAAAAAAAAAAGCAAAGTGCAATATCTCATATGGACCAGTCAGTAATTATCATCCATTGCTGAGCTCTCTAACCTAATTTATTGCATATTTGATTGCTGTGTGTGTGTGTGTGTGTCAGTGTCAACATTTGTGCACAACTCGGGTTAAATAAAGCAGTTTCCTTCTTTTTTTTTTTTTTTATTGAAGTTGGGTTTTGTCATTGAAACAAGTGTACGTTTGTTTTCTCTCCGTAGATTTAGTTTTTTCTCAAGGGATAAAAAGCGGATGGCCCTACCACAGAAAAGCGGCAGCTTCCAGGAATCCTTTGGTGTTTGGTCAGATTTCAACCGAGATGATTGTTACACAGAACAAGGCCAGGAGGCTTTACAGCACATGTGACTGAAGCAGACTCCCAATATTGCACACTGAATAGCTGATAAACATTTTCTTTTTTTTGCTCTGCCTGCCTGAAAACATTTTTACTTTGTGAAAGTCACACATGACATGAGCTAATGAAGACAACAAAAACAGTCACCTGCAGGTGGGTAGCAAGAGAAAAAAAATGGACTGCCATTCTTCAGTTTTCAGAAGTTTACCAACCCAGCAATGATATTTGATTTTATCTTGGACTAGGGCGAGGTTAAATAACCACTGAATTCTTCAATCTCATGGGACTGTCCCCGTTTACAGATTATTATGAAGCAATTACAGCTGCCTTGTCTGTAATTCTATGGATTAAAATGGACAAGGACTTCGACACCCCCTAAGAATATCTGTATAAAACCAGACTCGAGCGGTAACAGAAAAACTGGGTTCTGGCTAACGGTGGCGGGTAGAGCCTGGCTTTCCAGAGCGTACCCTGGCTTATATCGGTGATGTCACTCGTTTTTGTGTCAAGAATCTGCATTCTTACCAATGGCCATACCCACGTCCTTGGTACACTGCCTGCACCACAAAATAGCGTCCTGTTTGTATGTGGTCAGTCTCTGATTGATTGTACAATTTGAATATATTTGCCAAAAAAGAAGGTGCCTTAGAGGTCCTGCAAAGCTATTAACCAATTACTATGCATTACTGAAAAAAAATTCAAGCATTGTATACAAATAAGCTGTGCTTATTTAGGAATGTTATTAAACATCTCAGATTGTTTTATGCAGTAACCCCCTTTTAGCACTCAACATGGTTTTCTACCTAAAATGAAGCCAAGTCTAATGAAAATTATTAGAAGGTGATAGGGGGAATGGCGCTGCTTAATGGATCTGTGGTGCTTGACCTGTGGGTGGTGCTAATAATTTTAATAAGAACCAATGTTCCTTGTAGACAGGGGTTAATCATGGTGAGGATTCCCTGAAACGTGACGGGAGCTTTACCACTTTAATGTAAATTGACTGTTAACCATATGGCAAAATTAGTGAGTGTCCATAGGTGTCCACAAAGGGTTAAGTGACCAAACACCAAGGTGTGGTTATTTGAATTCTGTATTTCTACAAATGTAGAACATTGTGTGGTGATCAATCTCAAAGAAAAATGTTCTGGAAAAAGGGGGTGTGTAAAGAAAAATCAATCAATCTAAAAAGAGGGCCAGCCTGATTAATTCGGAAACCTAAAACACAAGGGTTATAAACACGACACAACACCACAATCTTAGTGTTAAATTAAACCAATGTAAACACAGAATAATAAAAAATTAAATTAAAATGGATGTGTAATTTCAATTGCCAGACTCCGATTTAGGATACTGTGCAGAGGTGTAAGAAACAGTTAATAAGCGCTGGAAGCTCAAGGGATGAGCCTGGTGTGCAAACTCAAAATAGGTGGTAAGTCACCACGTGAGGGTTAACACCCCCTAGTGAGCAGGTAGGTCTAAGTGGTAATAAAATAACATAGGTATATAAATGAAAATCAAAAATCAAAAATAAAAAATACAGAGTATTTGAGAAATGCAAAGAGTTTTACATAATTAAGCGGATGATTAATGGATAATACTCAGAGAGCTCTATTGGTGACTATTTTTCCTTTTAAAGGGTGCTGTTCCGTGACTTTTGTGCTCCCCCTCCTACCCCACTCACCAGATGTTGTCACCCTCCAGGGGCAATTAGGCGATGGTGGTGGTACTGTATTCCTGGTATATAACCTGTGTATTCAGGGTTGTTCCAAGATATAAAGGGCAGCACGGTGCTCACGGTCTAGAAAAAATAATAAAAAATATCCCCATAGGGATATGTATAAAACTCACAGGGCTTTTATTGTAAAAAAAGAAAAGTGGTCATTTCCACCATAAAAGCTCAGGGCACCTCTGGTGCATAAAATGCAGAAAAAAGTAAATTGAAACAAACAAAATTTAAAAACAAAATATAAAAACAAACAAAGAAAGAGTGTAGTCCGCTGTCCACTCCAGGTGGCGGGGCTGCCAGCTCCGTTGGAAATTTAAGAGCGTGTGTCTCTGCGTTGACTCGCCGTTCCATAAGGTGGTGTCACTGTTAACCTGAACGTGCGTACAAGCTTGCGTGTTGGTCACCTAGTGACCAACACGCAAGCTTGTACCAGTCTTAACAGCTGCCTCAGACACCACCTTATGGAACGGCGAGCTGCTCAACGAGAGACACACGCTCTTAAATTTCCAACGGGCTGAGCCCCGCCACCATACAGGCTGGTGGAAGCGGATACACCTGCTTTGTTTGTTTGTTTTTATATTTTGTTTTTAAATTTTGTTTGTTTCTACTTTTTTCTGCATTTTATGCACCAGCTCAGGTGCCCTGAGCTTTTATGGTGGAAGACCACTTTTCTTTTTTTACAATAAAAGCCCTGGAGTTTTATACATATCACATGGGGATATTTTTTATTATTTTTTCTGAGTGACACCGTGAGCACCGCATTGGAACCTTTCCAGACCCTCTTTATACATCTTGGAACAACCGCTATACACAGCGTTATATACCAGGTACTAAAGGCCACCACCATCTGTAATTGCCCCTGGAGGGTCAACATGGTGAGTGGGGTCCGAGGGGGAGCACAAAAGTGGAACAGCACCCTTTAAAAGGAAACAGCACTTAAGTCCCAATAGAAGCCTGGTATTATCCATTAATCATCTGCAACGATAAGGCATATCAGAACTCTTTGCATTTCCTCTATATCAACTCTGTATTTTTGATTTTTGTATTTTTGATTTTCTTTATATACCTATGTTATTTTATTCACTGCAACTTAGACCTACCTAGCGCTCACAGGGGGTGTTACTCACGTGGTGACTTACCACCTATTTTGAGTTTGCCACCCAGGCTCATCCCTTGAGCTTCCACGCATTATTAACTGGGTTTCTTACACCTGGCCTGCAAGTATCCTGATGAACATCGAGCTGGCCAATTGAAATCACACATGATTTTAATTTAATTTTTTATTATTCTGTGTTTACTACTGGGTTTAATTTAACACTGATTGTGGTGTTGTGTCGTGTTTACCTGTGTTTTGATTTGGATTATAACCATAGAATTAATGGGCAGGCTGGCCCTCTTTTTATATTGATTTTTCTTTACACACCCCCTTTTTCCTTGGACACATTTTTCTTTGAGATTTATAGGATCACCACACTATCACTGTTCTACATTTGTAGAAATTACGTTGAACACAGGACTAACCACTAACCTTGGTGTTTGGTCCTATCACCTACCCTTTGTGGACACCATTGGATGGGGGACACTCACTATTTTTGATACACATGGTTAACAGTAACAATTTACATTAAAGTGGTAACCTATTTGCTCGCTCACGTGGGTTCAGGGAATCTCACCTGGATTAACCCCTGTCTACAAGGCCCAACATTGGTATACTTTAAGTACTATATCACAGTTAATATAGCACCACCCACAGCGCACCACAGATCCATTAA
Source organism: Rana kukunoris (assembly GCA_029574335.1). NCBI lineage: Eukaryota > Metazoa > Chordata > Amphibia > Anura > Ranidae > Rana > Rana kukunoris. The sequence continues at coordinate 191,613,368 of CM056049.1, forward strand.
GCAGCGCCATTCCCCCTATATTAATATCACTGGTCTCTTCGGATCCCTAGGGAGGCAGCAGCTAAAACCACAGTCCTAAGCGCGGATTCCTCCTTCCAATCTAATGAAAATTAGTTTGTAATAAAATAATTTTAATAAGAACGTTCCATCATGCAAAACCTTGTGAAAGGCACCATAGCCTTAACGGTCTATTTGAAATGCATTGCAATGGTTCTACGTGACAGAAACCTAAAACAGCTTTTAGCAGAGCAGGGGCTTCTGTGGTAAAGTCAGTGCAGCAGGGTAGCTCATAATTATTATTTTGTTTTACATAGCGGATCTACTTTTCAGACTACACCTGCACCTAGGGCCCTTTGCAGGGGGGGCGGCAGGTCAGCATGGAAAGAGTCCACGCCAGCTTACACTACACTGTTAGTATAGTTCCAGTCTTATGAGGTGGACTGGGCTGAGAGGCAAATAAGTCTAGCGTTCCCCATAAAGCGGCCACACTGCTTCCGGTATGCGGGTGGCCAGTGTTCTGCCGAGATGTGTCCCCCTGGCGGATAAGGCCTGCCCTGGACTGCGCAGGCACAGTACTCTAACTCCGAAAATTACCGAACATGAAGAGCTGGGCATGAGCTGGACACTGCACCTGTGCAATGAACAGGGCATAGTAACAGTCGTCGTGCGCTGCCGATGCTCGCTTCACTCTGCATGGGGGGGGCGTGTATATTACAATTATCGTGTAAGGGGCGGATGCCACAAAGTCGCCCATCAACAGTGCAAAACTCGCCCTAATTTTCATACACCTGCACCCCCTATCAGACGATATAATAGTAATACACACGTCACGGGGAGCGTGGCGTGTGTATTACTATTATATCATCTGTAAGGGGGGACGGGTGTATGAAAATAAGAGCACTGTTGATGGGGGAGTTTGTGGCATCTGCCCCTTACACAATATAATTGTAGAGTGGAGCGAGTATCGCCAGCGTGTGGCACAATATTGTGCTCAATGCGCATGCGCCGTGTGATTAAGAGGTGTGTTGAGGGTCGGCAATTTTCATAGGTCCGCTAGACAAAATTCGCTGGGGGACAATTCTCGGCAGGACACCGGCAGTCCGCAACTGTGGGGGGGGGGGGGGGTTCACTGCTTCTAATTTTGACTGTCCTATCATCCTGGACCACAAACCTTCCTCACTGTCCTCTCCATAAAATTATCAGAAATTAGTGCTTAAAAGTAGAATTATAGGCAACACTTTTTCTTTCATTTTGGATAGAGTAAGGGAGGGTTATAGCCTCTGTCTAGGGTTGTTCCGATACCACTTTTTTAGGACCGAGTACAAGTACCGATACTTTTTTTCATGTACTCGCCGATACCGAATACCAAATCCGCTTTAAATCCGATACCGTGCGGGGAACATTACAGTCAGCTTTCGTTTGAATAGCTGTTTTCCCTGCCGCGCCATGTATAGAGACACTCCCCCTTGCTTGGGATTGGACAGATCCATCCAATCCCGAGCAAGGAGGAGTGTCTATACACGGCGCGGCGGGGAAAACAGCTATTCAAACTAAAGCTGACTGAAATGTTCCCCGCACGGTGATTAACTCGACGGCGGCTTTGCGATATACGGCGGGGGGGGGGGGGGCGCAAGTATTCTATTCAAGCATCGGGGGTATTTGCGGGAGTACAAGTACTCCCGCAAATACTCAGTATCGGTCAGTTTATTTATTTTTTACCATCCCTGTCCCATTGCAAAGATTTCCCTTCACTTCCTGACCCAAAGCAAAACAGGAAGTCAAAGGAAATCCATGCAGATTAAGGGAATTCATTCTCACCCCCCCCCCCCCCAGGACCTCAGAACTAGTCTCCCCACTCCAAAATTTTAGAGCAGGTCTTCAACAGCAAGGGGTATGGCCTTGACAGAAAGGGTGTGTCATATTTAAATTAGGGGGTGCACAAGTTTAGTCAGGCCTAGGGCAGCACAAAACCTAAATACACTACTGGACTGAAACCTATATTGACATATTACAGTTCTGAAAATGTTATGGAATTGGGTAAAATACTGTGGTCTGTGTTGCAGTAAATAAACACAAGGCAGTTTAAATACATTGGAGTTGATTTACTAAAGGCAAATAGACTGTTCAGTGTGCAATTGCACTCTGCAAGAGAATTTGCTTCAGAGCTTAGCAAATGAGGTGAAGCTTTGCATTGCAAAGAATACCCAATCACATGCAAGTAAAAAAAAAAAAAAAAACAGCATGATAAATCATCCCTGGTGTCTAGTGTTTCAAACTTGACATTATTTGATGAGATAATTTGCACAATTATGGCCCTTTTCCCATGGAGCGGACTCCACCAGTTTAGGGCTGAATCTGCTGATCTCCAAAGGAGAAAGCGGATTTGGCTTGTCCATGTCCTCTTCGTTTATGCAGAGCAGACACAGACGCAACCTGCTGTTCTCTGTGGGAGGTCAGATGTAAACTAGGGCTGCGCATCTTCACCGGTCACACGATTCGATGCGATTACGATTATCAAGTCCACGATTCGATTCGATTCCGCGATGCATCAAGAATACTGCGCACGGTTTTTATCTGTTCTTAAAAAAACTCCGATGTAGCAAACTGTAAACACAGCAGACAACTAAACAGGAGCTCCAGACTACCCCAAATACTACGGAGACAGAGACGCAGACAATGATACTAGAGAGGATCAGAGACTGCGGACATGATACTAGAGAGGGTCGAGACTCGGACATGTACTAGAGAGGGTCAGAGACTGCGGACATGATACTAGAGAGGGTCAGGATCGGACATATACTAGAGAGGGTCGGCGCGGACTTGATAATAGAGAGGGTCAAGACGGACTGATACAAAGAGGGTCATAGACGCGGACATGATACTAGAGAGGGTAGAGACTGCAGACATGATCTAGAGAGGGTCAGAGACTGCGGACATTGTCGTTTGGCAGGACTTTATGGGGACAATGTATGCCATGCTTATTGTCTTAGTGATTGATTCAATCACAACTTCATTGATACTTTTTTTTTGTAGATTTTTAGTTTTGCTCATTACTACCACACGGCAATGCATGGCGATTGGTGGCAGTGATGAGCAAAAGCAAAAATCATACAAAAAAAATAAAAAAAGGGTATCAATTTCAAATCAATTAAGTGTGATGTTAATCAATCACTAAGACAATAAGACATACATAAACTAGGTGCCTATGTCCAGTTGCCATTGCCATCAATTGCTGCCAGTGTACCGCCATGTGCCAATGCCATTAATTGCTGCCAGTGTGCCGCCAATGTGCCAGTGTGCCGTCAATTGCTGCCAGTGTGCCGTCAATTGCTGCCAATGCCATCAATTGCTGCCATGTGCATGCCATAATTGCTGCCAGTGTGCCATGCCATCAATTGCTGCCATGTGCCAATGCCAATAATTGCGCCAGTGTGCCATAATTGCTGCCAGTGTGCACAATTGCTGCCAGTGTGCCAATGCCATCAATTGCTGCCAGTGTGCCGTCAATTGCTGCCAGGGCCGTCAATTGCTGCCAGTGTGCAATGCCATCAATTGCTGCCAGTGTGCCAATGCCATCAATTCTGCAGTGTGCAATAATTGCTGCCAGTGTGCCTCAATTGCGCCAGTGTGCCATAATTGCTGCCAGTGTGCAGTGCATCAATTGCTGCAGTGTGCAATGCCATCAATTGCTGCCAGTGTGCCAATGCCAATAATTGCTGCCATTGCCATCAATTGCTGCCAGGGCCATAATTGCTGCCAGTGTGCCAAGCCATCAATTGCTGCCAGTGTGCCAATGCCATACGCCAGTGTGCCATGCCAAAATTGCTGCCAGTGTGCATCAATTGTGCCAGTGTGCCACAAATTGCTGCCCATTCTAACTGTGCCCATCAATTTCTGCCAGTGTGCATGCCCCGATACCTGATGATGATGAATCTGACTCATGTCACTGCTGCTTCAGTACTGGCTTCTCGGTTCTCCCACAGCAGCGTAGTTAAGCCAAGGAGGAAGGCTCTGGGGAGTCGGGACGGGACCGGGGAACCGCTGACGTGTCCCTCACATGGCGATGGGCGACTGGGAATGCCGTCAGCGGGGGGGGCGGGAAACGAGGCGCGGCGTCTCGGCTGCACAGCAGTGGGGGGTGGGAAAAGAGGCGCGGCGTCTACGGCTGATCAGCAGTGGGGGCTGGGAAAAGAGGCGCCAAAACTTCGGCTCCACTCGGGCGGCTCAGTCGGCTCCACTCGGCTCTGCGCGGCTGCTCGGCGGGCGGCAAGCGTCATCAGTAGATCGATTATTTAAAGGGACAGCATCGGCTCAGAATCGCCGGAGGAATAATCGTGATGCATCGATTAAACGATTAATTTCAGCAGCCCTAATGTAAACTGACCGCCTGTCTGTTTATACCCGACGGTCATCCGATCGGTTAGGCGTATGGAGAAAGCGGATCCCCATCCGTCTGTTTTTAGTGGATATATGTCGGCGGGTGTCAACGGACTCACCGCTCTATAGAGGGTCCGATTAGGTTCACCTAAAAAAAACTGCTAGGCAGGCCCGATTGGTCTGCCTGTGTGAAAGGGGCCTATGTATTTTTTAAATAAAGGGTGTGTGTGTTCCTACAAAGATCATATACCGTATTTATCGGCGTATAACCCACACCCTAACTTTAAGAGGGAATTTTCAGGAAAAATCAATTCCACAGCCCCCTGCGTATAACACACAGGCACAGTTTACCCTCTATTTTCAGGGTAAAAAGTGAGTGTTATACGCCAATAAATACAGTACTTATGAGAGATATTTTGCAGTTGCCTTCCTGTTACAGCAGTAAAAATCAACCAACCACAGATAATTTCTCACTGCTCCTGAGCAGTCTATAAAAAGCAAGTAGAAGTTTAGTCATTACTGGTAATTGCACACAATTGCTCATTTTAATACGCCCCATGGCCCATACCATACCAAAGTTTTCTGGTGAATTTTTGTTTGTTTATACACTAAAGGATGTATGCTTTATCTTTTAAAGTTAATGTTTTTTTCCAGTCATGTGTTCTCAAAGCACATGGCGGAGTGTAATATACCTAATGGTGACCGAAAAGGGAATGAGATCGGCCATCTTGTTCACTGTGCCTAATGTAGATATGCAATGTAATGGACACCTTGGGATTTGAGGTAGGAGATTAACAGTATTAACACAATATTGTTTGAATATTTAACATAACAAAATTACAGAGCTTTTGGAATTTTCGATGTCTGTTTTTCTCTTCAATGTACATAACACAGCCACTGTATTCTTTATAGTGCACTGGGATATTCTCCCCACAAAAGAGAGTCGGCTTGTTTTGAGGGAAAAATGTTGGTTGCCTTTGCTGAACCTTCTCCTTGAAAATGCAAGCTGCTTGGCTGGAATTCCGATGCTTTGGCTTCAGATCACTGGCTTGGAGCAAGTGTAAACATTAGGAATTCCGACTAATTTGCAGCTCATGAACATACGGTTTTCCATAGGATCTGTGCTGCATCTGAACTCGTACAGACACACAGACCCCATACATGTCTGTGCTGCTCAGGGCTGACGAGTAAACAATAGTGTGTAATCATTGACTAAAGGCTATAGTGTGAAATCAGTGGTTGTCACCAGCTGATTACACAGTACACCTTCAGGCATTCCACTCAATAGCCGCCACCACATGCATGACTCATTCAGGGCTAATATTTAATGAGTGGCACAGCAGCCACCGGCTACACATTGATATTGACTCTGCGCAGCATTAAGCAATAGGGACTCTGCACGCATGTAAACATTAGCACAGAATGTTTATATGCATCCAAATATGGTTCCATACATAGGACTGCGGATAAAGGTTTTTAAAAGGTTACTTTTTTTTTTTTTTTTTTTTTTATGTCCAGATTGTAGAGATGTGCATGTCCATATCATACAGTTGCATCCAGAGCCATACACATTATGGATCTGAACATAGGATATAGTGCACAAGCCCCTATGGATCAGTGAGTTTAAAAATTTGTCAAGAGACAGCCAGGCATCTTGTATTTTCCAGTGGCAGTCAGCAATGGCAGGCCTCATAGTTCTCCAATGACAAGTGCGCTTTTATGGTTTAGGTTGCGTATTGTATATTTGAAGTGAAAGAACTAACAAAATGAATGTTGGCAGCAAATCAACCAGTTCTGATATTCTATTGCTGCTTTTCTGAATACTTTGACACAGAGTGAAGTTACCTTTATTTATATGACTGGTTTAAATTGAAAAGCATCAGAATTGTTGACTAGTATATGGCATTATAAACTGCACATCCAACTTAAAGTGTTACTAAACCCACAATGGCAAAAATCAGTCTGTACATGCAGCATAGCATGCGTGTTGTACTCACTGTGGAACTTAAGGGGTTAATCCTCTGAATTGTGTAAAAAGGCTGTTTTATCCTGTATGCACAGATCCTTCCCTCCTGCACAGGCTATCTGAGGAAACCAGCTAACACAGGCAGAGTAGCCAACCTGCACATGCTCAGGTGTGGTTTTTATGCTGGAGAGAATAACTACTTGTTCTCAGAGCTAGCCAGGTCACATGATATTGGCATCACACATGTGGGTGTGTATATAAGCTAAAGTGGAAATCTCCTCCTACCTGACCTCGGCACTGGAGGAACTGTGCAGTTTATCACTGACCGTGGTATGCAGATCAGCCAAAACAAAAAAAAAAGTATATTGGTGGTAATATTTTAATGTAAAAAGATTTTATAAACTGGGGGGGGGGATAGATGAACTATTTTCATATTACTGGGTTTAGTAACACTTTAAGTTAAATTCTAAACTGAAGTAGTACATGAAAAGCCATAACCCATTAATCACTGGTCTTCCCCTGAATTGTAAACAAGTGTGTTATAAGAATTGATTACTTTGGTTATAACGTAATGTGAAATAAAATTATTTTATGACTGCTATTGAAGTATGCTGCATTTGGACAAGTGATCAATGTTTTTTTGTATATGTTACCCTTTATGTTCAAGACAAGTGTTTCTAATTATATATAATAAATAACAAAAAGTGCCAAATAAAAATGAAAAAAAATCCCACTGTTGGATAACGATGGATCAAAAGTAGTAGCTTCTACCTTTCCCCCGCCATCCTTTATAAAACCAATAATGCTATATGATATCAAGGTCATTTGATGCACCCGCTATACAAAAAAAAGTTTTTCTTAAGGCAAGTTCATACCACATGCAGTCCAGTGCGTTTTTTTTTTTTTTTTTACTGCTTCAAAAAACACATGCAAATTCAGTTATATGGTTTTTTTAATGGCATAATTCACACCAGCACTTGCAGTTCCAGAAAAAAAAAAGAAGGTAATGCACTGGAATGCTGTAAAAATGCACAAAAAAAAAAACAACACATGTACAAATTGCCATTATTTAAGATTATAAAAGGAAAAAAAATAAAAAAAATGGGGGGGGGGGGGATCCACTGAAAAGCATCAAAAACATGCATGCAGAAAATGGAAAATTGTATCAAATACTTACCGTAATTTTCCTTTCCTGATGCCAAGACATGGCAGCATACCTATGATATAGCCCCGCCCCTATATCCGCCCACAGGACACGTGATAACTCTCTATAAAACTCTGACTGAGAGCTAGCTCCCCCATTCTCTGTATAAAGTACAAAATATCAGAGGGAGGGTTCGTATGCTGCCATGTCTTGGCATCAGGAAAGGAAAATTACGGTAAGTATTTGATACAATTTTCCATTTTCCTGACGCCAGACATGGCAGCATACCTATGATACATGAAGAGCTTTCTAGAGGGAGGGTTTAATGCTGTAACTTAAAAAAGACAAAGAAGCTTGGATAAACTTCCTCCCAAACTCTACCGTAGTAAGAGCTGCTAGATCCACCCTGTGGTGTATTAAGAACATATAATGTGATGACCAGCTTGCCTCTTTGCAGACTGTCTACAGAGACAACCCTGCCTGGGCTATCCAAGAAGATGACATCACCCTGGTTGAGCGATGAGCTCTAACCATCTCTGGAGGATCCTTACCGCCTCCACATGCCCAGTGAGTATTTTCACGATTCAGGCCGAAGCCACTTACTCTTTAAATCTTAAACATTCTGAATGTATAACATTCCAAAGTCCTCAAAGCCTAACTTGAGCAGATCGGCATCTGATTGCACTGGGAAGGCTGGAAGCACCCATTCACTGAAAAGACAAAACATGGATGTCATGCTTTGGAACAAAAAGACTTCAGCCCAACCCTGTCTCGGAAGAACATGGAATGAGGCTCTGTCGCCCCAAATTTTGGAGTCGACGCACTCTCCCCTGAAATCAAGGCTAATAAAAGGCTGATTTTAAAGGAGATCTCCCATGAAGAGCAGTCTTCTGTCAAGAGTACAATGAGGGTTAGCTAGAAAATTGAGGACTGCTGCCAGGTTCCATTAAAGGAAACCTATTTCTCTTGGGAAGGCATAGTCCAAGTACCTCTCATGAAGTGATCCATCAGCAGGTTTGCTGCCCATTTTTTTTTTTTGGGGAAAAAGCCAAGATGGCAGAAATTTTCACCTTACGCAAACTGAGCTCCAAATCCAATTCAGATTGTAGAAAAGACAGCATTTGAGATAAAATTTGGGTCACAAGAGTCAAACTGATGCCCAGCTGCAAAGCTTGTGGACCTAATCCATACTCTGGAGTAGATAGCATCGATTGATCCCTTCGAAGAATTCTGCAGAGTTCTAATCCCCTCTGGAAAACTCTTGTAACCTCTGCCTTACAATTTCCAGGCTGCTAAATTTAGATGTGATGGTTGCCGATGTAGTGCATCTCCCTCAGATAAGAGGAGATGAGGAGTCACAGGCAGAATTATCGGTGTGCACACACTGATACCCATTGCCAGAGAGACCCATGGTCTGTGAGGCCAGTAAGGAAGACCTGTGATGACTGTCAGGCTCAACAATTTCTTTAATCCTAAAATTCCTGGAGGGAAGGTATAGGTCATTTGCCCAACCCAAGGCTTGGTAAAGGCATCTGCCCCCTCCACTAATGGATGAGGGTAGCGTGAGAGGAACCAGTTCCCCTTGTAGCAGGCCGATGAGGCAAAACAGATCCAGTTGAGCGAACCTCCACTCGTGGATGATCCCTTGGAACACTTCAGGGTGAAGGGACCATTCGTTGGGATCCTTGAATTGCCCAGATAGACAATCCGCTTCCAAATCCTGATAGGCTGGAAGATATATGGCCCTCAAATCTTGGAGATATTGCTGGGCCAAAGCCAGGATTGGTTCCACCTCTCCCAGGAGGGACTGGCTGTGCATGTCGCCTTGTCGCTGTATATGGGACTGCTGCCATGTGGTCCAGACAGAGTAGGACTGGCAGACCCTATGTGTGTGACAGTAAAGTATTCAATGTCAATGCTGGTAGAAGTTCCAGAATATGGAAACTAGGCCCTGAGTGGGAAATTCCCACCTGCCCTGAATCCTGAGATGCTGAGATGCTCACAGGTGGTGTCCCACCCTGCTGTGCTGGTATCTGTAGCAATAGTGATCCATGGCTACAGCCCTAATAGACTAAGCCATTTAGCAGTTTATCTTTTTTTTTTTTTTTTTTAATCACCAGAACCCTGGTGCCTCTGGCTAGACAAAATGCTTCCATTGCGTCCGGAAGCCTTGTTGGAAAACTGAGTTTCCAGTGAGCCCAAGGGATCCTCGGAATACAAAAGCCATTGTCCCGAGAGGACTCATGCACTGGGATGCTGACAACACTGGTGCAGCCAACGCCTGTTGGAACCTCTCCCTGACTTTAGGGAGTTTGAGGTGGCAAAGAAACTGAAACTGCCTGAGTACTAAACAAGGCCCCTAGGTAGAGCATATTCCGCATAGGCACCAACTAGTTTTGGCAATGCTTGCCCCCCGACTCAAAACGGTTGGTATGACTGAAGGACCAGGACATGCTGATAGGTATACTGCAGGTCCACTGAAATCCTCCAGTAACCTTGTTGAATGACCTGGATTTATGGTATGGAGAGACTCCATCTTGAGTCTATCCGTATAGATTGATTCAGCCTCTTGAGGTAGTTCTGGAGGCTGCCGATTAAATAACCAATAACGGCCTTGCCATTGGAAATGATTAAGCACAAAATGAATGTGTGAAAAGCGTCTATGTGACCTTGTGTTGGTGTTTTTGGGGTCACCACTTTAGACAATAAAAGGAATATTGAAATTCCTGGATGCGCAGCCATTTCTTCTCTTACATGGCCTGAAATCGCCATTCTTCGGTAGTGGTCTTACCGGAACTGGGTCACTTTGAGCCACTTGGCTCCAACTGCCTCCTGGGCAGGCCTGGCGTTTAAAAGGGCTTCTGAGTATCTTGGGGAGCCGCATGGGTCTTCTGACGCCCTTGGATGGGCGAAAGCCTCCAAAATCGCAGTACCTGCTTGGTGTTCCTTTGAATGGTTGCCCCCTCTGGCTCTTTGATCCTGGGGCAGAAGATCTGATCTTCCTCCTATAAGCCTGGAGAAGATAGTTTCCAGTATTTTGACAAAACAGCGCCTTCCCATCAGAAGGCAGCTTACAGCAATTCAGCTTTGAGGATGGGCCAGCCGCCCAGGATTTGCCCCAGTGCACCTTTGGCTGCGACTGAGCCAAGCATGGCTCTGGATAACCATCGAATGATATCTATAGCTGCCTCACCTGTAGAGTCCACTGAAAGCCATCTCGTCAAGAGCCTTGATGACTCTTCTCTTTGGCAGCTGGGTTTAATCGCATACTCCAAGTTCTGCGCCCACATACTCACATAGCACTTGCTATGGATGTGAAAGCAATGCGTCTCACAAGGATCTTGTGAAAGGAGGAAGGGCCTACCATCGGAAGTGTCACATTCTTGGTCAGTCTGGCGACTGCCGCATCCACTGTTGGAGGGTAGATAAAGGAGTCGCATCCTTCCCCATTAGTGGAAACAACTTCTGCAACCTATTGGTTGAGGAGGATTTTCTCTCTCCCTTTCTCATTCCTCTCTGAAAACAGGCTTCCTATTTCTGTCCTAAGAGAAAAAGGTAGCTTACCTGCTTCTTTAGATTCCTCCTATGGAACCCAAAGGCTTGCTCACACTTGCAGCATGATCTGCCATTGCCCTAAAAGGCAATCTGTGCTTAGGTCACCTTTCAGAGGTATTTGAATTTGTCACTTAGAGTAGACCAATGTATATGCAATGCGATTTTCAAAGAGCGATTTGTACACAATGATGTAAATCGCATGGGTGCGGCCCATTCACTTGGTTGCCCTATGTGCGCAAACAGAAGCCCCTGCTCCTATTTGAGGGCGACCAACTCTGCACAATGTTTTGAAAGGTGCGTTCTCCAATGTGACTTATTACAGCAGAATCGCATGGCATTTGGGGTGCCCTGAAAGAATAACGGTACCTAATGCATATTGTACAGCGATTGTCACACAATTTTAAATCAGATTGTACGGTGTGTAATAACAGGCTTTCTCCTTCTTTGGAGGAGGTTGCGGATCCACCCATTACAGTGCAGCTTTACTGCCATAACAAATGAGGATATTAGCATAAAACAAAGCCTCAACCTTCCGGATCTTCTGTTGAGGAGGAGGCAATATCATCTCCCTCTGCCTGAAAGGTTGGCTACAATACTGGGTTTGGGGAACTAGCCTGGGCTGGAGTCACCCCCGAAGTGCCTGGTACCCCTCCAGTTAGAGAGGGTTGAATGGCTTGGTTTAGACCTGGTGTAGTGCCCATACTGTCCATCCACTTCTGCCCCTGGCTGCCTGAGATGACTGGAAAATTCAGCCAGGGGGTTGGGAACTATTTTGCTGAGCAAGGCGACACCTGCTGACTCCCAAACTCCTCTCTGGCAAGCTGCCTGAAGCAGTCGCTGCAAAGTAGCATTCCAGGCATAGGGTCATCTCCACATGACCAACATTCGCCTTTCGGGCGCTGAGCCCTCAGAGGAGAAGCTGTGTGCGTTCTCTTAAGCGTACATTTGCACTCTTTGTACTGGGGTCTGCCAGGACTGGAGGAGACATCTTCCGCCCTGAAAATCCTGATGATCCAGAGAGGGCCTCTGGACCTCCTTGAGCGGGTGTGAGCGGCCGGGGTTGCAACAGATAAGAAGGCACGCTCATCAGGGCTCAATGCACTCTTTTCTCCCGCGTCTTCTTACTTACCAAAGGTTGGCCCTCCACCTGATAGTGGGGTGGTCTTTGTTATGTGGCAGTAGGCTCATGCTGATGAGAGTTACTGAAAGGTGCATGGGGGGACTGCATGACCACAGAAATAAGGGAAGTGAAAGAGAAAAATATACATATATCTCAGCATTTTTTTTTTTTTTTTTTTACAAATAGTAAAAATAATCTGGCAGAACCCCCATCCCCCTAGTAATACATTGCTCCTTACTCCTCTCTCCCCCATATATCCCCATTACTAGGATAGATAAGACTTACCTCAGAAGGAGATGTTTAAAAGCAAAGGCATTCATTAGCTGCTCCCTGCAATTGGATCACCTGAGACTCAGTCCTCTCCTACCTCTATGTAAAAACACAGTACAATAGACAAATGGAACCCAAACAAGTTGAGAACTAAAAAGTTAAAACCTAAAAGGTCCATAAGTTACATAAAATACTGTAGCACGCTTAATCTTAGAATCAAACTGAGATCTTCAAAAGTCAAAACAATCTTTAGGGATAAGATGATAGTGCAGATGGTATAAATACAAAAAAAGTCTTAATTAAGTGCTCCTTTCACCAAGGAGGGGGTGTTCACCACGTGGGGGGATGATTATCCCCAGTTGGGGATGCACCACCACAAGACTGGACAAAAGGCCCTGGATTATATATCTTATAAAGCTGGAAGATGCACTCTCCACCGTCAGGGATTTAAAAGATAAAACCCTACATATAGGGTAAAGAAAACTCATATAGTGTGATACCGTTTTAAAACATTTATTAAGCCCAAAACATCCCAAGTCATATATTGTGCGTACCACATGAAAAATCATCAAGCATAAAACGAATAATCTGTACTGTGCCTGTCAGCTTCTCCCTGTGGATCTATGGAGATGTAGGTATCTGCTACAAAAAGTCTCCTGTTCCTGCTCTGGAGGCTGCAAGCGTTTCTGGTAGTGATAAGCGTCACGCCCTGAGCGTTTCGTCATGGTTAGACTTCAACAGAGGGCGTCCTCTGTTGAGTCTAACCATGCAAACGCTCAGGGCGTGACCTTATATGACCAGACCTGGCAGCCTCCAGAGCAGGAACAGGAGACTTTTTTGTAGCAGATACCTAATCTCCATAGATCCACAGGGAAAGCTGACAGGCACAGTACAATTATTCGTTTAGTTGATGATTTTACATTGTGGTACGCACAATATATGACTTGGGGATGTTTGGGCTTAATAATGGTTTTAAAACGGTATCACACTTTGAGTTTTTCTTTACCCTAAGATGCGGTTTTGATCTTTTAACATCCCTGAGGTGAAGTGCATCTTCCAGGCTTTAAAGAAATAATCCAGGCCCTTTTGACAGTCTTGTGGTGAGTGCATCCCCAACTGGGGATTAATCATCCCCCCACGCTGGAACACCCCCTTCTTGGTGAAAGGAGCATATTTAAGGACTTTTTTTGTGTATTTTATACCATCTGACTATCACTCTTATCCCTAAAAGTTGTTTTGGACTTTTAGAAGAATCTCAGATTTGATTCAGTTAAGCCTGCACAGTATTTTATGTAACTTATGGACTCTTTTAGGTTTTAATTTTTAGTTCTCAACTTGTTTGGGTTCCATTTGTCTATTGTACTGTGTTTTTACATTGTTCTATTTTTATTTCAGCAGCGCTATTCATGTGCAATCAGATACCATTTTTAATACCTTGGGTGGTGTACCTAAGGCTGAGTGGTGTTACTGAAGGAAGGGCTCGGTTACACCATTTTTATTGCTCTCCTACCTTACTCTGATACAATTAGAAGGCACCCCATCAACAAAAGGACCCTTAGCTGGCTAACACCATACAATCTTCTGAGATTTTACCCTTCAGATTTATCAAAACACACAACATGAGGCCAACCCTAAAGCCTTAACCTGTATGCAATCAGGCAGGCACCACATGGACCTGGCAACCTAAAGGAAATCAGACAACAAAGTTGCAGTTGTATAGGGCTTTTAAAGCATGAGAACAAGAAAGAAACTGACAGACCTGGAAAAGGGCTTCCATAGGAAAGAAGTCATCATGCAGTCCCAGCTTGCTCAAATCAGATCCATCGCCGGCAATGCCAAAGGAGGACTGTCTCTCCGATTAGAGAACACCTCAACCCCAGAAGACCACCAGAGGGGTTCCCCACCTTGTTGGTGCTTTAGCGTGCCTAAGATGTGGGACCCAACTGGGAGAGGCTGAACCCAGCCGAACTTCGACATAGTCGGCAGGTAAGGGCGTATCCTGAATGAAACTGTCTGTAGGCTGATATTTTTAAGGACAAAAAGGAGAATGGGGGAGCTAGCTCTCAGTCAGAGTTTTATAGAGAGTTATCACGTGTCCTGTGGGCGGATATAGAGGGCGGGGCTATATCATAGGTATGCTGCCATGTCTGGCGTCAGGAAAAGCATCTGGAACACATACACACTGCGTTTCTATGGAGTGAACTGGCCCTTAAAATGTTTTATAAATAAATACAACTGACTCAAAATAATACGTTTATTTTTCAGGTTTCATAGCCGTTTCAGAATGCCTGAATTGTATATCTTCACAATGCTTGAATCTCCAAACAAGAATATTAGCAATCAATCAAATGATTTAACATGGTAAAAAATAAAAAGGGAAATCCATTTAGAAAAGTGATTTTAAAAACACCAACATTTCCTTCACACTTGCTTTGGTCTCTGCAGAACAATCCATGTTCAGGTTGCTCTTCAGAGAGCATTTGATAGGTGGTGATGAGGCATTGTTTCACCCCTCTCAACAGCTGCTTTAACCCCTTGAACTCTGTCACAACCACGTGCATTGCACAGGCTTGCGGGGCACTTGCTCTTCCTACTTGAATGGGTTACACTGGTGGGTGCGATGCCTGCCGAAACCAACAGGAGGCACAATTCATAGTTAACCACTTGATTACCGAGCCTGTTTTTCAGATTCGGTGTTTACGAGAATAAAAAAAAAATTTTGCTAGAAAATTACTTAAAATCCACAAACATTATATATATTTCTTTATCGTACATCACGGGACACAGAGCGGCAATCCATTACTATGTGGGTTATAGAGTCTACCTTCAGGTGTGGACACTGGTGTAATTAACTACACAGGAAGTTCCCTCCCTATATAACCCCTCCCATACTAGGAGCTCCTCAGTTTTTTCATCGGGTCTAGTGTCTAAGGTGTTGGTCACGAGTGAACATGTGCTCTTAGGAGCCTCCAACTGGAGGGATCCATGCTGGATGTAAAAAACCTCCATAAATCCGGATCCGTCCAAGGTGCTTCATAGCCGAAGTGGACGGTACCCTACCGGGCTCTCGGTACGAAGAACGAGGTTTAGCCTATAATGCCTCTCTGCGGAGGGCTGGATCCTGGGTTCCAGAACTTTGTGCCTTCTAAGGACCAAATGTTTTTTCTGCTGCCAGGATGCTATATAGGTCCAGGGGAGTTGGTGTTCCTGCCATGGACCCCGGTCCCTGAAGGTCTAGGACTAAATCGCATAAAGGATGCTTGTATGCATAAAAAGGTTGAATCACACAGGATTACATGATCACCCAAGTCCTTGATTCCCCAAGGATATTTGGTCACGCAAAGAGGCTTGTTCCCACAGAAATGCCTAGAATCGAGAAATGCCTAGAATCGCATAAAGAGGCCTGAAGGCATAAAAATGCTGAATCACACAGGATTACCCGATCACCCAAGTCCTGGATTACTCAAGGCCTAAAGGGATCGCTTAAAGATGCTTGAATGCAAAAAGAAGCTGGATCACACATGGTTGTTGGATCAACAGAGTCCTGGATTACCCAGGGATACTTGATCACATAGAGAGGCTTGTTTCACAGAAATGCCTAAAGTCGCATTAAGATGCTTGGGTGCATAAGGATGTTGGAACGCACAGGGGTGCTTGGTCACACAAGGGTTCTTGTCCGCACAGTAGTGCTTAAAATGCATAAGATGTTGATGCATGGAAGATGCTGAATCGCATGCATGGTTACTTTAAAGTTGCACATGGTGGCTTAATTAAGCAATACAGGATGCCTTGTGTTTGCATAGAGATACGTGTCTGCATGGGTTCATGTTGCACATTGTTGCATAACACGTTTATTAACACATGCTTGCTTGCTTGCAAGGATGCTCGTTCCAGAGCACACATGCTCTATATGCATGTTTGGGTGTGAGAGATATTTATATGATTTCATGCTTCCATGAACACACACTGCCATGTACACACGCCTCCATTGAGGCATATGGCTTTAACACTTGCCACATACACATATGGGGAGCCAGTTGCATATGTGTGTATTTACTTGGGACTGCAGAGGTTGTCTGCGTTGTGCAGGGGAACAGCACTATCTCCAGTTGGTGGTCTTGCCCTTTTGGGTTAGCCTCCGTGTCTGGGTTGTCAGGGTGCTAGGGCCCGCCTCTAGCAGGTCTGTAGGCCCAGGGTATAGCAGTAATGGCAGTACGGAAGCAGACTCCTGCTGATGGATCAGTCAGCAGCATGGCTGGACCTAAGGGTGTCCAGCATGGTCAGTATCTGGATCTCCTGGGTTAGGATTCCAGTCTAAAGATACATTCTTCATTGACAAGAAGCTGGGTATGTTTTGCACCAGGAGAGTACTTTTGGCCTAAGACAAGACCATCGCTATAAGAAAGCTGGTCTAGGTGGTTACGGCAAGGAACAGTTCCTTACTTTTGGCCTTCTGCTTAAGGCACTAGAGAAGATGCTGCTTCATTCAAGACAGTTCCCTATACTTTTATTCAGGACTGTTATAAACAGTATTGTGTTGGCCTAGAAGGAGTGGATCTTGACCTAGCATTATCCAAAGAACCGTCCCAGAGATAGGCTGGAATTCCTCTTGGTGGTTCTTAACTAAAGGGTTTGCCAGGTCAGGAAGAGACCTTGGCCCAGGGGAAGTAGTCGAGCTCCAAGGGAGCCTTATCTGTCAGCTAGAGCTACCGATGGAGCATCTGGCTTAGGGGCCTGAACGTTCAGGGGCTGGTTGGTTCGGTCAGAGTTCAATCAGACTATACCATATTAAGTGATTTACTTAATTTACCAAGGAGGAGCTTGTGCCTTGCCTATTGACATTCGTCATTTCATGAAATGCAGAATTGGCAGGCGATTCGCTGTAGCCCGTCAACAAGTGTCTCCAGGAGAAGGACCTCTACACCCCGACTGTTTTCCTGACCAGGGCCACAGAAATAGTACCCTGTACATAAGATGTATTGGGCGTCCAGGCTCAACAAGAAATTAAACAGCTTGAGGTCAAGGACAAGGGATCCACCCGCATGCGGGGCAGATGTGTTAGTAATCTGGTGGGACCAGTGGTCACTGGTTATGTCTCTCCCCCCCAGTGCCGCGGCGTTTGTGGCTTCCATGCAACATTAGAGGAGGGTGGAAGCTGGCCTGATTACTCCGGCATAACCCTGACGACCTTTTCTGTGCAGGGACAGTAGGGGTGGTAGTAGAGGACCCACGGTCCCTTACATCTTGTCCAGGCCTACTTCAAAGGGGGTATTACATCCTGTCGTGCAACAGGTGAATTAATGGTCTGGCTATTTTAGCCCACATTCTTCAGGATCAGGGTTTTTAGAATCAACGGCACTTCCTTGATTCATACAGGAAGGCTGGCCTCCAGGACCAGATATCCCAGGATCGGGAGAGCTCATGTTCCTGGTATGAAACAGATGGTGGCATCCTTGGAAGTTTGTCAAAGATAAAATTCCTGCCTTCCTGCATTTGGAAAGGAGACGGAGCCAGCCTTAAGTTACATCAAGGATCCGATCTTGGCCTTGCCTCCAAAGGTCGCTTGCTTCACACTCTTTGTTCCGAGCCATTATACAAGGGGTGACGCGCATAAGTCCACCAGTTTAGTCGCCCTTGTGCTTGGAGGATTGGCTCTAGTTTTGTCGGCTTACAGGGTCAGCTCTGTGGGCCAATGCACCGTATTTCCCTTCAGCCTTTAACAAGGGAATTGGTGTTCTTGGTTGTGGTAGCCTCCAAGAGAGTTTCAGTATTGGCAACCTCTTGGTATAAAACCATACTTATTTCTTACTAGTAGGGTGATGTGTTAATCCTCACCCAGCCTTATTTACTAGAAGGATCTAGTGTTCATTTGAATCTAGATATTCTTACCTCCCCCTTTTTCAAAACCTTGTTTTCGGAAGGAAAGGTTATTGCTTTCTCTCAGTAGAGATGAGAGCAGTTAAATATCTATCTGAAGGTTCAGATATAGAAATCTGAAGTTTTTATTGTGCTGCCAGAAGACCCTAGATGTGGGCAGCAGTGTGTTCAGTTCAGCTATTAAAATGGTTACACTCTCTCCTTTGGAGTAGAAGGGTCAAGGCCTATCTGAAGCGGACTGCTCGGATACGGAAAGCTGATGTTATTGCGCTACCAGGAGGCCCCAGGAAGGGCAGGCAGCGTCTAAAATCAACTGTTTTCAAGATTGATTCATCAGGGTATTATTCAGGCTTGTGGTTCGGAGAGTGGGACTCCCCTGTTTCTTGGGGGGGGGGGGGGTGCTCCGTTCCAGGATAGTAAGCGCTTTATGCGCGATGTGCTTTACCGAGCCTTTATGACGCAGATTTTCAGGGCCGCAACTTGGCGTCTGTGCTTAGGTTCACTGATTCTTGTCAGATGTACATAGGAGGGCAAAAGGATGCAGCTTTTTGGCGCAGTATGCATCTGGCAGCATTATAGATCCTCACATCTGATGGCGGCCTGCGTTGTTTGTGTCTCCCTCCCTCAGTAAGCATTGCTTTTCGGACATCCCACATAGTATTGGATTGCCGCTCTATGTCCCGTGATGTACGATAAAGAAAATAGGATTTTTTATGACAGCTTACCTGTAAAATCCTTTTCTTGGCGTACATCACGGGACACAGAGCTCCCGCCCCTCTTGTTTGGGGATATTGGGACACTTATTGCTTTGCTACAAAAACTGAGGAGCTCCCAGTATGGGAGGGGTTATATAGGGAGGGAACTTCCTGTGTAGTTAATTACACCAGTGTCCACACCTGAAGGTAGACTCTATAACCCACATAGTAATGGATTGCCGCTCTGTGTCCCGTGATGTACTCCAAGAAAAGGATTTTACAGGTAAGCTGTCATAAAAAATCCTTTCTTTTTTCTAACACCATAGAGAATAAAATGGCAGTCATTGCAATACTTTTTGTCACATCGTATTTGCGCAGCGGTCTTACAAGCGCACTTTTTTTGAAAAAAAAAAAAAAACTTTTTTGAATTAAAAAATAAGACAACAATAAATTTTGCCCAATTTTTTTTATATAATGTGAAAGTTAATGTTACGCTGACTAAAATGATACCCAACATGTCACGCTTAAAAATTGCGCCCGCTCGTGGCATGGCGTCAAACTTTTACCCTTAAAAATCTCGATAGGCGACGTTTAAAAAATTCTACAGGTTGCATTTTTTGAGTGACAGAGGAGGTCTAGGGCTAGAATTATTGCTCTCGCTCTAATGATCGCGGCGATACCTCACTTGTGTGGTTTGAACACAGTTTTCATATGCGGGCGCTACTCGCGTATGCGCTCGCTTCTGTACGTGAGCTCGTCGGGACGGGGCGTTTTAAAAAAAAAAATTTGTTTTCTTATTTCTTTTTATTTAGTTTATAATTTTTTACACTGAAATTAAAAAAAATAAAAAATAATTATCACTTTTATTCCTATTACAAGGAATGTAAACATCCCTTGTAATAGAAAAAAGCATGACAGGTCCTCTTAAATATGAGATCTGGGATCAAAAAAGACCTCACATCTCATATTTAGACTTAAATGCAAAAAAATAAAACATTTTTTTTTTCAAATGACAGAAAAAATTGTTTTTTCTTTAAGACGCTGGGCGGGACTGACGTTTTGACGTCACTTCCGCCCAGCAGAGCTATGGGGACGGGTGGGGGCGATTTTTCCCTCACTCGCATCCCCACACAGCTGCCGAACGAACCCGATCACCTCCGCCACTACCGACGGCTCCGGTAAGCGCCGGGAGGGGGCCCCCTCTCCCGCCACCGATAACGGTGATCTCGCGGTGAATCCGCCGCGGAAACCGCCGTTATCGTTTACAGGACCGTTGGCACTAAAGATGGATACCTCGGTTGTGGCAGCAGCTGCTGCCGTTACCGAGATATCCATCTTTAAAAACATGACGTCTTTTGACTATGGGGCAGTAACCATGTGGTTAAATAAAGATACTAGTCCATTCATGTCTATAAACATTTCCCATATCCCTGCATACTGTGTTCAGTAAGATGCACATCCATGAATACTTTACTATCAATACTTGCTGACACCACTGATTGTGGAAGAAAGTTCCACATTCTTTCCAACTGGACAGTGAAACCCCCAGCCCCCCCCCCTCAAACAAGTCCTGCCACAGCTGTGGTGGCATGTGTACAACCCCGGCCGCTGCAGCTAAAGAGGTGGGGGGGGTTAGCTGTTGAATGGTAAAAACACAGCCAGGGCCGGACTGACCATTGAGTCACTCGGCACTGCCCGAGGGACCCATGCCACTAGGGGGGCCCCATCAGGGATGCCAGGCTCAGTAAAACCAGGGACAGTATGTTAAAATCTATTTTTTTTTTTTTTACATCTGTCCCTGATATGTCCAAAACCGACATGCTTTTGATGTGAAAATCCTGAGATTTTAGCTGCCCTGCCTCTGCACTGCCTCCTGGCATGGTGGCCATCTGTAAGCCCAGGGGCCCATAATCTTCTATGGCCCAGGGGCCCCATGAGTTGTCGGTCCGCCCCTGAACACAGCTCGACCAGACAAGGGCTGGTTTCTGTGGCACTGTTGTGAACTGGTCTTGTGTCTATTCACCAACGTTTGGCTAAGAATTTTCAGCATTTAATATTACTTGTGTGGCTTCTTTCTGCACCTTTAATATTTACAGTAATAAGCCATAACCATTTTTTTTGGCAATTATAGCAAAAGTTTATAAAGAAATGTAAACACCATTTTAGTTATCAGCCAAGTTAATTTTACACAGCCAGTGCGACTGGGTCACAGGTTATTATAAACCAGCTAAATGGGTTATAACAGAGTGGAGCCTGTCCTGCCATGCACTAATCTTACATTGGATATGCTGTTTTAGCCAACTGAAATTACTACTCACGTTGTGTGTCGCTTAATTTTCATAACACTTTAGTAAATCTATACGGGGGGGGGGGGGGCATATAGGCTTTTTTGCGCTTCTGAAGATGTTAGTTGCCAGCCTACCATTTTTTTTTTTTTTTTAAATCAAATAGGGTTTTATTGAAGAAGAAAAAAAAAACACAGGAAGATACAAAAGTACATAAAATAAAGAAAACAGTGCAGCGCAAACCTAAATTAAATGGTAATAAATACACTCATATGAGTGAAAGTGAAAACCAAGAAAGGAAAAAATAGTCCAAAATTGCAATAAGCAAACAACATGAGAAATAAATCCTGCGACCAGATGATAAGAGTATCTTCACCACGTGACTGGAAAACCAATTCAAAGTGTGATCCCTTCACCAGTAAAGATGGGTACTCTCACCTCACAGAAAGACCTTTGTTTTACCAAAGGTCTAGATCAATGGTGGCAATCCGGATGGCTCGGGGGTGTATACTATTCAGCCGTAGGACCCGGAGATTTGAATGTATCCTCAGTGGCACCAACGAACAAGTATGTAACCAATATGCAAAGAAAAAAACAAATCTAAGAGCTTCCGTAAAATCAGGTCAATTTATTACGTTTAAAACGTGCAGGTTACTCACATTTGTGATGAGAATAAAAGGCATGTAACACCATAAGAAAGGTAGCTCCGATGAAAATGTGGGACGACAACGAGTGACGTGGAGTGGTTCCTGACCCCATACGCGTATCGTAATACAACTTCCTCAGCAGGGCAGATACAAAAGTAACATGAATAAATGCAGTACAGTACACACAGGCATGGTACAATTCAATCTTTCAACAGCAAAATCACAAATACATAGAAGACACTTCACTAGCCCACATTTTAGAGTTACAACCAGCCATCACCCCAAAAAGTACAATGCCCACTCCACCACCGGTTTCTGACCTGTGACCGGCACCACTACTGCCCCTTCTGGTCCTTACTTCCTCCTCTTATAGGAACAGGCAGTCCATGATTATATCAACCGGAGCTAACCCAGGGACATTCAACCAGCATGCCCAAATACTTTCAAATTTCCTCAACCTCCCCCATGGTGATAGATGTATTTCTCCAATCTAATAGTATCACCCATTTGGTTAATCCATTCCTGCACTGTAGGGGGTTCCTCTGACTTCCAATGCCGAGCAGGCAAGTTCCAGCTTCCGTCTGGCCAGATCAGATTGGATGGCAGTTAGGTGTAAACGGGCAGCCAGTCTGTTTACACCCGACTGCCCATAGAGGAGAGCAGGCTGTGTATGTGTCCGCTCTACATAAACAGAACGGACATGGACCTGTCATCTGCCAAGCTCAGCAGGGGATCATCTGGCTCCTGCGCAAGGGGCCTTAGAAGGAGTTCAGCATAGGCAGCCCCCGTATTTCTCTCAGTACATGCATCTGTTATAAGTAATCTGTCATACCTATCACAACAGCCTCTAATGGCCAAACCAGCCATTCCTTAACCTCTTCCCGCCCGCACGCCGGATTTTTACGGCCACAATGTGGGTCTTAATTGCTAGGAGGCCTGTCTATATACGGCCTCCAGCCACTGGGAGCGCGCGCAAGTAATCCGTGCATATTTATAGCATTGTTCGCTGTATAAATGTGAATGGTCCCAAAAATGTGTCAAAAGTGTCCTATGTGTCCGCCATAATATCGCAGTCCTGACAAACATCGCAAATCGCCGCCATTACTAGTAAAAGGCTTTCTGATCAAGTCCACCTGTCAGTTTTAAAGGTGAACCTGATCAGACACTTCATTCACCCCTATGGGGCAGCGGATGTCAATGACGACATGTCCGCTATCCTGTCCGCCAAATCTCAAAGGATGGTGGCACATTCGCACAGTGAGTGGAGAGGGACCTGTCGTCCACCTGCTCAGCGGATCAATCCCTTGATGAACAAGCGTAGTAAGTCGAACATAGTCTATGAAATAATAAACTGTACACAGAGTATTCTGTGCTGAGTAAATTTCCCTTCCTAAGGGTAGATTTCCTCTCACTTCCTGTTACCTCCCTCCATTTGTAAGTAAAGTTGTATGTTTGTAACTCAGGGACTGCCTGTGCCCATAATAAAATATATACATTTTGCAGGTCTTGTTTACAAGGTAGTAGTAAATTTGCACATGGAATGCAGCCATGTAAAAAAAACAAAAAAAACAAACAAACACACGACTTGACGTCTCTGAATAGATTTTTAATGCTCGTTTGGATGGTAATGTGGAACAATTGTTTCCTATACAGTAGAAGTTATGTATACATGACATCTAGCACAACTGTCTCTGGCCACTATTTCTTGAAGTCTCTTTCTCTACTTCTATCCCTTTTGTTATCCTTTCTTCGTCTGTGTTTTTCACCTCTTTCCTGATCTCTGCTCCGCTCAGCTTTGTAGGGTCTCTCTTCAGTCTGTTCTTTATGACGATTATGTGACCTATCATGCCGTCTACCGTCGATTCCTCTGTCCTGAAAAAAATCTGTTTTCTTCTCTCTCCACTCTTGATGTCTTTCTCTAGACCGAGATCTGTGTCTTTTATCAATATGTCCTTCAGCGCGAGCATTAATTGGGTAGACTGGCAAATTAATTGGTTTCCTGAATGGTCTGTCACGTCCTCCAAATCTCAATTGTCCAGATTCTTTTTTACCACCAAACCCTCCACCTAGTCGACGTGGAATCCATCCTTTCAGTATCCTTTCGAGTTCATAATCCACAAATATTTCATGCTGATCAATTACTAGTTTGTTGCCATCTCTGTGTGCTTTTTTTATGGCACTCTCTTGTTTATATTCAATAAAAGCATAGCCTTTTGAAAACCCAGTAATGATGTCTCTAACCAATCGGATGCTCTGTATATCTCCATAACGAGAAAAAAATTCTTTTAGCTTCTCCTCTGTTGTTTCTTGGCCTAGTCTAGCCACAAATAACGTTAACTGGGGGTCTCCAACAACACTTTTATTGGGCGCATAACGAGCCAACATGGCCCTAAGGACAGCGCGATCATGTGGCTCTTCATCTGTACCATCAATACTGCCAGCCTTAAGAGGGTCATATTCTTTTGCAATGGGAGTCCAATCATTCATTTTCTACAGGAAGAAGGCAAACTATGAGAAACGGACCACAATAAACAACACCAAGGCACAAAAAAACAACGGTAAGACTTAACGGTAATGGTGTTTCTACGAACCTTCCAGGACAGCAACACATGAGAGATGAGAGGCTCCTCCCTAGAGGAAACAATCAGTTCACAACTGTTAAAAGGCCCCACCTTGTCCCTCAGCGGCGCTTTACTGTTGTTTTTGCAGCACTATTTGGCCGCTAGCGGGGTGCTCTTAATAGGGTACTAGCTGCGGAAAAAGGGTTAAAACTGGCTGCTGCGGCACTTTGCCAGCAGTTCGGCAGCGCTGCCCATTGATTTCAATGAACAGAGGTGCTGTAAAAGCGCCTTAAAGATACAGCTAGCAGGACTTTTTTTTTTTTTTTTTTTGAGCGTCCTGCCAGCACACCGCTCCAGTGTGAAAGCCCTCGGGTTTTCACACTAAAGTGAGAGAAGAGGCTCTTTCAGGGTGCTTTGCAGGCACTATTTTTAGCTCTATCGCGCCTGCAAAGCGCCTCAGTGTGAAAGTACCCTAAACCTACTCGAGTTAGGTATACGGATCAGATAAGTTCCGATACTTTATCTTTAGGCAATACTCTTATGAACAGAAGTTCTTACTAAAAAAGGTGATCTTATAACCTTCTTCCAGTGTCATTAAACCCTACCGCATGGGTCCTCAAACTACGGCCCTCCAGCTGTTCAGGAACTACAATTCCCATCATGCCCTAGTCATGTCTGTGAATGTCAGAGTTTTACAATGCCTCATGGGACTTGTAGTTCCGCAACAGCTGGAGGGCCGTAGTTTGAGGATCCCTGCCCTACCGGGTTACAAGCACAAGGAATGCCTCTGGCATGCCTGAATGTAGAGACTGAGGGCCAGATTCTCATATTTTCGGCGGCGTAGCGTAAGCCATTTACACTACGCCGCCGCTGCGTACTAGAGCAAGTGCTTTATTCTCAAAGCACTTGCTCCGTAGTTTTCGCCGGCGTCTCGTAAATCGCCAAGCGTAAACCCGCGCAATTCAAATGGGGCGGCTTGTATTTAAATTAAGCGCGCCCCCGCGTCGAACGAACTGCGCATGCGCCGGCCGAGGAAAAAGCCCAGTGCGCATGCTCCAGCTCACGTCGGGAAGCGTCGTTGAAACCGACGTCAAAACGACGTGAGCGTCATTTACGCAAGTCCCTATTCGCGAACGAGTTAGTAAAACGACGTAAGCGACGGAAAAAGCAGACGCTGACCCGACGCCATACTTAACATGGCGTCCGACGGAACTTCGTAAGGTTACTCCACATAGAAGCTGGGGTAACCTTACGAGTCCGTAAACGACGTACGCGACGACGGGGCGGCGTAAAAGCGTTCGGGAATCACCGTACTAGCCTCATTTGCATATGCAAATGAAAAAACAACGTGAAGGCCACCTAGTGGCCGGAGTTGTCATTACACCTACGATCCGAAAGTGTAATGCTTTTACACTTGTCGGATGTAGAAGCGTATCTATGCAAAAGTGATGCTAAGCATCACTCGCATAGATACGAGGACAAAAAAAAGGCGATACGACGGGGTATCTGAGATACTCCGTCGTAACGCCTCTGAGAATCTGGCCCTGAAAGTCCAACCTGGGCTCATTCGGCTGGGCTTCGTTTATGGATCACAAGAGTGCAATTCGTTTTGCACTCCTTTGACCCGTTTTCAGCAGACAGCGGTCTGAATTTCACTCTCTGGTGACGTCACCGGGATCAGTCCAGGCACAGCGTCACCCCGACTTTGGAAGGCTGGATCCAGCAGGTGCCTGGACTGATGGCAGTATCAGCGAGCCGCTGAGACAGCCACTTCTGGCCCTTCCATAGGGCAGCACTCCAATGAGCGGGGAGGAGCAGAGCAGGAGAGCTGCTGACTGACAGGCACCAGCTCGGGGAGGTGAGAGAACCGAGCCATTGGCAGTGTTTGGTGGCTCGGTTCTCAGTGAAAAGGTGGCAGGGGACAGATGCTGTATCCACCTAGGCAAGTATGAATATGGGTAAAAAAAAATTAAAATAAATCCCATACTTCTTTTTTAAAGGACTGAAATAAAAGTGATGTATAACCAAGATCTCAAATATAAAAAGGTCATAGATTGTGCGTTTGACACACAGCACTGGAGATTAGATGTAGACATAAAGGACACAAGCATAAACTACAATGCTGTGTACTTCTGAAGTGTGGCTAGATAGACCAACACAGAAAAAGACACAACATGAACTTCAAAGTCGTGCATTTCAAAAGTGCAACAAGCTATGGATATATATATATATATATATATATATATATATATAAATAAATATAAATATAAAAATTTAAGTGTCCTCGCAGTGGCCTGTGCTGCCCTTCCATCCTCCTCCTCCTGAGGTGGTTCCAGCAGTTTTTGCTCCTTACGGTTTGCCGAGCCCTGGCAAGAACAGGAGCCTCTCAGCTGCCGCAGCCATGCTGTAGCCCCACTACCTGGGTCGCTTTGGCCGTGATCTGCCCCTTTCCTGTAATGACCGGATGTTCTGGTTTCAGATCAAGGTTTGGAGCACGCTAGGTCCTCCCCTGGCATCTTACATTCTCTGCACTCCAGCAAAATGGCACACAGGGGAAGACAGTAGGAGAGCCGAGCTGCTTGCAACAGCGGCAAATCTTAGCTACACCTGGACCGCCTGCACGACACCATTGGCAACCTGTGAGAAGCTCTAAGGCTGCAGGTTAGCGCGGCCCTCAATGGCATTCCTAAACCTGGCTCACAGGGGTACCATCTGACTCCCTTAATCTTCTGGTCAAAATAAAAAAAATAAAAAAGCGTCGCTGTGGGAGAAACATAACCAATATTGAGGGACAAGCTGTGAACTGATTGTGTTTCCCTGTAGGAAGGAACCACTAATCTCTCATGTGTCATCGTCCTGGAAGGTGAGAGGAAAAATAAGTTCACTTTTAAATGGTAGAAATTCTATCTTTGCCCATTCAAGCTGTTAAAACCAAACTACCCCTCCCCTTTGTGTATGTTTGTTACTAAAGCCTTTTTTTTCCTCCCCCTTTAAACAAGTTATACTTACCTCCTTTGTGCAGTTGGTTTTGCACGGAGCAGCCTGGATCCTCCTCTCCTCTGGTCCCCTTTGCTGCTCCTGGCCCCTCCCTCCTATTGAGTGCCCCCACAGTCAGCAGCTTTCTATGGGGGCACCTAAGCCGAGTCAAAGCTCTGTGTATCCGTTCAGACACAGAGCCCTGACCTGGTCCCGCCCCCCTTCCCCCCTGATTGGCTGTATCTCAGTCAATCAGGAGCAGTGTCCCGGATGACTTAGACACTCGTTGACATAGTTGGAGAGGGATGGGGCTCAGGTAAATAATTAGGGGGTGCTGGGGAGCCTGTCAGACGCAGAAGGCTTTTTTCCATCTTAATGCATCAAGATGAAAAAAAAAAAACTTCTGCCTTGACAAGTTTCTTCCCTTTTAGGATGCACTCACACTGGAAGTTTTAACTGGTCCCAGGCACAGTTCACCCCCCTTTGTCAGGTTTGTTTGTGTAGTGTAAGTGCTCTGAATTGTGCCTGGGAACAGTTAAAGTGGTTGTAAAGCTCAGACATAAAAAATAAACAAAGCACTATATATAGTGTATACTAGCCTGAATCCAAAGTACCGAGTCCAATTCCTCTCTCACTGCCATTTGCATGACTCGCTTCTCATAAATTAAGCCAATACCTTATTCTCCCCGGAGATGGCCCCACCCCTCCAGCACACAGCAGATGACTTGTGCCCTCAGCGCTATGTTTCTCTGAGCCATCATGTCCCTCCAATCAGCTATCAGATTTCACTAAGCTCTGTAGTACATGCTAGGTCCAATTGGTTTTACATAAAAACTAAAAGCTGATCAGCGTAAGCACCCATCAGTTTTTCTCATCCCTGTAACTGCTAAATCTGCAACAGAGCTTGTTCTTTTGAAATCCAGCAGACTTACTGTCTGGATCACCAGTTGAAAATACAGGAAAGCAAGCCTAAAAAAATAAAACAAATGCAGTCACCACATCTAAAAAGTAAGCTGAAAAATAAAAAATATTTGCTTTTGGATTTAACCACTTGCTTACTGGGCACATAGAACCCCTCCTGCCCAGGTTAAATTTCAGCTTCCGCCACTGCGTTGCTTTAACTGACAATTGCGCGGTCGTGCGACGTGGCTCCCACACAAAATTGACGTCCTTTTTTCCCCACAAGTAGAGCTTTCTTTTGGTGGTATTTGATCGCCTGTGCAGTTTTTATTTTTTGCGCTATAAACAAAAAAGAGCGACAATTTTGAAAAAAAAATACAATATTTTTTACTTGTTGCTATAATGAATAGCCCATTTTTTTTCTCAGTTTAGGCCGATACGTATTCTTCTACATATTTTTGGTAAAAAAAAAATAATAATAATAATAAGCGACTGGTTTGCGCAAAAGTTATAGCGCCTACAAAATAGGGGACAGAATTATTATTATTATTTTATTTTTTTTACTAGAAATAGCGGCGATCTGCGTTTTTTATTCGGACTGCGACATTATGGCGGACACATCGGACACTTTTGACGCCAATCACATTTATACTGCGATCAGTGCTATAAATATGCACTAATTACTGTATAAATGTGACTGGCATTGAAGGAGTTATAACAAATGGGTGAGGAAGGGGTTAAATGTATTCCCTACATAGTGTTCTAACTGTGGGGGGAGGGGGGGTGACTGAGAAGGTGACCGATATTTGTCCCTATGTACAAGGGACAAAGATCGGTCTCCTCTCCAGAGACAGGACGCTGTCTCTGTGTAAAACGGCAATGAGAGATGATCTCATATGTTTACATATGAGATCATCTCTCATTTGCCGCACAGATCGCATCGCAAACGGCCACTCTGATTGGCCGTTCGCGGCGATCTGTGATTGGCTGTGTCCAAGGGACACGGTCAACACAGAATTTCCCCGCGGCGCGCTCTGGAGCGCGCGCGGGGAACGCGCTAGTGACAGGCCGTCAATTGATGGCTTGTTGGCAATTCAGATCCGCGCTAAAGCCGTCATTCGGCTAAAGCACGGATCTCAACAGGTTAAAGATAGGGAGGGGGGGATGCTGACACCTAAAAAAAAAAAAAATGCATGCATTAAAAGGTAAAAAAAATGTAAGCTTTTCAACCCCTTTAAGCTTTGAAAATGAAAGACAGAAGCTGATTGGTTATTGTGCACAGCCGCTCCAATCATAATAAATTGCCCTCATAGCTGGCGCTGACTCCATACCCATAAATAATTAGATCACTTTTCAGATTGGCTGCATTGTAATAACACAGACCTTCCATAAATAAAAGGGGAAAACAATGCAATTATATTTCTCATTCAAAACTCTCTTCACTCCCACAATTTACACTAAACGTCATCCACAGCCTGTTCCCTACTTACAGCAGGCTTCTGGTATGAAGTGCGACCCGTGAAATACAGCAAGCACCGAACCTTCTACTGACACGTCGCTGTTGTTCTGACGCCCGCCAATTAAAATTTGCCTCACTGGTCACGGGACCTCTTATTGGATAACTTCAAAGCGAGGCTTGAACTGCATGATGCTATGAGTGCGACGCCAATGTTAATTGGCTGTGTGTAAGGTGGGCATGTCCAGGTGGAGGGAGGTGTAAGGAATGCCGTCTCCATGGTAACAGGCTCTGAGTGAACTGCAAGAAAACTCCGGAGTGACATGAGGAAGTGACAAAACTGGGGACGGCTGAGTGCTGAAGGGCCGCCCGTTGCAGCGCCGTTATCTGGTAAGAAGTTTTCAGTGTTCTCAGAAAGTTTGTATACATTGAGCCGCGGCCACATAATAGATTTCCACAGAGCTGAGGTATTGGACCTTCAGTGTGAGGCGAGAACACCGAGTCGAAGCTAACACTGGAGCAGCGGTAAATGGCAACCAATCAGCTTCCCTCTTACATTGTCAAAGCTTTAACTGAACAAGCTAAAGATAGAAGCTGATTGGTCGCTAGAGCTGCTCCAATTGGGATAAAGTGTGTGTGTGTGTGTGTGTGTGTGTACACGCCCATATCATTATATATGCATTTTTTTTATATAAATATGGTTATTGTCTTATGTTTGAAGCAGTTTTCTTAGAGCCCTTTCACACCGAGGCAGTTTTCAGACGTTTTAGTGCAAGACATAGCGCCTGAAAACTGCCCGAGTGCTTTCATACTGGGGTAGTGCAGTTGCAGGACGTTATAAAAAAAAATCCTACAAGCATCTGCCTGCTGCACCGCCACTGCCCATTGAAATAAATGGGCATTTGAAAAACACCCCCTAGTGCAGTGATGGCGAACCTTGGCACCACAGATGTTTTGGAACTACATTTCCCATGATGCTCCACTACACTGCAGAGTGCATGGGAAATGTAGTTCCAAAACAGTTGTATTTCACTGCCTTAGCATTTCTGGCTGTGGCCATCTTGAGTAAAGGCAAATGATTCATGTAATATTTACTTCCTGGGATCCATCTGCCCTTAGCTCAAGCATGCATGCAGGAGGGTGTACTTAACTTAGAAAACCCCTCCTCCTTCCTGAAGACTCCTGGGATTGATGACATTTGCCTAGGCCTGGAAACCAGGAAGTAACAAAAGAAATGTGAAAAAAAAAAAAAACGGTTTATAACAAGGGAATACGACATGCTTTCCTATCTATTTACTAATGCTAACAGCATAAGGATTACAAATAGTCAATGTTAGGGTTGTCCCGATACCGATACCAGTATCGGAATCGGGACCGATACCGAGTATTTGCGGGAGTACTTGTACTCCCGCAAATACCCCTGATACCCAAATAGAATACTTCCCCCCCGCCGCTAACGCTGCCGCCGTATAAGCAAATATGACCCCGCCGCCGCCGTATATACAAAGCCGCCGCGAACATTATAGGCACCTTTGAATAGCTGTTTTCCGGCTGCGCGTGTATAGACACTCCCCCTTGCTCGGGTCTGTCCAATCCCGAGCAAGAGGGAGTGTCCTTTACATGGCGCGCGGCAGGGAAAAGAGCTATTGAAACGAAAGGTGCCTATAATGTTCTCGGCGGTGGCGGCTTTGTATATACGGCGGCGGCATCATCATGAGGTAGGGGGGGGGCATGGCTGTAATATGGGGGGGACATGACTGTAATATGGGGGGGACATGGCTGCAATATGTGGGGGACATGGCTGCATTTGGGGACACGTTTAAAAAAAAGTATCGGTATTCGGTATCGGCGAGTACTTGAAAGAAAGTATCGGTACTTGTACTCGCTCCTAAAAAGTGGTATCGGGACAACCCCTAATCAATGTTGATTGAGAGAGTGAAGTTCCACTTTAACGTTGTGTGATTTCTCGGTTGCACATACAACGTCCTGTTTCCTATCCTTGCCCTGGACGGGTAGGGATTTTTTATTTTTATTTTTTGTATGATTTTGTATTCTTTCTCCTCAGAGGAGAAATACACGTCCCTGCCAGGGGAAAGACTCTGTGGAATAAGTTGCTGGTGCTGAGTAGATCTGCTCATTTGGAAGTTGTCACCCACCCTTATCTTTTCGTCTCTCACAGATGCTGATGGGAGCTTTCATTGTTGTAGCAGCCTCAGAGTCCCACACCTCTTATAGACATCTCTGGGAACACCATTCTGTAGGCTAGATTCACACTTATGCATTTTTAGTGCTTTTTGCATATTTGCACTGCAGCCTATTTCCCATGGTTTCCTATGGAACACGTTCTGTAGTGCAAATCTACAAAAAGCACTAAAAATGCCAAGGTGTGAATCCAGCCTTAGGCCCCATTCACAACTAGCGATTTGATTGCTAATGAGCTGCCCTATGTGGACAAACGCAGTAAAGTAGCTCATATAACCTTTGCTGCTCTCATTTTTGTGCGTTTTTACATTTAACTTTCCAAAATATGCGTCTGCTTTCTCAATTTGGGATGCCCTTAACAACCAATGGTTCCACAAATGTGGCACGCGTTTGTACCGCATTTCATAAACGCAAGATTTTGCACGCATTTACAAAACGCAAAGGTGTGAATAGAGCCTTAGGGTCACCACGTACGTTACAATATGAAAGTATAATCTTTAGATCTGCTAACAACTATGTAGTGCAAGGACCTGCCTGATTGGTTAAAAACTGATTGGAAAGTTAAGTGGGTCCTCATAATACATAGTTTTGGTAAATCTAAAGTTGATTGTATGGTCAGATTGTGACCATACACCTCATAATCTGACCACACAATCTTTGTTCCATCAGTTTTAGGTCTACCAATATGCGGGCCTACCTAAACTATCTAATTACTTTGTATCCAGTCAATCAGGCCCTTGCAGAGATTGTACAATCAGATTGTATAGTGTGTGGTGAGCTTTAAGGGTAACCATACACATGAGGTTCACTGTACGCTATACAATCCAATTTGTATAATCTACTTTACATCTGTCTACAACTATGTTGTGCTAGGACCTGCTTGGTTGGATACAAAGTGATTGGATAGTTTAGGTAGGTTTTATAAAACTGATTGAACAATCCCCGAAAAACGGGGGAAAAAACTAATCCTGCAAGCGAAAGGCATAATGAGCTCATTATGTGGCACTTGCCTGAAATCAAAGCCCCCAAAGTGCTCCTCGTTCACCGCCACCGCCATGTCCCCTCGCAGATTCTTCCTGTTTTCACCACTTCAGCCCTGTGATTGGCCGGAGAAGCGATGACGTCACTCCCGCGCATGTGTGCAGGACCGGCAGATCACAGCGCATGCGTGATGCTATTCAGAAAAAAAGAGAACACTCAGTGCGCCTGCGCCATTGTCTACGGCGCGGTTGCGCCGTAGACATCGGTGCCTGTCATTATTGTAAATATCTCATAAACTGTGCAGGTTTTAGGAGATATTTATTGCACCTACAGGTAAGCCTTAATCTGCCAGCAGCTTCTTTGGTGCGCATTAGGAGCGGTAAACTCACCGCTCCTAATGCGCTCCTGCCCATTGACATCAATGGGCAGCGCTACCGTACCACCAACAAAACACTGCTGTAACGCCACTTTGCGGTCATTTTTAAAAAATGTTGGGGCGCTAGAGGGGGTAAAACCGCCCCGCAAATCTGACGGTAAAGCGTCGTTAAAAATATCTGCGTTTTAGCGCTGACACCCGGGGTGGCACAGTGTGAAAGGTGTCTAAGTTTAACTAAAGGCAAAACTTTTTTTCATCTTGAATATAGTAATGGTCCATACACACGATCAGAAATCATACGAAAAATACCGGTTTCAATGCGATCGTACGGTAATCTGTTTGTTGGTACACAGCTTTCAAGAGCTGATCACAACAGTTATCTGATATTCTCCGATGGGACAAGCACACAAATTTTTCTCGTATGATAACAGATTGTATGATTTTCATTTAAGGCCAGTTTACACAACATGCAGTCCAGTGCATTTTTTTTCTCTGCATCAAAAACGCATGGAAAGTAGGTTATATGGTTTTCAATGGCATAGTTCACACCAGTGCTTGCAGTTCCAGAGCTTTCAAGTTCCAGAAAAAAAAAAGTAGAACATGCTGCATTTTACTTGCACTGGAACGCTGTAAAACGCTTTGGAACACACCAAAAACGCACTGGAACACATTTGTCCTTATCTAAGGTTAATAAAAAAGAGGGGTAAAAATAAGCACCGGACTGCATTAAAAACTTACCAAAAACGCATCAAAAACGTGCATGCAAAAAAGCACCCGGAATGCATCCGGATGGGTTTCTATGCTGTGAACTGGCCCTTAATCAGTAGAGTTGTCGTTTGAAAATCCAATACAAATACAATGTAACACATGACATCACTTCCGAATTTGTATTCTGTCGAACAAGAATTTTTGTCACTTTAGTAAACTCTTCATTTTTGATATGAGACTAATCTCCTTGTGTGTACCACACGTTAAGGGAGACTATCTTTCACCTCCTGTGAGAGGAAATCAGTCCAAAGTGAGGAAATATTGGGGTGTCACTGGGGCTTTCAGAACTATTGTTTTTGCTTTTGTACTCAACAAAATGGGTTTGTTTTATATAAACTTATGTGATTTAAAAAGAGAAGTGTGGGATTAAAAAAAAAAAAAAACACACAATCATACTCACCTTGGTGGATGCAGCGATCAAAGAAAAGCGATCGCTCAGTCTTTGTTCCTCAGTGACCGCTAGTCACCGGCTTTCTGCTCTGCCCCTTCAGCACTCACTAAAGACTAATGCCCCCTACACACCACCGTTTTTCATGTCATGGAAAAAAATAAGCTCATCTCTACGTGATTCCTCTCAAGCCTGCCTTGTATACACACGATCGTGATAAAAAATGCTTGAACAAAGCGCGATGATGTACAACGGCACAATAAAGGGGAAGTTCCATTCGAATGGCGCCACCCTTTGGGCTGATTATGCTAATTTCCCATCTCATAACTTGCTTCTGAGCATGCGTGTTTTTTTTACCCCCAGTCATAAAGCGTACACACGACCCTTTGTTCATGACGTTAAAAAAACGACGAGAAAAAAAATAGAGCATGTTCTAAATTTTATTTATTTTTTTCATTTAAATTTAAGTTTATTATAATAAAATAAAGAGCATACAGAGTAATAAACATAATACAATAAATGCATCAGGAAACATCGTGTTGACAATTATAGTAGTAAACAATAGATTAAATTTCTAATTTTTAATGCCCATTTATCTCGACGAGAAAAATGCTCTGGAGCCCACACACGACTGTTTTTAACGACCAATTTAAAAAAATAGCATTTTTCTCGTCATGAAAAACGGTGGTGTGTACGCGGCATCAGACTTTAGCCCGTTGTCGGCTGGATGTTGGTCACAGAAGTGCAGAAGCAAGTTCTCTCCTGTAGCCTACAGAAGAAGTATGGAAGAGCTTTGGCCCTACTTCTAAATTAAGATTTATAGAAATCTTTTATTATACTT
This sequence comes from Rana kukunoris, assembly GCA_029574335.1. Classification (NCBI taxonomy): domain Eukaryota; kingdom Metazoa; phylum Chordata; class Amphibia; order Anura; family Ranidae; genus Rana; species Rana kukunoris. The sequence goes on from CM056049.1 coordinate 191,648,753, forward strand.
ATCTCTCTGCAATAATACCTTTAACTCCATTCTCTTCTTGTACGCTCTTTAATTTGAATAAATTGCAGATGTGGTACCATAATAATATTGCTAACCTGGTATATATAATTAATTAGATCCTTTCCCAGATCATAACAGATAAAAGTTTGAAGCTAAAAGGCTCTATTTTCAAAACATTCAGAATTTCCTTTGTTAAATTCAGGATGAACACACATTTGCTGTTAAACAAAAGGCTGGCCAGAGCAATAGCCACCTTATCAATGTAAACTAGGACATGTTGAGCAGACTTTGTTTATGCAAACAAAAATTGTGAGAAAAAGTAGCTGCCCGTTTGTAATTTTGGCCCCGAGCATAGAATAAACAATAGCTGGGCTCAAGACAGACTCCATCTGTTCAGACATGCAAATGACCACACTGAACACCCTCTTAATCAGTCCTGGTGACTTTTTGCTTTTGTATTTTACAGTGATTGTGTACAGCCTGAAGATAATGGAAACAGAACCAGAGGATATAATGCCAGATTCTGCATTTGATAAGGACCCATTTCAAATGACAGTGGAAGATGTGTATGATATCTCCCATGTAATGGGCCAAGATCTTCTGAAGATCAACAAAGAGGCTCGTGGGGTATCGGACATTGTAGCTGGCCTTCAGTTTAAAATTGTTCGAGTTTTGGAGGTCCTGGAAACTTTGGTGAACCAGTCAAGTCTTACTGCAGAGGAACTCAAAATGGAACGGGATAACCTAAAAGCTGAGGTTGAAAGGCTACTAAGAGAAAGCTCACAGCCTGGACAGGTAAATGTGTTCTGTTGTGGCCAGAGAAAAGGAACAATCGGATATCTCCTACTTTTAGGACCTAGAATGGCTTTAAAAAGAAAAACAAAGAACAGTCAATCCAAGTTATTATGTGGCTTTTAGCTGTTCATAATGTTAAAGGGGTTGTAAAGGTACACTTTTTTTGTTTTCCTAAATAGCTTCCTTTACCTTAGTGCAGTCCTCCTTCACTTACCTCATCCTTCCATTTTGCTTCCAGTTTGCTTATTTCTTCTGAGAAATCCTCACTTCCTGTTCTTCTGTCTGTAACTCCACACAGTAATGCAAGGCGTTCTCCCTGGTGTGGAGTGTCGTCCTCGCCCCCTCCCTTGGACTACAGGAGAGTCAGGATGCCCACTAACACAGCTCCTTTCTCTATCTGCAACGTAGAGAGCGTCCGGACTCTCCTGGAGTGCATGGGAGGGGGCGAGCATGACACTCCACACCAAGGAGAAAGCCTCGCATTACTGTGTGTAGTTACAGACAGAACAGGCAGTGAGGATTTCTCAGAAGAAATAAGGACATTTAAAAGCAAAATGGAAGGATGAGGTAAGTGAAGGAGGTCTGCACTAAGGTAAAGAAAGCTATTTAGGGATTTTTTTTTACCTTTACAAACCCTTTAATTTAAATGAATGAGTTTTGAACTGCAGTGTTGTTTCCGTGAATTCATAATGTATGAATACAACAAACCAGTGTGAACAAGACCCTAATGTAATTATCACATGGCTGTGCTCAACCTTATAGCCAGGTAACACGATTATATTTTTAGCTACACATATGGGGCATTTTAATGCACAAAATAAAACTGTTTAGCTTTTAAGATTATGGTTGCCACCATGTCAGATAAAAAGTCACTTGGCTCAATTTTCACTTTTGTAGTAATGTATTAATCTATGGCTAAACATTACTCGGTGAATTATAACGTTAGGTACCGTAGTTATTTTGATTAAAAAAATAACACCTCACTCTGAAATATTGCCCTATTACAAAAAATATAAATATCCTAATCCCAACAATGAATTCAGTAATCACTAAAGTCTAATGCAGGGCTGTGTAGTAAATAACAAACATCACAAATACAAGTAAATGTGAAAAATAAACACACACATATAATTCACCCTGTAAACCACATAATTATTAATCATAAAATGTTAGTCAAACCCAAAATGACAATGAGGTACAAAACAATCATGACAATATTCCAAATTAAATCTTATTTCATTTTTATAAAATAAACTTCACGCCAGTGTTCCATGTGCCTCCATCTTAATTTAAACCGACACTCACCATAATTTTTATTTTCTCTAATTAAAGGTTAGGCATGTAAAGCTTTAGATGCAAAATGTAAGATTCTGCAGAATCACTTGGCCCTAGATAAGCTAAAGAGCTTCTCCAGAGAAACCACTGTAATAAAATATAAAAGAAGAAGAACTTGGTAGTGTGATAACTTCAAAACTAGTGTTTTAATAGAGAAGAGATACACTCACAATGAGAAGCACATAATGGGCATTTACATGTAGCTACTGCTGGGCGGAGAACTCCTGAAGACTGGCCGCTATACAGGGGCATCTCCCCCTGGCACTAGAGACAAGAGCACTGCCCCTATCTGTGCTCCTTTCTGTTTGTTGAGTTGCTCTGTCTGGCGAGTGGGAGAGCCACCTATAGAGCGGCCCGTCTTCAGGTTCTTCGCCCAGAGGCAGCTACGTGTTAATGCCGATTATGTGCTTCTCACATTACTTTTAAAGTTATCACGCTATTGAGTTTCTGCTTTTTGGTTTTATTACAGTAGTTGCTGTGGAGAATAAGAAGCTATTTAGCTTATCTAGGGCCAAGTGGATCTGCAGAATCTGACAGTTTTGATCCAAAGCTCTACATGCCTACCTATACTTAGAGAGACATGAGATTGTGGTGAGTGTCTGTCTAAAATAATTAAGGTGGAGGCACTTTGAGCACTGAGTGAAACACTGGTGTGAAGATTATTTTATAAAAAAGATTTCCTTTGCACTTACAGTATATTGTCAAGATTGTTTTGCACTTCATTGGGTGCCATTGTTGATTCCCTCCCCCTTGGGTTTGACTGACCTCTTATGATTATTATTAGTTATGTGGTTCACAGGATGAATTATATGTGTTTATTTTTCACATGTATTTATACTTCTGATGTTTGTTACCTAATACACTGCATTGGGATTTCGTGAGTAGTTCTTGATTGCATTCATTAACAAACAAGTGCAACTTCTCCTTACAAGTGCAACTTTTTTTTACCTTTTACGGCATTCATTGCATTAGGTAGAAAACCCTTCCACTGTGCAAACTCTGCATACTGGTTATTTTACTAAAACTCTGACTTTACAGAGAGAGTTGCACTGGACAGGGCAAGCTGGTTGAGAAGAAGCTGCATAACAGACATTTTTAAGGATGCATGTTTCTAATAAAATTTTGGATGCTGGGAGCAAGTTTGGGGAAGTAAATGCTGCCTTTTAAGGCAAAGACATAGTTCACCTCTAAAAGAATGCAATTTATTTTAAACAAATTAAGTTGACCCCCAATATCCAAATCCTTTTCATGCATAGGAATGGGAAAAAAAGTAGGGCTGAAATAAATGCAATTTATGTATTTTTTGTAACAATTCCCATGTTCTCATGCAAACCACTAAAATAAATAAATACATACACTAAAATTGTTATGATGGAGAAGAGGGCAGAGAATTGGCACGGGTCTTTTCTATATCCCCTTATCTACAGCGCATTAATAATTGCCTGACATTCACAGGTGGGAGTTGGGAAGTGTAGTAAAATCTACTTGGTACTTGACAGTACTAGAAGAAAATAATGACAGGGGAGATGTAGTACGAAATAGTTATTGTAAAATTAGACATTTACTTTTAATTAAATTATTTGATGTTCACAGACAGATCCTGGGCCAGACAAAATGATCATTGATCTGACAGACCCAAACCGGCCACGGTTTACCCTGCAAGAGCTGAGAGAAGTGTTGCAAGAACGCAACAAGCTGAAGGTTCAGCTCTTGGTTGCTCAAGATGAGTTGCAGTGTTATAAAAGGTAATCTTTTTTTCACTGTCCTGTCATTGGGATAACATTTCTTTTGCACAAATAAGGAAAGATTTAATTTTATCTTTTTTTTTATTTTTTATCTCAGTGGTGTCATTCCTCCCACTGAGGACCATATCATTATGCTGGAGGACGAATCCATAATTACCACCTCTCCTAGGTCAAATGAAGGCAAGAGAGAGAAGTCATCAGTGAAAAGCCTGTAAGTATAATTGAGGTTATAGCACACTGGCATTATGTGTAACAATGGAATACAGGTTAAAGGGGTGTTCCAGCCTTTTTTTATGTTTATTAAATGTCAGCAGCTACAAAAAGTGTAGCTGCTGGCTTTTAATAAACATACACTTACCTTCTCCGCAGTTCCAGCGACGCGCCGGCCAGGGCTCTGCTCCGCTCCTTTCCCCCCCCCCCCTCCCCGGCTGGCGTCTTCATACCAAGTGTGGGCACCCGGCTGTGACAGCTTTCGGCTTCATGGCCAGGCACCCGCTGTGCATGCGCGAGCGGCACTGCTCATGCGCGAACGGTGCTACGCCGTCGCATTGGACAGGCGATCGCCTGGGACCTGTGACGTGTCCCAGGTGATCGCCTACAGGGAGGGGCTGCAGTAAGGCGATTAAGCTAATCGCCTTACCAGCCCCTCGGCGGAAGGAGGAAGTGGGACAGGAAGTCCCACTCCTCCTGAAGCCCCCACTCCCACCCAAAATTTGGCATGTAATTTTTTTGGGGGGGAACTCCGCTTTAATAGAAAAACTTTAAACAAATTCACAATTAACATAATTGCATGGCACATACCACTTGCCTATTAACCACTTCAAAACTAGGCCATTTCTGACATTTCTTACATACCTAAAAAAATTACGTGGCACCTCCAAATAATAATAAAAAAAAAAAAAATTATATATATATATATATATATATATATATATATATAATATATATATATATATATATATATTCTGAAAGCAAAGTCCCATGAGAACATTTTTTTTTCTTTATGACACACAATATTTACACAACAGGTTATCAAACTCAAATTTTCAGGGGAAAAAAAATACACTTTCATAGAATTTTAGTGAATTCGAGCACAATATAATGCTGGTAAAACTGTAAAAGATGGTGTTATGTCAGGTAAATAGATACCTAACACGTCACGCTTTAAAATTACACACACCTTTGAAATGGTGATAAACTATGGTACATTAAATTATCCATTGGAAACACGACAGCAAAAGTCCGAGGGAGAATACACGTGGTCGGAATTTCCGTTCAAAAGCTCACATCGGACTTTTGCTGGCGTAATTTCTGATCGTGTGTATGTGGCAATACACAGGAGGTCTGGTGCTAGAATTATTGCTCTTGTTCTAATGTTTGCAGCAATATGTGAAATGATTGGTGCAATCACCGTTTACATAACATTCAGGACCTATGTGCGCATACGTTTGGGGGATGAGGGCGCTTTAATTGTTTGTTTTTCTTTTACTGTACCTTTTCATTTACCTTTACATGTGCATGAGGCCTTAGAGGAAAAATGTGCCTTTTTTTTATTTTTTACTACTGCCTGCCAAGCATTGCACCCGCAATCAGTGGATCACTGGTGCTTCTGCTGACACTCAGTACAGCTGTCTACTCACCAGCGCCCTCAATATTCTTTGAGACCTACCGCAGTAGAAGACAGGACTTGTAGTTTAAACATTTGTAAAGGCTCAGTTTTTCTGTATTGCACAGAGAGGTCCCAAACTTCCTTCTTGTCCACACGGGCTCCTCCTCTTCTCAGTGCACCACCATAGGAAGCTGATTTCTATGGTGGAACACCTGAGGGCTTGCTTCCAAGTCGAGCGTGTCTATAGACACACAACCTAGCTAAACAGAGCTGCAGTATTTTTGAAATGTGACAGTGGGTAAGGGGGGAGCATCCCCCATCCCCTGTCATGGGGAGGATCAGAGGGGACTTTTCCTAAATACCATGCTATACGTCAGGGCTCAAAATGTCAAGTCCTGAGTTACTCGCCAACAGTTGCCCCACCCAGCCCCTAAACATACCCTTGTAAATTATTATATTTTATTCAGATTATACAGGGGTATGCACAGATCATACATGTTATGCAGGGTCGTCTTTAATGTTAATTGGACCCTGGGCTAATACCCCCCCCCCATTCAGAAAAACTACAGGAGGTGGTTAGAGACTGCCGACAGACTACAGGAAACGGTCAAAGAGACTGCAGAAATACTACAGAAGATGATCAGAGACTGCAGACATGGTGCAGAAGACAGACAGAAACACCACAGACATGGTGCAGGTACTGTGGAGATGGGTGCCCCCCCCCCTTTCCACCTCTCTGTAGGGGTGGAGATGTTGCGGATCAGTGTACACAGCTCTAAGACCTGGGGGGAGTCTGTCCTCCCTCTACACCTGTTCAGCGTAATCCCTGTCCTCTCCCACTCCTCTGTTCACTTCCCTCCCAGGACCCTCACTTACATCATCAGCAGTGTCCCGATCCAGACAGTACACAGGTCCCCTCACACTCCTAGCCAGTCGGCTCGGCAGTGTCCCAGTCCAGACAGCTAGTCCTCTCCCAGCCCCTTTGTTGTCAGCAGGAAGCTGGGAAGTACAGCACTTGACATCTTCCTCCTCTTTACGCCAGTCCTTCAAGCACCTTTATTGGTTGTTAGGATGCTATCAACCAATCATTTTAACAGGTGGGACTTGAGAGACAACAGGGGGGAGCCAGAAGTTCACTGACATGGACTTAAGGGGCATCTGCTTTGAGCTTCTGCCTGCTCTACTCGCTCTCACTTTAATTTCCTCACGACAATGTGAGCAGACGAGTGGAATTTTTAAGGGGCGTTATACGTTACGCCCCCAAGTACAGATGTAACATGTTACAAAAGATGAACTTATCCTTTTAGTGTCAACACTAAATTAATCTTTGCAGTTCCATACTTAAGTCCTCTTGTTCAAAAACTCCTTGTCCTGTGATCAAAACTGCCTGCTCCAAGACTTTGACACCAAATTTGGATTATTTGAACATTAGACTACCAAAAAGGCTTTTCACTTGGTTGAACATTTTTATCCAGTCTGTTGATTTTGCTCATGTTATTGGGCAGCTCAGCAGGGGGAAGGGGCACGTGGTATCTTTCTGTATACTGTATGCTATTTATAAAACTGCCAATCTGACTGATATAGAATGTTTATTGTCCTTTATATGTTATCTATTTTTTTTTTTGTTTGTTTCTTAGGTTCTCATTTAAACAAGAAAAACAAGCAAAGTGATTTGTTGATCAGCTGCTGCTTTTCCCTTATGTATTTGTATTATTAGAGAAGTATTTGTGTCATTCCAAGAGGTTCTGTAAACTGACTTTACTTTGGACCAGCAGATATTTTAATGTACGTATGAGACTTGCACCTTATTGTAAAATATGCTTAAGTATAGTAATGGTGTTCAGTGCAATTATAATAGGAACTGGAAATGTGTAGGGAGTGAAATACTGGAATATATTTATGAATAATCACCATACACTGATTTGTGTGTAGAACCATAACCAATTGACAGCCAATGATTAGTTCACACATAATCAAATGACATTCATCGTGTTTTTAACAGGACGCCAGTAATATGATTCTGGTACCAAAGCTGCCCTGACTTGTCTTTGCCTGGTTTATTAGTGGCCTTGAAGCATATGGCAGTAACATTTTACACCAATTAACCATGACATCTGCCATAGCCCATTTGGGCATAGACTCCACTACACCTCTAAAGGTATAATATGGCATCTGGTACTAAGCCATCAGTAGCAGATCCTTAAAGCCCTGTAGGTTGTGAAGTCGGGCCACCATCAATTAGACTTGTTTTTCCAGCACATCCCACAGATACTTGAATGGCTTAAAGTGGTTCTAAATTCAGAATGTTTTTTATTTTTTTGTATCTTAATGCATTCTATGCATTAAGATAAAAAAAAAACCTGTGTGTACCAGCCCCTCTACCTGAGCCCCATCTCGATTCTGCATGAGTGTCTCGGCTGTCTGGGACTCCCCTCCTCATTGGCTGTCAAAGTCAGTGAGCCAATGAGGGAAGAGAGAGGGGCGGAGCTGAGCCCCAGCTCTGTATCTGGACACAGAGCAGCTGCTCAGCTTGGGTGCCCCCATAGCAAGCTGCTTGCTGTGGGGGCAGGAGGAAGGGGCCAGGAGCACCAAGAAGAGAGGGACCCAAGAAGAGGAGGTTCTAGGCTTTAAATAAAAATATATTAAAATATGTGTTTCACTTTAAGGCTCCATTCACACTAATGCATTTTTTGATGAATTTTGCAGAAATGCAGGGACATTTTTTTTTAATGGATTCCTATGGAACATGTTCACATCAATGCTTTTTTTGTGCCTCTGTGTTTTTGGAAAGGGTTGGGGACCTTTAATAAAATTCAATGGACCCGCATCCAAAATGCAAGTACCGCATTTTGCTTTTTTTTTTTTTAACCTGTTTATAGCTGGTTGTTAAAGGAAATGTATAAAAATAAGAATTGATGGCAAAAAAGATTAAAAAAAAGTAAAATGCAAAACGCTCAAAAGCAACATGCATAGGTGTGAATTGAGCCTAAGACCTGGAGAATTTGGAGGCCAAGTCAACACCTTAAACTCATTGTTGTGTTCCTCAAACCATTCTTGCATGCATCAGACCAGGCTATTTTCTTCCATTACTCTGTGGTCCAGTTCCGATGCTCGCATGCCCATTGGAGGCCCTTTTTAGCTGCGTACACAGGTCAGCACAGGCACCCCGATCAGTCTGCATCTATGCAGCCCCATACATAACGAACTGTGGAGCATTGTGTGTCCTGACACCTTTTTATCAGAACCAGCATTAATCTTTTTTTTCTTAGCAATTTGAACTACAGACGCTCTTCTATTTGATCAGACTACATGGGTCAGCCTTGGCTCCCCACATGCATCAATGAGCCTCGGCCACCCATGACCTTGTCGCTGGATTCCTTCTTTTGACCACTTTTGGTTCGTCATGACCACTGCAGACCAGGAACATCCCACAAGTGCTGCAGTTTTGGAGATTATCTGACCCAGTCGTCTAGCCATTACACTTTGGTCCCTTGTCAAAGTCTCTCAGATCCTTATGATTATGATCTAAAGGAAAATCTGATCGTATGTATGCTCCATTGGACAATTGTTGTCGGAATTTCCATCAACAAATGTGGGATAGCATGCTTTAAAATTGTCCGCCAACAAATGTACGTCTTGTGTATACAAGTCCTTTGGAAAAAAACAACAAAGTACAAACACGCATGCTCAGAAGCAATGCTAACCATAACACATTAGAAGAAGTTGCCCAAACGGTGGCGCTAAAGAGCTGAAAAACCACATAGTTTTGTGTTTGTTAGCCGACAATTCTTTGCGTTTGTATGCAATACAAGTTCCTGCCCAACGCCCTTTGGACAAAAGTCCTACGCTTTGTCCGCAGAAAATCCAATCGTGTATATGGCTTAAGACCCCATACACACTATTAGATTATCTGCAGACTTTTGTCTTCAGATTTACCAAAACCATATAATATGAGGTCAAACCTTAAGAGTTTCAATTTGTACGCAATCAGGCAGGCCTTTGTACTACATGGTTTTGGTAAATCTGAAGACAAAAATCTGCATAAACTCTAATAATGTGTATGGAGCTTAAGACTGACAGCAGTGTAAAAACAATAGAACCCTGACTGGGTCAGGGTACTGAATCTCCAGTCTGCATGGTATTATACAGGGCATTACAAGAGGATAAAATAAGGACCAAATTCAGGAACTGTATACTACCTTTTTTTTAATGAATACATAGTTAGATTACATGTATTTTTATTTTATTTTTTTCATCGAGCTGGAGTAAAGCTTTATTACATGTGGCAGATGAGAAACTTTAAAGATCAGATTTTTATTTTATCTATGTCAAGCAGGACTGATGAATAAAATGTTTATTACTATTTAGGATAGATTTGCTTTTTGGGAAGGTGTGAAGATATAATCTAATGCCTATGAAATTATTTTTTTTTTACAAAATAATGCATTCCTAAAATTCAAGTTTTCATTGTACAGAAAATCTACTTGTTTATACCTTTCTCATAAAAATGTGAAGTGAATTCTTTACTGCCAGTAAATAGATTTTGGTAACTTTGTTTTACTTTTCCTATATTGTTAATGTAAAGTACCGTATTTGCCAGGGTATAAGACGACCCCCTAATTTTCCAGCTAAAATGTTGGTTTTGGGATATACTCACCTTATAAGACAACCCCCTTCCTACTAGTCATGCTTTGCCTCACCTCACTGTGCCATTACATGCCAGACTGTGCCCAATTACATGCCTCAGTGTGTCACTGCTAACCTTATCCATGACATGCAGATCGCGGCCGTCCATGTTTTCAAAGCCGCGCCTCCTCTTTCTGCTGTTCCATTATAGGCGGAACACTCAGCTTCCCAGGAGACACTGTTTAGTGTTCCACCTATCACAGATGCCCTCTCGTCTGCATGTCACGGATAAGGTAAGCATTATTAGGTTACCGGCGTAAAAGGGTGACCCCCTAATTTTCCAGCTAAAATGTTGGTTTTGGGATATACTCACCTTATAAGACAACCCCCTTCCTACTAGTCATGCCTTGCCTCACCTCACTGTGCCATTACATGCCAGACTGTGCCCAATTACATGTCTCAGTGTGCCCCACTACATGCCTTAGTGTGTCACTGCTTACCTTATCCATGACATGCAGATCGCGGCCGTCCATGTTTCAAAGCCGCGCCTCCTCTTTCTGCTGTTCCATGATAGGCGGAACACTCAGCTTCCCAGGAGACACTGTGTTTAGTGTTCCACCTATCACAGATGCCCTCTCGTCTGCATGTCACGGATAAGGTAAGCATTATTAGGTTACCTGCGTATAAGACAACCCCGACTTTCAAGAAGATGTTCAGGGGTTAAAAAGTCATCTTATACGCCGGAAAATACGGTAGTTCCTTTTGTAAAGAAAGTTATAAGGTGGTCTTCCGTTTTGAATAGGTGATGGTGAAGCGCTGTGAATCCTAATACGGGTATAAAACCAAAGGGTAAATACCAAGGGAAATATGCTAAGTGGCTGTATAGTGAGCAGAAAGGTGAATAAGCAACAAATAAATGAACAAGTGAAATGTACCAAACGCACAATGAAATAAAATGCAGTATACAAAATATGAGCCAAAAAATGTAAAACACAAATGAAAATAGCTGTGCGTGGCAGCACACAAGGTGTATAGCATATAAACACGTAAAAAAGTCCATACAAAAATGGAGCCTCCAAAACCCAAAAAGTGGTACGGTGTGAAAGCAGGCAGACTTTGGTGCGCACACCTCTTGTGGTACTGAAATGCTCACCTCAGAGCCATAGCACGGATGGCCCAAAGTACCAGACAGTAGTTACTGGGGTGCAACCACACTTATTGAGGTTGAAATGGAGAGCTTCTTCACCAGGTGCTCATACAGACATGAAAGGCAGAAATGAATGGAAAGTGACGTAACCTTAAAGAGACCTAGAAATTGATGAATCACATCAGCACACACTGTTTTAATGTGATTTAAAACAAACTCTAGACAAACATAACAAGATACAATTTGCACAAAAAAATTGTATTATTGCATTTTCCGCCTTCAATCCAAATCTTTTCCCTGTGGTACATTTTTCTGCTTCTAGCTGCCCTCGCTCTATTGACCATCATCATTTAATCCACTTCCTCAGAGCCCATGTTTTCCTGGACATCGAAAAAATAAATGGTACAGTGGTGAGCTAATCTCTTTATCAAGCCGCTTGTCGGCACAAGAACTGATTAGCTCCTTGTACTGCAACTCCCTCTCTAATTCTGCTCTACAGAGACTGCAAGAGGCTCATACCAGGTCAAATTTCAAGGGGAATTCCAGACAAAATGTATGTTTATTAAAAGTCAGCAGCTACAAAAAGTGTAGCTGCTGGCTTTTAATAAACATTCACTTACCTGCTCCGCGTTCCTGCGACCGCTCCTCTCCCCCCCTCCCCGGCCGGCGTCTTTATTCTAGCTGTTGGCACCCAGCCGTGACAGCCTTCGGCTTCACGGCCGGGCACCCACTGCGCATGTGCGAGCGGTGCGGTCCGCCGCTGATTGGACAGGCGATCGTCTAGGACCGGTCAGTGTCATTGGCGATCGCCTAGGGGAGGGACTGCAATAAGGCGATTAAGCTTAATCGCCTTACCAGCCCCTCGGCGGAAGGAGGAAGTGGGACAAGAAGTCCCACTCCTCCTGAAGCCCCCACTCCCCCCCAAAAAAATTTTAAGCAGAAGTTCCATTTTTGGGTGGAATTCCGCTTTAAGTATTTACAAGCTTGCAAATATTTTTTTTGTTTAACGATGTATGAATGATTACAGGGCTGCATTATGCCTGGTCCACACTATTCATTTTTTATTTGTAGTTAAAGGGTCACTAAAGGAAAAAAAAATGTTTTTGCTGAAATGACTGTTTACAGGGTATAGAGACATAAAAGTTAACCGATTCCTTTTCAAAATGATTAAAAAATCAATCATATAATGTGCCTGCAGGTTAGTTTCACTTTTGAACTGGCTTCATGTTTCTGCAAAGTAGAAATAGACACACACAACAAAAACAAACAAATCCAGGGCAGTGTTTTTTTTTTTTTAAATGAATCTGATTGGTTCTGGAAAGTTTTAGACACACAGTAATGACAGCTTAGACCACCGTGAGAAAGCTCCCAGCACTGTGGTTATAAGGAAACAGACAAGCAGGAAGTGTGGAGAACAGAGCAGGATTATAGCAACTTCAAAGCAAAAACAAACAATAAGGACATGAAACCAGTACTGTAGTAAGGTAAAGGAAGCTATTTAAGCTATCTAAAAAAAAAAAAAAATCCTTTAGTGATCCTTTAAACCAGCGGGCTGAATGAGAAAAAAAAAAAAACGACAACCTCGCTTTACCAATGATCTAGGTCAATACAGCAACAAAAATAATTGCCCCCCTTGAGGTGGGACTTTGATAGGCCAAACATTGATGTATGGATAGGTTGGGTAAATACCGCGCTGCTAAGATGGCGTATGTAAGCTGCTAAACACGGCTAATAGAAAACAATAAGCAAAAAAGTACAGTGGATAAAAATTGTGTAGCGCTAAATATAGACATATATAAAATAAAATAAGTCCATATGTTGTATAAAGTATCGGTGAATCGTGAATGAAATCAATAAACACTGGGTAGAAAGAAAGTGTCCACACCAAAAACACTGTAATAAGTGTCCAATGATAATCGACAAAAAGAAGGTGCTCTGTGTAGGCAAATGTCCTTAAATGGTATATTGCTTGGTGACAATAGGAGAGAAGACCTTCACCCACTGAAAGAATGGAGGCTTACCGGATTGAATGGACTCTACAAGCAGTAAAGACTTGAGTCATATGAGCTTTGGAACATCCAACACTGGTCAGGGCCTCATCAAGGAGCAGGAAACAGAGATGTACATCTACGCCGTGGTATGGGAGTAAACTTTTGCTGTTCAAGGCTTGACACTCCGTGAATGGGAACGTTTTGGAGGAAAAGAAGGAGAAATATAGTGTAAGAACGTCAAGGTAAATAAAAAATTTAATAAGTATTGCACTTACATAATGTAACGGCGACCCAAGTAGGGAGAGGGTATGAGCCGTTGGTGACGTCCTTTTCCCTGGCAAGTTGCTATATAAGTAAGTCCAGTATAAGCCCATCCACGAGAGTCAAAGGGAGAGTCAGGTCCAGTTGTAAGAGGCACAGAATAATTCCCATCGCATTCCCTTCCATAAACGAGACAGGCTACGTTTGGAAGGGTCAAGTCACACACTTTAATGGTACATTTCTTAGTTTATATCTTAGTTACAAACTGGTGAGTGCTCAAGGAACAATGAAAGTCTCCGCCCCCTCCCTCCACAGGGGGGCCCCAAGTTAGACACACTGTCACCAGGCCAAAAGAAACCACATTCCTTTCTCAATAGACTTCAATCACAGATAACCCCATCAATGGATAAGCATTTCGGCACCGCAAAGCCTGACAAGTTCTTCTGAACACAAATGGCATGCTAATTCAATACACAGACAGGAGACTGTTAATTTGTAATACAATACACAAAAAAAAAAAGAGACATTTAGAGTTCAACAGTGAAAAAGTCACTCTACAATTAACCTTCTAAATTCAGAACCAACAAATCCAAAACAGGCCTCCAGATATCTCAGAATATAATGTGGATAATCCATATCTCAGGTAGTCCCAGATATCATTCATCCTATTGTAACACGTCCTTCGGTTCTTTGTATGTCCCACTGCATGATTATTATAGATGTACAGGCAGAATGCATAGTTCCGTTACACTGCTCCCCTTTTGTGGAACACTCCGGCAGACCCGGATTGATCCTTTTCGGGTCAACTTGGGGATGTCCGGTCTGCTGTTAGGGTAAAAGTTTCGTTTGCCTGGACAGTCCATCGGCATTTCCATTGAATCTGCCAGGGCGGTATTGGATAGAAAAATTGTAGGGTTGTAGGGCCAAGCTCCATCTTAGCAAGCGTCCATTATCCCCAGCTACCCGGTTCAGCCATACTAGTGGGTTATGGTCCGTGATCAGGGTGAATTCCTGCCCATACAGGTAGGGTGTGAGCTTTTTTAAAGCCCAAACCAGGGCTAAACATTCCTTTTCCACTGCCGCGTAGCTCACTTCTCTGGGTAATAATTTTCTACTCAGGTACGCGACAGGGTGTTCTCCTCCATCCTCCCCGATCTGGCTTAGAACTGCCCCCAGTCCGTACATGGACGCATCTGTATGAACGACAAATCTTTGGTTAGGGACGGGGGCAGATAGAACAGGTGCGTTGATCAATGCTTGCTTTAAGGTTTGGAATGCTGTTTCACAGGCGGGAGACCACAGGACTACTCTAGGCAAATTCTTTTTGGTCAAATCTGTCAACGGTTTAGCAATGGTACTATAGTCAGGGACAAACTTTCGGTAATACCCTGCTGTCCCTAAAAATGCCAGTACCTGGGTCTTAGTGTGAGGGGTTGGCCAATTGGCTACAGCCTCAACCTTAGCGGGTTCTGGTCGTTGTTTTCCACACCCGACTCTGTGTCCCAAGTACTGGACTTCTGCCATCCCGAAACTACATTTTTCTGGTTTCAGGGTTAGACCGGCGGCCCTAATTTGATCCAGTACAGCCTCAACATGTCTCAAGTGTTCCCCCCAAGTCTCACTATAGATCGCAATGTCGTCCAAGTACGCGCAAGCAAAATCCTGGAAGCCATCAAGGAGGCGGTCCACTAAGCGCTGGAATGTGGCTGGGGCGTTCTTCATCCCAAATGGCATGACCTTGAACTGGTATAAGCCAAATGGGGTGACAAATGCCGACTTAGGGATAGCCTCCTTGGCCAGGGGAATCTGCCAATACCCTTTGCACAAATCGATCGTGGTCAGATAACGTCCCCTGGCGATACGATCCAATAGCTCATCTACTCGGGGCATGGGGTAGGCATCTGTCACGGTTCTGTCATTGAGGCGTCGGTAATCGACACAGAATCGGGTTGTTCCGTCCTTTTTGGGGACTAGGACCACGGGCGAGGCCCAGGGGCTGTCAGATGGTTCTATAATCCCCAGCCTTAACATTTCTTGTATTTCCTTCCTCATCTCCTCTTTCACTGCCTCAGGGATTCTGTAGGGAGTCTGTCTGAGAGGGTTCTGTCCTGGGGTCTCTACGTGGTGAGTCGCTAAGAGAGTGTACCCGGGCTCCTGGGAAAATGTCAGCCCTTTCTCAGTTAGCAATTGTCGCATCTGTCCCTTTTCCGCGGGAGGTAACCGCTCCCCTAGCTGTATAGTATTGAGCAGAATTTTAGGTCCCGAGTCAGCTAATAGATCTGGGATGGGTAAGCTGTCAGGGTCTTCAGTGGCTGGGATACATATGGCTGCTACATCCTCTGGTCTTTCTTGATACTCTTTTAATAAGTTTACATGAAAGGATTTCTGGACCCTTTCGTCTTGGTTGCTGGCAATTACATATGTAGTATCGCAGACTTGTGCTACTACTTTGTAAGGGCCCTGCCATGAGGTCTGGAGCTTATTCCCTTTGACAGGCCTAAGCACCAGCACCTTCTGGCCCACTTGAAATGTTCTCTGACGGGCGCCCTGGTCGTACCAGTGTTTCTGCCGTCCCTGGGCCGCATGGAGATGGTCCCGTGCCATCCGAGCCAACTGTTCCATGCGGTCCCGCGCATTTCCAGTACATATGGCGCGATGGGGACACCTTCGTGCTCTGTCTCGCCCTCCCAGTGCTCCCGGATGAGGTCGAGGGGGCCTCGCACCCTCCGTCCATAGAGCAGCTCGAAGGGAGAGAACCCTGTGGATTCCTGCGGTACCTCCCGATAGGCAAACAAGAGGTGCGGCAAAAATCGTTCCCAGTCTCTGTATTCCGCTGTAAAGGTCCGCAGTAATTGCTTGAGGGTACCATTAAAACGTTCACAGAGACCGTTAGTCTGAGGGTGATACGGTGAACTAAGCAGAGTCTTAATACCGCAGACCTTCCATAGCTGTTGGGTGAGGTCTGCGGTAAACTGGGTCCCTCGGTCGGATAGGATTTCCTGAGAAAACCCCACTCTGGTGAATATCCCGACGAGAGCACTGGCAACAGTGTCTGCCTGGATATTCGTCAGAGCGACGGCCTCCGGGTAGCGAGTGGCGTAGTCCACTACGGTAAGAATATATTTCTTACCAGCGGGGCTGGGGTTAGGTAGGGGTCCCACTAGGTCGACTGCTACCCTGCTAAAGGGTTCCTCGATCACGGGCATAGGTAACAGTCGGGCTTTAGGGTGATCCCCTCTTTTCCCTACCCGTTGGCATGTGTCACAGGTGCTGCAGTAACGTCGCACATCCTTCGAGATTCCCGGCCAAAAGAAGGTCTGGGTGATCCTGTAGGTGGTGCGGTTACCTCCTAGGTGTCCTGCCAACGGAATGTCGTGGCCGATTCGGAGAAGTTCCAACCGGTACTTTCTGGGTACTACCAGTTGGCGCTTCTGCGGAGAGACACCGCCTCTCTTTCTGCCCTCGGTCAATCTGTATAACCTGTCACCATCCCATATAAAACGTTCCCGCTCATCTCCTCTACTGTCGGCTAATTCGATACTTTTGGAGGGTGGGGTCCTCCCTAGTTTCCCTCCCAAATTCCTCTGGTGTGTCCCAAGCTATGGGTCCCTCTACCGTACTGGGGTTAAATGTCGGTTCCTGGCTTACCTGGGTCTCTCGGTCTGTTGTAGGATCATCTGTGATACGGGTCTGTGAGCGGGTGGTCACGGGACAAGCGGCATCAAGGGTAGGTAAATAAGCCGAAGTCAGAGGGCCAATGTCGTTGCCCAGTACAACCTCGGCAGGTAGGTTGTCCATGATCCCAACTGTGGTCTTTCCTGACCCGACTCCCCAGTCTAAGTGCACCCGGGCGGTGGGTAGGCGGAATACAGCACCCCCTGCGACCCGGACTGCAACTGTGCAAGTTGACATGTTCTCTGGCTTTACCAGATGTTTTTGAATCAGAGTGATAGTAGCCCCGGTATCTCTTAGGCCTTGGGCTACTTGTCCATTCACCCGTACCTCCTGACGGTGATGCTGACGGTTATCTGGAGAGGCCGCTTGTATTGGGTCTGCTTCATACAAAATTCCCAGACATTCCTCAGGGCCCACCTCGGTCTCTAGGCAGTGGGCCACAGCGGGCCGTGATGGAGTGACCTCTGTGTTGGATGTTGGGCGTCTCCAGTTGTTATTTGTAGCTCTCAAAGGACAAAAACGAGCAATATGTCCCGTGTTGCTGCAGTGATGGCACGTCACCCTAGACGAATCCCGGGGGTAGTTGTTAGGCCCCTGAGGGCGTGGTGGTCCTGGTGGGACTGGAGCCCGAAATTCTGGGCGTGGGGTGGTGGTTGGAGTACGCGGTTCTACCTTATGAGCCAGCCGTGTAGTACCCTGGCTTACTTTCCTTGTTTCCGCGTACTCATCTGCTAGCCGCGCCGCCTCATTTAAGTTAGCGGGACGGCGATCTCGTACCCAGTCCTGTATGTCTGCGGCCAGGTCTTGGAAGAAATGTTCCATTAGGAATAGCTGCAATACTTCCTCCCCGGAGTTGGCCTTGCACCCTTGGACCCAATGGGATGCCACCCTTTGTAACTGGTTGGCCCATTCCATGTGGGAGTCCACAGCCTTCTTCTTGAAATCCCGAAAGCGACGGCGGTAGGTTGCTGGGGTTACGGCATATCGGGTTAGCAGCGCCTTTTTCACTTGCTGATATTGTAAAATATCCTCTGGAGCAAGAGCCCGAAAAGCTTCATTGGCTTTGCCCGACAATTTCCCAGACAAAATAGTGACCCATTGGTCTGGTGGTACCTGGTGTAGTGAGCACTGTCTCTCAAAATCAGCCAAATATCCATCTATTTCCTCCTCACTTTCTACAAAAGCTTTAAATGCAGTGAACGGTATTTTCTTTCCTGTAGCAGTGGGTGGGGAAGTAGGAGCTGCGTGAGTAATGGGCTGTCTAGCTCTTACCAGTTCCAGTTCTTGTCCCCTCTTGGTTTGAATCTCCTCTCTTGCTTCCCGGAACAGCTGGTTTATTAGTTCCGTGGACTTTTCTGGATACAAGGATAATCTCCGCTGTACAATATCCGTAATTACATCTTCCTCGCTGACAGGTGCTAGAGGCTCCGCTCCTTCCATGGATCCATCCATTTGGTCCATCTCCAGCAGATCCGCTATCAGCTCCCTCAGTGGCCTGTTACTGGCACTCCTACCACGACTCTCCAATAAATCTTTTAGTGTGGTTCTTTTCAGCCTGGCGTACTGGGACTCCATTCAGAACTTGCTCCTTGGATAAAAGGACCATCCCACCGCTGCCAACCAATGTAACGGCGACCCAAGTAGGGAGAGGGTATGAGCCGTTGGTGACGTCCTTTTCCCTGGCAAGTTGCTATATAAGTAAGTCCAGTATAAGCCCATCCACGAGAGTCAAAGGGAGAGTCAGGTCCAGTTGTAAGAGGCACAGAATAATTCCCATCGCATTCCCTTCCATAAACGAGACAGGCTACGTTTGGAAGGGTCAAGTCACACACTTTAATGGTACATTTCTTAGTTTATATCTTAGTTACAAACTGGTGAGTGCTCAAGGAACAATGAAAGTCTCCGCCCCCTCCCTCCACAGGGGGGCCCCAAGTTAGACACACTGTCACCCAGGCCAAAAAGAAACCACATTCCTTTCTCAATAGACTTCAATCACAGATAACCCCATCAATGGATAAGCATTTCGGCACCGCAAAGCCTGACAAGTTCTTCTGAACACAAATGGCATGCTAATTCAATACACAGACAGGAGACTGTTAATTTGTAATACAATACACAAAAGAGAGAAGAGACATTTAGAGTTCAACAGTGAAAAAGTCACTCTACAATTTACCTTCTAAATTCAGAACCAACAAATCCAAAACAGGCCTCCAGATATCTCAGAATATAATGTGGATAATCCATATCTCAGGTAGTCCCAGATATCATTCATCCTATTGTAACACGTCGTTCGGTTCTTTGTATGTCCCACTGCATGATTATTATAGATGTACAGGCAGAATGCATAGTTCCGTTACACATAAATTCAGGATAAAAAAGCGCTTGTAATCATAGCGACGGTAGAGTCTTCACTGACGCGTTTCGTGTGCAAACACGTTATCAAAGGGTGTTAGTCAACTAACACCCTTTGATAACGTGTTTGCACACGAAACGCGTCAGGGAAGACTCTACCGTCACCACGCTATGATTACAAGAGCTTTTTTATCCTGAATGTATGTAAGTGCAATACTTATTAAATTTTTTATTTACCTTGACGTTATTACACTATATTGCTCCTTCTTTTCCTCCAAAACGTTTCCTCATATACATTCAAGGAGTGTCAAGCCTTGAACAGCAAAAGTTTACTCCCATACCACGGCGTAGATGTACATCTGTTTCCTGCTCCTTGATGAGGCCCTGACCAGTGTTGGATGTTCCAAAGCTCATATGACTCTCAAGTCTATACTGCTTGTAGAGTCCATTCAATCCGGTAAGCCTCCATTCTTTCAGTGGGTGAAGGTCTTCTCTCCTATTGTCACCAAGCAATATACCATTTAAGGACATTTGCCTACACAGAGCACCTTCTTTTTGTCGATTATCATTGGACACTTATTACAGTGTTTTTGGTGTGGACACTTTCTTTCTACCCAGTGTTTATTGATTTCATTCACGATTCACCGATACTTTATACAACATATGGACTTATTTTATTTTATATATGTCTATATTTAGCGCTACACAATTTTTATCCACAAACATTGATGTATATAAAACTAATTTAAAGGGGAAATAGTACACATGATTACAAATGTAAAAAACATGCAAAAACACAGTGTGCATGTGTAGGACAGATATACAATACAAAAAAATAACAAAACTCTCCTAAAAAGATGGTTCCCTAGTAACTGACGCGTTTCTGGTATTTAACTGTCATCAGCGGTCACAGATAGGGAGCAGTGTGTTCGTAGTTCTTTTTAGCTCTATAATGATAATAGAAAAGTTACGTCATAGAATACGGTGAACAAGGTATAGGTTCAATATACATATCCTCAGATTCAACATTTTTGTTACCAGGGATGTGGTCAATACAATCGATTTTAGTGAGATGGTGATCACCTCCTCTTTTTCTATGTCAGTACAGCAAGCTTCCTGCTGAGCTGTTGTGTTCTGACAGGAGGACGGCCCCCACCCAGTGCATACCAGGACATCAATATTCAGTCTCATCACAAAGGTTTTGGTTACTGCAGGCCAGGTTAAGCAGAGATGCACATTACATGGGGCAAGAGGGCACATCTAAGGAAATAGCAGGGCGCATTATAAGGCACATCAGGGCATATTACATAGTAGTTGGATTGCACATTATGGGGCACAGCAGGGCTTATGGTGTACACAGTGGGGCACAGGGCACATAATAGCCCACATCATTGGGTACACAGCAGGGCATAGGGCACATCAGGGAGTACACAGCAGGACAAGAGGCACACAGTATGGCACAGGGCACAAAGCAGGGTATATCACAGGGCACAAAACAGAACACAGGTTACACAGCAGAGTACATTGCTGCAGCAGTTTCCTGGCATATTGTGTCCAAGCGCTGGAATCCTCCAGATTCATCACTGCATCCCTAAACTTCTGGTGCCAGCTACTTAAATAAAAAGATTCAAACAATTCAAGTTTACTCACACAGTCTTAACCGACATGCCACCAACAATGAGACCTCTCGTGGCTCGCTCCCCCCCCCACCTCTGTTCTCACTTGTCCCAGGTGATGTCACAAGTATCAGGAGGGAAGGAGGGGCTGGCAGGGAGCAGCGTTGGGGAGGGGCTGGCGGGGAACAGCTGCTTCCCATGCTACATTGCATGTGTTGGCTAAGCAGAGCCTCTCATAGGGCCGCCTACTGGCCGGGCAGTGCTGTGTGTGTGTGAGTGAGAGATTTTCCTATCCCTTCAGTTTTTCACTCCCAAACCTAATGCCTTACTTTGTACCTTCCACGCTCCCATTCTGTACCTACTGCCCGTTTTGATATTCTCCATACTTCTCTCCTTCACATACTGGTCACAACCATACCTCCCGTTATCAACCATGATGTCTTCCGCACACACTGCCCACTGCCATAGTCATGCCCTCCTCTCCTAAACATACTACAGTTCTCACCTGCACATACTTGCCACTGTCATGCACTCCTCTCTTAAACATACTATATACCATTATACCCTCTAGTGTTCTCACCTGCACATGCTTTCAATTGTCATATCTCATGTAGTCCTTTCCTAAACATACTATATGCCTGTCAGGGATCCAGGCCTGTCTTCCGATCCTCGCACATGCGCAATAGAGCGGCGCTCCGGCGTGTACCCGTGCGGGAAAGGCGCGCGCATGCGCGGTCTGGCGACGCAGCGTGCACACGGGCGCGCACCTTCCGGGAACAATCCGGGCGCGCAGAGGCTTCCGGGACCAATCAGAGGCTTGACCAGGCTATTTAAACCAGCCCCTGTCTTATGGCAGGTTGCTGGTTTTGTCTTCAGCTTGTGCTTGGACTCTCTGCCGATTACCTGAACCTTTGACCCGGATTTCCATACGACTCTCCTCTCGCCCTGAAGTTGACCTTGGCTCTTGTTTCCTGGATACGCTGTCTTCTATAATCCCTGACCTCTGGCTTGGCTTTGGACTTGTTGACCTCTCCAAACCCCTGAACCTCGGCTTGCTCTTCCGGACCCGTTCTCAGTCTGATCCGCCTGCACCTGCCCGGTACCCCTCCAGTTACCTGCTCCACAGTCCTTCAGTACAGCTTCCGTTACCTGCCTTGCACCTGTCTTGTGGCTCCTCGGCTGCCTGCTCTGCTTACCGCCATCAGGAGGAGCTTCAGTTCCAGTCTGCACCAGGATCCCGGCTACCAACCCGGACCTCACTGGCGCTGGTGCCTCCCAGGGCTCGCCTCCCCTGTCCCAACTCCAGGGGACGGTCGGCGCAGGGTCGCAACGGTGGGCCACCCTCGGCATCGGTGAGTACACAGCCTGACAATGCCATTATACCCTCTACACTTCTCACTTGCACATACAGTATCTCACAAAAGTGAGTACACCACTCATATTTTTGTAAAATATATTATATCGTTTAGGCACCTAACACCTATGCGAATTGGGTGCAGCTTAAATCGCATCCAATTCGCAGAACAGTTCTAAATACATTGTTTTCTATGAGGCTGGTTTACATATGTGCGATGCATTCACACTGCGCATTGCCAAAAAAAAAGTATGTTTTGCAGGCATTGCGGTGCGGCTCAGGTGCGAATTCAGGCCCATTATCTTCTATAGGAACACATCTGATTCGCACATGTGTTCATTTCTCTTTAGGATTTCTCTCATTCAGCTCAATACACTTCCCCCTCTCCCAGGTCTCCAAATTTGCATCTAAAAACGGAGCTGATCTGCTGAACAGTTCTATCTCTCTACAGAAATAAGAGAGCTGAAATTCGCATCACACAAGTGTGAATCCGGCCTTAATGTGACAACACTGAAGAAAGAACACTTTGCTACAAGTAGTGAGTGTACAGCTTGTATAAGTGTAAATTTGCTGTCCCTTCAAAATAACTCACACAGCCATTAATGTCTAAACCACTGGCAACAAAAGTGAGTACACCCCTAAATGAAAATGTCTGAATAGGGATCAAAAGTGTCAATATATTTTGTGGCCACCATTATTTTCCAGCACTGCCTTAACCCTCTTGGGAATGGAGTTCACCAGATCTTCACAAGCTGCCACTGGAGTCCTCTTCCACTCCTGCACAACAACATCAACAGCAGGTCAGAAGAGTCGCTGCAGTACAGAGATTACAGTTGCTCTTTAAAAATGATAATTTAAATCAAGTCGGCAACCTGTTGACCGCCGAGAGGTAGACATCCCACTGTTACTGCAGAGCGGCGCATTCGCATGCTGACCCGATCCCAGGCTCCAGAGGCAGTTCCCACCCCTTGCATGCCATGCGTATGGCTATTGCATGGCCATTGCCACGACCCTCCTCCCCGATCCTAGGATACTACATTGGAAGGTGAGAAGATTGCAAACAGGGATTAGAGCTGCACCTTTCCTGCACCACTTTATTATTATTTTTTTTTTAACTGTACACTGCAGCCCTCTTGATTCCCCCCCAATACTATACCCTCCTGACACCCCAGCCCACCTAATTCTCCCCCCCCCCCCCAATACTACACCCTCACATTCCTGCTCTCCTGACCCCCACCTATACCTCCTGACACCCCAGCCCACCTAATTCTCCCCCCCCCCAATACTACCCCTCAATTCCTGCTCTCCTGACCCCCAACACTATACCCTCCTGACCCCCAGCCACCTAATTCCTCCCCCCCCCCCCCCCCAATACACACCCTCCTCACATTCCTGCTCTCCTGATCCCCCAACACTATACCCTCCTGACACCCCAGCCCACCTAATTTCTCCCCCCCCCCCCCCCAATACCATATCCTTTTGACACCCCAGTCTTCCTGATCCCCCAATACCATACCCACCTGCCTCTCCAGTGCCATGTCCCTTTGAGACCCCCATCACTCATGATCCCCCTGTACTGTGCCTTCCATATCCCCCAGCACCATACTCTGCCTCCCCCCCCCCCAGCGCTGTGCCCTCCTGACCTACCTATACAATGCCCTCCCAACCCCTACCGTACATCATACCGACCCATGTACACTGCCCTATATTCTAATGAAATTTGTACACTGCCCTAGAGATACTACTATACGACATAATTGTCATTCAGAAAGTGACAGCGCTGAAAATTGGCCTGGGCAGGATGGCAGAGGGGGTGTGGAGGGTGGGGCGTTAGTGCCCAGTAAGCAAGTGGCTGATATCTCCTAAACAGTGCACCTTTAGGCGAACTTTACTGTACCTATACTGCCCTGAAAAGGTATTCATACCTCTTAACATTGTCCACATTTTGTCATGTTAGAACCAAACACACAAATGTATTTCATGTGATAGACAAACACAAAGTGGCACATCATTGTGACGTGAAAAAAAAACACACACACACACACACACACACACACACACACACACACACACACACACACACACACACACACTCTTCGAAAACCATTTAACAAATATCCAAAAAGTGTGGCGTGCATTTGTAATCAGCCCCTCTGAGTCAATGCTTTGTAGAACCACCTCTTATTATACATTATAGGCTTAGCTATAGGAAAGGGGGGGGGGGGGGGGAATCTCTCTCTCGTTAACATTGGGGGGGGACCGATAGGGGGTCCGGACGACTATTTCTCGCTTTTAATTAAGATATCGGCCGACGATATTTTGTGTTTTTTTTGTTTAAGCCGATTGTGGGGCAATCAGAAGTGGAAACAGGCCGTGCTTGTGGGGCATCAGAAGCAAGGGCGTGCTGTATTCGCCCACCGTATTCTAATCGGCCTAAAATATGAGCAACATATAATTGGCCGTCCCAATTTCTAAATATCGCATCAGCCAGAGGAAAAACCCATATCTGTCGACCTCTAGTTAACATACAGGGTCAAAGCTAGAACACTTTTAAAAACAAAAAAGGCATGTCATGTACAGAAGGGGTTATTTTAGGGCTGGCCTACAATCTCCATTTCCAGTGTCCAATCCTCCTGTGGACAGCAGTATAACACAACAATACCTGGAGTTATTCAATGGACAAGAAGGGTGAAAAAAAAAAAAAAACACACTTTAGTTCTGCTTCAACATATGTACGCCTGCTTTACGTGTTTATGTCAGATGTCATCTGAAGTCTGAAAGTTGCTGCTGTCAACTCACCGACTCCACCCATGGCATGGTACAACAAGGTGGAGGTCAGACAGCTGACAGACCAGTAACTGTCAAATATTCTGGACTTCTGATCCCTCAACAATAGAAGCTCCCATATTTCCCACCCTGACATTAAAATGAGCAAATACAACCTTAAAACCTTTGTGCGCGCCCGGCCTATAGCAGATTGATGGTGGGGTGGGACTTTCCCCTTTCTGAGAGGACGTCGCAATCCGTCACCAGGCGTGTCCATCGGACACAATCGATGACCGAATATACTGGCCCGCTGACAGTGTCATGTGACCAATCACAGCAGATCATATGACAATTGTAAACAATGGAATGGCTTCCTTTCATGCCATCCATTGTATAAAATTGCGTTGTTAGCTGCAATTGGTCACAGTGATCACATGGTAAACAGGGCCAATTACAGCCCATCTGTACAAAGTGATTAGCTTTGGCCAATCAATCAGTTGGAATCAGTTTCATTCAGTAAAAATGGTTGCTCATATCAATGATTTTTTTTTTTTGTAAAAAAATATGCCAGTAGTGATTAAATGCCACCAAAAGAAAAGCCTTCCCCCAAAGTATAAAAATGTATTATGGGTAGAGTTTTGCATGACTGTGCAATGGTGATTCAAAGGGCGACAGCAGTAAAAGCTGAAAACTGGCCTGGGCAGGAAGGGAGTAAAAGTGCCCGTATTGACGTGGTTAAAACGACAGCATTAAATATTACAACTTAATAGCCATCTGTAGGCTGCAAGTTGATGGGGATGCTGTTGGTTTGGTGATCTCAGGTTCTGTTTGGCGGTTCGGTGAGGTGTGAATGAATGGCGCGTGTGTGAGTACCTGGTTTATATCTCCACTGTTTAATATACTATGACTTACCGTAGTGGCGCCCTATGTGGTCCACTGCGGCTGACCTACTTCTTCTGTTTAGTTTTTCTCCGTTGAGGAACCAGGGTTCACAATATTTTGATGAAACCATATAGCCTTTAGGTGCTATTGTAAATGTGCATTGATCTATACATATGATGTATCCGTTTACGAATCGGTTTGCTTTGTACTTTGAAATAAATAAATTAAAAATAGCCATCTGTAGGGTTCAAAGTGATTTTAGTTACACTGCAAAAAAATAAAATAAAGTACACACATTTCTTAATAAATATTTATTCCACAATCCTTCCTTTACCAATATAAAAACATCTGCTTTATATTTTATACAAAAATGTAAAAAAAAAAACCTAGAACAATCTGGGCTTCTACAGTAACTGCAGCAGGCTGGGTTAATCTCATTAAACCAAATTAGAAATGTATACAGAAGTCATGCCCTGCTATAGCAGAGATCATCAAGGCAAAATAAAATACTCTATATTACCAAAAGTTTTGGGACACCTGCCTTTACATGCACATGACCTTAAACGGCATCCCAGGCCGTAAGGTTTAATATTGAGTTGGCCCAGCCTTTGCAGCTATATCAGCTTGAACTCTTCTGGAAGGCCTGTTCACAAGGTTTAGGAGTGTCTATGGCAGTGGTTATCAACTCCTGTCCTCAGGACCCACCAACAGGCCAGGTGTGCAATATAGTTGAAATACATCACAGGTTCTCACCTGCAGAATACTGCAATCAATATGCAGCAAATGATCTCTCTCATTTGCTGATCAGTGATTGCAGTATTCTAGTCTGCATCTCCAAGGTACTACTTAGGGCCCTTTCACACTAGCAGACGAACGGTCCGCTCATTACAAGTCCGTTTACGGACTTGTAATGCTTCCCTATGGGAGCGGATCCGTTAGCGGATGATGCATCCGCTAACATCCGCTAGATCCGCATCCGTTTTTGCGGATGGAAAAATGTCCAATTTTTCTTCCGTCCGGCCAAACGGATCGGATGCAAACGGACAGACAGTCCGTTTCCATCCGACTCCCCATAGGGGAGAGCGGAGGAGAGACGGGGCGGTCCCTGCACAGTGTGCGGGGACTGCCCCGTCCGCCGACAGCTGAGCGGAGACCCCCCCGCTGAGCTGACGGGCACACAGAGCGGACCGAAAAACGGTCCGCTCCGTGTGAAAGGACCCTTAAAGTCTGGCCTGACAGGAGTTGAGAGAACCTCTGGTATGGGAATATTTGACCATTCTTCCAGAAGTGCATTTGTGAGGTCCGGCACTGGTCGATAAGGCCTGGCCCTCAGTCTCTGCTCTTATTCATCCCAAAGGTGTTCTATGGGGTTGAGGTAAAGACTCTGTGCAGGCCAGTCAAGTTCCTCCACCCCAAACTTGCTCATCCTTGTCTTTATGGACCTTGTCTTATGCGCAGTTGGAACAGGAAGGGACATCCCCAAACTGCTCCCACAATGTCTTGGTTTGCCAACGCCTTAAGAGTTCCTTCAGTGGAACTAAGGTGCCAAGCCCAACCCAACAACATAATCCCCCCTCCACCAAATGATTTGGACCAGTGCACTTCTGGAAGAATGGTGAAACATTCCCATAGGACACACACCTAAATCTTGGGGACAGCCTTCCTAGAAGAGTTGAAGCCGTTATAGCTGCAAAGGCTGGGCCAACTCAATATTAACCCTACAGACTTGACGCCATTAAAAAGTTCATGTGCGTGTAAAGGCATGTGTCCCAATACTTTTGGCAATATAGCGTAGTTACACTAAAACATTTATTTTACACTATCCTGATATTCCAGGACTCAGAAGCTGAAAACACTAGGTGGCAAGGTTAAAATTTCATAAGCCAGGTGCTAGGAGGCATTTTAAAAAAGGATGCCTGTTCCCACCAGGCTGCCATGTTCCCACCAGGCTGATGGTCTTCTAAAAAAGCAGAAATCGCCTGGCTGGTTGGTGGCTTCAATAGTTTAAAATTACTGACCTGGAAGGAGAAAAAAAAATGGGATTAGGAACAGCTGTTCTGCATTTCTGTTCCAAATCAAAGCACCTGGAGCAGTGTGTCGCTTTAAAGTTCTGTTCCAGATCAGTGCTTCAGAAAATACTGAAGCCATTGGATCAGTATGCCAGCCACACAACTAATATTCCCCCCAAAAAATGGCAGCTGCCATCATTTCTCAGTACAGGTTTCATTTAAAAACGGCAACTTAATCGGGGCCTATAGACAAAATATTTTTGGAAGGTTATTAACAGGCTATGTGTAAAGCATCCATGTCTTCGCAGCCCCCTGTAAAAATTAGAACTTTTAAGTTCCAGAAGTTAGTCTCCCCTCCTTGCTGTACAAGTGACTGCCACTGACAGGTTGGTTGGCATTACCTGAAAACTAGGGGGTTTGTTCTCTCCAACCACCACATGCAGACAGTTGGAAGGTTTAAAATTGTATTGGCTGCACCGATTATTAATTTTATAGCTTTTTCAGATAGATTTCCTTTATGTGCTGGGATTTGCCAATAAATTAGACGTTTAGGCAAAGTACTGTTTTGCATAGCTACATTGGGGCAATATAAAAGTACACAAGTTCTATAGAGTAGCAGAGCCTACTACAGTGATTTCCAGCTTCTACAAGAACTGGCCAGGTATGGCACATGCAAACGTACAAGCTGGACCAATGCAAATATGCAAAAATACCATACCTTAAATTTCAAACAGTCATAATTATCATTTCGGAGAGAGAGGACAAGAGCAACTTCATTTGGCAGATATTTACAATGCTTCTACAAAAGTAAAACATTTTCTATACAGCTGCCTCCATTGTTTCAACAATATAGTCATCCATTTAATAAGGCATTCACATTTTGTTTGAAATCAGACGGACAGGTCAAAGAACAATTGCAATAAATTTGCAATCAAGAGTACAAAACCCCCCATCTCTTCATGCAGGTGTACAATGATTTTACAATATCTAATGGCCTGCCATGCCGAGAGCAAAACAAGACAGACACACTGACTTTAAACCTTCTATATCAAGAGGGATTTGCCGTTATACAAAAACATGCCTGATAGGTAATGTATAATGGGGGAAAATACACAGCATTAAATGAACATCTTTCCACAATGAAAGCTGAATGGCTCCCATGTCCTGTCAAACTACTGCTTCCATAGCCATGTGGGTACAGTACCCCCTCATATACCCACTATTAAAATAGTTAAATGGTCAAGCAGTGCCATCAAAACCTGTGTGTCTGATGATCAATAAACATATTAAAAATGTAAAGAATGCAGAGAATTATGGTTTATGGGTATTAACAAGTGCTATTCCCAGAACTAGCCATGATACCTTGGCTCCCCCTCCCGGTAGTTTTTAAAAATCAGAAGATGGCTTCTAAAAATAAAAAAATACTGTATTTATTGGCGTATAACACCTTTTTACCCTGAAAATAGAGGGTAAACTGTGCCTGCAGAAAGTTTTTTTCCCTGAAACTTCCCTCTTAAAGTTAGGGTGCGTTTTATACCCGTGTGCGTGTTATATGCCGATAAATATGGTACATCTTGGGCCAAAGCAAACTTATAGTCCTAGACTTGTCAAACGAAAGCCAGCTGACTGGCTTCTGTTGTGACAGCATACTGGTAAACCAGCAGCCGACCAACTCCTGATCAGTGCACTCAGCCAATGGCAGAGAGCGCCGATTGGACTGTTCTGGCAGGGGCCGTGTCCCTGTCTGAACAGCAGCTCAGCAGGAGAGAGCGCTGTACTTTGCATAGTGTGTACAGCAGGCTCCGACTGGAGCGGACAGTTTTCCATTCATTCAACAGAAAAAAAAAAAACATTACAAAAACGACAGACCAGCCGAAGAACCGGAACTTGCGCTTTAAATTCATCTTAAGCTTAGCAATTTAGAACTCAGGGATCCACTCCACCCTTCACCGCTTCTGAAAGTACCCGAGTGAGCCATTTAAAAGCCTGGGCACCGTCACGTTATACGTAGAAGGTGGGGCGTTAATAAATTGGAGCCCCTTTTAAGAAGCCAGCGTTATCTGCCGGTGCCTGCTGTGGTCATAAAGGTTAGTATAGTTTAGTAGGTATTTAATCATTACAAATTTGTTTGAAAATAAAAATTTAAAGAGAAACATATAGGGGGGAGATTTACTAAAACTTGAGCACCCAATCTAGTGCAGTTGGTTCACACCAGTGCAGCTTTGAAAATTGCACTACTGCAAGCAACTTTTATTATGGCTTGCAACTTTAACGCGGAGCTCCAGCCCTGAAGTGGAACTTCCGCTCATCAGAACCCTCCCCCCTCTGGTGTCACATTTGACACCTTTTAGTGGGGGGGGGGGGGTGCAGATACCAGTATTTGCACCCACTTCCGGCCACACAGTCTGCTGGAAGACTGTGGGCAGGACGCAAGATTATCCCCCCCTCCTCCGTTGTGTTCTGGGAAAAAACTGCTCCCAGAACCCAACGGGGACCAGTGAGCACGAAGCACACGACTCGCACATGCGCCGTAGGGAACCGGGCAGTGAAGCCGCAATGCTTCGCTTCCTGGTTCCCTCTTCCGAGGATGGGCGGTGAGGGCAGCAGAGTGGACGAAGCGATCGCTCGTCCCCTGCTGCCGATGGCGCTGGACTCCAGGACAGGCAAAGTGTCCTAATATTAAAAGTCAGCAGCTGCAGGAACCTTTTTTCAAAGTTGCTGCGACTTGAGTCAACGGTTCACACGGCTGGAAATTGGGCTGCCACGTTGTCATGCAATTTTGAACTTCCAAAGCGTATGACAAAAAACGCATTGGTGTGAACCAGGGCTCTAACTTGAGCTTCTTCAAATTAAGCTTCGACAATAAAACCTGGAAGTCGACCGATTTCTATGCAGAGCTGCACCATATTTTGCATTAGTAAATCTCCCCCCATATGCTTCAGTTACTTAGAAATGATAGTTGACTGGTTATGTTGACTTGTTTTCTTCAGGACTCAATCTCTTATCCAGAGCAAGTATGTAGGTAAAAAAGACATAAGACTGCCAATGGATCAGCATACAATACCAGGCAACTAGCATTTTTAGAGGAAGCCCCTTCAGGTTCATGTTAAGCAAAGGAGCACAAAGAGAAACAATTGTTCTATACAGACAGCGGCAACTTACAGCATATCAAATGAAATCTCCCATCTTTTCACTGCAGCCAAGATAAATATGACTGACTTTTTGGTTGCTGTGGGTTACTTCAATGGAAATGCTTGGTCGTCGCAATAGGCCTAACTGTATACACTTACTGCCGTGTTGCCCACAACATACTTCTGATAATACCTTTAAGAATACATTTGTCTTAAATTGCCCTTTAAATACACATATACAAAATTTACGGTTTGTCCTTGACTGGTACAATGATATTTACTCAATCCTTCACTTGCAGCTAAAAGGATATCAAAAAGTGATTGCTTTGAAAATGAGGCTACCCAACAAGATGTCTAAAGCAATGATCATCTGTCAGAACAACTTGAATACAAAACATCTTTTTGTACAGAACTAAATGCTTCATTCCACTGCATGCTTCGCAAGCATAGAAACTATCAATATAAAAATACTATGATCAAGGCCGTTGGCATCTAAGTGTTAAATGTGCAACACTAATGGAAAAGGGGGCTGCCTAAAAACCAAATCAGTTCACAAAAGCAATGGGTAAAAATCCATCCATACGCAGGTTAAAGTTTAAGCCAAGGATGTGCTTCAATGGATGACCTGCTCCGATCTCCATAGTCATACAAGAGTTCCTCTCCTGCTTTTATGTCCCTTGATGCGACCAATATGAGGTGAGGTACGTCGTTAATATTGTGTAGTTTGGTGTGGCAGTTGCCACACTTGCTGCTGTGATTTATAAGCCTTCCTAAACGGTTTGTTTCTTTTGTTGCATCAACGCTGAAATAGACCAAGACATACATGCAGTAAACAATTTTAAAGCAATGAAAATAAAAAAATATGGACTTGCCCGAACCCCCCCCCCCCCCCAAACCTACCCCTCTTGCCTCCCACCTACCATCATCTAACCTGCACTTGTATTTTCCTTAGCTGGTGAAACCAGATATACTCACCCAAGACTCACACCAAGGTGCCTCAGATGTGGACTTTCTACCAGAACAGGGTTATGGAAAGTACCCAATGCAGGAACCCAGTGCCCAAATATCCCTTTCAGGCCGGCCCCATAACACACAGTCCAATGGGATCTATGTTTGGCACTCCAAGGATAGGTTTAGAAAAACTAGATAGATATTCACTCTCTTGGGACACCAACAAAAACTTAGGCTTGCCAAGTAGAAGGTTTATGCACAGCTGGCCTACAGTTTTTTGTTTGCCAGTGTACAATCCTCCTGTAGGCAGCAGTGTAACTGTATAATATAGATAGGAAGATCTTCCTGTGTCTTTAAACAGATGAAAAAACTAAACCCCCCCCCACATTTTGAAAGTAATACAAAGCTGCATGAAATGGTGCCTTAAAGTGGAGTTCCACCCATTTTTTTATGTTTGTCTGTGCTGCATGCCCTAATCTCTTAGTGTTCAGATTGGACAATTTTTATTTATTTTGTTGCTTGTAAATACCTTTATTGTGTAGGCCTCCATTACTTCCTCCTCCTCATTAGCCTAGGCTATTAAGTCACAAGGCTATTTGCAAGGGTTTCTGGGATAGGCATCATGTTTCCCAATAGTCCTTGCAAACCTGACTGAAACCCATTACATTGCTTGTGCAGCACTGAGCATGTGCGAGATATGCAAAGCTAAAATCCAGGAAGTCATACAGTCTGGCTTCATGATGCCCACACTTAAGATGGCCCCAGTCAATTTCGAGATTATAAACTAAATGCTGTAACAACCTAACAAAACGGACCTTAGTTTACAGACTAACTTTACTAGAATACATTAAGCTTGTGTATTACAGTAGTATTTATCTTTAAAAAGATAAATTGTGGGTGGAACTCCCCTTTAACCACTTAAGACCAGGACCAATATGCTGCTAAATGACCCAAGGTGTTGTTTACAATTCGGCGCTGCGTCGCTTTGACAATTGCGCCGTCGTGCGACGCGGCTCCCAAACAAAATTCGCGTCCTTTTCTTCCCACAAATAGAGCTTTCTTTTGGTGGTATTTGATCGCCTCTGCGATTTTTATTTTTTGCGCTATATACAAAAATAGAGCGTCATTTTTGAAAAAAAAAAAATCACTATTTTTTACTTTAGTTATAAAAATCAAATAAACTAAATTTTAGTCAAACATTTAGGCCAAAATGTATTCAGCCACATGTCTTTAGTAAAAAAAAAAAAAAAAAAAAAAAAAAAAAAATCGCAATAAATAAATGGCTACCTAGGGGGAACAGCGACACTAATACAGCGATCAGAAAAATGATCGCTTAGTGACACTGGCAATAGGGAGTGAAAGGGTTAACTAGGGCAGTGATCAGGGGGTTAAAACATTATTAAGGGGGGGGTACGGGGGCTACCCTGAACCTAACACTGACTTTTACACTGCCTGTCACACTGACACTAAATGCAGTGATTAGGACACTGCGACAGGGGGGTGGGGGTGATCACAAGGGGTTAATGTGCCTATGTGTGTGTGTGTCAGTGTAGTGTTGGTGCACACTTACTTGTGATGTGATCTCTCCTCAGCAGCGGTTGGAAATACCGCTGCGATGAGAGATTACATAATTTCCCCCTCCTGTGTTTACACAGGAGGAGGAAGTGACACGTAGGGGGAGCGCTCCCATTGGCTGGGAGCGATCGCGGGGGGGGGGGGGCCGAAAAACGGACATCCGACCCCTCCCAGAGCCAG
Organism: Rana kukunoris; assembly: GCA_029574335.1. NCBI lineage: Eukaryota > Metazoa > Chordata > Amphibia > Anura > Ranidae > Rana > Rana kukunoris. Next base: position 191,682,753 of record CM056049.1, read on the forward strand.
GGGGACCGCCGCACGCAGCGGAGGGGTCCAGATCAGACCCGCTACCTGGCGAGGACGTATATATATGCCCTTGTGCCCAGCCGTTCCATTCTGTGGACGTATAAGTGCGTGCGGCGGGCCTTAAGTGGTTAAAGATCTGTCTCGTGTACAGATTTAAAGTGATAGAGGATAAAAGACAATCCTAACTGTTAATACATTCCAGCCCCTGAAACCAACAAATATACATAACTAGCCATTTTCTCAAAGGCATCATTTGCATCAGCACAGCTCTCAAAACATACACAGGCATTGGTCATTTGCAGGTTTCTTTTAAAGGAAGTGCTACAAAAGTAGTCACATACTCACCAGTAGGTTTTATTTAAATACTGGAAGTAGTACATGTAGCAGCCAGTGGAGGTGTCTTCGGCATATGCTGCTTCTCGTTTCTTTGCATCTGTAATTTCTATAAGATCTCCATGGTATTCTACAACATATTCTCCCCGACTGAAATTCTGAGTTGCAATCACACCTCGGCCTTTACCAGTAATGATATCAATCTGAGTTGAAAGAAATTACAAGCTGTTAGTATTCCATCTAAAGATAAATAGGAGGCTTAGAGCAACTTTAAAGTAAACCTGTCTACAGTTACGTAAAATTTTAGGTTGGATAAAATGCTGGAGTCTTCAGATTGTCACAGGAACCCAGCAGCTCGGTTCTCTTACAGTCAATTTCAAAACTTCAAGCTTATCTTCAGGAAGTAAAACTTTAATTCCATTCCTCAATTGACAAAGGATACAAGAGCACCAAATGCCTTTTACATGCCAAATCACAGCCTATTGCTGGCAACAGCACTGTCCCAATTGGTGCGGCGCTACGTTTTCCAAAAGTAGTTGCTGCATTACTTATGGCAACTTTGGGGGCAATTTCAATAGACATCTTTGCATAAACCCGCACAGATTTCTTGAAATGCAGGTTTGAAAATGTGCGAGTCAATTTCAAACCCACGTTTAGTGTGAACAAGGGCTCAAGACGCTTTTTATGTGCATTTGACATGTGTTACCACAAACCAAGTAGATCTGCTTCCTAGACCCACTGAAGTCTATGATTGTACTGTGCACATGCTGTCTTTGCAAAAAAGACAGTAGAAGAGATCTAAACATTATGGCAAGGTTTAAATTGGGGGAAGGATACAACAGGGCAATAAATGTTTAGTCTTACGCCTTAGAATATATATATATATATATATATATATATATATATATATATATATATATATATTTTTTTTTTATATATATATATATAATATATATATATATATATATATATATATATATATATATATATATATATACACACACACACACACACACACAAGGCATTCCATTTGTTGCAAGAAGCCCGTGCAGTGTGTTTTTCAGCATCACAAGCAGGTTAAAAAAAAAATAAAAAAAAAAATAAAGCACACACACACCAGAAAAAAGGGACTAGAGCAGATCAAGATCCTACAGCAGTGCCTGGTTAAAGAAATAAAAATAAACTACTTAGCAGGGGTGCTGTTGCCTTTCATGCAACCCTGGGATTCATGTTCAGTTTTAGCTAAAAAGTACCTGTAAAAAATAACCTTGCTTTGTCAATAATTACCTTCAGTCCCTCCTCTTTGCCACTCCTAATTAGGTCATCTATTCTTTTCTTCTCCTCCAACTGAAAAAATATAGAAAAAGACATGCTCAGCATTACACATATACAACCAAAATAATCAGGGTTTTTCCACCTCTGGCAGCCCCGTCCTCTCCAACCGGTCACTAAACACAGAAGGCGGTAGAGTTTTTTGCACTGCTCACTCCCTCTACCATCTTCTGTGTGTTATTGCCAGGAACCTGGGGCTTGTGCAAAGCTGGGAATTGGTTGGTGCCCCAGGTCTCGATGCCACAACTACCCGCATTTTTTCCCCCCATTCATGTGGTGCATCAGAAGTCAGATCCAGTTCCCGCCCACACCCCTGCCTGTCAGACCTTAACAGTACAGAACCAAGTGACGTGATCTGGCTGTGTGTTAAGGTCTGGTAGGCGGAGCCGAAGACAATACAAAAAATAAAAAAGAGCCCCGACAAATATCTTATTCTAAATGCATACCTCTAGCTCAGTTTTGCTTTTCCTACAGCTTCTTCTAACTTTAAAATAGTCTGTAACTTTTCTGTTTGGAGAGTTGAATCCTCGTACTCTGAGAAAAATGGAAAATAAAAATAAAATTAGGTATAAAGGAGGGAACATAGTAAAGAAAAAACCAAGAATAAAACAAATACAAAGCCAAGCCCTCCTTTCCAGACCATTTTTTATGTTACACCCATGTTTAACTCCTTCCCACCAACGCTATAGCCGAAAGACAACTACAGTGCAACTTTTCAGTTCTATGGACACCCTACCAGAACCACACATCGGGCGCGCTCTGTGATCGATGTGTCCATCAGCACAACCTCATTGGAGGCCGTCAATGAAGAAAAATTACGTACAAAATTTTGCAGACAGGAACTAAGAAAAGAAAATGACGTACCCCATTGGTAGGAAAAACAAACAAAAAACAGGTGGCGATTAAGACCCCTTTCACACCAAAGCAGTTTTAGGTGTTTTAGCGCTAAAAATAGTGCCAAGGACATGAAAACAGTATTTAAATGAGTGCTTTCACACTGGGGCGGTGCGCTTGCATGACAGTAGGGAAAGTCCTGTAAGTAGCATCTTTGGGGCATGTTTGGAGCACTCCAAAAACATCCTTGCCTATTAAAATGAATGGGCAGCACTTCCAACTCTGTTGCGCCTGAAAAGCGCCGCTAAAACACTGCAAAAACGACCAGAGATTTAGCAACGCTTCAGTGTGAAAGGGGTCTAAATACCACCAAAAGAAAACGGGGGTCACAAAAAAAAATGATAAAACACGCACCCCCTTCATTTGGATACCGTGTTGCATGACCGCGCAATTGTCAGACAGAGTTGAAATCTGAAAATTGGCCTGTGCAGGAAGGGGATGAAAGTGTGCTTTACTGAAGTGGTTAAGATGTAGCATGGTCCCATAAAGAATTCCCAACTACCCTCCACCCCTTACGCTGAATTGCAGGGTGCACCCTCCTGCTGTATTCTGTGCTCTATTTTTAACCTGTATAACTAAGGCTGCATTCACATCTGGGCGTTTTTTACACCCGACGCCGCATACGCTGGAGGGGAAATTTAACATTCCCCTCTATGGAGATGGTTCACGTCTCCACGCCGAACGCCTGAAGCCCAGAACAAGTCCCGGACCCTTTTTTTCCAGGAGCGTTCGGCATAGGAGATGGACCTCTCCAAAAAGGGGGGTTAAAAAGGAGTTGTTTTGTCGCCGCAAATCGTGGTACAAAACGCCTCACATTTGTCGGCGCAATTCGCGGGTCAGGATTAGGTGTGAATGCAGCCTTAGACCCCTTTCAGGCCTCATCTCCAATCACAGTGTGAAAGCCCGAGTGCTTTCACACTGGGACGGTGCGCTGGCAGGATGTCAAAAAAAAGTCCTGCAAGCAGCTTCTTTGAGGCGCTTTAGCAGTGGTGTATACACCACTGCTAAAGCGACCCATCCCTTCAACCTCGGCAGCGGTGCTTTTAACCATTTGACCACTAGCAGGGGTTAAAAGCGCCTGAAAAGCACCACAAAGACGACGGTCAATCGCTGCTAAAAGTAGCGCCACTTTACCGCCAACTTTTGGGTGCTGGCAGCGTGGAAGGGCTCTTAGTGTAGCTGCGTTATTAAAGCCTGGGGCCAATGAGGCCAACACACCTAAATCTTAGTGACAAGTCGCAGTCTGTCGTAAAGGGTCACTAAAGGAAAAACATTTTTTTGCTGAAATGACGGTTTACAGCAGGGGTGAGGCCAACACACCTAAATCTTAGTGACACGTCCCAGTCTGTCCACATCTTCTACCACATCTATTTTATTCTGCCTCATGAACCATTGCCTCAGATTCGGAGGATTAAGTATCCAACCAATGATTTGATTGCATTAATCATATGGATCATTTAGGCTTTCCTATAGAGTGGAGATCTTAGTACAGGGATGGGGTAAACTCAATAGTTGTGCCAATTACAGTTAAAATTATATTAAGAATTTTAGCCCATTATTTGTTGAGAACAGGGCATGACCACCATATGTGGAGGAATGTCCCTTCCTCTTGTGGACGCCTGCAACACCCGTCTGATAAGTTTGGGGAGATTTCTATGGAGCCAGGACTGTATGGAATAAAATGATTACTGAGGGCATGTTCTTCTTGCACTAGCACTTAAAATTCGGGGCAAGGATAGGCAAAGTAGGACACAGGATTATGAATCCAATTTAAAGTCAAACCAGTGTTACCATGACAACATTCCAAACTCACTTGTAGGTTTTTTTTTTGACCATCTTTTTGGGCTCTGGCTTCCTGTCAGTAGGGTTCAGCTTCTTTGGCGGCTCAGTCGAGCTTCGTTTCTGGACCTGAGCACTATCAGACACACTACTTTCACTGTCCTTGTGCTCTGTGGCTTTGCTTTTTGGTTCTGATATAGCAACAATTTTCTTCTTCTCTTCTAAAATATTTCAAATATAGACAAGACACAATTACTAAAAAGGAAACAACGTTTTTTTTGTATTGTGAGCACAATTTGTTCTGGAAGCATGCTTATAATCCAAAGCAAATTTCCCCATAAGAACTAATGGAAATTTAAATGATTCACTCAACAACCATTTATTCATAAGCCCTTTGGTTTATAGTCCATATAAAACCATTAGGTTGTGCAAACATAAAACGTCCATCAACAAATGGAAAACTCCACAAGGGGATTAGAAGCAAAATCCAGCAGGAGCTACAGAGTATAAAAGAGAAGGAGAGGCACCTCTAAGTATCAATATGGTTACAATTTCTGAAGGTTCAACATTTAACACACACATGGTTGATAATTTAAAAAAGAGGCAGATCTAAGTATGCAGGCAGTCGGGGTAAAACAGTCCACATAGACCGTCCTCTTCACAGGAGTCTCTCACTGCTGTCAGTCTGCAATTGTGACCGGGAAGACTACCCTGCAGTAGAGCCAAAAAAAGGAGGGGGGGGGGGGGGGAATAGGGTGGGCCTTTTAGATGAGGCATATGATAGGAACTAACACAGGCCTCTATCCCTGTATATGGATAAAGGGGGGGGGGGGGAGAGAGGTTTCGGGACTTTAAATGAGATGCATTTTTAGCAGTATGCCATTAAATATATATCTATGGCAGCCCTATAAAAAAATGTTTCCACTCACCTACTAAGCATTTGGCTCAAGTGGAATTTGAGCTGGGGCGAGTGATGACAAAAAAAGGGCTACATGACCAAAATCTCCCTCCAATCTGTCTAGCTGTATGCACTACAAAACTTAAGAGTCCCCGTTTAGATTGCATGCATTTGGCCGAATACCTGTAGTAAGCTGCAGCGCCAGCATCAAGGCACCTCATGTGCTGCAGTCCTAACTGTGAATTTTAAAGTCTTCTACATTAAAGGAGCACAGGTGTGGACCTAATCAATAGCTAGGGGGCAGGTGACCTCTCTGAGTCTAAGCCCCGCCCCTCCGACCTATAGTTTGTAGCTGGCAAAAAAGAGCACTGTAAAAACAGAAAAAAAAAAAAAAAAAAAAAATGCAGTGAGGTGGAGGATTGCCAAACATGCCTACCAAACCAAAACACCACCAAACTAAAGGCGGACCACATCAAACTGGGTGCAGCTAGCTCAAAAATGACAAAATTAAAGGGGTGTTCCACCCAAAAAAATGACCCCTTCTGATATCGGCAGCCTCCTCACCCCCATACATGCCACATTTGTGCATGTAATTTCTTCTCCTTGGGGGGGGAGTGGGGGCTTCTATGTAGGAGTGGGACTTCCTGTCCCACTTCAGCCTGAGCACTGTGAACAGACTGGTCTCAATGGCTGGTTAGGCGGATCTAAGCGCTGGATAATCGCCTACACCAGCCCCCTCCCTGTAGGCGATCACATGGGACACTGACAGGTCCCATGCGATCGCCTCTTCAATCAGCGGCGAGCCGCGCCGCGCACGCATGCGCAGTACGGCTCGCGCATGCGCAGTGGGTGCCCGGCCGTGAAGCCGAAGGCTGTCACGGCTGGGTGCCCACAGTCAGGATGGAGACGCCGGCCGGGGAGGGGGGCAGAGGAGCGGAGCCCCGGTCGGCGCGTCGCTGGAGACGCAGGGGGAGAGAGGTAAGTGAGTGTTTATTAAAAGCCAGCAGCTACACTTTTTGTAGCTGCTGACTTTTAATAAACACAACTTAAGGCTGGAACACCCCTTTAACTGCCGGTGGTGGATCTGTGGAGGCACTTTGTTCCACTCCTGAAACACATCTCCATCCCTGTATAGTGTCAAAAAAGTAATGGGATAGGGTGGGACTTTAGATGAGGATTATGATAGAGAGACTACCAGTTCTAGTGCCCTGTCCCTCTGGTCTGCCCCCAGTGCCACGTCCCAGTTTGTTGGGGGGGGGGAGGTTTTAAAAGGACTTTAAATGAGATGCGTTTTTAGAAGTATACGATTAAATATATATGTATGGAATATAAAAAAATGTTTCCATAGTAAGCAGGCTCAAAATTACCAAAACAAAAAAGCACTAAACCAAATTAATCTGTCTAGCTGTATGCATTTAAAAACAGAGGTTTAGTTGCATGCATTTGCAGATACCTGTAGTAAGCTGCTAAAAACGCATCTCAGTTAAAGTCCCAAAACCTCCCCCCCCTTTTACCCTGCAGTAGAGTCGATCTAAAAAACTAAGCTTGAAGCGCAGTGTGGATTTGGATGATGTCAATGGCAGTGCAGAGGACGGTCTATGTGGACAGCTTTACCCCCAGATGCCTGCATACTTAGACATGCCAGTTTTAAATCAACCATTTGCCTTTCTAAATTTTGTACCTTCATTCAATGTAACTATATTGCTACACTTGGAGGAGCCACTCTTCTTTCTTATACTCACTTGTGACATGACGTTACTTGTATATCAAGACATGGCTTGTATTTCAAGTTAAATATATATATATATATATATATATATATCTTGCATTGCAAAAACCAAGGTTTTACTGTACATATTGAGATTACAGGGCTGATATGAAATTAAAGTGTATGCTGATCATAGACTCCAACTGAGGATAAACATGTGCATACTGTGGGCAAAGTTGGCATTACTCTTTATTGCATAAAACCCTCTATGTGTACAGACACATTAGCTTTAAAATGTTGTGAACATCCATTTTACCTAAACTAGTTTACTAGTAGAATTAGTCTAGGTGGCTCCACTGGAACAATCTACCATTGTAAAGCCATTCACCCCTTTCCCCCCCATTAGTCCTAGTCTCATAACTATCACTTATTGCTGTCATTATAGTGGACATAACTTCTGTTAAAAAGCAAGCAAGAACACTGGAATTTTTTTTTTTTTTTCAATCTTTTGCATGCTCCATAGGAGAATTTGAATTTCACACACACATGGTGCCCTACCCACTCCACACCTAATGTCAATGCATAGTGATCTTGTGGAAATTGAGTTAGGGCCGAAAACAACGAATGGATTATAAAATTAATTGATTACTATTTTCAAAAAAAGCGAAGAAATCGGCCAGTAACAATGGTGTTAAAAAAAAATAGCCCTTTATGTTACAAAAAGAGCAAATCGCTACTGTAAATATCTTCTTTCCACTGTCCCACAGTAAAAAAAAAAGAAAAAAAAATAAATAAAAAAAAAGATGAACCACTTATAGTAGAGATTTGCTCTTTTTGTACAAAGGTTTGTTGTTTTAAAATCAATATATGTTTCCAAACATCTCAGACCTGGGTCACACCTCTCACCCTTTTTGGTGCTTTTAGGAGAAACAAACTGCAGTTAATTTACACGGTTTCCTATAGGACACGTCCAAATCCATGATTTTTTTTTTTTTTAATCTGCTGCGAAAGGGCAAGTACTTTAAAGCGGATCTCCACCCTAAAGTGAAGATCCGCTGATCGGAACCCCCCCCCCCTCCGGCGTCACATTTGACACCTTTCAGGGGGGAGGGGGGTGCAGATACCTGTCTAAAGACAGGTATCTTCACCCACTTCCGGCCCGCAGTCTCGGGCAAAAGTCGGGTTTTTCCCGTTGTGTGCTGGGAACTCTTGGCTCCCAGCACACAGCGGGAGCCAATCGGCGGGCGCAGCGCGACTCGCGCATGCGCCATAGGGAACCGGGCAGTAAAGCCGCAGCGCTTCACTTCCTGGTTCCCTCACCGTGGATGGAGGGGTGGAGCAGCAGGGTGACGAGCGATCGCTCGTCCTCTGCTGCGGACGGCGCTGGACTCCAGGACAGGTAAGTGTCCTAATATTAAAAGTCAGCAGCTTGAATTGTACACGCTTTAAATAAAAAAAATAAAATAAAAACAAACACACACAAAAAATTGTTTTTTGTTGTTTCAAGATATTATTAACCGATCAAAATAATCAGCCAACTAATCAATCATGAAAATAATCGTTAGTTGCAGCCCTACACGGTGCCTCATACTTGGGGGGGAAATAGTAACAAAAGTTTGAATATTTGTTAATACTTTCAAAGAGTATCAACTATGCCCATTGCTGAATATGTACATTTTACCGCACACAGCCATTTACCCTTTAACATATTGAATAAATTCCAGAACAATTTCAGGATGAAAGCATTCATAATTGAGACCGATATACTCTGTAAAACATTGTTTATTCTCCCATTGATTGCTATGCAAGCATACATAACATAACCATAATCAGCCAAACAATCCAGGCTACATGTTCACAACAAATACTTGTTGCACAATTATGGTTCTTACCTTCTGCTTTTTTGTGAGACTCTGAAAAGGCTTTACCATTTTTGCGCTCCTCGTGAAGCGGAGTGGAGTTTTCTTCCTGAAGAGGAGGACGCACACTAGGTGTTTTAGATGGGCTCATAAAATCAGGGATTTTCGATTGAATGCCAATGTCCTACTTCCTACAGACAAATCAATTATTATTAACCGGGGAAAAAAAAAGCACACATACAAATATATTGCACTAGGATGGTGAGTTGGTTGACCTAATACCAATCATTTTATGTATTTACATTTGTGCATCCAATATCATTATCAGAACTGTTTTTCCCCCAATTGATCATGCGATTATATTTCCCTTGAAATCAATTTATCTCAATGAACTTGTAATGAATAATTAGTGTATATATGCTTTATTCCTTACGATACTGTTTTTTTTTTTTTTATTTCAGTATATCCTGTATGTGCTCCTGATGAAGCTCTAACCGAGCGAAACATGTTGGGCATTCTTCATACAGGTTTCATGGTGGCTCCTCGTTTGAGCCATGTGTGTCCTTTCGGACCAAATAATGTTTATGTAGATTTTTTAAATAACTTTGTATATGTTAAAACAATAAATTGCCTTTTTACATATCTATTTTGATTTATTGATAGTAAATTGACACCTTTAAAGTC